>CP129446.1:83818977-85018977 GCA_030445155.1 Quercus variabilis | reverse complement strand
TAGACATGGCCTGCATGTTTTAGAAAGTACACATTCTAGGCTTGAATTTGAACACAAATTTTGTATTCTTTCGCTGAAAATCAAGAGAGTTATTGTCGATTGAAAGTGTCTCACCGTGTTACCCAAAATACATATTCCAATTATGTGTCAATAGGAGGGAGTAGAAATGGAAGTTAAACGTTTCTCTCAGCAATTTGGCTTGGAAATAATTTTCTTATATTGCGGGATCAATCATCTCGAAATGAAGTTAATGGTAAAAAATACTTTGATTGCATGTTATTCTTGAGCGTTAATCAAATTGAAAATGTGTTGAAAACTCATCTTCGGTAATCTTCTCGAAGATAACTTTTGAACTGTTTGGTATTTTTAGACGCGGCCTGCATGTTTTAGAAAGTAAACATTCTGAGCTTGAATTTGATCACAAATTTTGTATTCTTTTTGTGGAAATCAAGAGAGTTATTGTCGTTTCAAAATGTCTGACCTTGTTACCCAAAATACGGATTCCAAATATGTGTCGAAAGAAGGGAGTAAAAATGGAAGTTAAGCGTTTTGCTCACGAATTTGGCTTGAAAATATATTTCTTATATTGCGGGATCAATCATCTTGAAATGAAGTTAATGGTAAAAAATACTTTGGTTGGAAGTTATTCACGAGCGTTATTTGAATTGAAAATGTGTTGAAAACTCATCTTCTGTAATCGTCTCGAAGATAACTTTTGAACTGTTTGGAACTTTTAGACGTGGCTTGCATGTTTTAGAAAGTACACATTCTGGGCTTGATTTTGAACAAAAATTTTGTATTCTTTCAATGGAAAGCGAGAGAGTCATTGTCCTTTGAAAGTGTCTGACCGTGTTACCCAAAATACGGATTCCAATTATGTGTCGATAGGAGGGAGTAAAAATGGAAGTTAAATGTTTCGCTCACGAATTTGGCTTAGAAATATTTTTCTTATATTGCGGGATCAATCATCTCGAAATGAAGTTATTGGTAAAAATTAATTTGGTTGCAAGTTATTCACGAGCGTTAATCGATTTCAAAATGTGTTGAAAACTCATCCTCTGTAACCGTTTCGAAGATAAATTTTGAACGGTTAGGAATTTTTGGATGCGACCCGCATGTTTTACACAGTATACATTCCGAGCTTCAATTTAAAAACAAATTTTGTATTTTTTCAATGGTAATCAAGAGAGTTGTTGTCATTTCAAAATCTCTCACCGTGTTGCCCGAAATACGAATGCCAATTATGTGCCGATAGGAGGGAGTAAAAACGGAAGTTAAACGTTTCGCTCACGAATTTGGCTTGGAAATATTTTCCTTATATTGCGGGATCAATCGTCTCGAAATGAAGTTAAAGGCAAAAAATACTTTGGTTGCAAGTTATTCACAAGCGTTAATCGATTTGAAAATGTGTTGAAATCTCATCTTCGATAACTGTTCCAAAGATTACTTTTGAACTGTTGGGAATTTTTAGATGCGGCCCGCAAGTTTTAGAAAGTATACACTCTGAGCTTGAATTTGAACACAAATTTTGTATTTTTCCAACACAAATCTAGAGAGTTACTGTCGTTTCAAAATGTCTTACCGTGTTGCCAGAAATACGGATTCCAATTATGTGCCGAAAGGGGGGGGGGTAAAAATGGAAGTTAAACGTTTCACTCACGAATTTGGCTAGGAAATATTTTTCTTGTATCATGGGATCAATCATATCGAAATAAAGTTTTGGGTAAAAAATACTTTGGTTTCAAGTTATTAAGGAGCGTTAATTGACTTGAAAATGTGTTGAAAACTCATCTTCGGTAATCGTCTCGGAGATTACTTTTAAACTGTTTGGAAATTTTTGACGCGGCCTGCATGTTTTAGAAAGTAGGCATTCTGAGCTTGAATTTGAACACAAATTTTGTATTCTTTTTGTGGAAATCAAGAGAGTTTTTGTCGTTTCAAAATGTCTCACCGTGTTTCCCGAATTACGGATTCCAATTATGTGTCGATAGGAGGGAGTAAAAATGGATGTTAAACGTTTCATCCACGAATTTGACTTGGAAATATTTTTCTTATATCGCGAGACCAATCATCTCGAAATGAAGTTTTGGGTAAAAAATACTTTGGTTCCAAGTTATTCACGAGAGTTAATCAACATGAAAATGTGTTGAAAACTCACCTTCGATAATCGTCTCGAAGATAACTTTTGAACGGTTTGGAATTTTTAGACGTGTCCTACAAGATTTAGAACGTATACATTTTGAGCTTGAATTTGAACACAAATTTTGTACTCTTTTTGTGGAAATCAAGAGAGATATTGTCGTTTCAAAATGTCTGACCATGTTACCCGAGATACGGATTCCATTTATGTGCCGATAGGAGGAATAAAAATGGAAGTTAAATGTTTCATCCACGAATTTAGCTTGGAAATATTTTTCTTATTTCGTGGGACCTATCATCTCGAAATGAAGTTTTGGGTAAAAAATACTTTGGTTGCAAGTTATTCACGAGCGTTAATCAACTTGACAATGTGTTGAAAACTCATCTTCGGTAATCGTCTCGAAGATATCTTTGTAACGGTTTGGAATTTTTAGACGCGGACTGCAAGTTTTAGAAAGTGCACATTCTTAGCTTGAATTTGAACACAAATTTTGTATTCTTTTTGTGGAAATCAAGAGAGTTATTGTCGTTTGAAAATATCTGACCGTGTTACCCGAAATACGGATTCCAATTATGTGCCGATAGGTGGAATAAAAATGGAAGTTAAATGTTTTGTCCACGAATTTTGCTAGGAAATATTTTTCTTATATCGCGGGATCAATCATCTCGAAATGAAGTTTTGGGTAAAAAATACTTTGGTTGCAAGTTATTCACGAGCATTAATCGACTTGAAAATGTGTTGAAAACTCATCTTCGGTACTCGTCTCGAAGATAACTTTGAAACGGTTTGGAATTTTTAGACGCGGCCTTCAAGTTTTAGAAAGTACACATTCTGAGCTTGAGTTTAAACACAAATTTTGTATTCTTTTTGTTGAAATCAAGAGATTAGTGTCGTTTGAAAATGTCTCACCGTGCTACCCGAAATAGGGATTCCAATTATGTGCCGATAGGAGGGAGTAAAAATGGTGCTTAAATGTTTCATCCACGAATTTGGCTTGGAAATATTTTTCCTACATCGCAGGATCAATCATCTCGAAATGAAGTTTTGGGTAAAAAATACTTTGGTTGCAAGTTATTCACGACCGTTAATCGACTTAAAAATGTGTTGAAAACTCATCTTCGGTAATCGTCTCGAAGATACCTTTGGAACGGTTTGGAATTTTTAGACGCGGCCGTCAAGTTTTAGAAAGTACACATTCTGAGCATGAATTTGAACACAAATTTTGTATTCTTTTTGGGGAAATTGAGAGAGTTATTGTTGTTTGAAAATGTCTCACCGTGTTACCCAAAATACATATTCCAATTATGTGCCGATAGGAGTGAATAAAAATGGAAGTTAAACGTTTCATCCCCGAATTTGGCTTGGAAATATTTTTCTTATATCGCGGGATCAATCATCTCGAAATGAGGTTTTGGGTAAAAAATTCTTTGGTTGCATGTTATTCACGAGCGTTAATCGACTTTTGAACGGTTTGGAATTTTTTCGACGCGGCCTACTAATTTTGAAAAGTACACATTTTGAGCTTGAATTTTAACACAAATTTTGTATTCTTTTTCTGGAAATCAAGAGAGTTATTGTCGATTGAAATGTCTGACCTCGTTTCCCAAAATACGGATTCCAATAATGTGATGATATGAGGAATAAAAATGGAAGTTAAACGTTTCGTCCACGAATTTGGCTAGGAAATATTTTTCTTATATCGCGGGATCAATCATCTGGAAATGAAGTTTTGGGTGAAAAATACTTTGGTTGCAAGTTATTCACAAGCGTTATTCGACTTGAAAATGTGTTGAAAACTCATTTTCGGTAATTGTCTCGAAGATAACTTTGAAACGGTTTGGAATTTTTAGACGCGGCCTTCAAGTTTTAGAAAGTACACATTCTGAGCTTGAGTTTAAACACAAATTTTGCATTCTTTTTGTTGAAATCAAGAGATTAGTGTCGTTTGAAAATGTCTCACCGTGTTACTCGAAATACGGATTCCAATTATGTGCCGATAGGAGGGAGTAAAAATGGTAGTTAAACGTTTCGTCCACGAATTTGGCTTGGAAATATTTTTCCTATATCACGGGATCAATCATCTCGAAATGAAGTTTTGGGTAAAAAATACTTTGGTTTCAAGTTATTCACTTGCGTTAATCGACTTAAAAATGTGTTGAAAACTCATCTTCGGTAATCGTCTCGAAGATACCTTTGGAACGGTTTGGAATTTTTAGACGCGGCTGTCAAGTTTTAGAAATTACACATTTTGAGCTCGAATTTGAACACAAATTTTGTATTCTTTTTGTGGAAATCAAGAGTGTTATTGTCGTTTGAAAATGTCTGACTGTGTTACCCGAAATATGGATTCCAATTATGTACAGATAGGAGGAATAAAAATGGAAGTTAAACGTTTCGTCCACGAATTTGTCTAAGAAATATTTTTCATATATCGCGGGATCAATCATCTGGAAATGAAGTTTTGGGTTAAAAATACTTAGGTTGCAAGTTATTCACGAGCATTGATCGACATGAAAATCTGTTGGAAACTCATCTTCGGTAATCGTCTCGCAGATAACTTTTAAACGGTTTGGAATTTTTACATGCGGCATACAAGTTTTAGAAAGGACACATTTTGAGCCTGAATTTGAACACAAATTTTGTACTCTTTTTGTGGAAATCAAGAGACATATTGTCGTTTCAAAATGTCTGACCATGTCACCCGAAATATAGATTCCAATTATGTGCCGATAGAAGGAATAAAAATGGAAGTTAAATGTTTCATCCACGAATTTGGCTTGGAAATATTTTTCTTATATCACGGGATCTATCATCTCGAAATGAAGTTTTGGGTAAAAAATACTTTGGTTGCAAGTTATTCACGAGCGTTATTCGACTTGAAAATGTGTTGAAAACTCATCTTCAATAATTGTCTCGAAGATAACTTTTGAGCGGTTTGGAATTTTTTCGACGCGGCCCACAAATTTTGGAAAGTACACATTTTGAGCTTGATTTTAATACAAATTTTGTATTCTTTTTGTGGAACTCAAGAGAGTTATTGTCGATTGAAATGTCTTACCTTGTTACCCGAAATACGGATTCCAATTATGTGCTGATAGGAGGAATAAAAATGGAAGTTAAACGTTTCATCCACGAATTTGGCTAGGAAATATTTTTCTTATATCGTGGGATCAATCATCTCGAAATGAAGTTTTGGGTAAAAAATACTTTGGTTGCAAGTTATTCACGAGCGTTAATCGACTTGAAAATGTGTTGAAAACTCGTCTTCGGTAATTGTCTGGAAGATAACTTCTGAACGGTTTGGAATTTTTAGACGCGGCCTACAAATTTTAGAAAGTACACTTTTTGAGCTTGAATTTAAAACAAATTTTGTACTCTTTTTGTGGAAATCAAGGGAGATATTGTCGTTTCAAAATGTTTGACCAGGTTACCCGAAATACATATTCCAATTATGTGCCGATAGGAGGAATAAAAATGGAAGTTAAACGTTTCGTCCACGAATTTGGTTAGGAAATATTTTTCTTATATCGCAAGATCAATCATCTCGAAATGAAGTTTTGGGTGAAAAATACTTTGGTTGCAAGTTATTCACGAGCGTTAATCGACTTGAAAATGTGTTGAAAACTCGTCTTCGTTAATCGCCTCGAAGATAACTTTGGAATGGTTTCGAATTTTTAGACGTGGCCTGCAAGTTTTAGAAAGTACACATTTTGAGCTTGAGTTTGAACACAAATTTTGTACTCTTTTTTCGGAACTCAAGAGAGTTAGTGTCGTTTGAAAATGTCTCACCGTGTTACCCGAAATACGGATTCCAATTATGTGCCGATAGGAGGAATAAATGTGGAAGTTAAACGTCTCGTCCACGAATTTGGCTAGGAAATATTTTTCTTATATCGCGGGATCAATCTTCTCGAAATGAAGCTTTGGGTAAAAATACTTTGGTTGCAAGTTATTCACGAGCGTTAATCAACTTGAAAACGTGTTGAAAACTCATCTTTGGTAATCGCCTCGAAGATAACTTTTGAACGGTTTTGTTTTAGACGCGGCCTACTAGTTTTAGAAAGTACACATTTTGAGCTTGAAATTGAAGACAAATTTTGTACACTTTTTATGGAAATCGAGAGAGTTATTGTCGTTTGAAAATGTCTCACCGTGTTACCCGAAATACGGATCCCAATTATGTGCCGATAGGAGTGAGTAAAAATGGAAGTTAAACGTTTCACCCACGAATTTGGCTCGGAAATATTTTTCTTATACCGTGGGATCAATCATCTCGAAATGAAGTTCTGGGAAAAAAATACTTTGGTTGCAAGTTATTCAGGAGCGTTAATCGACCGGAAAATGTGTTGAAAACTCCTCTTCGGTAATTTTCTGGAAGATAGCTTCTGAACGGTTTGGAATTTTTAGACGCGGCCTACAAGTTTTAGAAAGTACACTTTTTGAGCTTGAATTTGAAAACAAATTTTGTACTCTTTTTGTGGAAATCAAGAGAGATATCTTCGTTTCAAAATATTTGACCAGGTTACCCGAAATACGGATTCCAATTATGTGCCGATGGGAGGAATAAAAATGGAAGTTAAACGTTTCGTCCACGAATTTGGCTATGAAATATTTTTCTTATATCGTGGGATCAATCATCTCGAAATGAAGTTTTGGGTAAAAAATACTTTGGTTGCAAGTTATTCACGAGCGTTAATCGACTTAAAAATGTGTTGAATTCTCGTCTTCGGTAATCGTCTCGAAGATAACATTGGAACGGTTTGGAATTTATAGACGTGGCCTGCAAGTTTTAGAAAGTACGCATTTTGAGCCTGAGTTTGAACACAAATATTGTATTCTTTTTGCGAAAATCAAGAGAGTTAGTGTCGTCTGAAAATGTCTCACCGTGTTACCCGAAATGCGGATACCAATTATGTGCTGATAGGAGGGAGTAAAAATGGAAGTTAGACGTTTCAACCACGAATTTGGCTTGGAAATATTTTTCCTATATCGCGGGATCAATCATCTCGAAATGAAGTTTTGGGTAAAAAATACTTTGGTTGCAAGTTATTCACGAGCATTAATCGAAATAAAAAAATGTTGAAAACTCGTCCACGAACGGTTTGGAATTTTTAGACGCAACCTCCAAGTTTAGAAAGTACACATTTTGAACTTGAATTTGAACACAAATTTTGTCCTCTTTTCGTGGAAATCAAGGGAGATATTGTCGTTCCAAAATGTTTGACCAGGTTACCCGAAATACAGATTCCAATTATGTGCCAATAGGAGGAATAAAAATGGAAGTTAAACATTTCGTCCACGAATTTGGGTTGGAAATATTTGTCTTATATCGCGGGATCAATCATCTCGAAATGAAGTTTTGGGTAAAAAATATTTTGGTTGCAAGTTATTCACGAGCGTTAATCGACTTGAAAATGTGTTGAAAACTCGTCTTCTGTAATCGCCTCGAAGATAACTTTTGAACGGTTTGAAATTTTTAGACGCGGCCTACAAGTTTTAGAAAGTACACATTTTGAGCTTTAAATTGAACACAAATTTTGTAGTCTTTTTGTGGAAATCAACAGAGATATTGTGGTTTCAAAATGTCTGACCATGTTACCCGAAATACGGATTCCAATTATGTGCCAATAGGAGGAATAAAAATGGAAGTTTAACATTTCATCCACGAATTTGGCTTGGAAATATTTTTCTTATATCGCGGGATCAATCATCTCGAAATGAAGTTTTGGGTAAAAAATACTTTGATTGCAAGTTATTCACGAGCGTTAATCGACTTGAAAATGTGTTGAAAACTCATCTTCGGTAATCGTCTCGAAGATAACTTTGGAACAGTTTGGAATTTTTAGATGCGTTCTTCAAGTTTTAGAAAGTACACATTCTGAGCTTGAGTTTGAACACAAAATTTGTATTCTTTATGCTGAAATCAGGAGAGTTAGTGTCGTTTGAAAATGTCTCACCGTGTTACCTGAAATACGGATTCCAATTTTGTGCCGATAGGAGGGAGTAAAAATGGAAGTTAAACGTTTCATCCACGAATTTGGCTTGGAAATATTTTTCCTATATTGCTGGAGCAATTATCTCGAAATAAAGTTCTGGGTAAAAAATACTTTGGCTGCAAGTTATTCACAAGCGTGAACGGACATGAAAATGTGTTGAAAACTCAACTTCAGTAATCGTCTCGAAGATAACTTTTGAACGATTTGGAATTTTTGGACGTGGCCTACAAATTTTAGAAAGTACACATTTTGAGCTTGAAATTGAACACAAATTTTCTAGTCTTTTTGTGGAAATTAAGAGAGATATTGTGGTTTCAAAATGTCTGACCATGTTACCCGAAATCCGAATTCCAATTACGTGCCGATAGGAGGAATAAAAATGGAAGTTTAACGTTTTATCCACGAATTTGGCTTGGAAATATTTTTCTTGTATCGCGGGATCAATCATCTCGAAATGAAGTTTAGGGTAAGAAATACTTTGTTTGCAAGTTATTCACGAGCGTTAATCGACTTGAAAATGTGTTGAAAACTCATCTTCAGTAATTGTGTGGAAGATAACTTCTGAACGGTTTGGAATTTTTAGACGCGGACTACAAGTTTTAGAAAGTACACATTTTGAGCTTGAATTTGAACACAAATTTTGTCCTCTTTTTGTGGAAATCGAGGGAGGTATTGTCGTATCAAAATGTTTGACCAGGTTACCCGAAATACGGATTCCAATTACGTGCCAATAGGAGGAATAAAAATGGAAGTTAACCGTTTCGTCCACGAATTTGGCTTCGAAATATTTGTCTTATATTGTGGGATCAATCATCTCGAAATGAAGTTTTGGGTAAAAAATACTTTGGTCGCAAGTTATTCACGAGCGTTAATCGACTTGAATATGTGTTGAAAACTCATCTTCAGTAATCGCCTCAAAGATAACTTTTGAGCGGTTTGGAATTTTTAGACGCGGCCTACAAGTTTTAGAAAGTACACATTTTGAGCTTGAAATTGAACACAAATTTTGTAGTCCTCCACGAATTTGGCTTGGAAATATTTTTCTTATATCGCGAGATCAATCATCTCAAAATGAAGTTTTGGGTAAAAAATACTTTTGTTGCAAGTTATTCACGAGCATTAATCGACTTGGAAATGTATTGAGAACACATCTTCGGTAATCGTCTCGAAAATAACTTTGGAACAGTTTGGAATTTTTAGATGCGTTCTTCAAGTTTTAGAAAGTACACATTCTGAGCTTGAGATTGAGCACAAAATTTGTATTCTTTATGCTGAAATCAAGAAAGTTAGTGTCGTTTGAAAATGTCTCGCCGTGTTACCCGAAATACGGATTCCAATTTTGTGCCGATAGGAGGGAGTAAAAATGGAAGTTAAATGTTTCATCCACGAATTTGGATTGGAAATATTTTTCCTATATCGCTGGAGCAATCATCTGAAAATGAAGTTTTGGGTAAAAAATACTTTGGCTGCAAGTTATTCACGAGCGTCAACGGACATCAAAATGTGTTGAAAACTCATCTTCGGTAATCGTCTCGAAGATAACTTTTGAACGATTTGGAATTTTTGGACGCGGCCTACAAATTTTAGAAAGTACACATTTTGAGCTTGAAATTGAACACAAATTTTGTAGTCTTTTTGTGGAAATCAAGAGAGATATTGTCGTTTGAAAATGTCTCACCGTGTTACCCGAAATACGGATTCCAATTTTGTGCCGATAGGAGGGAGTTAAAATTGAAGTTAAACGTTTCATCCACGAATTTGGGTTGGAAATATTTTTCCTATATCGCGGGATCAATCATCTCGAAATGAAGTTTTGGGTAAAAAATACTTTGGCTACAAGTTATTCACGAGCTTCAACGGACACGAAAATGTGTTGAAAACTCATCTTCGATAATCGTCTCGAAGATAACTTTTGAACGGTTTGGAATTTTTAGACGCGGCCTACAAATTTTAGAAAGTACACATTTTGAGCGTGAATTTGAACACAAATTTTGCACTCTTTTTTTGGAAATCAAGAGAGATATTGTCGTTTCAAAATGTCTGACCACGTTACCCGAAATACGGATTCCAATTATGTGCCGATAGGAGGAATAAAAATGTAAGTTAAACGTTTCATCCACGAATTTGGCTTGGAAATATTTTTCTTATATCGCGGGACCAATCATCTCGAAATGATGTTTTGGGTAAAAAATGCTTCGGTTGCAAGTTATTCACGAGCGTTAATCGACTTGAAAATGTGTTGAAAACTCATCTTCGGTAATCGTCTCGAAGATACCTTTGGAACGGTTTGGAATTTTTGGACGCGGCCTCAAAGTTTTAGAAATTACACATTCTGAGCTTGAATTTGAACACAAACTTTGTATTCTTTCTGTGGAAATCGAGAGAGTTATTGTCGTTTGAAAATGTCTTAACGTGTTACCCGAAATACAGAATCCAATTATGTGCCAATAGGAGTGAGTAAAAATGGAAGTTAAACGTTTCATCCACGAATTTGGCATGGAAATATTTTTCTTATATCGCGGGATCAATCATCTCGAAATGAAGTTTTGGGCAAAAAATACTTTGGTTGCATATTATTCACAAGCGTTCATTGACATGAAAATGTGTTGAAAACTCATCTTCAATAATTGTGTGGAAGATAACATCTGAACGGTTTGGCATTTTTAGACGCGGACTACAAGTTTTAGAAAGTACACATTTTGTGCTTGAATTTGAACACAAATTTTGTCCTCTTTTTGTGGAAATCAAGGGAGATATTGTCGTTTCAAAGTGTTTGACCAGGTTACCCGAAATACAGATTCCAATTATGTGCCAATAGGAGGAATAAAAATGGAAGTTAAACGTTTCGTCCACGAATTTGGCTTGGAAATATTTGTCTTATATCGCGGGATCAATCATCTCGAAATGAAGTTTTGAGTAAAAAATACTTTGGTTGCAAGTTATTCACGAGCGTTATTCGATTTGAAAATGTGTTGAAAACTCATCTTCGGTAATCGTCTCGAAGATAACTTTGGAACAGTTTGGAATTTTTAGATGCGGCTTTCAAGTTTTAGAAAGTACACATTCTGAGCTTGAGTTTGAACACAAAATTTGTATTCTTTTTGCGGAAATCAAGAGAGTTAGTGTCGTTTGAAAATGTCTCACCGTGTTACCCGAAATACGGATTTCAATTTTGTGCCGATAGGAGGGAGTAAAAATGGAAGTTAAACGTTTCACCCACGAATTTGGCTTGGAAATATTTTTCCTATATCGCTGAAGCAATCATCTCGAAGTGAAGTTTTGGGTAAAAAATACTTTGGCTGCAAGTTATTCACGAGCGTCAACGGACATGAAAATGTGTTGAAAACTCATCTTCGGTAATCGTCTCGAAGATAACTTTTGAACGATTTGGAATTTTTAGACGCGGCCTTCAAATTTCAGAAAGTACACATTTTGAGCTTGAAATTGAACACAAATTTTGTACTCTTTTTGTGGATATCAAGAGAGATATTGTGGTTTCAAAATGTCTGACCACGTTACCCGAAATATGGATTCCAATTATGTGCTGATAGGAGAAATAAAAATGGAAGTTTAACATTTCATCCACGAATTTGGCTTGGAAATATTTTTCTTATATCGCAGGATCAATCATCTCGAAATGAAGTTTTGGGTATAAAATACTTTGGTTGCAAGTTATTCACGAGCGATAATCGACTTGAAAATGTGTTGAAAACTCATCTTCGGTAATCGTCTCGAAGATAACTTTGGAACAGTTTGAAATTTTTATACGCGGCCTTCAAGTTTTAGAAAGTACACATTCTGAGCTTGAGGTTGAACACAGAATTTGTATTCTTTTTGCTGAAATCAAGAGAGTTAGTGTCGTTTGAAAATGTCTCACCGTGTTACCCGAAATACGGATTCCAATTTTGTGCCGATAGGAGGGAGTAAAAATTGAAGTTAAACGTTTCATCCACGAATTTGGGTTGGAAATATTTTTCCTATATCGCTGGAGCAATCATCTTGAAATGAAGTTTTGGGTAAAAAATACTTTGGCTACAAGTTATTCACGAGCTTCAACGGACATGAAAATGTGTTGAAAACTCATCTTCGATAATCGTCTCGAAGATAACTTTTGAACGGTTTGGAATTTTTAGACGCGGCCTACAAATTTTAGAAAGTACACATTTTGAGCTTGAATTTGAACACAAATTTTGCACTCTTTTTGTGGAAATCAAGAGAGATATTGTCGTTTCAAAATGTCTGACCATGTTACCCGAAATACGGATTCCAATTATGTGCTAATAGGAGGAATAAAAATAGAAGTTAAACGTTTCGTCCACGAATTTGGCTTGGAAATATTTGTCTTATATCGCGGGATCAATCATCTCGAAATGAAGTTTTGGGTAAAAAATACTTTGGTTGCAAGTTATTCACGAGCGTTATTCGACTTGAAAATGTGTTGAAAACTCATCTTCGATAATCATCTCGAATATAACTTTGGAACAGTTTGGAATTTTTAGATGCGGCCTTCAAGTTTTAGAAAGTACACATTCTGAGCTTGAGTTTGAACACAAAATTTGTATTCTTTTTGCTGAAATCAACAGAGTTAGTGTCGTTTGAAAATGTTTCACCTTGTTACCCGAAATACGGATTCCAATTTTGTGCCGATAGGAGGGAGTAAAAATGGAAGTTAAACGTTTCACCCACGAATTTCGCTTGGAAATATTTTTCCTATATCTCTGAAGCAATCATCTCGAAATGAAGTTTTAGGTAAAAAATACTTTGGCTGCAAGTTATTCACGAGCGTCAACGGACATGAAAATGTGTTGAAAACTCATCTTCGGTAATCGTCTCGAAGATAACTTTTGAACGATTTGGAATTTTTAGACGCGGCCTACAAATTTTAGAAAGTACACATTTTGAGCTTGAAATTGAACACAAATTTTGTAGTCATTTTGTGGATATCAAGAGAGATATTGTGGTTTCAAAATGTCTGACCATGTTACCCGAAATACGGATTCCAATTATGTGCCGATAGGAGAAATAAAAATGGAAGTTTAACGTTTCATCCACGAATTTGGCTTGGAAATATTTTTCTTATATCGCGGGATCAATCATCTCGAAATGAAGTTTTGGGTATAAAATACTTTGGTTGCAAGTTATTCACGAGCGTTAATCGACTTGAAAATGTGTTAAAAACTCATCTTCGGTAATCGCCTCGAAGATAACTTTGGAACAGTTTGGAATTTTTATACGCGGCCTTCGAGTTTTAGAAAGTACACATTCTTAGCTTGAGGTTGAACACAGAATTTGTATTCTTTTTGCTGAAATCAAGAGAGTTAGTGTCGTTTGAAAATGTCTCACCGTGTTACCCGAAATACGGATTCCAATTTTGTGTCGATAGGCGGGAGTAAAAATTGAAGTTAAACGTTTCATCCATGAATTTGGGTTGGAAATATTTCTCCTATATCGCTGGAGCAACCATCTTGAAATGAAGTTTTGGGTAGAAAATACTTTGGCTACAAGTTATTCACGAGCTTCAACGGACATGAAAATGTGTTGAAAACTCATCTTCAATAATCGTCTCGAAGTTAACTTTTGAACGGTTTGGAATTTTAGACGCGGCCTACAAATTTTAGAAATTACACATTTTGAGCTTGAATTTGAACACAAATTTTGCACTGTTTTTGTGGAAATCAAGAGAGATATTGTCGTTTCAAAATGTCTGACCATGTTACTCGAAATACGGATTCCAATTATGTGCCGATAGGAGGAATAAAAATGTAAGTTAAACGTTTCATCCACGAATTTGGCTTGGAAATATTTTTCTTATATCGCGGGGCCAATCATCTCGAAATGAAGTTTTGGGTAAAAAATACTTCGGTTGCAAGTTATTCACGAGTGTTAATTGACTTGAAAATGTGTTGAAAACTCATCTTCGGTAATCGTCTCGTAGATACCTTTGGAACGGTTTGGAATTTTTGGACGGGGCCTCGAAGTTTTAGAAAGTACACATTCTGAGCTTGAATTTGAACACAAATTTTGTATTCTTTCTGTGGAAATCGAGAGAGTTATTGTCGTTTGAAAATGTCTCTACGTGTTACCCGAAATACGGATTCCAATTATGTGCCAATAGGAGTGAGTAAAAATGGAATTTAAACGTTTCATCCACGAATTTGGCATGGAAATATTTTTCTTATATCGCGGGATCAATCATCTCGAAATGAAGTTCTGGGCAAAAAATACTTTGGTTGCATGTTATTCACAAGCGTTCATCGACATGAAAATGTGTTGAAAACTCATCTTCAATAATTGTGTGGAAGATAACTTTTGAACGGCTTGGAATTTTTAGACGCGGACTACAAGTTTTAGAAAGTACACATTTTGAGCTTGAATATGAACACAAATTTCGTCCTCTTTTTGTGGAAATCAAGGGAGATATTGTCATTTCAAAATTTTTGACCAGGTTACCCGAAATACGGATTCCAATTATGTGCTAATAGGAGGAATAAAAATGGAAGTTAACCGTTTAGTCCACGAATTTGGCTTGGAAATATTTGTCTTATATCGCGGGATCAATCATCTCGAAATGAAGTTTTGGGTATAAAATACTTTGGTTGCAAGTTATTCACGAGCGTTATTCGACTTGAAAATGTGTTGAAAACTCATCTTCGGTAATCGTCTCGAAGATAACTTTGGAACAGTTTGGAATTTTTTGATGCGGCCTTCAAGTTTTATAAAGTACACATTCTGAGCTTGAGTTTGAACACAAAATTTGTATTCTTTTTGCTAAAATCAAGAGAGTTAGTGTTGTTCGAAAATGTCTCACCGTGTTACCCGAAATACGGATTCCAATTTTGTGCCGATAGGAGGGAGTAAAAATGGAAGTTAAACGTTTCACCCATGAATTTGGCTTGGAAATATTTTTCCTATTTCCCTGAAGCAATCATCTCGAAATGAAGTTTTGGGTAAAAAATACTTTGGCTGCAAGTTATTCACGAGCGTCAACGGATATGAAAATGTGTTGAAAACTCATCTTCGGTAATCGTCTCGAAGAAAACTTTTGAACGATTTGGAATTTTTAGACGCGGCCTACAAATTTTAGAAAGTACACATTTTGAGCTTGAAATTGAACACAAATTTTCTAGTCTTTTTGTGGATATCAAGAGAGATATTGTGGTTTCAAAATGTCTGACCATGTTACCCGAAATACGGATTCCAATTATGTGCCGATAGGAGAAATAAAAATGGAAGTTTAACGTTTCATCCACGAATTTGGCTTGGAAATATTTTTCTTATATCGCGGGATCAATCATCTCGCAATGAAGTTTTGGGTAAAAAATACTTTGATTGCAAGTTATTCACGAGTGTTCATCGACTTGAAAATGTGTTGAAAACTCATCTTCGATAATCGTCTCAAAGATAACTTTGGAACAGTTTGGAATTTTTATACGCGGCCTTCAAGTTTTAGAAAGTACACATTCTGAGCTTGGGGTTGAACACAAAATTTGTATTCCTTTTGCTGAAATCAAGAGAGTTAGTGTCGTTTGAAAATGTCTCACCGTGTTACCCGAAATACGGATTCCAATTTTGTGCCGATAGGAGGGAGTAAAAATTGAAGTTAAACGTTTCATCCACGAATTTGGCTTGGAAATATTTTTCCTATATCGCTGGAGCAATCATCTTGAAATGAAGTTTTGGGTAAAAAATACTTTGGCTACAAGTTATTCACGAGCTTCAACGGACATGAAAATGTGTTGAAAACTCATCTTCGATAATCGTCTCGAAGATAACTTTTGAACGGTTTGGAATTTTTAGACGCGGCCTACAAATTTTAGAAAGTACACATTTTGAGCTTGAATTTGAACACAAATTTTGCACTCTTTTCGTGGAAATCAAGAGAGATATTGACGTTTCAAAATGTCTGACCATGTTACTCGAAATACGGATTCCAATTATGTGCCGATAGGAGGAATAAAAATGTAAGTTAAACGTTTCATCCACGAATTTGGCTTGGAAATATTTTTCTTATATCGCGGGACCAATCATCTCGAAATGAAGTTTTGGGTAAAAAATACTTCGGTTGCAAGTTATTCACGAGCGTTAATCGACTTGAAAATGTGTTGAAAACTCATCTTCGGTAATCGTCTCGAAGATACCTTTGGAACGGTTTGGAATTTTTGGACGCGGCCTCGAAGTTTTTGAAAGTACACATTCTGAGCTTGAATTTGAACACAAATTTTGTATTCTTTTTGTGGAAATCGAGAGAGTTATTGTCGTTTGAAAATGTCTCAACGTGTTACCCGAAATACGGATTCCAATTATGTGCCAATAGGAGTGAGTTAAATGGAAGTTAAACGTTTCATCCACGAATTTGGCATGGAAATATTTTTCTTATATCGCGGGATCAATCATCTCGAAATGAAGTTTTGGGCAAAAAATACTTTGGTTGCATGTTATTCACCAGCGTTCATCGACATGAAAATGTGTTGAGAACTCATCTTCAATCATTGTGTGGAAGATAACTTCTGAACGGTTTGGAATTTTTAGATGCGGACTACAAGTTTTAGAAAGTACACATTTTGAGCTTGAATTTGAACACAAATTTTGTCCTCTTTTTGTGGAAATCAAGGGAGATATTGTCGTTTCAAAATGTTTGACCAGGTTACCCGAAATACGGATTCCAATTATGTGCCAATAGGAGGAATATAAATTGATGTTAAACGTTTCGTCCACGAATTTGGCTTGGAAATATTTGTCTTATATCGCGGGATCAATCATCTCGAAATGAAGTTTTAGGTAAAAAATACTTCGGTTACAAGTTATTCACGAGCGTTATTCGACTTGAAAATGTGTTGAAAACTCATTTTCGGTAATCGTCTCGAAGATAACTTTCGAACGGTTTGAAATTTTTAGGCGCGGCCTCCAAGTTTTAGAAAGTACACATTCTGTGCTTGAGTTTGAACACAAATTTTGTATTCTTTTTGTGGAAATCAAGAGAGTTAGTGTTGTTTGAAAATGTCTCATCGTGTTACCCGAAATACGGATTCCAATTATGAGCCGATAGGAGGGAGTAAAAATGGATGTTAAACGTTTCATCCGCGAATTAGGCTTGGAAATATTTTTCCTATATCGCGGGATCAATCATCTCGAAATGAAGTTTTGGGTAAAAAATACTTTGGTTGCAAGTTATTCACGAGCACTAATCGACATGAAACTGTGTTGAAAACTCATCTTCGGTAATCGTCTCCAAGATAACTTTTGAATGGTTTGGAATTTTTAGACGCGGCCTACGAGTTTTAGAAAGTGCACATTTTGAGCTTGAATTTTAACACAAATTTTGTTCTCTTTTTGTGTAAATCAAGAGAGATATTGTCGTTTCAAAATATCTGACCATGTTACCCGAAATTCGGATTCCAATTATGTGCCGATACGGGGAATAAAAATGGAAGTTAAACGTTTCGTCCACGAATTTGGCTAGGAAGTATTTTTCTTATATCGCGGGATCAATCATCTCGAAATGAAGTTTTGCGTAAAAAATACTTTGTTTGCAAGTTATTCACGATGGTTAATCGACTTGAAAATGTGTTGAAAACTCATCTTCGGTAATTGTCTGGATGATAACTTCTGAACTGTTTGGAATTTTTAGACGCGGCCTTCAAGTTTTAGAAAGTACGCATTTTCATCTTGAATTTGAACATAAATTTTTTACTCTTTTTATGGAAATCAAGGGAGATATTGTCGCTTCAAATTGTTTGACCAGGTGACCCGAAATATGGATTCCAATTATGTGCCGATAGGAGGAATAAAAATGGATGTTAAACGTTTCATCCATGAATTTGGCTTGGAAATATTTTTCTTAGATCGCGGGATCAATCATCTCGAAATGAAGTTTTGGGTAAAAAATACATTGATTGCAAGTTATTCACGAGCATTAATCGACTTGAAAATGTGTTGAAAACTCATCTTCGGCAATCGTCTCGAAGATAGGTTTGGAACGGTTTGGAATTTTTAGACGCAGCCTTCAAGTTTTAGAAGGTACACATTCTGAGCTTGAATTTGAACACAAATTTTGTATTCTTTTTGTGGAAATAAAGAGAGTTAGTGTCGTTTGAAAATGTCTCACCGTGTTACCTGAAATACGGATTCCAATTATGTGCTGATAGGAGGAATAAAAATGGAAGTTAAACGTTTCGTCCACGAATTTGGCTTGGAAATATTTTTCATATATCGCGGGACCAATCATCCAAAATTGAAGTTTTGGGAAAAAAATACTTTGGTTGCAAGTTATTCATGAGCGTTAATGGACTAGGAAATGTGTTGAAAACTCATCTTCGGTAATCGTCTCAAAGATAACTTTGGAACAGTTTGGAATTTTTATACGCGGCCGTCAAATTTTAGAAAGTGCACATTCTGAGACTGAATTTGAACACAAATTTTGTACGCTTTTTGTGAAATCGAGAGAGATATTGTCGTTTAAAAATGTCTGACCATGTTACCCGAAATACGGATTCCAATTATGTTCCGATAGGAGGAATAAAAATGGAAGTTAAACGTTTCGTCCACGAATTTGGCTAGGAAATATTTTTCTTATATCGCGGGATCAATTATCTCGAAATGAAGTTTTGGGTAAAAAATACTTTGGTCGCAAGTTATTCACGGGAGTTAATCGGCTTGAAAATGTGTTGAAAACTCGTCCTCGGTAATTGTCTGGATGATAACTTCTAAACTGTTCGGAATTTTTAGACGCGGCTTACAAGTTTTAGAATGTACACATTTTGAGCTTGAATTTGAACACAAATTTTGTACTCTTTTTGTGGAAATCAAGAGAGATATTGTTGTTTCAAATTGTTTGACCAGGTTACCCGAAATACGGATTCCAATTACGCGCCGATAGGAGGAATAAAAGTGGAAGTTAAACGTTTCGTCCACGAATTGTCTTGGAAATATTGTTCTTAGATCGCGGGATCAATCATCTCGGAATGAAGTTTTGGGTAAAAAATACTTTGGTTGCAAGTTATTCACGAGCATTAATCGACTTGAAAATATGTTGAAAACTTATCTTCGGTAATCGTCTCGAAGATAGGTTTGGAACGGTTTGGAATTTTTAGACGCGGCCTTCAAGTTTTAGAAAGTACACATTCTGAGCTTGAATTTGAACACAAATTTTGTATTCTTTTTATGGAAATGAAGAGAGTTAGTGTCGGTTGAAAATGTCTCACCGTGTTACCTGAAATACGGATTACAATTATGTGCTGATAGGAGGAATAAAAATGGAAGTTAAACGTTTCATCCACGAATTTGGCTTGGAAATATTTTTCTTATATCACGGGACCAATCAACAAAAATTAAAGTTTTGGGTAAAAAATACTTTGGTTGCAAGTTATTCACGAGCGTTAATCGACATGAAAATGTGTCGAAAACTCATCTTCGGTAATCGCCTCGAAGGTAAGTTTTGAACGGTTTGGAATTTTTAGACATGGCCTACAAGTTTTAGAAAGTACACATTTTGAACTTGAATTTGAACACAAATTTTGTACTCTTTTTGTGGAAATCAAGAGAGATATTGTCGTTTCAAAATGTTTGACCATGTTACCCGAAATACGGATTCCATTTATGCGCCGATAGGAGGAATAAAAATGGAAGTTAAACGTTTCATCCACGAATTTGGCTTGGAAATATTTTTCTTATATCGCGGGACCAATCATCTCAAAATGAAGTTTTGGATAAAAAATACTTTCGTTGCAAGTTATTCACGAGCGTTAATCGACTTAAAAGTGTGTTGAAAACTCATCTTCGGAAATCGTCTCGAAGATACCTTTGCAACAGTTTGGAATTTTTAGACGCGGCCGTCAAGTTCTAGAAAGTACACATTTTGAGCTTGAATATGAACACAAATTTTGTATTCTTTTTGGGGAAATCGAGGGAGTTATTGTCGTTTGAAAATGTCTCACCGTGTTACCCAAATTACGGATTCCAATTATGTGCCGATAGGAGTGAGTAAAAATGGAAGTTAAACGTTTCATCCACGAATTTGGCTTGGAAATATTTTTCTTATATCGCGGGACCAATCAACAAAAATTAAAGTTTTGGGTAAAAAATACTTTGGTTGCAAGTTATTCACGAGCGTTAATCGACATGAAAATGTGTTGAAAACTCATCTTCGGTAATCGCCTCGAAGGTAAGTTTTGAACGGTTTGGAATTTTTAGATGCGGCCTACAAGTTTTAGAAAGTACACATTTTGAACTTGAATTTGAACACAAATTTTGTACTCTTTTTGTGGAAATCAAGAGAGATATTGTCGTTTCAAAATGTCTGACCATGTTACCCGAAATACGGATTCCATTTATGCGCCGATAGGAGGAATAAAAATGGAAGTTAAACGTTTCATCCACGAATTTGGCTTGGAAATATTTTTCTTATATCGCGGGACCAATCATCTCGAAATGAAGTTTTGGATAAAAAATACTTTCGTTGCAAGTTATTCACGAGCGTTAATCGACTTAAAAGTGTGTTGAAAACTCATCTTCGGTAATCGTCTCGAAGATACCTTTGGAACGGTTTGGAATTTTTAGACGCGGCCGTCAAGTTCTAGAAAGTACACATTTTGAGCTTGAATTTGAACACAAATTTTGTATTCTTTTTGGGGAAATCGAGAGAGTTATTGTCGTTTGAAAATGTCTCACCGTGTTACCCAAATTACGGATTCCAATTATGTGCCGATAGGAGTGAGTAAAAATGGAAGTTAAACGTTTCATCCACGAATTTGGCTTGGAAATATTTTTCTTATATCGTGGGATCAATCATCTCGAAATGAAGTTTTGGGTAAAAAAATTCTTTGGTTGCAAGTTATTCACGGCGTTAATCGACATGAAAATGTGTTGAAAACTCATCTTCGGTAATTGTCTCGAAGATAACTTTTAAACGGTTTGGAATTTTTTTGACACGGCCTACTAATTTTAAAAAGTACAAATTTTGAGCATGAATTTGAACACAAATTTTGTATTCTTTTTGTGGATATCAAGAGAGTTATTGTCGTTTGAAAATGTCTCACCGTGTTACCCGAAATATGGATTCCAATTATGTGCCGATAGGAGGAATAAAAATGGAAGTTAATCATTTCGTCCACGAATTTGGCTAGGAAATATTTTTCGTATATCGCGGGATCAATCGTCTGGAAATGAAGTTTTGGGTAAAAAATACTTTGGTTGCAAGTTATTCACGAGCATTAATCGACATGAAAATGTGTTGAAAACTCATCTTCGGTAATCGTCTCATAGATAACTTTTGAACGGTTTGGAATTTTTAGGCGCGGCCTACAAGTTTTAGAAAGTACACATTTTGAGCTTGAATTTGAACACAAATTTTGTACTCTTTTTGTGGAAATCAAGAGACATATTGTCGTTTCAAAATGTCTGACCATGTTACCCGAAATACGGATTCCAATTATGTGCCGATAGGAGGAAAAAAAATGGAAGTTAAATGTTTCATCCACGAATTTGGCGTGGAAATATTTTTCTTATATCATGGGATCAATCATCTCGAAATGAGGTTTTGGGTAAAAAATACATTGGTTGCAAGTACTTCACGAGCGTTATTCGACCTGAAAATGTGTTGAAAACTCATCTTCGGTAATTGTCTCGAAGATAATTTTTGAACGGTTTGGAATGTTTTCGACGCAGCCTAAAAATTTTAGAAAGGACAAATTTTGAGCTTGAATTTTAACACAAATTTTTATTTTTTTGTGGAAATCAAGAGAGTTATTGACGTTTGAAATGCCTGACCTTGTTACCCGAAATACGGATTCCAATTACGTGCTGATAGGGGGAATAAAAATGGAAGTTAAACATTTCGTTCACGAATTTGGCTAGGAAATATTTTTCTTATATCGCGGGATCAATCATCTCGAAATGAAGTTTTGGGTAAAAAATACTTTGGTTGCAAGTTATTCACGAGCGTTAATCGACTTGACAATGTGTTGAAAACTCATCTTCGATAATTGTCTCGAACATAATTTTTGAACGGTTTGGAATTTTTTCGACGCGGCCTAGAAATTTTAGAAAGTACACATTTTGGGCTTGAATTTGAACACAAATTATGTATTCTTTTGGTGGAAATCAAGAGAGTTATTGTCCTTTGAAAATGTCTGATCGTGTTACCCAAAATACGAATTCCAATTATGTGTTGATAGGAGGAATAAAAATGGAAGTTAAACGTTGCGTTCGCGAATTTGGCTAGGAAATATTTTTCTTATATTTCGGGGTCAATCATCTCGAAATGAAAATTTTGTTAAAAAATACTTTGGTTGCAAGTTATTCACGTGCATTAATCGACTTGAAAATGTGTTGAAAACTCATCTTCGGTAATCGTCTCAAAGATAACTTTGGAACGGTTTGGAATATTTAGACGCGGCCTTCAACTTTTAGAAAGTACACATTCTGAGCTTGAGTTTGAACACAAATTCTGTTTCCTTTTTGTAGAAATCAAGAGAGTTAGTGTCGTTTGAAAATGTCTCACCGTGTTACCCGAAATACGGATTCCAATTTTGTGCCGATAGGAGGGAGTAAAAATGGAAGTTAAATGTTTCATCCACGAATTTGGCTTGAAATATTTTTCCTATACCGCGGGATCAATCGTCTCGAAATGATGTTTTGGGTAGAAAATACTTTGGTTGCAAGTTATTCATGAGCGTTAATCGACATGAAAATGTGTTGAAAACTCATCTGTGGTAATCATCTCGTAGACAACTTTTGAACGGTTTGAAATTTTTAGACGCGGCCTACAAGTTTTAGAAAGTACACAATTTGAGCTTGAATTTGAACACAAATTTCGTACTCTTTTTGTGGAAATCAAGAGAGATATAGTCGTTTCAAAATGTCTGACCATGTTACCTGAAATACGGATTCCAATTTTGTGCCGATAGGAGGAGTAAAAATGGAAGTTAAACGTTTCATCCACGAATTTGGCTTGGAAATATTTTTCTTATATCGAGGCACCAATCATCTTGAAATGAAGTTTTGGGTAAAAAATACTGTGGTTGCAATTTATTCATGAGTGTTAATCGACTTGAAAATGGGTTGAAAACTCATCTTTGGTAATTGTCTTGGAGATAACTTTTGAACGGTTTGGAATTTTTAGACGCGGCCTACAAATTTTAGAAAGTACACATTTTGAGCTTGAATTTGAACACAAATTTTGTACTCTTTTTGTGGAAATCAAGAGAGTTAATGTCGTTTGAAAATGTCTGATCGTGTTACCCGAAATACGGATTCCAATTATGTGTTGGTAGGAGGAATAAAAATGGAAGATAATCGTTTCGTCCACGAATTTGGCTAGGAAATATTTTTCTTACATCGCGGGATCAATCATCTCGAAATGAAGTTTTTG
The DNA here is from genome assembly GCA_030445155.1 of Quercus variabilis. Classification (NCBI taxonomy): domain Eukaryota; kingdom Viridiplantae; phylum Streptophyta; class Magnoliopsida; order Fagales; family Fagaceae; genus Quercus; species Quercus variabilis. Next base: position 84,995,474 of record CP129446.1, on the reverse strand, counting down.
GTGAAAAATACTTTGGTTGCAAGTTATTCACGAGCGTTAATCGACTTGAAAATGTATTGAAAACTCATCTTCGGTAATTGTCTCGAAGATAACTTTTGAACGGTTTGGAATTTTTAGACGGGGCCTTCAAGTTTTAGAAATTACACATTCTGTGCTAGAGTTTGAACACAAATTTTGTATTCTTTTTATGGAAATCAAGAGAGTTAGTGTCATTTGAAAATGCCTCACCGTGTTACCCGAAATACGGATTCCAATGATGTTCCGATAGGAGGGAGTAAAAATTGAAGTTAAACGTTTCATCCACAAATTTGGCTTTGAAATATTTTTCTTATGTCGCGGGATCAATCATCTCGAAATGAAGTTTTGGATAAAAAATACTTTGGTTGCAAGTTATTCACGAGCATTAATCGACTTGGAAATGTCTCGAAAACTCATCTTCGGTAATCGTCTCGAAGATAACTTTTGAACGGATTGGAATTTTTAGACGCGGCCTACAAGTTTTAGAAAGTACACATTTTGAGCTTGAATTTGAACACAAATTTTGTACTCTTTTTGTGGAAATCAAGACAGTTAGTGTTGTTTGAAAATGTCTCACCGTGTTACCCGAAATATGGATTCCAATTATGTGCCAATAGGAGGAATAAAAATGGAAGTTAAACGTTTCATCCACGAATTTGGCTTGGAAATATTTCTCCTATGTCGCGGGAGCAATCATCTCGAAATGAAGTTTTGGGTAAAAAATACTTTGGTTGCAAGTTATTCACGAGCGTTAATCGACTTGAAAATATGTTGAAAACTCATCTTCGATAATTGTCTCGAAGATAACTTTTGAACGGTTTGGAATTTTTTCGACGCGGCCTAGAAGTTTTAGAAAGTACACATTTTGGGTTGAATTTGAACACAAATTATGTATTCTTTTGGTGGAAATCAAAAGAGTTATTGTCCTTTGAAAATGTCTGATCGTGTTACCCAAAATACGGATTCCAATTATGTGTTGATAGGAGGAATAAAAATGGAAGTTAAACGTTGCGTTCGCGAATTTGGCTAGGAAATATTTTTCTTATATTGCGGGATCAATCATCTCGAAATGAAGTTTTTGCTAAAAAATACTTTGGTTGCAAGTTATTCACGTGCATTAATCGACTTGAAAATGTGTTGAAAACTCATCTTCGGTAATCGTCTCAAAGATAACTTTGGAACGGTTTGGAATTTTTAGACGTGGCCTTCAACTTTTAGAAAGTACACATTCTGAGCTGGAGTTTGAACACAAATTCTGTTTCCTTTTTGTTGAAATCAAGAGAGTTAGTGTCGTTTGAAAATGTCTCACCATGTTACCCGAAATACGGATTCCAATTTTGTGCCGATAGGAGGGAGTAAAAATGGAAGTTAAACGTTTCATCCACGAATTTGGCTTGGAAACATTTTTCCTATACCGCGGGATCAATCGTCTCGAAATGATGTTTTGGGTAAAAAATACTTTGGTTGCAAGTTATTCATGAGCATTAATCGACATGAAAATGTGTTGAAAACTCATCTGTGGTAATCATCTTGTAGATAACTTTTTAACGGTTTGAAATTTTTACACACGGCCTACAAGTTTAAGAAAGTACACATTTTGAGCATGAATTTGAACACAAATTTTGTACTCTTTTTGTGGAAATCAAGAGACATATTGTCGTTTCAAAATGTCTGACCATGTTACCCGAAATACAGATTCCAATTATGTGCCGATAGGAGGAATAAAAATGGAAGTTAAACGTTTCACCCACGAATTTGGCTTGGAAATATTTTTCTTATATCACGGGATCAATCATCTCGAAATGAGGTGTTGGGTAAAAAATACATTGGTTGCAAGTACTTCACGGGCGTTATTCGACCTGAAAATGTGTTGAAAACTCATCTTCGGTAATTGTCTCGAAGATAACTTTTCAACGGTTTGGAATGTTTTCGACGCGGCCTACAAATTTTAGAAAGCACACATTTTGAGCTTGAATTTTAACACAAATTTTTATTTTTTTGTGGAAATCAAGAGAGTTATTGACGTTTGAAATGCCTGACCATGTTACCCGAAATACGGATTCCAATTATGTGCCGATAGGGGGAATAAAAATGGAAGTTAAACATTTCGTTCACGAATTTGGCTAGGAAATATTTTTCTTATATCGCGGGATCAATCATCTCGAAATGAAGTTTTGGGTAAAAAATACTTTGGTTGCAAGTTATTCACGAGCGTTAATCGACTTGAAAATGTGTTGAAAACTCATCTTCGATAATTGTCTCGAAGATAACTTTTGAACGGTTTGGAATTTTTTCGACGCGGACTAGAAATTTTAGAAAGTACACATTTTGGGCTTGAATTTGAACACAAATTATGTATTCTTTTGGTGGAAATCAAGGGAGTTATTGTCATTTGAAAATGTCTGATCATGTTACCCAAAAGACGAATTCCAATTATGTGTTGATAGGAGGAATAAAAATGGAAGTTAAACGTTGCGTTCGCGAATTTGGCTAGGAAATATTTTTCTTATATTGCGGGATCAATCATCTCGAAATGAAGTTTTTGTTAAAAAATACTTTGGTTGCAAGTTATTCACGTGCATTAATCGACTTGAAAATGTGTTGAAAACTCATCTTCGGTAATCGTCTCAAAGATAACTTTGGAACGGTTTGGAATTTTTAGACGCGGCCTTCAACTTTTAGAAAGTACACATTCTGAGCTTGAGTTTGAACACAAATTCTGTTTCCATTTTGTTGAAATCAAGAGAGTTAGTGTCGTTTGAAAATGTCTCACCGTGTTACCCGAAATACGGATTCCAATTTTGTGCCGATCGGAGGGAGTAAAAATGGAAGTTAAACGTTTCAACCACGAATTTGGCTTGGAAATATTTTTCCCATACCGCGGGATCAATCGTCTCGAAATGATGTTTTCGGTAAAAAATACTTTGGTTGCAAGTTATTCATGAGCATTAATCGACATGAAAATGTGTTGAAAACTCATCTGTGGTAATCATCTCGTAGATAACTTTTGAACGGTTTGAAATTTTTAGACGCAGCCAACAAGTTTTAGAAATTACACATTTTGAGCTTGAATTTGAACACAAATTTCGTACTCTTTTTGTGGAAATCAAGAGAGATATAGTCGTTTCAAAATGTCTGACCATGTTACCTGAAATACGGATTCCAATTTTGTGCCGTTAGGAGGAGTAAAAATGGAAGTTAAACGTTTCATCCACGAATTTGGCTTGGAAATATTTTTCTTATATCGAGGCACCAATCATTCGAAAAGAAGTTTTGGGTAAAAAATACTGTGGTTGCAATTTATTCATGAGCGTTAATCGACTTGAAAATGGGTTGAAAACTCATCTTTGGTAATTGTCTTGAAGATAACTTTTGAACGGTTTGGAATATTTTCGACGCGGCCTCCAAATTTTAGAAAGTACACATTTTGAGCTTGAATTTGAACACAAATTTTGTATTCTTTTTGTGGAAATCAGGAGAGTTAATGTCGTTTGAAAATGTCTGATCGTGTTACCCGAAATACGGATTCCAATTATGTGTTGGTAGGAGGAATAAAAATGGAAGATAAACGTTTCGTCCACGAATTTGGCTAGGAAATATTTTTCTTATATCGCGGGATCAATCATCTCGAAATGAAGTTTTTGGTAAAAAATACTTTGGTTGGAAGTTATTCACGAGCGTTAATCGACTTGAAAATGTGTTGAAAACTCATCTTCGGTAATTGTCTCGAAGATAACTTTGGAACGGTTTGGAATTTTTAGACGGGGCCTTCAAGTTTTAGAAATTACACATTCTGTGCTAGAGTTTGAACACAAATTTTGTATTCTTTTTATGGAAATCAAGAGAGTTAGTGTCGTTTGAAAATGTCTCACCGTGTTACCCGAAATACGGATTCCAATGATGTTCCGATAGGAGGGAGTAAAAATTGAAGTTAAACGTTTCATCCACAAATTTAGCTTTGAAATATTTTTCTTATGTCGCGGGATCAATCATCTCGAAATGAAGTTTTGGATAAAAAATACTTTGGTTGCAAGTTATTCACGAGCGTTAATCGACTTGGAAATGTGTTGAAAACTCATCTTCGATAATTGTCTCGAAGATAACTTTTGAACGGTTCGGAATTTTTTCGACGCGGCCTAGAAATTTTAGAAAGTACACATTTTGCGCTTGAATTTGAACACAAATTATGTATTCTTTTGGTAGAAATCAAGAGAGTTATTGTCCTTTGAAAATGTCTGATCGTGTTACCCAAAATACGGATTCCATTTATGTGTTGATAGGAGGAATAAAAATGGAAGTTAAACGTTGTGTTCGCGAATTTGGCTAGGAAATATTTTTCTTATATTGCGGGATCAATCATCTCGAAATGAAGTTTTTGGTAAAAAATACTTTGGTTGCAAGTTATTCACGTGCATTAATCGACTTGAAAATGTGTTGAAAACTCATCTTCGGTAATCGTCTCAAAGATAACTTTGGAACGGTTTGGAATTTCTTAGACGCGGCCTCCAACTTTTAGAAAGTACACATTCTGAGCTTGAGTTTGAACACAAATTCTGTTTCCTTTTTGTTGAAATCAAGAGAGTTAGTGTCGTTTGAAAATGTCTGACCGTGTTACCTGAAATACGGATTCCAATTTTGTGCCGATAGGAGGGAGTAAAAATGGAAGTTAAACGTTTCATCCACGAATTTGGCTTGGAAATATTTTTCCTATACCGTGGGATCAATCGTCTCGAAATGATGTTTTGGGTAAAAAATACTTTGGTTGCAAGTTATTCATGAGCGTTAATCGACTTGAAAATGTGTTGAAAACTCATCTTCGGTAATTGTCTCGAAGATAACTTTGGAACGGTTTGGAATTTTTAGACGGGGCCTTCAAGTTTTAGAAATTACACATTCTGTGCTAGAGTTTGAAAACAAATTTTATATTCTTTTTATGGAAATCAAGACAGTTAGTGTCGTTTGAAAATGTCTCACCGTGTTACCCGAAATACGGATTCCAATGATGTTCCGATAGGAGGGAGTAAAAATTGAAGTTAAACGTTTCATCCACAAATTTAGCTTTGAAATATTTTTCTTATGTCGCGGGATCAATCATCTCGAAATGAAGTTTTGGATAAAAAATACTTTGGTTGCAAGTTATTCACGAGCGTTAATCGACTTGGAAATGTCTCGAAAACTCATCTTCGGTAATCGTCTCGAAGATAACTTTTGAACGGTTTGGAATTTTTAGACGAGGCCTACAAGTTTTAGAAAGTACACATTTTGAGCTTGAATTTGAACACAAATTTTGTACTCTTTTTGTGGAAATCAAGAGAGTTAGTGTCGTTTGAAAATGTCTCGCCATGTTACCCGAAATATGGATTCCAATTATGTGCCAATAGAAGGAATAAAAATGGAAGTTAAAAGTTTCATCCACGAATTTGGCTTGGAAATATTTTTCCTATGTTGCGGGAGCAATCATCTCGAAATGAAGTTTTGGGTAAAAAATACTTTGGTTGCAAGTTATTCACGAGCGTTAATCGACTTGAAAATGTGTTGAAAACTCATCTTCGATAATTGTCTCGAAGATAACTTTTGAACGGTTTGGAATTTTTTCGACGCGGCCTAGAAATTTTAGAAAGTACACATTTTGGGCTTAAATTTGAACACAAATTATATATTCTTTTGGTGGAAATCAAGAGAGTTATTGTCCTTTGAAAATGTCTGATCGTGTTACCCAAAATACGGATTCCATTTATGTGTTGATAGGAGGAATAAAAATGGAAGTTAAACGTTGCGTTCGCGAATTTGGCTAGGAAATATTTTTCTTATATTGCGGGATCAATCATCTCAAAATGAAGTTTTTGGTAAAAAATACTTTGGTTGCAAGTTATTCACGTGCATTAATCGACTTGAAAATGTGTTGAAAACTCATCTTCGGTAATCGTCTCAAAGATAAATTTGGAACGGTTTGGAATTTCTTAGACGCGGCCTTCAACTTTTAGAAAGTACACATTCTGAGCTTGAGTATGAACACAAATTCTGTTTCCTTTTTGTTGAAATCAAGAGAGTTAGTGTCGTTTGAAAATGTCTCACCGTGTTACCCGAAATACGGATTCCAATTATGTGCCGATAGGAGGAATAAAAATGGAAGTTAAACGTTTCGTCCACGAATTTCGCTTTGAAATATTTTTCTTATATCGCGGGACCAATCATCTTGAAATGAAGTTTTGGGTAAAAAATACTGTGGTTGCAATTTATTCATGAGTGTTAATCGACTTGAAAATGGGTTGAAAACTCATCTTTGGTAATTGTCTTGGAGATAACTTTTGAACGGTTTGGAATTTTTAGACGCGGCCTACAAATTTTAGAAAGTACACATTTTGAGCTTGAATTTGAACACAAATTTTGTACTCTTTTTGTGGAAATCAAGAGAGTTAATGTCGTTTGAAAATGTCTGATCGTGTTACCCGAAATACGGATTCCAATTATGTGTTGGTAGGAGGAATAAAAATGGAAGATAATCGTTTCGTCCACGAATTTGGCTAGGAAATATTTTTCTTACATCGCGGGATCAATCATCTCGAAATGAAGTTTTTGGTGAAAAATACTTTGGTTGCAAGTTATTAACGAGCGTTAATCAACTTGAAAATGTGTTGAAAACTCATCTTCGGTAATCGTCTCGAAGATAACTTTTGAATGGTTAGGAATTTTTAGACGTGGTCTACAAGTTTTAGAAAGTACACATTTTGAGCCTGAATTTGAACACAAATTTTGTACTCTTTTTGTGGAAATCAAGATAGATATTGTCGTTTCAAAATGTCTGACCATGTTACCCGAAATACGGATTCCAATTATGTGCCGATAGGAGGAATAAAAATGGAAGTTAAACGTTTCGTCCACGAATTTCGCTTTGAAATATTTTTCTTATATCGCGGGATCAATCATGTCGAAATGAAGTTTTGGGTAAAAAATAATTTGGTTGCAAGTTATTCACGAGCGTTAATCGACTTGAAAATGTGTTGAAAACGCATCTTCGGTAATCGTCTCAAAGATACCTCTGGAACGGTTTGGAATTTTAAGACGCGGCCTTCAAGTTTTAGAAAGTACACATTCTGAGCTTGAATTTTAACACAAATTTTGTATTTTTTTTGTGGAAATCAAGGGAGTTAGTGTCGTTTGAAAATGTCTCACCGTGTTACTCGAAATACGTATTCCAATTATGTTCCCATACGAGTGAGTTGAAATGGAAGTTAGACGTTTCATCCTCGAATTTGGCTTGGAAATATTTTTCCTATATCGCGGGCTCAATCATCTCGAAATGATGTTTTGGGTAAAGAATACTTTGGTTGCAAGTTATTCATGAGCGTTAATCGACATGAAAATGTGTTGAAAACTCATCTGTGGTAATCATCTCGTAGATAACTTTTGAACGGATTGAAATTTTTAGACGCGGCCTACAAGTTTTAGAAAGTACACATTTTGAGCTTGAATTTGAATACAAATTTCGTTCTCTTTTTGTGGAAATCAAGAGAGATATAGTTGTTTCAAAATGTCTGACCATGTTACATGAAATACAGATTCCAATTTTGTGCCTATAGGAGGAGTAAAAATGGAAGTTAAACGTTTCATCCATGAATTTGGCTTGGAAATATTTTTCTTATATCGAAGCACCAATCATCTCGAAATGAAGTTTTGGGTAAAAAATACCATGGTTGCAATTTATTAATGAGCGATAATCGACTTGAAAATGGGTTGAAAACTCAACTTTGGTAATTGTCTTGAAGATAACTTTTGAACGGTTTGGAATTTTTAGACGCGGCCTACAAATTTTAGAAAGTACACATTTTGAGCTAGAATTTGAACACAAATTTTGTATTCTTTTTGTGGAAATCAAGAGAGTTAATGTCGTTTGAAAATGTCTGATCGTGTTACCCGAAATACGGATTCCAATTATGTGTTGGTAGGAGGAATAAAAATGGAAGATAAACGTTTCGTCCACGAATTTGGCTAGGAAATATTTTTCTTATATCGCGGGATCAATCATCTCGAAATGAAGTTTTTGGTAAAAAATACTTTGGTTGCAAGTTATTCACGAGCGTTAATCGACTTGAAAATGTGTTGAAAACTCATCTTCGGTAATTGTCTCGAAGATAACTTTGGAACGGTTTGGAATTTTTAGACGGGGCCTTCAAGTTTTAGAAATTACACATTCTGTGCTAGAGTTTGAACACAAATTTTGTATTCTTTTTATGGAAATCAAGAGAGTTAGTGTCGTTTGAAAATGTCTCACCGTGTTACCCGAAATACGGATTCCAATGATGTTCTGATAGGAGGGAGTAAAAATTGAAGTTCAACGTTTCATCCACAAATTTAGCTTTGAAATATTTTTCTTATGTCGCGGGATCAATCATCTCGAAATGAAGTTTTGGATAAAAAATACTTTGGTTGCAAGTTATTCACAAGCGTTAATCGACTTGGAAATGTCTCGAAAACTCATCTTCGGTAATCGTCTCGAAGATAACTTTTGAACGGTTTGGAATTTTTAGACGCGGCCTACAAGTTTTAGAAAGTACACATTTCGAGCTTGAATTTGAACACAAATTTTGTACTCTTTTTATGGAAATCAAGAGAGTTAGTGTCGTTTGAAAATGTCTCACCGTGTTACCCGAAATATGGATTCCAATTATGTGCCAATAGGAGGAATAAAAATGGAAGTTAAACGTTTCATCCATGAATTTGGCTTGGAAATATTTTTCCTATGTCGCGGGAGCAATCATCTCGAAATGAAGTTTTGGGTAAAAAATACTTTGGTTGCAAGTTATTCACGAGCGTTAATCGACTTGAAAATGTGTTGAAAACTCATCTTCGATAATTGTCTCGAAGATAACTTTTGAACGATTTGGAATTTTTTCGACGCGGCCTAGAAATTTTAGAAAGTACACATTTTGGGCTTGAATTTGAACACAAATTATGTATTGTTTTGGTGGAAATCAAGAGAGTTATTGTCCTTTGAAAATGTCTGATCGTGTTACCCAAAATACGGATTCCAAATATGTGCCGATAGGAGGAATAAAAATGGAAGTTAAACGTTTCGTCCACGAATTTGGCTTTGAAATATTTTTCTTATATCGCGGGATCAATCATCTCGAAATGAAGTTTTGGGTAAAAAATAATTCGGTTGGAAGTTTTTCACGAGCGTTAATCGACTTGAAAATGTGTTGAAAATGCGTCTTCGGTAATCGTCTCGAAGATACCTCTGGAACGGTTTGGAATTTTAAGCCGCGGTGTTCAAGTTTTAGAAAGTACACATTCTGAGCTTGAATTTGAACACAAATTTTGTATTCTTTTTGTGGAAATCAAGGGAGTTAGTGTCGTTTGAAAATGTCTCACCGTGTTACCCGAAATACGTATTCCAATTATGTGCCGATACGAGTGAGTTGAAATGGAAGTTAAACGTTTCATCCTCGAATTTGGCTTGGAAATATTTTTCCTATATTGCGGGATCAATCATCTCGAAATGAAGTTTTGGGTAAAAAATACTTTGGTTGCAACTTATTCACGAGCGTTAATCGACATGAAAATGTGTTGAAAACTCATCTTCAGTAATCGTCTGGAAGATAACTTCTGAACGGTTTGGAATATTTAGACGCGGCCTACAAGTTTTAGAAAGTACACATTCTGAGCATGAATTTGAACACCAATTTTGTACTCTTTTTGTGGAAATCAAGAGGGATATTGTCGTTTCTAAATGTGTGACCGGGTTACCCGAAATACGGATTCCAATTATGTGCCGATAGGAGGAATAAAAACGGAAGTTAAACGTTTCGTCCACGAATTTGGCTAGGAAATATTTTTCTCATATCGCGGGATCAATCATCTCGAAATGAAGTTTTGGGTAAAAAATACTTGATTGCAAGTTATTCACGAGCATTAATCGACTTGAAAATGAGTTGAAAACTCATCTTTGGTAATCGTCTCGAAGATAACTTTGGAACGATTTGGAATTTTTAGACGCGGCCTGCAAGTTTTAGAAAGTACACATTCCGAGCTTGAGTTTGAACGCAAATTTTGTATTCTTTTTGCGGAAATCAAGAGAGTTAGTGTCGTTTGAAAATGTCTCACCGCGTTACCCGAAATGCAGATTCCAAATATGTGCCGATAGGAGGGAGTAAAAATGGAAGTTAAACGTTTGTTCCACGAATTTGGCTTGGAAATATTTTTCCTTTATCGTGGGATCAATCATCTCGAAGTGAAGTTTTGGGTCAAAATTACTTTGGTTGCAAGTTATTCACGAGCATTAATTGACATGAAAATGTGTTGAACACTCATCTTCGGTAATCGTCTCGAAAATAACTTTTTGAACGGTTTGGAATTTTTCGATGCGGCCTACAAGTTTTAGAATGTACACATTTTGAGCTTGAATTTGAGCTCAAATTTTGTACTCTTTTTGTCGAAATCAAGAGTGATACTGTCGTTTCAAAATGTCTGACCAGGTTACCCGAAATACGGATTCCAATTATGAGCCGATAGGAGGAATAAAAATGGAAGTTAAACGTTTCGTCCACAAATTTGGCTAGGAAATATTTTTCTTATATCGCGGGATCAATCATCACGAAATGAAGTTAAGGGTAAAAAATACTTGGTCGCAAGTTATTCACGAGCATTAATCGATTTAAAAATGTGTTGAAATCACATCTTCGGTAATCGTCTCGGAGATAACTTTTGAATAGTTAGGAATTTTTAGACGCGGCCCGCAAGTTTTAGAAATTATACATTCTAAGCTTGAGTTTGAACAAAAATTTTGTATTTTTTCAATGGAAATCCAGAGAGTTATTGTCATTTCAAAATGTCTCACTGTGTTACCCGAAATACGGATTCCAATTATGTGACGACAGAAGGGAGTAAAAGTGGAAGTTAAACGTTTCATCCACGAATTTGGCTTGGAAATATTTTTCTTATATCGTGGGATCAATCATCTTGAAATGAAGTTTTGTGTGAAAAATACTTTGGTTGCAAGTTATTCACGAGCGTTCATCGACTTAAAAATGTGTTGAAAACACATCTTCGGTAATCGTCTCGGTTGAACTGTTTGGAATTTATAGACGCGGCCTGTATGTTTTAGAAAGTACACATTCTGAGCTTGAATTTGAACACAAATTTTGTATTCTTTCAATGGAAATCAGGAGAGTTATTGTCGTATGAAAGTGTCTCGCCGTGTTACCCGAAATACGGAGTCCAATTATGTGCCGAAAGAAGGGAATAAAAATGGAAGTTAAACGTTTCATCCACGAATTTGGCTTGCAAATATTTTTCTTATATCGCAGGATCAATCTTCTTGAAATGAAGTTTTGGGTAAAAAATACTTTGCTTGCAAGTTATTCACGAGCGTTAATCGACTTAAAAATGTGTTGAAAACACAACATCGGTAATCATCTCGAAGATAACTTTTGAACTGTTTGGAATTTTTAGATGCGGCCTGCATGTTTTAGAATGTACACATGCTGAGCTTGAATTTGAACACAAATTTTGTATTCTTTCAATGGAAATCAGGAGAGTTATTGTCGTATGAAAGTGTCTCGCCGTTTTACCCGAAATACGAATTCCAATTATGTGCCGATAGGAGGGATTACAAATGGAATTTAAACGTTTCACTCAAGAGTTTGGCTAGGAAATATTTTTCTTATATTGCGGGATCAATCATCTCGAAATGAAGTTAAGGGTAAAAAATACTTTGGCTACAAGTTATTCGCGAGCGTTAATCGATTTGAAAATGTGTTGAAATCTCATCTGTGGTAATCGCCTCGTAGATAACTTTTGAACAGTTAGGAATTTTTAGACGCGGCCCGCAAGTTTTAGAAAGTATACATTCTGAGCTTGAATTTGAACACAAATTTTGTATTTTTTCATTGGAAATCCAGCTAGTTAATGTCGTTTCAAAATGTCGCACCGTGTTACCCGAAATACGGATTCCAATTATTTGCCGATAGAAGGGAGTAAAAGTGAAAGTTAAACGTTTCAACCACGAATTTGGCTTTGAAATATTTTTCTTATATCGCGGGATCAATGACCTCGAAATGAAGTTTTGGGTAAAAAATACTTTGGTTGCAAGTTATTCACGAGCGTTAATCGACTTTAAAATGTGTAGAAAACACATCTTTGGTAATCATCTCGAAGATAACTTTTGAACTGTTTGGAATTTTTAGACGCGGCCTGCATGTTTTAGAAAGTACACATTCTGAGCTTGAATTTGAACACAAATGTTATATTCTTTCAATGGAAATCAGGAGAGTTATTGTCGTATGAAAGTGTCTTGCCGTGTTACCCGAAATACGGATTCAAATTATGTGCCGATAAGAGGGAGTAAAAATGGAAGTTAAACGTTTCAACCACGAATTTGGCTTGGAAATATTTTTCTTATATCGCGGGGTCAGTCATCTAATAATTAGGTTTTGGGTAATAAATACTTCGGTTGCGAGTTATTCACGAGCGTTAATCGACTTGAATATGTGTTGAAAACTCATCAGCGATAATCGTGTTGAAGATAACTTTTGAACGGTTAGGAATATTTAGACGCGGCCCGCAAGTTTTAGAAATTCTACATTCTGAGGTTGAAATTGAATGCAAATTTCGTATTTTTTCAATGGAAATCCAGAGAGTTGTTGTCGTTTTAAAATGTCTCACCGTGTTACCCGAAATACAGATTCCAATTATTTGACGATAGAAGGGAGTAAAAATGGATGTTAAACGTTTCATCCACGAATTTGGCTTGGAATTATTTTTCTTATATCGCGGGATCAATCATCTCGAAATGAAGTTTTGGGTAAAAAATACTTTGGTTGCAAGTTATTCACGAGCATTAATCGACTTAAAAATGTGTTGAAAACACATCTTCGGTAATCGTCTCGAAGATAACTTTTGAACTGTTTGGAATTTTTAGACGCGGCCAGCATGTTTTAGAAAGTGCACATTCTGAGCTTGAATTTGAACACAAATTTTGTATTCTTTCAATGGGAATCAGGAGAGTTATTGTCGTATGAAAGTGTCTCGCCGTGATACCCGAAATACAGATTCAAATTATGTGCCGATAGAAGGGAGTAAAAATGGAAGTTAAACGTTTCATCCCCGAATTTGGCTTGGAACTATTTTTCTTATATCGCGGGATCAATCATCTCGAAATGAAGTTTTGGGTAAAAAATACTTTGGTTGCAAGTTATTCACGAGCGTTAATCGACTTAAAAATGTGTTGAAAACACATCTTCAGTAATCGTCTCGAAGATAACTTTTGAACTATTTGGAATTTTTAGACGCGGCCTGCATGTTTTAGAAAGTACACATTCTGAGCTTGAATTTGAACACAAATGTTGTATTCTTTCAATGGAAATCAGGAGAGTTATTGTCGTATGAAAGTGTCTTGCCGTGTTACCCGAAATACGGATTCCAATTATGTGCCGATAGGAGGGAGTAAAAATGGAAGTTAAACGTTTCATCCACGAATTTGGCTTGGAAATATTTTTCTTATATCGCGGGATCAATCATCTCGAAATTAAGTTTTGGGTAAGAAATACTTTGGTTGCAAGTTATTCACGAGCGTTAATCGACTTGAAAATGTGTTGAAAACTCATCTTCGGTAATCGTGTCGAAGATAACTTTTAAACTGTTTGGAATTTTTAGACGCAACCTGCATGTTTTAGAAAGTGCACATTCTGAGCTTGAATTTGAACACAAATTTTGTATTCTTTCAATGGAAATCAAGAGAGTTATTGTCGTTCGAAAGTGTCTCACCGTGTTACCCGAAATACGGAATCCAATTATGTGCCGATAGGAGGGAGCAAAAATGGAAGTTAAACGTTTCAAACATGAATTTGGCTTGGAAATATTTTTCTTATATCGCGGGATCAATCATCTCGAAATGAAGTTTTGGTAAAAAAATACTTTGGTTGCAAGTTATTCACGAGCGTTAACCGACTTGAAAATGTGTTGAAAACTCATCTTCGGTAATCGTCTCGAAGATACCTTTGGAACGGTTTGAAATTTTTAGACGCGGCTTGCATGTTTTCGAAAGTACACATTCTGAGCTTGAATTTGAACACAAACTTTGTACTCTTTTTGTGGTAATCAAGAGAGTTATTGTCGTTTGAAAATCTCTCACCATGTTACCCGAAATACGGATTCCAATTGTGTGTCGATACGAGTGAGTAAAAATGGAAGTTAAACGTTTCATCCACGAATTTGGCTTGGAAATATTTTTCTTATATTGCGGGATCAATCATCTCGAAATGAAGTTTTGAGTAAAAAATACTTTGGTTGCAAGTTATTCACGAGCGTTATTCGACTTGAAAATGTGTTGGAAACTCGTCTTCGGTAAGGGTCTCGAAGATAACTTTTGAATGGTTTGGAATTTTTAGACACAGCCCGCAAGTTTTAGAAAGTAGACATTCTGAGCTTGAATTTGAACAGAAATTTTCAATTCTTTCAATGGAAATCGAGAGAGTTAATGTCGTTTGAAAGTGTCTCACTGTGTTATCCGAAATACGGATTCCAATTATGTGCCGATAGGAGGGATTACAAATTGAATTTAAACGTTTCGCTCACGAATTTGGCTTGGAAATATTTTTCTTATATTGCACGATCAATCATCTCGAAATGAAGTTAAGGGTAAAAAATACTTTGGTTGCAAGTTATTTACGTGCGTTAATCGATTTGAAAATGTGTTGAAATCTCATCTTCGGAAACCATTTCGAAGATAACTTTTGAACGTTTAGGAAATTTTAGACGCGGCCCGCAAGTTTTAGAAAGTATACATTCTGAGATTGAATTTAAAAACAAATTTCGTATTTTTGCAATGGAAATCCAGAGAGTTATTGTCGTTTCAAAATGTCTCACTCTGTTATTCGAAATACGGATTCCAATTATGTGCCGATAGAAGGGAGTAAAAATGGAAGTTAAACGTTTCATCCACGAATTTGGCTTGGAAATATTTTTCTTATATCGCGGGATCAATCATCTCGAAATGAAGTATTGGGTAAAAAATACTTTGGTTGCAAGTTATTCACGAGCGTTATTCGACTTGAAAATGTGTTGAAAACTCGTCTTCGGTAATGTTCTTGAAGATAACTTTTAAACTGTTTGGAATATTTAGGCGCGGCCTTCACGTTTTAGAAAGTACACAATCTGAGCTTGAATTTGAACAGAAATTTTGTATTCTTTCAATGGAAATCGAAAGAGTTATTGTCGTTTGAAAGTGCCTCACCGTGTTACCCGAAATACAGATTCCAATTATGTGCCGATAGGAGGGTGTTAAAATGGAAGTTAAACGTTTCATCCACGAATTTGGCTTGGAAATATTTTTCTTATATCGCGGGATTTATCATCACGAAATTAAGTTTTGGGTAAAAAATACTTTGGTTGCAAGTTATTCACGAGCGTTAATCGACTTGAAAATGTGTTGAAAACTCATCTTCGGTAATCATTTCGAAGATAACTTTTGAACTGTTTGGAATTTTTAGACGCGGCCTACATGTTTTAGAAAGTACACATTCTGAGCTTGAATTTGAACACAAATTTTGTATTCTTTAAATTGAAATCCAGAGAGATATTGTGGTTTCAAAATGTCTGACCATGTTACCCGAAATACGGATTCCAATTATGTGCCGATAGGAGAAATAAAAATGGAAGTTTAACGTTTCATCCACGAATTTGGCTTGGAAATATTTTTCTTATATTGCGGGATCAATCATCTCAAAATGAAGTTTTGGGTAAAAAATACTTTGGTTGCAAGTTATTCACGAGCGTTAATCGACTTAAAAATGTGTTGAAAACTCATCTTCGGTAATGGTCTCGAAGATAACTTTTAAACTGTTTGGAATTTTTAGACGCGGCTTGCATGTTTTAGAATGTACACATTCTGAGCTAGAATTTGAACACAAATTTTGTATTCTTTCAATGGAAATCAAGAGAGTTATTGTCGTATGAAATTGTCTCACCGTGTTACCCAAAATACGGATTCCAATTATGTGCCGATAGGAGGGATTAAAAATGGAATTTAAACGTTTGGCTCACGAATTTGGCTAGGAAATATTTTTCTTATATTGCGGGATCAATCATCTCTAAATGATGTTAAGGGTAAAAAGTACTTTGGTTGCAAGTTATTCACGAGCGTTAATCGATTGGAAAATGTGTTGAAATCTCATATTTGGAAACCGTTTCGGAGATAACTTTTGAATGGTTAGGAATTTTTAGACGTGGCCCGCATGTTTTAGAAAGTATACATTCTGAGCTTGAATTTGAACACAAATTTTGTATTTTTTCAATAGAAATCCAGAGAGTTATTGTCTTTTCAAAATGTCTCACTGTGTTTCCCGAAATACGGATTCCAAATATGTGCCGTTAGGCGGGAGTAAAAATAGAAGTTAAACGTTTCGTTGAAAAATTTGTCTTGGAAAAATTTTTCTTCTATCACAGGATCAATTATCTAGAAATGAAGTTTTGGGTTAAAAATACTTTGGTTGCAAGTTATTGATGAGCGTTAATCGACTTGAAAATGTGTTGAAAACTCATCTTCGGTAATCGTCTCGATGATAACTTTGGAACGGTTAGGAATTTTTAGATGCGGCCCGCTTGTTTTAGAAAGTATACATTCTAAACTTGAATTTGAACTTAAATTTTGTATTTTTTCAATGGAAATCAAGAGAGTTATCGTCGTTTTAAAATGTCTCACCGTGTTACCCGAAATACGGATTCCAATTATGTGCCGATAAGGGGGAGTAAAAATGGAAGTTAGACGTTTCGCTCACGAATTTGGCCAGGAAATATTTTTCCTATATCACTGGATCAATCATCTTGAAATGAAGTTTTGGGTAAAAATTACTTTGGTTGCAAGTTATTCACGAGCGTTAATCGACTCGAAAATGTGTTGAAAACTCATCTTCGATAATCATCTCGAAGATAACTTTTGAACGGTTAGGAATTTTTAGTCGCGGGCCAAATGTTTTAGAAAGTACACATTCTTGGCTTGTTTTTGAGCACAAATTTTGTATTTTTAGAAAGTACACGCGGCCTGCATGTTTTAGAAAGTACACATTCTGAGCTTGAATTTTGTTAGGACATATATGTTTTAACTTGTTTAAGAACATATGTCACTTAATTATGTAAATTGACTAATCCTTTGACAAAACGCACTCTGCTTGTAATTGGGTAGTTTTAGGCGTTTTTAATACTTCAAGAAACAATGTTTCCAGGTGAAGTGTTGAAGTCATCAAGTCTGTCCAAGAGAAAGCAAGTTGAAGTGCAGAATTTTTAAAGCTCGACACCTCTCGATAGCTACCTCGACACCTGCTATCTGTCGGGATTTAAAAAGTCAGATTTTCAATCTGATTTTCTTGGGATTCGTGAATATGTTTTTGGGCCTTCTTTTCTTCTAACCCTAAACATATAAAAGGATTATTTTAAGAGCCATTTTGAGCGACACAAGTTGCATATTCATTAAGCAATCTCTGTTTAAGCAAATTGTGATCAACAGACGAAGTTCTTGACCTAGTTCATCTTCCATCAAGAAGTTGCAGTGTATTTGCACCATAGGGTTTTGTAACCAAGAATCTTCATGCTATTCATCAGAAAGGATGATCTGAAGAACTTTGCAGCCAACCATTCTTCCTCAGTTGGTGTTCTGAAGTCACGTACTTGATTCCGCGCATTGGTTAGTCACGTACTTGGGAGCCGTGCATCAAAGGTGGAAACTGTCACTACAGATCAAGTCCAATTGGGTATTGGGGTAAGGGTTCAACTGTAGGTTGGTAAGGTACTTGGGATTCCTTTACTTGTAACCACTTGATTTGATAATAGTGGAGTTTCGGGAGTGGTGACCTGAAAATCACTCGGTGGGGTTTTTGCCATTAGGGTTTTCCCCATTCGTAAACAAATCACCGTGTTATTTATTTTCCGCTGCTTATTTAGTTGATTGGTGATTTGTTTGTGCTTCCATAAAATTGCATGATTAATCGATTAATTAATTACTTGGCTAAATTAATTAATTAGGGTTAATCATAAGGGGTCATTCAGATTGTGACCTATCAAGTGGTATCAGAGCAGGCACACTCTAATTAGGATTTAATCTTTGCTGTGTTTGATCCATTGACCCCTGTTTGTCATGGATAGAGGACAATCATTAATTATACCTCCTTTATTTGATGGTACTAACTATGCATACTGGAAAGTACGCATGAGAGCTTTCTTGCAGTCTTTAGACCAAAAGGTGTGGCAAGCTGTAGAGATTGGCTAAACTAAGCCAAGAGAAGATCCGGCCGATTGGGGTGATTCCAAGATCAAGGCGGCTAATTTCAACAGCAGAGCGTTAAATGCCTTATTTAGCGCAGTCACAAATGAGGAGTTCAAAAAGATATCCTCAACTGAAACTGCCAAGGAGGCTTGGACCATCCTCCAAACTACCTATGAAGGCACAAAGGCTGTCAAAGACTCAAAGTTTCAGAGGCTCACTACAAGCTTTGAAGAAATTAAGATGAAGGAGGATGAGTCATTTGATGAGTTCTATGCCAAGCTCAAGGACATAGTGAACTCAGCCTTCAATCTTGGGGAACCATCCCTGATCCTAAGATTGTAAGGAAGGTGCTCAGATCTCTACCTAAGAGATTCCATGCCAAGATTACGGCGATAGAAGAATCAAAGGACATTGACAAGATTCCTTTGACTGAGCTGGTAGGAAACTTGCAAACCTATGAGATAGGACTATCTAGGATTGGCAAGTCAAGTAAAGGTAAAAGCATGGCCTTGAAGGCAAAGAACAGTGATACAGATGAGTCTTCCGATGATGAAGATTCTAAGATGAAGTCCTACATCAATCGGCAGTTCAAGAAGTTTATGAAGAATGTCAATGGAAGGAGCTTCGACAAGGACCGGAGGCAGTTCAGTTCTTCATAGTCTAAAAGCCAAGACAAAGGGAAGAAGGATGCTAAGGATGGAAGTCAGTACACAGTTCCTGCAGGACCTAAATGCTTTGGATGTCATGGGTTCGGACACATGAAAAATGAGTGTCCTACATATCTCAAGAGCAGGTGTTGAGATAACTTGGTGTTGAGTGTCCTAAAACATGCAGGCCGCGTGTACTTTCTAAAAATACAAAACTTGTGCTCAAATACAAGCCAAGAATGTGTACTTTCTAAAACATTTGGCCCGCGACTAAAAATTCCTAACCGTTCAAAAGATATCTTCGAGACGATTATCGAAGATGAGTTTTCAACACATTTTCGAGTTGATTAACGCTCGTGAATAACTTGCAACCAAAGTATTATTTACCCAAAAGTTCATTTCAAGAGGATTGATCCCGCGATTTGAGAATAATATTTCCAACCCAAATTTGTGGATGAAACGTTTAACTTCCATTTTTACTCCCTCTTATCAGCACATAATTGGAATCCATATTTCGGGTAACACAGTGAGACACTTTCAAACGACAATAACTCTCTTGATTTCCTTTCAAAGAATACAAAATTTGTGTTCAAATTCAAGCTCAGAATATGTACTTTCTAAAACATGCAGGCCGCGTCTAAAAATTCCCAACGGTTCAAAAGTTATATTCAAGACGATTACCGAGGATGAGTTTTCAACACGTTTTTAAGTCGAATAATGCTCGTGAATAACTTTCAACCAAAGTATTTTTTACCCAAAACTTCATTTTGAGATGATTGATCCCGTGATATAAGAAAAATATTCCCAAGCCAAATTCGTGGATGAAACATTTAACTTCCATTTTTACTCCCTCCTATCGATACATAATTGGAATCCGTATTTCGGGTAACACGGTGAGACATTTTCAAACGACAATAACTCTCTCGATTTCCACAAAAAGAATACAAAGTATGTGTTCAAATTCAAGCTCAGAATGTGTACTTTCTAAAACTTGGAGGTCGCGTCTAAAAATTCCAAACCGTTCCAAAGTTATCCTGGAGACGATTATCGAAGATGAGTTTTCAACACATTTTCAAGTCGATTAACGCTCGTGAATAACTTGCAACCGAGGTATTTTTACCCAAAACTTCATTTTGAGATGATTGATGCCGCGATATAAGAAAAATATTTCAATGCCAACATCGTGGATGAAACGTTTAACTTCCATTTTTTCTCCCTTCTATCGGTACATAATTGGAATCCGTATTTCGGGTAACACGTTCAAACATTTTGAAATGACAATAACCCTCTTGATTTCCACAAAAAGAATACAAAATTAGTGTTCAAATTCAAGCTCAGAAAGTATACTTTCTAAAACATGCGAGCCGCGTCTAAAAATTCCTAACCATTCAAAAGTTATCTTAGAAATGGTTACCGAAGATAAGTATACAACACATTTTCAAATCGATTAACGCTCGTGAATAACTTGCAACCAAAGTATTTTTTACCCTTAACTTCATTTCGAGATGATTGATCCCGCAATATAAGAAAAATATTTCCAAGCCCAAATCGTGAGCAAAACGTTTAACTTCCATTTTTATTCCTCCTATCGGCACATAATTGGAATTCGTATTTCGGGTAACACGGTCAGACATTTTTAAACGACAATAACTCTGTTGATTTACACAAAAAGAATACAAAGTTTGTGTTCAAATTCAAGCTGAAAATGTGTACTTTCTAAAACTTGTAGGCCGCGTCTGAAAATTCCAAACCGTTCACAAGCTATCTTCGAGACAATTACCGAAGATTAGTTTTCAACACATTTTCAAGTCGATTAACTCTCGTGAATAAGTTGCAACCAAAGTATTTTTTACCCAAAACTTCATTTTGAGATGATTGATCCCGCGATATAAGAAAAATATTCCCAAGCCAAATTCATGGATGAAACGTTTAACTTCCATTTTTACTCCCTCCTATCGGCATATAATTGGAATCCGTATTTCGGGTAACACGGTGAGACATTTTCAAATGACAATAACTCTCTTGATTTCCACAAAAAGAATACAAAATTTGCGTTCAAATGCAAGCTCTGAATGTGTACTTTCTAAATCTTGAACGCCGCGTCTAAAAATTCCAAACCGTTCCAAAGTTATCATCGGGACGATTACCGAAGATGAGTTTTCAACACATTTTCAAGTCGATTAACGCTCGTGAATAACTTCCAACAAAAGTATTTTTTACCCAAAACTTCATTTCCAGATGATTGATCCCGCGATATAAGAAAAATATTTCCTAGCCAAATTCGTGGACGAAACGTTTGACTTCCATTTTTACTCCCTCTTATCAGCACATAAGTGGAATCTGTATTTCGAGTAACACGGTCTGACATTTTGAAACGACAATAACTCTCTCGATTTCCACAAAAAGAATACAAAATTTGTGTTCAAATTCAAGCACAAAATGTGTAGTCCCTGAAACTTGTAGGCCGCATCTAAAAATTCCAAACCGTTCAAAAGTTATCTTCGAGACGACTATCAAAGACGAGTTTTCAACACATTTTCAAGTTGATTAACGCTCGTGAATAACTTGCAACCAAAGTATTTTTTACTGTTAGGACATATATGTTTTAACTTGTTTAAGAACATATGTCACTTAATTATGTAAATTGGCTTATCCTTTGACAAAACGCACTCTGCTTGTAATTGGGTAGATCTAGGTGTTTTTAATACTTCAAGAAATCATGTTTCAAGGTCAAGTGTTGAAGTCATCAAGTCTGTCCAAGAAAAAGCAAGTTGAAGTGCAGAATTTTTAAATCTCGACACCTCTCGACACCTACCTCGACACCTGCTATCTGTCGAGAATTAAAAATTCAGAATTCCAATCTGATTTTCTTGGGATCCGTGAATATGTTTTTAGGACTTCTTTTCTTCTAACCCTAAACATATAAAAGGATTATTTTAAGAGCCGTTTTTAGGGACATAAGTTGCATTAGCATTGAGCAATCTCTGTTTATGCAAATTGTTCTCAATAGACGAAGTTCTTGACCTAGTTCATCCTTCATCAAGAAGTTGCTGTGTCTTTGCACCATAGGGTTTTGTAACCAAGCATCTTCCTGCTATTCATCACGTGGATGAACTGAAGAACTTTGCAGCCAACTATTCTTCCTCAAGTTGGTGTTCTGAAGTCGCGTATTGGGATTCGCGCATTGGTTAGTCACGTACTTGGGAGCCGTGGAACAAAGGTGGAAATTGTCACTACAAATCAAGTCCAATTGGGTATTGGGGTAAGGGTTCAACTGTAGGTTGGTAAGGTACTAGGATTCCTTTCTTGTAACCGCTTGATTTGATAATAGTGGAGTTTCAAGAGTGGTGACCTGAAAATCACCCGGTGGGGATTTTGCCGTTAGGGTTTTCCCCATTCGTAAACAAATCACCGTGTTATTTATTTTCCGCTGCATATTTAGTATTTGGTGATTTGTTTGTGCTTCCACGCAATTGCATGCTAAATTGATTAATTAACAAATTAGCTAATTAATTAATTAATTAGGGTTTATCACAAGGGGTCATTTAAATTGTGACCTAACAAGTGGTATCAGAGTAGGCACACTCTGATTAGGATTTAATCTTTGCTGTGTTTGATCCATTGACCCATGTTTGTCATGGATAGAGGACAATTATTAATTATACCTCCTTTATTTGATGGCACTAACTATGCATACTGGAAAGTACGCATGAGAGCTTTTCTGCAGTCTTTAGATGAAAAAGTGTGGCAAGCTGTAGAGATTGGCTGGACTAAGCCAAACGAAGAACCGGCCGATTGGGATGATGCTAAGATCAAGGCGGCCAACTTCAACAGCAGAGCGCTGAATGCCCCGTTTAGCGCAGTCACCAATGAGGAGTTCAAGAAGATATCCTCAACTGAAACTGCTAAGGAGGCTTGGACCATTCTCTAGACAACCTATGAAGGCACAAAGGCTGTCAAAGACTCAAAGCTTCAAAGGCTCACTACAAGCTCTGAAGAAATAAAGATGGAGGAGGATGAGTCATTTGATGAGTTCTATGCCAAGCTCAAGGACACAGTGAACTCAGCCTTTAATCTTGGGGAAACCATCCCTGAACCCAAGATTGTAAGGAAGGTGCTCAGATCTCTACCTAAGAGATTTCATGCCAAGATTACGGCAATTAAGGAATTAAAGGATATAGACAAGATTCCTTTGACTGAGCTGGTTGGAAACTTACAGACCTATGAGATAGGGTTATCCAAGATTGGCAAGCCCAATAAAGGAAAAAGCATGGCCTTGAAGGCGAAGAGCAGTGATACAGATGAGTCTTCCGATGATGAAGATTCTAAGATGAAGTCCTACATTACTCGGCAGTTCAAAAAGTTCATGAAGAATGCAAATGGAAGGAGCTTCGACAAGGACCGCAGGCAGTTCAGTTCTTCTCAGGTCAAAGGCCAAGACAAAGGGAAGAAGGATGCTAAGGAGGGCGGTCAGTACACTGTTCCCGCAGGACCAAAGTGCTTTGGTTGTCATGGGTTCGGACACATGAAACATGAGTGTCCTACATATCTAAAGAGCATTGGGAAAAGCAAGGCCCTTGCCGTAACCCTAAGTGACACTGAGCCTGAAGACGATTCCGACAATGAGGATGACGGAATCCTAAATGCCTTCACTGCCACAGTTAATCCTACTGAAGGGATTGTTGAAGAAGTAGATGAAGAAGAAGAATTGGTTGAGTCCAAATTTGAGAAAATGGATGATCAAGATGATATCCATTCAGCCTATGAGAAGCTTTACAAGCTATCTGAAAAGCATGAGAAATTATATAGGCTGGCCACCAAGAAGCTCAGTGATGTGGAACTTGAACGTGAAGAGTTGTCCACAAAAGTTGATGAAGCGAATCAAACCATTGGAGCATTGAGATTTGAAAACAATTTTTTGGCTGAGAAGACCAAGAAGCTTGAAGCAAAGCTGCTTCAAGTCAGAGCTCAACTAGAAAGGACTTCAAGTGCAAAGCTTGATGAGATGCTGAGTAATCAAAAATCTGCTTCAGATCGAACTGGTTTGGGGTATGGTATTTCTCTCTCTAATACTGCTTCTACTAGCAATACAGTTTTTGTTCCTGCTGCTAACAACATTGAAATTGAGAATACAAATGTTAAAACTGAATTAGCTAGTGAGAACTTAGACAAGGGAAAATCTATTTTAGGAGCCCCCCCTAAGCTAGACAAGAAAGATGCTAAAAACCCTAGGGCTAAGAAGGCTAACTCTCAAAACCCTAAACATAAGAAGCAGCATCTCTGTAATTATTGTGGAGCTGCCAGTCACACTCGACCAAATTGCTATAAGTGGCTAGCCACTCAACAGAGCAATGGCGTGATAGCTTCTGGAAACCATAATCAGCTTCCATCCTCACTTGCTCCTCTTGGAGATCTTCTGAAAGCCCTCATGTTCCTTTCAAACTTGAACGGTTTAAATTCTTCCCCCTCACCGTCGGTTCAAGGTTTCAATCAAAGGAAAGGTTCTTCCAAGGTGTGGAAGAAAAACGACCTTAAGTGATTTCATCACTTTCTCTTTCCCCTCTTGTTTTTCTGTTTATTGCATTGCTTGTGTGTTTTTACTTTTCTGCTGAGTCAGTCTAGTTTTTGCCTTGTTTTGTTAACATGTTTTGTGTGTTTAATTTCAATTTTGTTTATTTTGTTTAAAAAAAAATTGAAAAATTGAAAAATACAAAAACAGTGTGTGTCGTGTGTACTTTGGTATTTGTGTACCTTGGATGGCCAATGAAACAAAGTTTTCTAAACTTTGTATCTCTTGTAGCTTAGATGAACATCTCTATGCACAACTAAGCAAGTGAGCTTTGTGGCTCTTGTTTGTGATGAGTAAGATTAGGTTATCTCTTAAAACTTAACACTCATATCACTCTCTTTGACGGGTAGGACTAGAAAATCCTAAGAGAAAGACATAAATAACCATCTCACCACTGTTGCCCGCCAATCATAATATGACACCTGTATGCTTCGGCATAACAAAAGTGCAGTGTCAAAGACATTCATATGCTTCGACATAGCAAAATTGCGATGTCAAATGCTTAAACATCTTGGGTATTTCTTTTCTCCTTTTTATGCCCATGTATGATATGCTAAATAAAATAAAAAGCAAAAAGATTAAAAATGCTTTAAATATGGTTGCAAGCGTGTATTCTAGAAGATGTGGGAGTTATAGGATGTACCTCGAAGGTGATAGTCCCCATCAAATAGTTATGATTGTGTGTGAGTTAAAAGTTATTTTCTCATATCTCAGATCGTCATAACATCTATACACATATGCAATCTTGCAATGTTTTTCACACACAACACGTAATATTCTTTGCTACTTTTGATACATGTGAAGGTACAATGTGATTTGGCCATCACAAAGGTTTTACATGTGCTAATGTATGCTCACTAAACTGTCAAAACTTGTTTTTGAAATATAAAATTGGTTAGACTTGTTTAGTGTGTGTGTGTGTTTTGCATGATCCTTGTGCTCATTTTCTTGTTGAGAGATGTTTTTGAGAGGCTTATCTCTTCAGTGGATCTTTGTTTGAGATGTGTGTTAGATTGCATTCATGTCTGTGTTTTTCCCTTCTCGAAATTGCACTTTCATGTGATCTCGACACCTAGCTCGACACCTTCTCAATACCTGATCATCTGTCGAGATTCTCATATGGTTTCTTATCGCAATCTCAACACCTTCTCGACACCTGGTGGATCGATCGAGAAAGTCTCTGTCCTCTCGACAGATCCTCGACACCTGTTGGATCGATCGAGATTCAATTGTGCTGTTTGTGCATTCTTTCTCGACACCTGTCTCGACACCTGTTGGATCGATCGAGATTTCTTCTGCCTTCTCGATACCTTCTCGACACCTTCGCGATCGATCGAGATTCACATGTCTGTTTTTCTCATACATCTCGATACCTCTCGACACCTTCATCTGTCGAAGGCAGTTTCCTCGATACCTTCCTCAACAGCTTCATCGATACCTCTCGACACCTCTGCTGTTGAGAATTAGTTGGTGCTCTATTTAAAGCCTGATCGCGATTCAGACTTCATTTTCTCGACTTCTCTCGATCTCTCCGTGCCGGTTCATCTTCCTTTCACTCTCCTTTCACTCAAATCCTTCAACCCACTTGGATCTTGCTCCTATCTTGCTAAAATCACTTGGTAAGATCGTTTTTCTCTTCATTTTTCATGCATTTCATGTTTTGAAAACCTAGTTTTTGGGATTTTTCATAAAATTTGGGGTTTTTCAAAATTTTTGAGTTTTTATTGAAATTTTGGGTTGGGTTTGTGCTTAATTGATTTCAAAACGTCATACATTGCATTACATATGCATTCTAATGATATTTACATGCATTTAGATGTGTGCCTTATGTTTGTGTGCTGCTAGGATTGGATTGGGTTGAGCCCATGATGTTTTTCCTTTGCATGTCACATGTTCATGCATTCCCATGCATACGTAATTCTTGTTCTACATATTTGTTATATATTTGAACTGTGTTTGGGACTTTTCTGATTGTTTCCCCCTCTATCTTTCTCTCATTCTTTTTACGTTAGTTGTGTCTATGGCACCTAAACGTAAGTCTACTCCTGCTCGGAACCTTCTGCATTCTGGAGCATCTACTTCTTCTGATTCTGCTCCCTTTGAGATTCGGTTCCGTGATGGAGATGCCCATAAGGCATTTTCGAAGAACTTTTCTAAACGAGGTGTTCATTCGGAACGCCAAGTTATTCTGGCGGACTTCGTCGACACTGACCTTCCCTCTGTCATCCACAGTAGGGGATGGGGGTCACTGTGTGACATCCCGGTCACTTGCCCTCTCGTGCTGATACAGGAGTTTTACTCCAACATCCACGGGATTGATCTTTCAGTACCTCATTTTTCCACTCGCGTTCGAGGTATGCGCATTCATGTCACACCGCAACTTGTTGCGGATGTGCTTAGGGTACCTAGGATAGAGTTCCCAGATTACCCCTCTTGTGAGCGTCTGAGGACTGTGTCCAAAGACGAGCTCATCTCTGCCTTCTTTCAACGTCCTGCTGATTGGGGTGAGCACCAGTTCACATCATGTAGGCCTTTTGCTAAAGGTCCTAGATTCATAAACATGGTGATGACTTTTGTTCTCCATCCTCTTTCTCACTATAACTCTATCACAGAGCCTCGTGCTTGATTTTTGCTTTCTCTTCTTGAGCATTTGACCATAGACTTCCCTTCTCACTTCATTCAGTCTATTATAGAGGTTTATCTTGATTCGGCGTCCCGTGATAAGCTCATTTTTCCTTCTGCTATCACGAGGATTATGCGCCATTTTTCTGTTCCCTTTCCTGTGTCTGACCACTTCACACACATATCTGCCATAGATGCCGCTACCGTAAAATGTAGTGAGGCGCAATTCAGGTCGAGATAGCCTGGTGCCACTCCTCCCTCCCGTTCAGCACCATCCAGATCCGCACCATCTACATCTGCTCCTTCATCCTCTTCGAGCGATGTATCCCTTGGAGATATCATGGCGCAGCTGCAGCGCATGGACACTCGCCTTGATACACTCTTTGCTAAGTTGTATCAGGTGAATGTTCATGTTGGTCGTATTGCACGACGGCAGGCGATCATGGGTGGATTAGCTCCAGAGGCTACTCCTTCACCATCCACTCCAGCAGCTTCAGATTCTGAGGATGATGAGGATGATGATGATGAGGACACTAGCTCTGCCGATGAGATGTCTACATGACACTCTACCCTTTGTCACTCGTGACAAAAAGGAGGAGTAGTTTTGGGTTATGAGAGTAGTCATCTTAGGGGGAGAGTTAGCATAGGACATTTTTGATAGGGGGAGAGATATCATATTTTTGAGGGATGTAGTGAGGCTATATGTATTCTTTTCTTATCTTTTAGTTACATTGGTCTTGTATATGAGGTCCTTTGACCATTTTTACATACATTGTACTTATTCTATCTCTTATATATGTTGATGTATGTTCCTTTCACCTCTCTCTTCATGTGTTGTTTCTTTCCTGTCTTAATACACATGTTCTTTATACTTGTATGCAATCTAATTATTTATGTTTCACACAAGATGCCTTGATGAGTTTTGTTTAAAGTGTTTTAGAAATACAGGTTGTCAAAGTCTACTTATCATTAGCTCTTTTCTTGCAAAGTTTTTCAAGAGTTTGTGTTAGGATAGATTTTATTGTATTTAACAAGTGAATATGAGTTGAGTGATTTATGACTTCTCTCATATGCTCATTTGTTTGTTGTGGTTTTGTCACGGATTGCCAAAGCGGGAGATTGTTAGGACATATATGTTTTAACTTGTTTAAGAACATATGTCACTTAATTATGTAAATTGGCTTATCCTTTGACAAAACGCACTCTGCTTGTAATTAGGTAGATCTAGGTGTTTTTAATACTTAAAGAAATCATGTTTCAAGGTCAAGTGTTGAAGTCATCAAGTCTGTCCAAGAAAAAGCAAGTTGAAGTGCAGAATTTTTAAATCTCGACACCTCTCGACACCTACCTCGACACCTGCTATCTGTCGAGAATTAAAAATTCAGAATTCCAATATGATTTTCTTGGGATCCGTGAATATGTTTTTGGGACTTCTTTTCTTCTAACCCTAAACATATAAAAGGATTATTTTAAGAGCCGTTTTTAGGGACATAAGTTGCATTAGCATTGAGCAATCTCTGTTTATGCAAATTGTTCTCAATAGACGAAATTTTTGACCTAGTTCATCCTTCATCAAGAAGTTGCTGTGTCTTTGCACCATAGGGTTTTGTAACCAAGCATCTTCCTGCTATTCATCACGTGGATGAACTGAAGAACTTTGCAGCCAACTATTCTTCCTCAAGTTGGTGTTCTGAAGTCGCGTATTGGGATTCGCGCATTGGTTAGTCACGTACATGGGAGCCGTGCAACAAAGGTGGAAATTGTCACTACAGATCAAGTCCAATTGGGTATTGGGGTAAGGGTTCAACTGTAGGTTGGTAAGGTACTAGGATTCCTTTCTTGTAACCGCTTGATTTGATAATAGTGGAGTTTCGGGAGTGGTGACCTGAAAATCACCCGGTGGGGTTTTTGCCGTTAGGGTTTTCCCCATTCGTAAACAAATCACCGTGTTAGTTATTTTCCGCTGCATATTTAGTATTTGGTGATTTGTTTGTGCTTCCACGCAATTGCATGCTAAATTGATTAATTAACAAATTGGCTAATTAATTAATTAATTAGGGTTTATCACAAGGGGTCATTTAAATTGTGACCTAACATTTACCCTAAACTTCATTTCGCGTTGATTGATCCCGCGATAAAAGAAAAATATTTCCTAGACAAATTTGAGGACGAAACGTTTAACTTCCATTTTTACCCCCTCCTAACGGCACATAGTTGGAATCCCTATTTCGGGAAACACGGTGAGACACTTTCAAACGATAATAACTCTCTTCCTTCCCTTTCAAAGAATACAAAATTTGTGTTCAAATTCAAGCTCAGAATGTGTACTTTCTAAAACTTTAAGGCCGCATCTGAAAATTCGAAACCGTGCCAAAGTTATCTTCAAGGCGATTACCGAAGATGAGTTTTCAACACATTATCAAGTTGATTAACACTCGTGAATAACTTGCAGCCAAAGTATTTTTTGCCCAGAACTTCATTTCAAGATGATTGATCCCGCGATATAAGAAAAATATTTCCTCGCCAAATTCGTGGACGAAACGTTTGACTTCCATATTTACTCCCTCCTATCGGCACATAATTGGAATCCGTATTTCGGGTAACACGGTCAGACATTTTGAAACGACAATAACTCTCTCGTTTTCCACAAAAAGAATAAAAAATTTGTGTTCAAATTCAAGCTCAAAATGTGTACTCTCTAAAACTTGTAGGCTGCATCTAAAAATTCCAAACTGTTCAGAAGTTATCATCGAGACGATTACCGAAGACGAGTTTTCAACACATTTTCAAGTCGATTAACGCATGTCAACAACTTGCTACCAAAGTATTTTTAACCCAAAACTTCATTTCGAGATGATTGATCCTGCGATATAAGAAAAATTTTTCCGAGGCAAATTCGTGAGCGAAACATTTAACTTCCATTTTTACTCCCTCATATCGGCACATAATTGGAATCTGTATTTCGAGCAACACAGTGAGACATTTTGAAATGACAATAACTCTCTCGATTTCCATTGGAATAATACAAAATTTGTGTTCAAATTCAAGCTCAGAATGTATACTTTCTAAAACTTGTAGGCCGCGTCTAAAAATTCCTAACCGTTCAGAAGTTATCTTCGAGACGCTTACCGAAGATGAGTTTTCAACACATTTTCAAGTCGATTAATGCTCGTGTATAACTTGCAACCCAAGTATTTTTTACCCTTAACTTCATTTCGAGATGATTGATCCCGGAATATAAGAAAAATATTTGCAAGCCAAATTCGTGAATGAAACGTTTAACTTCCATTTTTACTCCCTCCTATCAGCATTTAATTGGAATCTGTATTTCGGGTAACACAGTGAGACACTTTCAAACGACAATAACTCTCTTGATTTCCATTGAAAGAATACAAATTTTTTGTTCAAATTCAAGCTCAGGATGTGTACTTTCTAAAACATGCAGGCCGCATCTAAAAATTCCAAACAGTTCAAAAGTTATCTTCAAGACGCTTACCGAAGATGAGTTTTCAACACATTTTCAAGTCGATTAACGCTCATGAATAACTTGCAACCAAAGTATTATTTACCTGAAAATTAATTTCGAGCTGATTGATCCCGCGATATAAGAAAAATATTTCTAAGCCAAATTCATGGATGAAACGTTTAACTTCCATTTTTCTCCCTCTTATCGGCACGTAATTGAAATCCGTATTTCGGGTAACACGGTGAGACACCTTCAAACGACAATAACTCTCTTGATTGCCATTGAAAGAATACAAAATTTGTGTTCAAATTCAAGCTCAGAATGTGTACTTTCTAAAACTTGCGGGCCGCGTCTAAAAATTCCAAACAGTTCAAAAGTTATCTTCGAGACGATTACCGAAGATGAGTTTTCAACACATTTTCAAGTCAATTAATGCTCGTGAATAACTTGCAACCAAAGCATTATTTCCCCAAAACTTAATTTCTAGAAGATTGATCCCGCGATATAAGAAAAATATTTCCAAGCCAAATTCGTGGATGAAACGTTTAACTTCCGTTTTTACTCCCCCCTAGCGGCACATAATTGGAATCCGTATTTCGGGTAACACGGTGAGACACTTTCAAACAACAATAACTCTCTTGATTTCCATTGAAAGAATACAAAATTTGTGTTCAAATTGAAGCTCAGAATGTGTACTTTCTAAAATATGCAGGCCGCGTCTAAAAATTCCGAACCGTTCAAAAGTTTTCCTCGAAACGGTTCCTGAAATAGAGTTTTCAACACATTTTCTAATCGATAAACACTCGTGAATAACTTGCAACCAGAGTATTTTTTACCCAAAACTTCATTTCGAGATGGTTGATCCCGTGATATAAGAAAAATATTTCCTAGCCAAATTTGTAAGCGAAACGTTTGATTTCCACTTTTACTCTGCGCTATCGGCACATAATTTGAATCCGTATTTCGAGTAACAAGTTGGGACATTTTGAAACGACAATGAAACTCTTGATTTCCATTGAAAAAATACAAAATTTGGGTTCAAATTCAAGCTCAGAATGTGTAGTTTCTAAAACATTTGTCCCGCGACCAAAAATTCCTAACCGTTGAAAAGTTATCTTCGATACGATTGTCGAAGATGAGTTTTCAACACATTTTCAAGTTGATTAACGCTCCTAAATAACTTGCAACCAAAGTATTTTTTGCCCAAAACTTCATTTTGAGACGATTGATCCCGCGACTTAAGAAAAATATTTCCAAGCCAAATTTGTTAGCGAAACGGTTGACTTACATTTTTACTCCCTCCTATCGGCATATAATTGGAATCCGCATTTCGAGTAACGCGGTGAGACATTTTGAAATGACAGCAACTGTCTTGATTGCCATTGAAAAAATACAAAATTTGTGTTGAAATTCAAGCTCAAGATGTGTACTTTCTAAAACATGCGTGCCGCGTCTAAAAATTCATAACCGTTCAAAAGTTATCTTCGAGACGATTACCG
The DNA here is from genome assembly GCA_030445155.1 of Quercus variabilis. Classification (NCBI taxonomy): domain Eukaryota; kingdom Viridiplantae; phylum Streptophyta; class Magnoliopsida; order Fagales; family Fagaceae; genus Quercus; species Quercus variabilis. The sequence continues at coordinate 84,963,397 of CP129446.1, read as the reverse complement.
AAGATGAGTTTTCAACACATTTTCAAGTCGATTAACGCTCGTCGATAACTTGCTACCAAAGTATTTTTAACCCAAAACTTCATGTCGAGATGATTGCTCCTGCGATATAAGAAACTTTTTTCCAAGGCAAATTCGTCAGCGAAACGCTTAACTTCCATTTTTACTCCCTCCTATCGGCACATAATTGGAATCCGTATTTCGGGCAACACGGCGAGACATTTTCAATCGACAATAACTCTCTTGATTTCCATTGGAATAATTCAAAATTTGTGTTCATATTCAAGTTCAGAATGTATACTTTCTAAAACTTGCAGGCCGCGTCTATAAATTCCTAACCGTTCAAAAGTTATCTTCGAAACGGTTACCGAAGATGAGTTTTCAACACATTCTCAACTCGATTAACGCTCGTGAATAACTTGCAACCAAAGTATTTTTTACCCTTAACTTCATTTCGTGATGATTGATCCCACAATATAAGAAAAATATTTCCAAGCCAAATTCGTGAGCGAAACGTTTAACTACCATTTTTACTCCCTCCTATCGGCATATAATTGGAATCCGTATTTTGGGTAACACGGTGAAACACTTTCAAAGGACAATAACTCCCTTGATTTCCATTGAAAGAATACAAAATTTGTATTCAAATTCAAGCTCAGAATGTGTACTTTCTAAAACATGTAGGCCGCGTCTAAAAATTCCTAACAGTTCAAAAGTTATCTTCAAAACGGTTACCGAAGATGAGTTTTCAACACATTTTCAACTCGATTAATGCTCGTGAATAACTTGCAACCAAAGTATTATTTACCCAAAACATAATTTCGAGATGATTGATCCCGCGATATAAGAAAAATATTTCCAAGCCAAATTCGTGGATGAAACGTTTAACTTCCATTTTTACTCCCCCCTATCGGCACATAATTGGAATCCGTATTTCGGGTAACACGGTGCGCACTTTCAAACGACAATAACTCTCTTGATTTCCAGTAAAGGAATACAAAATTTGTGTTCAAATTCAAGCTCAGAATGTGTACTTTCTAAAACATGCAGGCCGCGTCTAAAAATTCCAAAAAGTTCAAATGTTATCTTCGAGACGATTACCGAAGATGAGTTTTCAACACATTTTCAAGTCAATTAACACTCATGAATAACTTGCAGCCAAAGTATTATTTACCCAAAACTTAATTTCTAGATGATTGATCCTGCCATATAGGAAAAATATTTCCAAGAAAAATTCATGGATGAAACGTTTAACATCCATTTTTACTCCCTCCAATCGGCACACAATTGGAATCCGTATTTTGGGTAACACAGTGAGACACTTTCAAACGACAATAACTCTCTTGATTTCCATTGAAAGAATACAAAATTGGCTTTCAAATTCAAGCTCAGAATGTGTAATTTCTAAAACATGCAGGCCGCGTCTAAAAATTCCTAACCGTTCAAAAATTTTCCTCGTAACGATTCCCGAAATAGAGTTTTCAACACATTTTCTAATCGATAAACACTCGTGAATAACTTGCAACCAGAGTATTTTTTACCCAAAACTTCATTTCAAGATGGTTGATCCCGTGATATAAGAAAAATATTTCCTAGCGAAATTCATGAGGGAAACGTTTGACTTCTATTTTTACTCCGCACTATCGGCATATAATTTGAATCCGTATTTCGAGTAACACGGTGGGACATTTTGAAATGACAATGAAACTCTTGATTTCCATTGAAAAAATACAAAATTTGGGTTCAAATTCAAGCTCAGAATGTGTAGTTTCTAAAACATGGAGGCTGTGTCTAAAAATTCCTAACCATTGAAAAGTTATCTTCGATACGATTGTCGAAGATGAGTTTTCAACACATTTTCAAGTCGATTAACGCTCCTGACTAACTTGCAACCAAAGTATTTTTTACCCAAAACTTCATTTCAAGACGATTGATCCCGCGATTTAAGAAAAATATTTCCAAGCCAAATTTGTGAGCGAAACGGTTGACTAATGTTTTTACTCCCTCCTGTCGGCACATAATTGGAATCCACATTTCGAGTAACGCGGTGAGACATTTTGAAACGACAACAACTCTCTTGATTCGCACTGAAAAAAATACAATATTTGTGTTGAAATTCAAGCTCAGAATGTGTACTTTCTAAAACATGCAGGCCGTGTCTAAAAATTCCATACAGTTCAGAAGTTATCTTCGAGACGCTTATCGAAGATGAGTTTTCAACACATTTTCAAGTCGATTAACGCTCATGAATAACTTGCTACCAAAGTATTTTTAACCCAAAACTTCATTTCGAGATGATTGATCCTCCGATATAAGAAAAATTTTTCCAAGGAAAATTCGAGAGCGAAACGTTTAACTTTCATTTTTACTCTCTCCTATCGGCACATAATTGGAATCCGTATTTCGGGCAACACGGTGAGACATTTTGAAATGACAATAACTCTCTTGATTTCCATTGAAAGAATACAAAATTTGTGTTCAAATTCAAGCTCAGAATGTGCACTTTCTAAAACATGTAGGCCGTGTCTAAAAATTCCAAACAGTTTAGAAGTTATCTTCGAGACGCTTATCGAAGATGAGTTTTCAACACATTTTCAAGTCGATTAACGCTGATGAATAACTTGCAACCAAAGTATTATTTACCCTAAACTTAATTTCGAGATGATTGATCCCGCAATATAAGAAAAATATTTCCAAGCCAAATTCGTGAGCGAAACGTTTAACTGCCATTTTTTACTCCCTCCTATCGGCATATAATTGGAATTCGTATTTCGGGTAACACGGTGAGACACTTTCAAACGACAATAACTCCCTTGATTTCCATTGAAAGAATACAAAATTTGTGTGCAAATTCAAGCTCAGAATGTGTACTTTCTAAAACATGCATGCCGCGTCTAAAAATTCCAAACAGTTCAAAAGTTATCTTCGAGACGCTTACCGAAGATGAGTTTTCAACACATTTTCAAATCGATTAACACTCATGAATAACTTGCAACCAAAGTATTATTTACCCTAAACTTAATTTCGAGATGATTGATCCCGCGATATAAGAAAAATATTTCCAAGCCAAATTCGTGGATGAAACGTTTAACTTCAATTTTTAGTCCCCCCTATCGGCACATAATTGGAATCCGTATTACGGGTAACACAGTGAGACACTTTCAAACGACAATAACTCTCTTGATTTCCATTGAAAGAATACAAAATTTGTGTTCAAATTCAAACTCAAAATGTGTACTTTCTAAAATATGCGGGCCGCGTCTAAAAATTCCTAACCGTTCAAAAGTTTTCCTCAAAACGGTTCCCGAAATAGAGTTTTCAACACATTTTCTAATCGATAAACACTTGTGAATAACTTGCAACCAGAGTATTTTTTACCCAAAACTTCATTTTGAGATGGTTGATCCCGTGATATAAGAAAAATATTTCCTAGCCAAATTTGTAAGCAAAACGTTTGATTTCCATTTTTACTCCCCGCTATTGGCACATAATTTGAATCCGTATTTCGAGTAACACGTTTGGACATTTTGAAACAACAATGAAACTCTTGATTTCCATTGAAAAAATACAAAATTTGGGTTCAAATTCAAGCTCAGAATGTGTAGTTTCTAAAACATTTGTCCCGCGACTAAAAATTCCTAACCGTTCAAAAGTTATCTTCGATACGATTGTCGAAGATGAGTTTTCAACACATTTTCAAGTCGATTAACGCTCCTGAATAACTTGCCACCAAAGTATTTTTTGCCCAAAACTTCATTTCGAGACGATTAATCCCGCGATTTAAGAAAAATATTTCCAAGCCAAATTTGTGAGCGAAACGGTTGACTTACATTTTTACTCCCTCTTATTGGCACATAATTGGAATTCGCATTTCGAGTAACGCGGTGAGACATTTTGAAACGACAACAACTGTCTTGATTTCCATTGAAAAAATACAAAATTTATGTTGAAATTCAAGCTCAGAATGTGTACTTTCTAAAACATGCATGCCGCGTCTAGAAATTCATAACAGTTCAAAAGTTATCTTCGAGACGATTACCGAAGATGAGTTTTCAACACATTTTCAAGTCGATTAACGCTCGTCAATAACTTGCTACCAAAGTATTTTTAATCCAAAACTTCATTTCGAGATGATTGATCCTGCGATATAAGAAAAATTTTTCCAAGGCAAATTCGTGAGCGAAACGCTTAACTTCCATTTTTACTCCCTCCTATCGGCATATAATTGGAATCTGTATTTCGGGCAACACGGTGAGACATTTTGAAATGACAATAACTCTCTTGATTTCCATTGGAATAATACAAAATTTGTGTTCATATTCAAGTTCAGAATGTATACTTTCTAAAACTTGCAGGCCGTATCTAAAAATTCCTAACCGTTCAAAGGTTATCTTCGAAATGGTTACCGAAGATGAGTTTTCAACACATTCTCAACTCGATTAACGCTCGTGAATAACTTGCAACCAAAGTATTTTTTACCCTTAACTTCATTTCGTGATGATTGATCCCACAATATAAGAAAAATATTTCCAAGCCAAATTCGTGAGCGAAACGTTTAACTACCATATTTACTCAAGTATTTGCAAGTTAGCTCAACACCTGCTTTTGAGATATGTAGGACACTCATTTTTCATATGTCCGAACCCATGACATCCAAAGCATTTTGGTCCTGCAGGAACAGTGTACTGACTTCCATCCTTAGCATCCTTCTTCCCTTTGTCTTGGCTTTTAGACTCTGAAGAACTGAACTGCCTCCGGTCCTTGTCGAAGCTCCTTCCATTGACATTCTTCATAAACTTCTTGAACTGCCGAGTGATGTAGGACTTCATCTTAGAATCTTCATCATCAGAAGACTCATCTGTATCACTGTTCTTTGCCTTCAAGGCCATGCTTTTACCTTTACTTGACTTGCCAATCCTAGATAGTCCTATCTCATAGGTTTGCAAGTTTCCTACTAGCTCAGTCAAAGGAATCTAGTCAATGTCCTTTGATTCTTCTATCGCCGTAATCTTGGCATGGAATCTCTCAGGTAGAGATCTGAGCACCTTCCTTACAATCTTGGGTTCAGGGATGGTTTCCCCAAGATTGAAGGCTGAGTTCACTATGTCCTTGAGCTTGGCATAGAACTCATCAAATGACTCATCCTCCTCCATCTTAATTTCTTCAAAGCTTGTAGTGAGCCTCTAAAACTTTGAGTCTTTGACAGCCTTTGTGCCTTCATAGGTAGTCTGGAGGATGGTCCAAGCCTCCTTGGCAGTTTCAGTTGAGGATATCTTTTTGAACTCCACATTTGTGACTGTGCTAAATAGGGCATTTAACGCTCTGCTGTTGAAATTAGCCGCCTTGATCTTGGAATCATCCCAATCGGCCGGATCTTCTATTGGCTTAGTCCAGCCAATCTCTACAGCTTGCCATACCTTTTCGTCTAAAGACTGCAAGAAAGCTCTCATGTGTACTTTCCAGTATGCATAGTTAGTGCCATCAAATAAAGGAGGTATAATTAATGATTGTCCTCTATCCATGACAAACAGGGGTCAATGGATCAAACACAGCAAAGATTAAATCCTAATCAAAGTGTGCCTGCTCTGATACCACTTGATAGGTCACAATCTGAATGACCCCTTGTGATTAACCCTAATTAATTAATTTAGCCAAGTAATTAATTAATCGATTAATCATGCAATTTTATGGAAGCACAAACAAATCACTAATCAACTAAATAAGCAGCGGAAAATAAATAACACGGTGATTTGTTTACGAATGGGGAAAACCCTAATGGCAAAAACCCCACCGGGTGATTTTCAGGTCACCACTCCCGAAACTCCACTATTATCAAATCAAGTGGTTATAAGTAAAGGAATCCCAAGTACCTTACCAACCTACAGTTGAACCCTTACCTCAATACCCAATTGGACTTGATCTGTAGTGACAGTCTCCACCTTTGATGCATGGTTCCCAAGTATGTGACTAACCAATGCGCGGATCCAAGTACGCGACTTCAGAACACCAATTGAGGAAGAATGGTTGGCTGCAAAGTTCTTCAGATCATCCTTTCTGATGAATAGTAGGAAGATGCTTGGTTACAAAACCCTATGGCGCAAATACACAGCAACTTCTTGATGGAAATATTTTTCTTATATCGTGGGATCAATCATCTTGAAATGAACTTCTGGGTAAAAAATACTTTGGTTGCAAGTTATTCATGAGCGTTAATCGACTTGAAAATGTGTTGAAAACTCATCTTCAGTAATCGTCTCGAAGATAACTTTTGAACTGTTTGGAATTTTTAGACGCAGCCTGCATGTTTCAGAAAGTACACATTCTGAGCTTGAATTTGAACACAAATTTTTTATTCTTTCAATGGAAATCAGGAAAGTTATTGTCGTTTGAAAGTGTCTCACTGTGTTACCCGAAATACGGATTCCAATTATGTGCCGATAGGAAGGAGTAAAAATGGAAGTTTAACGTTTCATCCACGAATTTGGCGTGGGAATATTTTTCTTATATTGTAGGATCAATCATCTCAAAATGAAGTTTTGGGTAAAAAATACTTTGGTTGCAAGTTATTCACGAGCATTAACCGACTTGAAATCGTGTTGAAAACTCATCCTCGGTAATCGTCTTGAATATAACCTTTGAACTATTGGGAATTTTTGGACGCGGCCTGCATGTTTTAGAAAGTACACATTTTGAGCTTGAATTTGGACACAAATTTTGTATTCTTTCAAAGGAAAGAAATAGAGTTATTGTCGTTTGAAATTGTCTCACCTTGTTACCCGAAATATGGATTCCAATTATGTGCCGATGGATTCCAATTATGTGTCGTTTCAAAGTCAAACGATTCCTCCACGAATTTAGCTTGGAAATATTTTTCTTATATCGTGGGAACAATCATCTTGAAATGAAGTTTTGGGTAAAAAATACTTTGGTTGCAAGTTATTTACGAGTGTTAATCGACTTGAAAATGTGTTGAAAACTCGTCTTCGGTAATCGTCTCGATGATAACTTCTGAACGGTTTGGACTTTTTAGACGCGGCCTACAAGTTTTAAAGAGTACACATTTTGAGCTTGAATTTGAACACAAATTTTGTATTCTTTTTGTGGAAAACGAGAGACTTATTGTCGTTTCAAAATGTCTGACCGTGTTACCCGAAATACGGATTCCAATTATGTGCCGATAGGAGGGAGTAAAAATGGAAGTCAAACGTTTCGTCCACGAATTTGGCAAGGAAATATTTTTCTTATATCGCGGGATCAATCATCTCGAAATGAAGTTCTGGGCAAAAAATATTTTGGCTGCAAGTTATTCACGAGTGTTAATCAACTTGATAATGTGTTGAAAACTCATCTTCGATAATCGCCTTGAAGATAACTTTGGCATGGTTTGGAATTTTTAGACGCGGCTTTGAAGTTTTAGAAAGTACACATTCTGAGCTTGAATTTGAACACAAATTTTGTATTCTTTCAAAGGAAATGAAGAGAGTTATTGTCGTTTGAAAGTGTCTCACTGTGTTTCCCGAAATAGGGATTCCAACTATGTGCCGTTAGGAGGGGGTAAAAATGGAAGTTAAACGTTTCATCCTCAAATTTGGCTAGGAAATATTTTTCTTTTATCGCGGGATCAATCATCGCGAAGTGAAGTTTAGGGTAAAAAATACTTTGGTTGCAAGTTATTCACGAGCGTTAATCGACTTGAAAATGTGTTGAAAACTCGTCTTCGGTAGTCGTCTCGAAGATAACTTTTGAACGGTCTGGAATTTTTAGACGCGGCCTACAAATTTTAGGGAGTACACATTTTGAGCTTGAATTTGAACACAAATTTTGTATTCTTTTTGTGGAAATCGAGAGAGTTATTTTCGTTTCAAAATGTCAGACCGTGTTACCCGAAATACGGATTCCACTTATGTGCCGATAGGAGGGAGTAAAAATGGAAGTCAAACGTTTCGTCCACGAATTTGGCTAGGAAATATTTTTCTTATATCGCGGGATCAATCATCTGGAAATGAAATTTTGGGTAAAAAATACTTTTGTTGGAAGTTATTCACGAGCGTTAATCGACTTGAAAATGTGTTGAAAAGTCATCTTCGGTAATCGTCCCAATGATAACTTTGGAACGGTTTGGAATTTTTAGACGCGGCGTTCAAGTTTTAGAAAGTACACATTCAGAGCTTGCATTTGAACACAAATTTTGTTTTCTTTTTGTGGAAATCAAAAGTGTTATTGTCATTTGAAAATGTCTCACCGTGTTACCCGAAATACAGATTCCAATTATATGTCGATAGGAGGGAGTAAAAATGGAAGTTAAATGTTTCATCCATGAATTTGGCTTGGGAATATTTTTCTTATATCGCGGGATCAATCATCTCAAAATGAATTTTTGGGTAAAAAATACTTTGGTTGCAACTTATTCACGAGCGTTAATCGACTTGAAAATGTGTTGAAAACTCATCTTCGGTAATCGTCTCGAAGATAACTTTTGAACGGTTTGGAATTTTCAGACGCGACCTACAAGTTTTAGAAAGTACACATTTTCAGCTTGAATTTGAACACAAACTTTGTATTCTTTTTGTGGAAATCAACAGAGTTATTGTCGTTTCAAAATGTCTGACCGTGTTACCCGAAATACGTATTCCAATTATGTGCAGACAGGGGAGAGTAAAAATGGAAGTTAAACGTTTCATCCACGAATTTGGCTTGGAAATAATTTTCTTATATCACGGGGTCAATCATCTCGAAATGAAGTTTTGGGTAAAAAATAATTTGGTTGCAAGTTATTCACGAGTGTTAATCGACTTGAAAATGTGTTGAAAACCCATCTTCGGTAATCGTCTCGGAGATAACTTTTGAACTGTTTGGAATTTTTAGACGCGGCCCGCATGTTTTAGAAAGTATACATTCGGAGTTTGAATTTGAACAAAAATTTTGTATTTTTTCAATGGAAATCAAGAGAGTTATTGTCGTTTCAAAATGTCTCACCTTGCCGCCCGAAATACGGATTCCAATTATGTGCCGATAGGAGGGAGTAAAAATGGAAGTTAAACGTTTCGCTCACTAATTTGTCTGGGAAATTTTTTTCTTATATCGCAGGATCAATATCCTCGAAATGAAGTTCTGGCGTAAAAATACTTTGGTTGCAAGTTATTGATGAGCGTTAATTGACTTGAAAATGTGTTGAAAACTCATCTTTGGTAATCGTCTTGAAGATAACTTTTGAACGGTCATGAATTTTTTGACGCGACCTTCATGTTTTAGAAAGTATACATTCTGAGATTGAATTTAAACACAAATTTTGTATTTTTTTGAATGGAAATCAAGAGAGTTATTGTCGTTCCAAAATGTCTCACCGTGTTACCCGAAATACGGATTCCAATTATGTGCCCATTGGAGGGAGCAAAAATGTAAGTCAACCGTTTCGATCACAAATTTGGCATGGAAATATTTTTCTTATATCGCGGGATCAATCGTCTTGAAATCAAGTTTTGGGTAAAAAATATTTTGGTTGCAAGTTATTCACGAGCGTTATTCAACTTGAAAATGTGTTGAAAACTCATCTTCGATAATCGTATCAAAGATAACCTTTGAACAGTTAGGAATTTTTAGTCGCGGACGAAATGTTTTAGAGAGTAAACATTCTGAGCTTGAATTTGAACACAAATTTTGTATTCGATTTGTGGAAATCAAGATAGTTATTGTCGTTTCAAAATGTCTGACCGTGTTACCCGAAATACGGATTCCAATTATGTGCAGACAGGAGAGAGCAAAACTGGAAGTTAATCGTTTCATCCATGAATTTGGCTTGGAAATACTTTTCTTATATCGCGGGATCAATCATCTCGAAATGAGGTTTTGGTTAAAAAATAATTTGGTTGCAAGTTATTAACGAGCGTTAATCGACTTGAAAATGTGCTGAAAACTCATCTTCGGTAATCGTCTCAGAGAAAACTTTTGCACTGTTTGGAATTTTTAGACGTGGCCTGCATATTTTAGAAAGTACACATTCTGAGCTTAAATTTGAACACAAATTTTGTATTCTTTCAATGGAAATCAAGAGAGTTATTGTCGTTTTAAAGTGTCTCACCGTGTTACCCAAAATACGGATTCCAATTATGTGCCGATAGCAGGGAGCGAAAATGTAAGTCAACCGTTTCGGTCACAAATTTGGCTTGGAAATAATTTTCTTATATCGTGGGATCAATCGCCTTGAAATCAAGTTTTGGGTAAAAAATACTTTGGTTGCAAGTTATTCACGGGCGTTAATCGACTTGAAAATGTGTTGAAAACACATCTTCGATAATCGTATCGAAGATAACTTTTGCACGGTTAGGAATTTTTGGAAGCGGGCCCAATGTTTTAGAAAGTACACATTCTGAGCTTGAATTTGAACACAAATTTTGTATTCTATTTGTGGAAATCAAGAGAGTTATTTTCGTTTGAAAATGTCTGACCATGTTACCCGAAATACGGATTCCAATTATGTGCAGATAGAAGGGAGTAAAAATGGAAGTTAAACGTTTCATCCATGAATTTGGCTTCGAAATAGTTTTCTTATATTGCGGGATCAATCTTCTCGAAATGAAGTTTTGGGAAAAAAATACTTTGGTTGCAAGTTATTCACGAGCGTTAATCGAATTGAAAATATTTTGAAAACTCATCTTCGGTAATCGTCTCGAAGATAACTTTTGAACTGTTTGGAATTTTTAGATGCGGCCTGCATGTTTTTGAAAGTACACATTCTGGGCTTGAATTTGAACACAAATTTTGTATTCTTTCTATGGAAATCAAGAAAGTTATTGTCGTTTGAAAGTATCTCACCGTGTTACCCGAAAAACGGTTTCCAATTATGTGCCGATAGGAAGGAGTAAAAATGGAAGTTAAACGTTTCATCCATGAATTTGGCTTCGAAATATTTTTCTTATATTGCGGGATCAATCTTCTCGAAATGAAGTTTTGGGTAAAAAATACTTTGGTTGCAAGTTATTCACGACCGTTAATCGAATTGAAAATATGTTGAAAACTCATCTTCGGTAATTGTCTCGAAGATAGCTTTTGAACTGTTTGGAATTTTTAGACGCGGACTGCATGTTTTTGAAAGTACACATTCTGGGCTTGAATTTGAACACAAATTTTTCTATTCTTTCAATGGAAATCAAGAGAGTTATTGTCGTTTGAAAGTGTCTCACCGTGTTACCCGAAATACGGATTCCAATTATGTGTCGAAAGGAAGGAGTAAAAATGGAAGTTAAACATTTTGCTCACGAATTTCTAACACTCCGGAATAACTTGCAACCAAAGTATTTTTTACCCAAAACATTAGTTCGAGATGATGGATCCCATGATATAAGAAAACTATTTCCGAGCCAAATTCGTGAGCGAAACATTTAACTTCCATTTTTACTCCCTCCTATCGGCAGATAACTGGAATCCGTATTTCGGGTATCACGGTGAGACGCTTTCAAACGACAATAACTCTATTGATTTCCATTGAAAGAATACAAATTTTGTGGTCATATTCAAGCTCAGAATGTGTACTTTCTAAAACATGGAGGCCGCATCTAAATATTCTAAACAGTTCAATTGTTATCTTCGAGACGATTACTGAAGATGAGTTTTCAACACATTTTCAATTCCATTAATGCTTGTGAATAACTTGCAACCAAAGTATTTTCTACCATTTACTTCATTTCGAGATGATTGATCCCTCAATATAAGAAAAATATTTCAAAGCTAAATTCCTGAGTGAAACGTTTAACTTCCATTTTTACTCCCTCCTATCGGCATATAATTGGAATCCGTATTTCGGGTGACACGGTGAGACACTTTCAAACGACAATAACTCTCTTGATTTCCATTGAAAGAATACAAAATTTGTGTTCCAATTCAAGCCCAGAATGTGTACTTTCTCAAACATGCAGGCCGCGTCTAAAAATTCCAAACAGTTCAAAAGTTATCTTCGGGACGATTACTGAAGATGAGTTTTCAACACATTTTCAATTCGATTAACGCTCGTGAATAACTTGCAACTAGAGTATTTTTCACCATTAACTTCATTTCGAGATGATTGATCCCTCAATATAAGAAAAATATTTCCAAGCCAAATACTTGAGCGAAACGTTTAACATCCATTTTTACTCCCCCCTATCGGCACATAATTGGAATCCGTATTTTGGGTAACACGGTGAGACACTTTCAAACGACAATAACTCTCTTGATTTCCATTGAAAGAATACAAAATTTGTGTTCAAATTCAACCCCAGAATGTGTACTTTCTAAATCATGCAGGCCGCGTCTAAAAATTCCAAACAGTTCAAAGGTTCTCTTCGAGACAATTACCGAAGACGAGTTTTCAACACATTTTCAATTCAATTAACGCTCGTGAATAACTTGCAACCAAAGTATTTTTTACCCAAAACTTCATTTCGAGATGATTGATCCCGCGATATAAGAAAAATATTTCGAAGCGAAATTCGTGGATGAAACGTTTAACTTCCATTTTTACTCCATCCTCTCGGCACATAATTGGAATTCGTATTTTGGGTAACTCGGTGAGACACTTTCAAACGACAATAACTCCCATGATTTCCATTGAAAGAATACAAAATTTGTGTTCAAATTCAAGCTCCGAATGTGTACTTTCTAAAACATGCAGGCCGTGTCTAAAAATTCCAAACTGTTCAAAAGTTATCTTCGTGACGATTACCGCAGATGAGTTTGCAACACATTTTCAATTCGATTAACGCTCATGAATAACTTGCAACCAAAGTATTTTTTACCATTAACTTCAATTCGAGAAGATTGATCCCGCAGTATAAGAAAAATATTTCCAACCCAAATTCGTTAGCGAAACGTTTAGCTTCCATTTTTACTCCCTTCTATCGGTACATAATTGGAATCCGTGTTTTGGGTAACACGGTGCGACACTTTCAAACGACAATAACTCTCTTGATTTCCGTTGAAAGAAAACAAAATTTGTTTTCAAATTCAAGCCCAGAATGGGTACTTTCTAAAACTTGCAAGCCGCGTCTAAAAATTCCAAACAGTTCAAAAGTTATCTTTGAGACGATTACCGAAGATCAGTTTTCAACACATTTTCAATTCGTTTAACGCTTGTGAATAACTTGCAACCAGAGTATTTTTTACCATTAACTCCATTTCGAGATGATTGATCTCTCAATACAAGAAAAATATTTCCAAGCAAAATTCGTGTGCAAAACGTTTAACTTCCATTTTTACTCCCTCCTTTCGACACATAATTGGAATCCGTATTTCGGGTAACACGGTGAGACACTTTCAAACGACAATAACTCTCTTGATTTCCATTGAAAGAATACAAAATTTGTGTTCAAATTCAAGCCCAGAATGTGTACTTTCAAAAACATGCAGGCCGCGTCTAAAAATTCCAAACAGTTCAAAAGTTATCTTTGAGACGATTACCCAAGATGAGTTTTCGACATATTTTCAATTCGATTAACGCTCATGAATAACTTGAGACCAAAGTATTTTTTACCCAAAACTTCATTTCGAGAAGATTGATCCCGTAAGATAAGAAAAATATTTCGAAGCCAAATTCATGTATGAAACGTTTAACTTCCATTTTTCCTCCTTCCTATCGGCACATAATTGGAATTCGTATTTCGGGTAACACGGTGAGACACTTTCAAACGTCAATAACTCCCTTGATTTCCATAGAAAGAATACAAAATTTGTGTTCAGATTCAAGCTCGGAATGTGTACTTTCTAAAACATGCAGGCCGCGTCTAAAAATTCCAAACTGTTCAAAATTTTCTTTGAGACGATTACTGAAGATGAGTTTTCAAGACATTGTCAAGTCAATTAACACTCCTGAATAACTTGCAACCAAAGTATTTTTTACCCAAAACAATAGTTCGAGATGATGGATCCCATGATATAAGAAAACTATTTCCAAGCCAAATTCGTGAGCGAAACATTTAACTTCCATTTTTACTCCCTCCTATCGGCAGATAATTGGAATCCGTATTTCGGGTATCACGGTGAGACACTTTCAAACGACAATAACTCTATTGATTTCCATTGAAAGAATACAAATTTTGTGGTCAAATTCAAGCTCAGAATGTGTACTTTCTAAAACATGCAGGCCGCGTCTAAATATTCTAAATAGTTCTAAAGTTATCTTCGAGACGATTACTGAAGATGAGTTTTCAACACATTTTCAATTCCATTAATGCTTGTGAATAACTTGCAACCAAAGTATTTTTTACCATTAACTTCATTTTGAGATGATTGATCCCTAAATATAAGAAAAATATTTCAAAGCCAAATTCGTGATCGAAACGTTTAACTTCCATTTTTACTCCCTCCTATCGGCACATAATTGGAATCCGTATTTCGGGTAACACGGTGAGACACTTTCAAACGTCAATAACTCCCTTGATTTCCATAGAAAGAATACAAAATTTGTGTTCAAATTCAAGCTCAGAATGTGTACTTTCTAAAACATGCAGGCCGCGTCTAAAAATTCCAAACTGTTCAAAATTTCTCTCCGGGATGATTACTGAAGATGAGTTTTCAACACATTTTCAAGTCGATTAACACTCCTGAATAACTTGCAAACAAAGTATTTTTTTACCCAAAACTTTAGTTCGAGATGATTGATCCCATGATATAAGAAAACTATTTCCAAGCCAAATTGGTGAGTGAAACAGTTAACTTCCATTTTTACTCCCTCCTATCGGCAGATAATTGAAATCCTTATTTCGGGTATCACGGTGACACACTTTCAAACGACAATAACTCTATTGATTTCCATTGAAAGAATACAAATTTTGTGGTCAAATTCAAGCTCAGAATGTGTACTTTCTAAAACATGCAGGTCGCGTCTAAATATTCTAAACAGTTCAAATGTTATCTTCGAGACGATTACTGAAGATGAGTTTTCAACACATTTTCAATTCGATTAATGCTTGTGAATAACTTGCAACCAAAGTATTTTTTACCATCAACTTCTTTTCGAGTTGATTGAACCCGCAATATAAGAAAAATATTTCCATTCCAAATTCGTGAGCGAAACGTTTAACTTCCATTTTTACTCCCTCCAATCGACACATAACTGGAATCCGTATTCCAGGTAACACGGTGAGAAACTTTCAAACGACAATAACTCTCTTGATTTCCATTGAAAGAATACAAAATTTGTGTTCAAATTCAAGCCCAGAATGTGTACTTTCTCAAACATGCAGGCCGCGTCTAAAAATTACAAACAGTTCAAAAGTTATCTTCGGGACGATTACTGAAGATGAGTTTTCAACACATTTTCAATTCGAATAACGCTCGGGAATAACTTGCAACCAGAGTATTTTTCGCCATTAACTTCATTTCGAGATGATTGATCCCTCAATATAAGAAAAATATTTCCAAGCCAAATACTAGAGCGAAACATTTAACTTCCATTTTTACTCCCTTCTATCGACACATAATTAGAATCTGTATTTCGGGTAACTCGGTGAGACACTTTCAAACGACAATAACACCCCTGATTTCCACTGAAAGAATACAAAATTTGTGTTCAAATTCAAGCTCAGAATGTGTACTTTCTCAAACATGCAGGCCGCGTCTAAAAATTCCAAACAGTTCAAAAGTTATCTTCGGGACGATTACTGAAGATGAGTTTTCAACACATTTTCAATTCGATTAACGCTCGTGAATAACTTGCAACCAGAGTAATTTTCACCATTAACTTCATTTCGAGATGATTAATCCCTAAATATAAGAAAAATATTTCCAAGCCAAATACTTAAGCGAAACGTTTAACTTCCATTTTTACTCCCTCCTATCGGCACATAATTCGAATCCGTATTTTGGATAACACGGTGAGACACTTTCAAACGATAATAACTCTCTTGATTTCCATTGAAAGAATACAAAATTTGTGTTCAAATTCAAGCCCAGAATGTGTACTTTCTAAATCATGCAGGCCGCGTCTAAAAATTCCAAACAGTTCAAAGGTTCTCTTCGAGACGATTACCGAAGATGAGTTTTCAACACATTTTCAATTCGATTAACGCTCGTGAATAACTTGCAACCAAAGTATTTTTTACCCAAAACTTCGTTTCGAGAAGATTGATCCCGCGATATAAGAAAAATATTTCGAAGCGAAATTCGTGGATGAAACGTTCAACTTCCATTTTTACTCCCTCCTATCGACACATAATAAGAATCCGTATTTCGGGTAAGTCGGTGAGACACTTTCAAACGACAATAACACCCCTGATTTCCATTGAAAGAATACAAAATTTGTGTTCAAATTCAAGCTCAGAATGTGTACTTTCTCAAACATGCACGCCGCGTCTAAAAATTCCAAACAGTTCAAAAGTTATCTTCGGGACGATTACTGAAGATGAGTTTTCAACACATTTTCAATTCGATTAACGCTCGGGAATAACTTGCAACCAAAGTATTTTTTCACCATTAACTTCATTTCGAGATGATTGATCCCTCAATAAAAGAAAAATATTTCCAAGCCAAATTCGTGAGAGAAACGTTTAACTTCCATTTTTACTCCGTCCTATTGTTACATAATTGGAATCCGCATTTTGGGTAACACGGTGAGACACTTTCAAACGAAAATAACTCTCTTGATTTCCATTGAAAGAATAAAAAATCTGTGTTCAAATTCAAGCCCATAATGTGTACTTTCTAAAACATGCTGGCCGCGTCTAAAAATTCCAAACAGTTCAAAAGTTATCCTCGGGACGATTACCGAAGATGAGTTTTCAACACATTTTCAATTCGATTAACGCTCGTGAATAACTTACAACCAAAGTATTTTTTACCCAAAACTTCATTTCGAGATGATTCATCCCGCGATATAAGAAAAATATTTCGAAGCCAAGTTCGTGGATGAAACATTTAACTTCCATTTTTACTCCCTCCTATCGGCACATAATTGGAATCCGTATTTTGGGTAACACGGTGAGACACTATCAAACGATAATAACTCTCTTGATTTCCATTGAAAGAATAAAAAATTTATGTTCGAATTCAAGCGCAGAATGTGTACTTTCAAAAACATGCAGGCCGCATCTAAAAATTCCAACAGTTCAAAAGTTATCTTCGGAACGATTATCGAAGATGAGTTTTCAACACATTTTCAATTAGATTAACGCTCGTGAATAACTTGCAACCAAAGTATTTTTCACCCAAAACTTCATTTCGAGATGATTGATCCCGCGATATAAGAAAAATATTTCGAAGCGAAATTCGTGGATGAAACGGTTAACTTCCATTTTTACTGCATCCTATCGGCACATAATTGGAATTCGTATTTTGGGTAACTCGGTGAGACACTTTCAAACGACAATAACTCCCATGATTTCCATTGAAAGAATACAAAATTTGTGTTCAAATTCAAGCTCCGAATGTTTACTTTCTAAAACATGCAGGCCGCGTGTAAAAATTCCAAACAGTTCAAAAGTTATCTTCGGGACGATTACTGAAGATGAGTTTTCGACACATTTTCAATTCGATTAACGCTCGTGAATAACTTGCAACCAAAGTATTTTTTACCATTAACTTCATTTCGAGATGATTGATCCCTCAATATAAGAAAAATATTTCCAAGCCAAATTCGTGAGCGAAACGTTTAACTTCCATTTTTACTCCGTCCTATCGGCACATATTTGGAATCCGCATTTTGGGTAACACGGTGAGACACTTTCAAACGACAATAACTCTCTTGATTTCCACTGAAAGAATACAAAATTTGTGTTCAAATTCAAGCTCAGAATGTTTACTTTCTAAATCATGCAGGCCGCATCTAAAAATTCCAAATAGTTCAAAGGTTCTCTTCGAGACGATCACCGAAGATGACTTTTCAACACATTTTCAATTCGATTAACGCTCGTGAATAACTTGCAACCAAAGTATTTTTTACCCAAAACTTCATTTCGAGATGATTGATCCCTCAATATAAGAAAAATATTTCAAAGCCAAATTCATGGATGAAACATTTAACTTCCATTTTTACTCACTCCTATCGACACATAATTAGAATCCGTATTTCGGGTAACACGTTGAGACACTTTCAAACAACAATAACTCTCTTGACTTCCATTGAAAGAATACAAAATTTGTGTTCAAATTCAAGCCCAGAATGTGTACTTTCTAAAACATGCAGGCCGCGTCTAAAAATTCCAAACAGTTCAAAAGTTATCTTCGAGACGATTACCGAATATGAGTTTTCAACACATTTTCAAGTCGATTAACGCTCGTGAATAACGTGCAACCAAAGTATTTTTTACCATTAACTTCATTTCGAGATGACTGATCCCGCAATATAGGAAAAATATTTCCAACACAAATTCGTGAGCGAAACGTTTAACTTCCATTTTTACTCCCTCCTATCGGCACATAATTGGAATCCGTATTTTGGATAACACGGTGAGACACTTTCAAACGACAATAACTCTCTTGATTTCCATTGAAAGAATACAAAATTTGTGTTCAAATTCAAGCCCAGAATGTGTACTTTCTAAAACATGCAGGCTGCGTCTAAAAATTCCAAACAGTTCAAAGGTTCTCTTCGAGACGATTACCGAAGATGAGTTTTCAACACATTTTCAATTCGATTAACGCTCGTGAATAACATCCAACCAAAGTATTTTTTACCATTAACTTCATTTCGAGACGATTGATCCCTCAATATAAGAAAAATATTTCCAAGCCAAATTCGTGAGCGAAACGTTTAACTTCCATTTTTACTCCCTCCCATCGACAAATAATTGGAATCCGTATTTCGTGTAACACATTAAGACACTTTCAAACGACAATAACTCCCTTGATTTCCAAAGAAAGAATACAAAATTTGTGTTCAAATTCAAGCTCAGAATGTGTACTTTCTAAAACATGCAGGCCACCTCTAAAAATTCCAAACTGTTCAAAAGTTATCTTCGTGACGATTACCGAAGATGAGTTTTCAACACATTTTCAATTCGATTAACGCTCGTGAATAACTTGCAACCAAAGCATTCTTTACCATTAACCTCATTTTGAGATGATTGATCGCTCAATATAAGAAAAATATTTCCAAGCCAAATTCGAGGGCGAAACGTTTAACTTCCATTTTTACTCCCTCCTATCGGCACATAATTGGAATCTGTATTTCGGGTAACACAGTGAGACACTTTCAAACGACAGTAACTCTCTTGATTTCCAAAGAAAGAATACAAAATTTGTGTTCAAATTAGAGCTCAGAATGTGTACTTTCTAAAAAATGCAGGCTACCTCTAAAAATTCCAAACTGTTCAAAAGTTATCTTCGTGACGATTACCGCGGATGAGTTTTCAACACATTTTCAATTCGATTAACGCTCATGAATAACTTGCAACCAAAGTATTTTTTACCATTAACTTCAATTTGAGATGATTGATCCCGCAGTATAAGAAAAATATTTCCAACCCAAATTCGGGAGCGAAATGTTTAGCTTCCATTTTTACACCCTTCTATCGGAACATAATTAGAATCCGTGTTTTGGGGAACACGGTGAGACACTTTCAAACGACAATAACTCTCTTGATTTCCGCTGAAACAAAACAAAATTGGTGTTCAAATTCAAGCCCAAAATGTGTACTTTATAAAACTTGCAAGCCGCATCTAAAAATTCCAAATAGTTCAAAAGTTATCTTTGAGACGATTACCGAAGATCAGTTTTCAACACATTTTCAATTCGTTTAACGCTCGTGAATAACTTGCAACCAGAACATTTTTTACCATTAACTCCATTTCGAGATGATTGATCCCTCAATACAAGAAAAATATTTCCAAGCAAAATTCGTGAGCAAAACGTTTAACTTCCATTTTTACTCCCTCCTATCGACACATAATTGGAATCCGTATTTCGGGTAACACGGTGAGCCACTTTCAATCGAAAATAACTCTCTTGATTTCCATTGAAAGAATACAAAATTTGTGTTCAACTTCAAGCCCAGAATGTGTACTTTCAAAAACATGCAGGCCGCGTCTAAAAATTCCAAACAGTTCAAAAGTTATCTTCGAGACAATTAACGAAGATGAGTTTTCAACATATTTTCAATTCGATTAACGCTCATGAATAACTTGCAGCCAAAGTATTTTTTACCCAAAACTTCATTTTGAGAAGATTGATCCCGCAATATAACAAAAATATTTCATAGCCAAATTCATGGATGAAACGTTTAACTTCCATTTTTACTCCTTCCTATCGGCACATAATTAGAAATCGTTTTTAGGGTAACATGGTGAGACACTTTCAAACGACAATAACTTTCTTGATTTCCATAGAAAGAACACAAAATTTGTGTTCAAATTCAAGCTCAGATTGTGTACTTTCTAAAACATGCAGGCCACGTGTAAAAATTCCAAACAATTCAAAATTTATCTTCGGGACGATTACTGAAGATGAGTTTTCAACACATTTTCAATTTGATTAACGCTCGTGAATAACTTGCAAGCAAAGCATTTTTTACCATTAACTTCATTTCGAGATGATTGATCCCTCAATATAAGAAAAATATTGCAAAGCCAAATTCGTGAGCGAAACGTTTAACTTCCATTTTTACTCCCTCCTATCGGCACATAATTGGAATCCGTATTTCAGGTAACACGGTGAGACACTTTCAAACATCAATAACTCCCTTGATTCCCATAGAAAGAAGACAAAATTTGTGTTCAAATTCAAGCTCAGAATATGTACTTTCTAAAACATGCAGGCCGCGTCTAAAAATTCCAAACTTTTCAAAATTTCTCTTCGAGACGATTACCGAAGATGAGTTTTCAACACATTTTCAAGTCAATTAACACTCCGGAATAACTTGCAACAAAGGTATTTTTTACCCAAAACTTTAGCTCGAGATGATTGATCCCGTGATATAAGAAAACTATTTCCAAGCCAAATTTGTGAGCGAAACATTTAACTTCCATTTTTACTCACTCCTATCGGCAGATAATTGGAATCCGTACTTCGGGTATCACGGTAAGACACTTTCAAACGACAATAACTCTATTGATTTCAATTGAAATAATACAAATTTTGTGGTCAAATTCAAGCTCAGAATGTGTGCTTTCTAAAACATGCAGGCCGCGTCTAAATATTCTAAACAGTTCAAATGTTATCTTCGAGACGATTACTGAAGATGAGTTTTCAACACATTTTCAATTCGATTAATGCTTGTGAATAACTTGCAACCAAAGTATTTTTTACCATTAACTTCATCTCGAGATGATTGATCCTTAAATATAAGAAAAATATTTCAAAGCCAAATTCGTGAGCGAAACGTTTAACTTAAATTTTTACTCCCTCCTATCGGCACATAATTGGAATCCGTATTTCGGGTAACACGGTGAGACACTTTCAAACGTCAATAACTCCCTTGATTTCCATAGAAAGAATACAAATTTTGTTGTCAAATTCAATCTTAGAATGTGTACTTTCAAAAACATGCAGGCCGCGTCTAAATAATCTAAAGAGTTCAATTGTTATCTTCGAGACAATTACTGAAGATGAGTTTTCAACACATTTTCAATTCGATTAATGCTTGCGAATAACTTGCAACCAAAGTATTTTTTACCATCAACTTCATTTCGAGTTGATTGAACCCGCAATATAAGAAAAATATTTCCAAGCCAAATTCGTGAGCGAAACGTTTAACTTCCATTTTTACTACCTCCTATCGGCACATAATTGGAATCCGTATTTTGGGTAACACGGTGAGACGCTTTCAAACGATAATAATTGTCTTGATTTCCATTGAAAGAATAAAAAATTTGTGTTCAAATTCAAGCCCAGAATGTGTACTTTCTAAAACATGCAAGCGCATCTAAAAATTCCAAACAGTTCAAAAGTTATCTTCGGGACAAATACCGAAGTTGAGTTTTCAACACATTTTCAATTCGATGAACGCTCGTGAATAGCTTGCAACCAAAGTATTTTTTACCCAAAACTTCGTTTCGAGATGATTGATCCCGCGATATAAGAAAAATATTTCGAAGCGAAATTCGTGGATGAAACGTTTAACTTCCACTTTTACTCCAACCTATCGGCACATAATTGGAATCCGTACTTTGGGCAACTCGGTGAGACACTTTCATACGACAATAACTCCCATGATTTCCATTGAAAGAATACATAATTTTTGTTCAAATTCAAGCTCAGAGTGTGTACTTTCTAAAACATGCAGGCCGCGTGTAAAAATTCCAAACAGTTCAAAAGTTATCTTTGGGACGATTACCGAAGATGAGTTTTCAACACATTTTCAATTCGATTAACGCTGGTGAATAACTTGCAGCCAAAGTATTTTTTACCAATAACTTCATTTCGAGATGATTGATCCCTCAATATAAGAAAAATATTTCCAAGCCAAATTCGTGAGCGAAACGTTTAACTTCCATTTTTACTCCGTCCTATCGGCACATAATTGGAATCCGCATTTTGGGTAACACGGTGAGACACTTTCAAACGACAATAACTCCCATGATTTCCATTGAAAGAATACAAAATTTGTGTTCAAATTCAAGCTCTGAATGTTTACTTTCTAAAACATGCAGGCCGCATGTAAAAATTCCAAACAGTTCAAAAGTTATCTTCGGGACGATTACCGAATATGAGTTTTCGACACATTTTCAATTCGATTAACGCTCGTGAATAACTAGCAACCAAATTATTTTTTACCATTAATTTCATTTCGAGATGACTGATCCCGCAAAATAAGAAAAATATTTCCAACCCAAATTCGTGAGCGAAACGTTTAACTTCCATTTTTACTCCCTCCTATCGGCACATAATTGGAATCCATATTTTGGATAACACGGTGATACACTTTCAAACGACAATAACTCTCTTGATTTCCATTGAAAGAATACAAAATTTGAGTTCAAATTCAAGCCCAGAATGTGTACTTTCTAAAACATGCAGGCCGCGTCTAAAAATTCCAAACAGTTCAGAGGTTCTCTTCGAGACGATTACTGAAAATGAGTTTTCAACACATTTTCAATTCGATTAACGCTCATGAATAACTTGCAACCAAAGTATTTTCTACCATTAACTTCATTTCGAGATGATTGAACCCTCAATATAAGAAAAATATTTCCAAGCCAAGTTCATGAGCGAAACGTTTAACTTCCATTTTTACTCCGTCCGATCGGCACATAATTGGAATCCGCAATTTGGGTAACACGGTGAGACACTTTCGAATGACAGTAACTCTCTTGATTTCCATTGAAAGAATACAAAATTTGTGTTCAAATTCAAGCCCAGAATGTGTACTTTCTAAAACATGCAGGCCGCGTCTAGAAATTCCAAACAGTTCAAAAGTTATCTTCGAGACGATTACCGAATATGAGTTTTCAACACATTTTCAAGTCGATTAACGCTCGTGAATAACTAGCAACCAAAGTATTTTTTACCATTAACTTCATTTCGAGATGACTGATCCCGCAATATAAGAAAAATATTTCCAACCCAAATTCGTGAGCGAAACGTTTAACTTCCATTTTTACTCCCTCCTATCGGCACATAATTGGAATCCGTATTTTGGATAACACGGTGAGACACTTTCAAACGACAATAACTCTCTTGATTTCCATTGAAAGAATACAAAATTCGTGTTCAAATTCAAGCCCAGAATGTGTACTTTCTAAAACATGCAGGCCGCGTCCAAAAATTCCAAACAGTTCAAAGGTTCTCTTCGAGACGATTACCGAAGATGAGTTTTCAACACATTTTCAATTCGATTAACGTTCGTGAATATCCTGCAACCAAAGTATTTTTTACCATTAACTTCATTTCGAGATGATTTTACCCTCAATATAAGAAAAATATTTCCAAGCCAAGTTCGTGAGCGAAACGTTTAACTTCCATTTTTACTCCGTCCTATCGGCACATAATTGGAATCCGCATTTTGGGTAACACGGTGAGACACTTTCGAACGACAATAACTCTCTTGATTTCCATTGAAAGAATACAAAATTTGTGTTCAAATTCAAGCCCAGAATGTGTACTTTCTAATACATGCAGGCCGCATCTAAGAATTCCAAAAAGTTCAAAAGTTATCTTCGGGACGATTACCGAAGATGAGTTTTCAACACAGTTTCAATTCGATTAACGCTCGTGAATAACTTGCAAGCAAAGTATTTTTTACCCAAAACTTCATTTCGAGATGAATGATCCCGCGATACAAGAAAAATATTTCGAAGCCAAATTCGTGGATGAAACATTTAACTTCCATTTTTACTCCCTCCTATCGACACATAATTAGAATCCGTATTTCGGGTGACACGTTGAGACACTTTCAAACAACAATAACTCTCATGATTTCCATTGAAAGATTACAAAATTTGTGTTCAAATTCAAGCCCAGAATGTGTACTTTCTAAAACATGCAGGCCGCGTCTAAAAATTCCAAACAATTCAAAAGTTATCTTCGAGACGATTACCGAATATGAGTTTTCAACACATTTTCAAGTTGATTAAAGCTCGTGAATAACTAGCGACCAAAGTATTTTTTACCATTAACTTCATTTCGAGATGACTGATCCCGCAATATAAGAAAAATATTTGTAACCCAAATTCGTGAGCGAAACGTTTAAGTTCCGTTTTTACTCCCTCGTATCGGCACATAATTGGAATCCGTATTTTGGATAACACGGTGAGACACTTTCAAGCGACAATAACTCTCCTGATTTCCATTGAAAGAATACAAATTTTGTGTTCAAATTCAAGCCCAGAATGTGCACTTTCTAAATCATGCAGGCCGCGTCTAAAAATTCCTAACAGTTCAAAAGTTATCTTCGAGAGGATTACCGAAGATGAGTTTTCAACACATTTTAAAGTCGATTAACGCTCGTGAATAACTTGCAACTGATGTATTTTTTACCCAAAACTTCATTTCGAGATGATTGATCCCGCAATACAAGAAAAATATTTCCAAGCCAAATTCGTGAGCGAAACGTTTAACTTCCATTTTTACTCCCTCCTATCGGCACAGAATTGGAATCCGTATTTCGGGTAACATGTTGAGACACTTTCAAACGACAACAACTCTCTTGATTTCCATTGAAAGAACACAAAATTTGTGTTCAAATTCAAGCCCAGAATGTGTACTTTCTAAAACATGCAGGCCGTGTCTAAAAATTCCAAAAAGTTCAATAGTTATCTTCGAGACGATTACCGAAGATGAGTTTTCAACAGATTTTCAATTCGATTAACGCTCGTGAATAACTGGCAACGAAAGTATTTTTTACCCAAAACTTCATTTCGAGATGATTGATCCCGCGATATAAGAAAAATATTTCAAAGCCAAATTCGTGGATGAAACGTTTAACTTCCATTTTTACTCCCTTCTATCGACACATAATTGGAGTCCGTATTTCGGGTACCACGGTCAGACATTTTGAAATGCCAAAAACTCGCTTGATTTCCACAAAAAGAATACAAAATTTGTGTTCAAATTCAAGCTCGGAATTTTTACTTTCTAAAACAAGCAGGTCGCATCTAACAATTCCAAACTGTTCAAAAGTTTCTCCGAGACGATTATCGAAGATGAGTTGTCAACACATTTTCAAATCTATTAACGCTCATGAATAACTTTCAACCAAAGTATTTTTTACCCAAATCTTCATTTTGTGATGATTGATCCCGCGATATAAGAAAATATTTCCAAGCCAAATTCTTGGATGAAACGTTTAACTTCCATTTTTACTCCCTTCTATCGACACATAATTGGAATCCGTATTTCGGGTAACACGGTCAGACATTTTGAAACGACAAAAACTCTCTTGATTTCCACAAAATGAATACAAAATTTGTGTTCAAATTCAAGCTTAGAATGTGTACTTTCTAAAACATGCAGGCCGCATCTAAAAATTCCAAACAATTCAAAAGTTATCTCTGAGATGATTACCGAAGATGAGATTTCAACACATTTTCAAATCGATTAATGCTCGTGAATAACATCCAACCAAAGTATATTTTACCCTTAACTTCATTTCGAGATGATTGATCCCGCAATATAAGAAAAATATTTCCATGCCAAATTCGTGCATGAAACATCTAACTTCCATTTTTAGTCCCTTCTATCGGCACGTAATTGGAATCCGCCTTTCGGGTAACACGGTAAGGCACTTTCAAATGACAATAACTCTCTTGATTTCAATTGGAAGAATACAAAATTTGTGTTCAAATTCAAGATCAGAATGTGTACTTTCTAAAACATGCAGGCCGCATCCAAAAATTCCAAACAGTTCAAAAGTTTTCTTCGAGATGATTACCGAAGATGAGTTTTCAACACATTTTCAAGTCGATTAACGCTCATGAATAACTTCCAACAGAGGTATTTTTTACCGAAAACTTCATTTTGAGATGATTGATCCCGCGATATAAGAAAAATATTTCCAAGCCAAATTTGTGGTTGACACCTTTAACTTCCCATCTTACTCCCTCCTATCAGCACATAATTGGAATCTGTATTTCGAGTAACACGGTGAGACACTTTCAAACGACAATAACTCTCTTGATTTCCATTGAAAGAATACAAAATTTCTGTTCAAATTCAAGCTCATAATATGTACTATCCAAAACATGGAGGCCGCGTCCAAAAATTCCAAGCAATTCAAAAGTTATCTCCTAGACGATTACCGAAGATGAGTTTTCAACACATTTTCAACTCGATTAATGCTCGTGAATAAGTTGCAAACAAAGTATTTTTTTACCCTTAACTTCAATTCGAGATGATTGATCCCGCATTATAAGAAAAATATTTCCAAGCCAAATTCATGACCGAATCGTTTAACTACAATTTTTACTCCCTCCGATCAGCATATAATTGGAATCCGTATTTCGTTTACACGGTGAGACACATTCAAACGACAATAACTCTCCTGATTTCCATCGAAAGAATACGAAATTTGTGTTCAAATTCATGCTCAGAATGTGTACTTTCTAAAACATGCAAGCCGCGTCTAAAAATTCCTAACAGTTCAAAAGTTATCTTCGAGATGATTACCGTAGATGAGTTTTCAACACATTTTAAAGTCGATTAACGCTCGTGAATTACTTGCAACTGATGTATTTTTTACCCAAAACTTCATTTCGAGATGATTGATCCCACGATATAAGAAAAATATTTCCAAGCCAAATTCGTGAGCGAAACGTTTAACTTCCATTTTTACTCCCTCCTATCGGCACATAATTGGAATCCGTATTTCGGGTAACACGGTGAGGCACTTTCAAACGACAATAACTCTCTTGATTTTCGTTGAAAGAATGCAAAATTTGTGTTCAAATTCAAGATCAGAATGTGTGCTTTCTAAAACATGCAGGCCGTGTCAAAAAATTCCGAAAAGTTCAAAAGTTAACTTCGAGACGATTACCGAGGAAGAGTTCTCAACACATTTTTAAGCCGATTAACGCTCTTGAATAGCTTGCGACCGACGTATTTTTTACCCAAAACTTCATTTTGAGATGATTAATCCCACGATATAAGAAAAATATTTCCAAGCCAAATTCGTAGTTGAAACGTTTAACTTCCATTTTTTCACCCTCCTATCGGCACATAATTGGAATCCGTATTTCGGGTAACACAGTCAGATATTTTGAAATGACAATAACTCTCTATATTTCCGCAAAAGGAATATAAAATTTGTGTTCAAATTCAAGCTCAGAATGTATACTTTCTAAAACATGCGGGCCGTGTCTAGAAATTCCTAACCGTCCAAGAGTTATCTTCGAAACGGTCACCGAAGATGAGTTTTCAACACATTTTCAAGTCGATTAACACTTGTGAATAACTTGCTACCAAAGTATTTTTTACCCAAAACTTCGTTTCGAGATGATTTATCCCGCGATATAAGGAAAATATTTCCAAGCCAAATTTGTGGTTGAAACGTTTAACTTCCATTTTTACTCCCTCCTATCGGCACATAATTGGAATCCGTCTTTCGGGTAACACAGTGAGACACTTTCAAACAACAATAACTCTCTTGATTTCCATTGAAAGAATACAAAATTTGTGTTCAAATTCAGGCTCAGAATGTGTACTTTCGAAAACATGCAGACCGCGTCTAAAAATTCCAAGCAGTTCAAAAGTTATCTTCGAGACGATTATCGAAGATGTGTTTTCAACACATTTTCAAGTCGATTAATGCTCGTGAATAACTCGCAACCGATGTATTTTTTACCCAAAACTTCATTTTGAGATGATTGATCCCGCTATACAAGAAAAATATCTGCAAGCCAAATTCGAGGATGAAACGTTTAACTTCCATTTTTACTCCCCCCTATCGGCACATAATTTTAATTCGTATTTCGGGTAACATGGTGAGACACTTTCAAACAACAATAACTCCCTTGATTTCCGTTGAAAGAATACAAAATTTTTGTTCAAATTCAAGCTCAGAATGTGTAATTTGTACTGCATGCAGGCCGCTTCTAAAAATTCCAAGCAGTTCAAAAGTTATCTCCGAGACAATTACCGAAGATGAGTTTTCAACAAATTTTCAAGTCGATTAACGCTCATGAATAACTTGCAGCCAAAGTATTTTTTACCCAAAATTTCATTTCGAGATGATTGATCCCGCGAAATAAGAAAAATATGTCCAAGCCAAATTCATGAGCGAAACGTTTAACTTCCATTTTTACTCCCTCCTATCGGCACATAATTGGAATTCGTATTTCGGGTAACACGGTAAGGCAATTTCAAATGACAATAACTCTTTTGATTTCCATTGAAAGAATACAAAATTTGTGTTCAAATTCAAGATCAAAATGTGTACTTTCTAAAACACGCAGGCCGTGTCTAAAAATTCTGAACAGCTTAAAAGTTATCTTCTAGACGATTACCGAAGATGAGTTTTCGACACATGTTCAAGTCGATTAATGCTCGTGAATAACTTGCAACCGAAGTATTTTTTATCCAAAACTTCATTTTGAGATGATTGATCCCGCGATATAAGGAAAATATTTCCAAGCCAAATTTGTGGTTGAAACGTTTAACTTCCATTTTTACTCCCTCCTATCGGCACATAATTGGAATCCGTATTTCGGGTAACACGGTGAGACACTTTCAAACAACAATAACTCTCTTGATTTCCATTGAAAGAATACAAAATTTGTGTTCAAATTCAAGCTTAGAATGTGTACTTTCGAAAACATGTAGGCCGCGTCTAAAAATTCCAAGCAGTTCAAAAGTTATCTTCGAGACGATTACCGAAGATGAGTTTTCAACACATTTTCAAGTCGATTAACGCTCGTGAATAACTGGCAACCGGTGTATTTTTTACCCAAAACTTCATTTTGAGATGATTGATCCCGCTATACAAGAAATATATTTCCAAGCCAAATACGTGGATGAAACATTTAACTTCCATTTTTACTCCCACCTATTGGCATATTATTTTAATTCGTATTTCGGGTAACACGGTTAGACACTTTCAGAATACAATAACTCTCTTGATTTCCTTTGAAAGAATACAAAATTTGGGTTGAAATTCAAGCTTCGAATGTGTACTTTCTAATACATGCAGGCCACATCTAAAAATTCCAAGTAGTTCAAAAGTTATCTCCGAGACGATTACCGAAGATGAGTTTTCAACACATTTTCAAGTCGATTAACACTCATAAATAACTTGCAGCCAAAGTATTTTTTACCCAAAATTTTATTTCGAGATGATTGATCCCACGATATAAGAAAAATATTTCCAAGCCAAATTCGTGGATGAAACGTTTAACTTCCATTTTTACTCCCTCCTATCGTCACATAATTGGAATCCGTCTTTCGGGTAAAACGGTAAGGAATTTCAATCGACAATAACTATCCTGATTTTCATTGAAAGAATACAAAATTTGTGTTCAAATTCAAGATCAGAATGTGTGCTTTGTAAAACATGCAGGCCGTGTCTAAAAATTCCGAACAATTCAAAAGGTATCTTCAAGACGATT
The DNA here is from genome assembly GCA_030445155.1 of Quercus variabilis. Taxonomy (NCBI): domain Eukaryota; kingdom Viridiplantae; phylum Streptophyta; class Magnoliopsida; order Fagales; family Fagaceae; genus Quercus; species Quercus variabilis. The sequence goes on along the minus strand of CP129446.1, from coordinate 84,933,460 downwards.
ACCGAATATGAGTTTTCAACACATTTTCAAGTCGATTAACGCTCGTGAATAACTTGCAACCGAAGTATTTTTTACCCAAAACTTCATTTTGGGATGATTGATCCCGCGATATAAGGAAAATATTTCCAAGCCAAATTCCTAGATGAAACGTTTAACTTCCATTTTTACTCCCTCCTATCAGCACATAATTGGAATCCGTATTTCGGGTTACACGGTAAGGCAATTTCAAACGACAATAACTCTCCTGATTTCCATTGAAGGAATACAAAATTTGTGTTCAAATTCAAGATCATAATGTGTGCATTCGAAAACATGCAGGCCGTGTCTAAAAATTCTGAACAGTTCAAAAGTTATCTTCGAGACGATTACCGAAGATGAGATTTCAACACATTTTCAAGTCGATTAACGCTCGTGAATAACTTGCAACCGAATTATTTTTTACCCAAAACATCATTTTGAGATGATTGATCCCGCGATATAAGAAAAATATTTGCAAGCCAAATTCGTGGTTGAAACGTTTAACTTCCATTTTTACTCCCACCTATCGGCACATAATTGGATTCCGTATTTCGGGTAACGCGGTCAAACATTTTGCAATGACAATAACTCTCTAGATTTCCACAAAAAGAATACAAAATTTGTGTTCAAATTCAAGTTGAGAATGTATACTTTCTAAAACATGTGGGCCGCGTCTAAAAATTCCTAACCGTTCAAGAGTTATCTCTGAAACGGTTACTGAACATGAGTTTTCAACAGATTCTCAAATAGATTAACGCTCGTAAATAAGTTGCAACCAATTTATTTTTTACCCTTAACTTCATTTCAAGGTGATTGATCCCGCATTATAAGAAAAATATTTCCAAGCGAAATTCATGAGCGAAACGTTTAACTACCATTTTTACTACCTCCTATTGGCAAATAATTGGAATCCGTATTTCGGGTAACACGGTGAGACACTTTCATACCAAAATAACTTTCTTGATTTCCATTGAAAGAATACAAAATTTGTGTTCAAATTCAAGTTCAGAATGTGTACTTTCTGAAACATGCAGGCTGTGTCTAAAAATTACAAGCAGTTCAAAAGTTGTCTTCAAGACGATTTCCGAAGATGACTTTTCAACACTGTTTTATGTCGATTAACGCTCGTGAATAACTTGAAACTAATGTATTTTTTACCCAAAACATCATTTCGAGATGATTGATCCCGCGATATAAGAAAAATATTCCCAAGCCAAATTCGTGGATGAAACGTTTAACTTCCATTTTTACTCCCTCCTATCGGCACATAATTGGAATCCGTATTTCGGGTAACACGGTAAGGCACTTTCAAACGACAATAACTCTCTTGATTTCCATTGAAAGAATACAAAATTTGTGTTCAAATTCGAGATCAAAATGTGTGCTTTCTAAAACATGCAGGCCGCGTCTAAAAATTCCAAGCAGTTCAAAAGTTATCTCCGAGATGATTACCGAAGATGAATTTTCAACACATTTTCAACTCGATTGACGCTCATGAATAACTTGCAGCCAAAGTATTTTTTACCCAAAATTTCATTTCGAGATGATTGATCCCGCGATATAAGAAAAATATTTCCAAGCCAAATTCGTGGATAAAACATTTAACTTCCCTTTTTACTCCCTCCTATCGGCACATAATTGGAATCCGTATTTCGGGTAACCCGGTAAGGCAATTTCAAGCAACAATAACTCTCTTGATTTCCATTGATATAATACAAAATTTGTGTTCAAATTCGAGATCATAATGTGTGCTTTGTAAAACATGCTGGCTGTGTCTAAAAATTCTGAACAGTTCAAAAGTTATCTTCTAGACGATTACGGAAGATGACTTTTCAACAAATGTTCAAGTCGATTAACGCTCGTGAATAACATGCAACCGGAGTATTCTTTATCCTAAACTTCACTTTAAGACGATTGATCCCGCGATATAAGAAAAATATTTCCAAGCCAAATTTGTGGTTGAAACGTTTAACTTCCATTTTTACTCCCTCCTATCGGCACATAATTGGAATCCGTATTTCGGGTAACACGGTGAGACACTTTCAAACAACAATAACTCTCTTGATTTCCACTGAAAGAATACAAAATTTGTGTTCAAATTCAAGCTCAGAATGTGTACTTTCGAAAACATGCAGGCTACATCTAAAAATTCTAAGCAGTTCAAAAGTTATCTTCGAGACGATTACCGAAGATGAGTTTTCAACACATTTTCAAGTCGATTAATGCTCTTGAATAACTTGCAACCAATATATTTTTTACCCAAAACTTCATTTTGAGATGATTGATCCCGCTATACAAGAAAAATATTTCCAAGCCAAATACGTGGATGAAACATTTAACTTCCATTTTTACTCCCTCCTATCGGCATATAATTTTAATTCGTATTTCGGGTAACACGGTGAGACACTTTCAAACGACAATAACTCTCTTGATTTCCATTGAAAGAATACAAAATTTGTGTTGAAATTCAAGCTCAGAATGTGTACTTTCTAATACATGCAGGCCGCATCTAAAAATTCCAAGCAGTTCAAAAGTTATCTCCGAGACGATTACCGAAGATGAGTTTTCAACACATTTTCAAGTCGATTAACGCTCATGAATAACTTGCAGCTAAAGTATTTTTTACCAAAAATTTTATTTCGAGATGATTGATCCCGCGATATAAGAAAAATATTTCCAAGCCAAATTCACGGATGAAACGTTTAGCTTCCATTTTTACTCCCTCCTATCGGCACATAATTGGAATCCGTATTTCGGGTAAAACGGTAAGGCAATTTCAAACGACAATAACTATCTTGATTTCCATTGAAAGAATACAAAATTTGTGTTCAAATTCAAGATCAGAATGTGCGCTTTGTAAAACATGCAGGCCGTGTCTAAAAATTCCGAACAGTTCAAAAGGTATCTTTGAGACGATTACCGAAGATGAGTTTTCAACACATTTTCAAGTCGATTAATGCTCGTGAATAACTTGTAACCGAAGTATTTTTTACCCAAAACCTCATTTTGAGATGAGTGATCCCGCGATATAAGGAAAATATTTCCAAGCCAAATTCGTGGATGAAACGTTTAACTTCCATTTTTACTCCCTCCTATCGGCAAATAATTGGAATACGTATTTCGGGTTACACGGTAAGGCAATTTCAAACGACAATAAATCTCCTAATTTCCATTGAAGGAATACAAAATTTGTGTTCAAATTCAAGATTAGAATGTGTGCTTTCTAAAACAAGCAGGCCGTGTCTAAAAATTCTGAACAGTTCAAAAGTTATCTTCGAGACGATTACCGAAGGTGAGATTTCAACACATTTTCAAGTCGATTAATGCTCGTGAATAACTTGTAACCGAATTATTTTTTACCCAAAACTTCATTTTGAGATGATTGATCCCGCGATATAAGAAAAATATTTACAAGCCAAATTCGTGGTTCAAACGTTTAACTTCCATTTTTACTCCCACCTATCGGCACATAATTGGAATCCGTATTTCGGGTAACGCGGTCAGACATTTTGAAATGACAATAACTCTCTAGATTTCCACAAAAAGAATACAAAATTTGTGTTCAAATTCGAGCTGAGAATGTATACTTTCTAAAACATGTGGGCCGCATCTAAAAATTCCGAACCATTCAAGAGTTGTCTCTAAAACGGTTACTGAAGATGAGTTTTCAACAAATTTTCAAATAGATTAACGCTCGTGAATAACTTGCAACCAATGTATTTTTTACCCTGAACTTCATTTCGAGATGATTGATCCCACATTATAAGAAAAATATTTCCAAGCGAAATTCGTGAGCGAAACGTTTAACTACCATTTTTACTACCTCCTATCGGCAAATAATTGGAATCCGTATTTTGCGTAACATGGAGAGACACTTTCAAACGAAAATAACTTTCTTGATTTCCATTGAAAGAATACAAAATTTGTGTTCAATTCAAGCTCAGAATGTGTACTTTCTAAAACATGCAGGCCGCGTCTAAAAATTACAAGCAGTTCAAAAGTTGTCTTCAAGACGATTACCGAAGATGACTTTTCAACACAATTTAATGTCGATTAGCGCTCGTGAATAACATGCAACTAATGTATTTTTTACCCGAAACATCATTTCGAGATGATTGATCCCGCGATATAAGAAAAATATTTCCAAGCCAAATTCATGGATGAAACGTTTAACTTCCATTTTTACTCCCTCCTATCGGCACATAATTGGAATCCGTATTTTGGGTAACACGGTAAGGCACTTTCAAACGACAATAACTCTCATGATTTCCGTTGAAAGAATACAAAATTTGTGTTCAAATTCGAGATCAGAATGTGTGCTTTCGAAAACATGCAGGCCGCATCTAAAAATTCCAAGCAGTTCAAAAGTTATATCCGAGACGATTACCGAAGAAGAGTTTTCAACACATTTTCAAGTCGATTAGCGCTTTTGTATAACTTGCAGCCGATGTATTTTCTACCCAAAATTTCATTTCGAAATGATTGATCCCGCAATATAAGAAAAATATTTCCAAGTCAAATTCGTGGATGAAACGTTTAACTTCCATTTTTACTCCCTCCTATCAACACATAATTGGAATCCGTATTTCGGGTTACATGGTAAGGCAATTTCAGACGACAATAACTCTCTTGATTTCCATTGAAAGAATACAAACTTTGTGTTCAAATTCAAGATCAGAATGTTTGCTTTCTAAAACATGCAGGCCGTGTCTAAAAATTCCGAACAGTTCAAAAGTTATCTTCGAGACGATTACCGCAGATGAGTTTTCAACATATTTTCAAGTCGATTAACTCTCGTGAATAACTTGCAGACGAAGTATTTTTTACCCAAAACTTCATTTCGAGATGATTGATCCCGCAATATAAGAAAAATATTTCCAAGCCAAATTTGTGGTTGAAACGTTTAACTTCCATTTTTACTCCCTCCTATCCGCACATTATTGGAATCCGTATTTCGGGTAACACGATCAGACATTTTGAAATGACAATAACTCTCTAGATTTCCACAAAAAAATACAAAATTTGTGTTCAAATTCAAGCTGAGAATGTATACTTTCTAAAACATGCGGTCTGTGTCTTAAAATTCCTAACCGTTCAAGAGTTATCTTAGAAACGGTTACCGAAGATGAGTTTTCAACACATTTTCAAATGGATTAACACTCGCGAATAACTTGCAACCAATGTATTTTTTACCCTTAACTTCATTTCGAGATGATTGATCCCGCGTTATAAGAAAAATATTTCCAAGCCAAATTCGTGAGCAAAACGTTTAACTACCATTTTCACTACCTCCTATCGGCAAATACTTGGAATCCGTATTTCGGGTAGCACTGTGAGACACTTTCAAACGACAATAACTCTCTTGATTTCCATTGAAAGAATACAAACTTTGTGTTCAAATTCAAGCTCAGAACGTATACTTTCTAAAACATGCAGGCCGAGTCTAAAAATTCCATGCAGTTCAAAAGTTATCTTCGAGACGATTACCGAAGATGAGTTTTCAACACATTTTCCTATCGATTAACGCTCGTAAATAACTTGCAACCAAAGTATTTTTTACGCAAACTTCATTTTGAGATGATTGATCCCGCGATATAAGAAAAATATTTCCAAGCCAAATTCGTGGATGAAACGTTTAACTACCATTTTTACTCCCTCCTATCGGCACATAATTGGAATCCGTATTGTGGTTAACACGGTAAGACACTTTCAAACGACAATAACTCTCTTGATTTCCACAAAAAGAATACAAAATTTGTGTCAAAATTCAAGCTCAGAATGTGTACTTTCTAATACATGCAGGCCGCATCTAAAAATTCCAAGCAGTTCAAAAGTTATCTTCGAGACGATTACCGAAGATGAGTTTTCAACACATTTTCAAGTCGATTAACGCTCGAGCTTGCAACCAAAGTATTTTTACCCAAAACTTCATTTTGAGATGATTGATCCAGCGATATAAGAAAAATATTTCCAAGCCAAATTCGTGGATGAAACGTTTAGCTTCCATTTTTACTCCCTCCTATCGGCACATAATTGGAATCCGTATTTCGAGTAACACAATAAGGTACTTTCAAACGACAATAACTCTCTTGATTTCCATTGAAAGAATACAAAATTTGTGTTCAAATTCATGATCAGAACGTGTAGTTTCTAAAACATGCAGATCGCGTCTAAAAATTCCGAAAAGTTCAAATGTTATTTTCGAGACAATTACTGAAGATGAGTTTTCAACACATTTTCAAGTCGATTAATGCTCGTGAATAACTTGCAACCGAAGTATTTTTTACCCGAAACTTCTTTTTGAGATGATTGATCCAGCGATATAAGAAAAATATTTCCAAGCCAAATTCGAGGTTGAAACGTTTAACTTCCATTTTTTTTACCTCCTATCGGCACATAATTGGAATCCGTATTTCGGGTAACACGGTCATACATTTTGTAATGACAAGAACTCTCTGGATTTCCACAAAAGGAATACAAAATTTGTGTTCAAATTCAAGCTCAAAATGTATACTTTCTAAAACATGCGGGTCGCGGCTAAAAATTCCTAACCGTTCAAGTGTTATCTTAGAAACGATTAACGAGGATGAGTTTTCAACAGATTTTCAAATCGATTAACGCTCGTGAATAACTTGCAACCAAAGTATTTTTTACCCCTAACTTCATTTCGAGATGATTGATCCCACAATATAAGAAAAATATTTAAAAGCCAAATTCGTGGATGAAACGTTTAACTTCCATTTTTACTCCCTCCTATCGGCACATAATTTTAATTCACATTTTGGGAAACACGGTGAGACACTTTCAAATGACAACAAGTCTCTTGATTTCTATTGAAAGAATACAAAATTTGTGTTCAAATTCAAGCTCAGAATGTGTACTTTCTAAAACATGCAGGGCGCGTCTAAAAATTCCAAGCAGTTCAAAAGTTATCTCCGAGACGATTACCAAAGATGAGTTTTCAACACATTTTCAACTCGATTAACGGTTGTGAATAACTTGCAACCAAAGTATTTTTTACCCAAAACTTCATTTCGAGATGATTGATCCTGCGATATAAGAAAAATATTTCCAAGGCAAATTCGTGGATGAAACGTTTAACTTCCATTTTTACTCCCTCCTATCAGCACAGAATTAGAATCCGTATTTCGGGTAGCACGATAAGGCACTTTAAAACGACAATAACTCTCTTGATTTCCATTGAAAGAATACAAAATTTGTGTTCAAATTCAAGATTAGAATGTGTACTTTCTAAAACACGCAGGCCGCATCAAAAAATTCCAAACAGTTCAAAAGTTATCTTCGAGGCGATTATCGAAGATAAGTTTTCAACACATTTTCAAGTCAATTAACGCTCGTGAATAACTTGCAACCGAAGTATTTTTATACCTAAAACTTCATTTTGAGATGATTGATCCCGCGATATAAGAAAAATATTTCCAAGCCAAATTCGTGGTTGAAACGTTTAACTTCCATTTTTACTCCCTCCTATCGGCACATAATTGGAATCCGTATTTCGGGTAACACGGTCAGACATTTTGAAATGACAATAACTCTCTAGATTTCCACAAAAAGAATACAAAATTTGGGTTCAAATTCAAGCTCAAAATGTATACTTTCTAAAACATGTGGGCCGCGTCTAAAAATTCCTAACCATTCAAAAGTTATCTTAGAAACAGTTCCCGAAGATGAGTTTTCAACACATTTTCAAATCGATTAACGCTTGTTAATAACTTGCAACCAAAGTATTTTTTACCCTTAACTTCATTCCGAGATGATTGTTTCCGCAATATAAGAAAAATATTTCCAAGCCAAATTCGTGGATGAAACGTTTAACTGTCATTATTGCTCCCTCCTATCGGCACATAATTGGAATCCGTATTGCGGGTAACACGGTGAGACACTTTCAAACGACAATAACTCTCTTGATTTCCACAAAAAGAATACAAAATTTGTGTCGAAATTCAAGCTCAGAATGTGTACTTTCTAAAACATGCAGGCCACGTCTAAAAATTCTAAACCATTCAAAAGTTATCTTCAAGACGATTACTGAAGATGAGTTTTCATCACATTTTCAGGTCGATTAACGCTCGTGAATAACTTGCTACCAAAGTATTTTTTACCCAAAACATCATTTCGAGACGATTGATCCCGAGATATAAGAATAAAATTTCCAAGCCAAATTCGCGGGTGAAACGTTTAACTTCCATTTTCACTCCCTCCCATCGACACAAAATTTTAATTCGTATTTCGAGTAACACGGTAAGGCACTTTCAAACGACAATAACTCTCTTGATTTCCATTGAAAGAATAGAAAATTTGTGTTTAAATTGAAGATCAAAATGTGTGCTTTCTAAAACATGCAAGCCGTGTCCAAAAATTCCGAACAGTTCAAAGGTTATCTTCGAAACGATTACCGAGGATGAGTTTTCAACACATTTTCAAGTTGATTATCGTTCGTGAATAACTTGCAACCGAAGTATTTTTTACCCAAAACTTCATTTTGAGATGATTGATCCCGCGATATAAGAAAAATATTTTCAAGCCAAATTTGTGGTTGAAACGTTTAACTTCCATTTTTACTCCCTCCTATCGGCACATAATTGGAATCCGTATTTTGGGGTAACACGGTGAGACACTTTCAAACGACAATAACTCTCTTAATTTCCATTGAAAGAATACAAAATTTGTGTTCAAATTCAAGCTCAGAATGTGTACTTTCTAACACATGCAGGCCGCGTCTAAAAATTTCGAACAGTTCAAAAGTTATCTTCGAGACGATTACCGAAGATGAGTTTTCAACACATTTTCAAGTCGATTGACGCTCATGAATAGCTTGCAGCCAAAGTATTTTTTACCCAAAACTTCATTTTGAGATGATTGATCCCGCGATATGAGAGAAATATTTCAAAGCCCAATTCATGGATGAAACGTTTAACTTCCATTTTTACTCACTCCTATTGGCACATAGTTGGAATCCGTATTTCGGGTGACACGGTCAGACATTTTGAAATGACAAAAACTCTCTTGATTTCCACAAAAAGAATACAAAATCTTTGTTCAAATTCAAGCTCAAAATGTGTACTTTCTAAAAAATGCAGGCCGCGTGTAAAAAATCCTAACCATTCAAAAGTTATCTTCGAAACGATTACAAAAGTTTAGTTCTCAACACATTTTCAAGTTGATTAATGCTCGTGAATAACTTGGAACCAAAGTATTTTTTACCCAAACTTCATTTCGAAATGATTAATCCCGCGACATAAGAAAAATATTTCCTAGCCAAATTCGTGAGCGAAATGGTTAACTTCATTTTGAGATGATTGATCCCGTGATATAAGAAAAATATTTTCCAGCCAAATTCATTAGCGAAACGGTTAACTTCCATTTTTACTCCCTCCTATCGGAACATAATTGGAATCCGTATTTTGGCTGACACGGTGAGACATTTTGAAACATTCTGAGCTTAAATTTGATAACTTGCAAACGAAATACGGATTCCAACAATGTGCCGATAGGATGGAGTAAAAATGGAAGTTAAACGTTTCAACCACGAATTTGGCTTGGAAATATTTTTCTTACATCGCGGGATGAGTCATCTCGATATGAAGTTTTAGGTAAAAAATAATTTGGTTGCAAGTTATTCACGAGTGTTAATCGCCTAGAAAATGTGTTGAAAACTCATCTTCGGTAATCGTCTCGGAGATAACTTTTGAACTGATTGGAATTTTTAGACGCAGCCCGCATGTTTTAGAAAGTATACATTCTGAGCTTGAGTTTGAACACCAATGTTGTATTTTTTCAATGGAAATCAAGAGAGTTATTGTCGTTTCAAAATGTCTCACCGTGTTACCCGAAATACGGATTCCAATTATGTGCCGATTGGAAAGGGCAAAAATGTAAGTCAATTGTTCCGGTCATGAATTCGGCTTGGAAATATTTTTCTTATATCGCGGGATCAATCGTCTCGAAATCAAGTTTTGGGTAAAAAATGCTTTGGTTGCAAGTTATTCACGAGCGTTAATTGACTTGAAAATGTGTTGAAAACTCATCTTCGGTAATCGTCTCGGAGATAACTTTTGAACTGTTTGGAATTTTTAGACGCGGCCCGCATGTTTTAGAAAGTATACAATCTGAGCTTGAATTTGAACACAAATGTTGTATTTTTTCAATGGAAATCAAGAGAGTTATTGTCGTTTCAAAATGTCTCACCGTGTTACCCGAAATACGGATTCCAGTTATGTGCCGATTGGAGGGACCAAAAATGCAAGTCAACCGTTTCGGTCACGAATTTGGCTTGGAAATATTTTTCTTATATCGCGGGACCAATTGTCTCGAAATCAAGTTTTGGGTAAAAAATAATTTGGTTGCAAGTTATTCACGAGCATTAATCGACTTGAAAATGTGTTGAAAACTCATCTTCGGTAATTGTCTCGAAGATAACATTTGAACTGTTCGGAATTTTTGGACGCGATCTGCATGTTTTAGAAACTACACGTTCTGATCATGAATTTGAACACAAATTTTGTATTCTATTTGTGGAACTAAAGAAAGTTATTGTCGTTTCAAAATGTCTGACTGTGTTACCAGAAATACGGATTCCAATTATGTGCAGACAGGAGAGAGTAAAAATGGAAGTTAAACATTTCATCCACGAATTTGGCTTGGAAATATTTCTCTTATATCGTGGGACCAATCGTCTCGAAATCAAGTTTTGGGTAAAAAATAATTTGGTTGCAAGTTATTCACGAGCGTTATTCGACATGAAATTGTGTTGAAAACTCATCTTCGATAATCGTATCGAAGATAACTTTAGAACAGTTAGGAATTTTTAGTCGGGGGCCAAATGTTTTAGAAAGTACACATTCTGAGCTTGAATTTGAACACAAATTTTGTATTCTATTTGTGCGAATCAAGAGAGTTATTGTCGTTTCAAAATGTCTGACCGTGTTACCCGAAATACGGATTCCAATTATGTGCAGACAAAAGAGAGTAAAAATGGAAGTTAAACGTTTCACCCATGAATTTGGCTTGGAAATAATTTTCTTATATCACGAGATCAATCATCTCAAAATGAAGTTTTGGATAAAAAATAATTTGGTTGCAAGTTATTCACGAGTGTTAATCGACCTGAAAATGTGTTGAAAACCCATCTTCGGTAGTCGTCTCGGAGATAACTTTTGAATTGTTTGGAATTTTTAGACGCGGCCCGCATGTTTTAGAAAGTATACATTCTGAGCTTGAGTTTGAACACCAATGTTGTATTTTTTCAATGGAAATCAAGAGAGTTATTGTCGTTTCAAAATGTCTCACCGTGTTACCCGAAATACGGATTCCAATTATGTGCTGATTGGAGAGAGCAAAAATGTAAGTCAATTATTTCGGTCATGAATTTGGCTTGGAAATATTTTTCTTATACCGCGGGATCAATCGTCTTGAAATCAAGTTTTGGGTAAAAAATGCTTTGGTTGCAAGTTATTCACGAGCGTTAGTTGACTTGAAAATGTGTTGGAAACTCATCTTCGGTAATCGTCTCGGAGATAACTATTGAACTGTTTGGAATTTTTAGACGCGGCCCGCATGTTTTAGAAAGTATACAATCTGAGCTTGAATTTGAACACAAACGTTGTATTTTTTCAGTGAAAATCAAGAGTTATTGTCGTTTCAAAATGTCTCACCGTGTTACCCGAAATACGGATTCCAGTTATGTGCCGATTGGAGGGAGCAAAAATGCAAGTCAACCGTTTCGGTCACGAATTTGGCTCGGAAATATTTTTCTTATATCACGGGTGCAATCGTCTCGAAATCAAGTTTTGGGTAAAAAATAATTTGGTTGCAAGTTATTCACGAGCGTTATTGGACTTCAAAATGTGTTAAAAACTCATCTTCGATAATCGTGTCGAAGATAACTCTGGAACGGTTAGGAATTATTAGTCACGGGCCAAATATTTTAGAAAGTACACATTCTTCGCTTGAATTTGAACACAAATTTTGTATTCTATTTGTGGAAATCAAGAGAGTTATTATCGTTTCCAAATGTCTGACTGTGTTACCTGAAATACGGATTCCAATTATGTGCAGACAGGAGAGAGTAAAAATTGAAGTTAAACGTTTCATCCATGAATTTGGCTTGGAAATATTTCTGTTATATCGCGGGATCAATCATCTCGAAATGAAGTTTTGGGTAAAAAATAATTTGGATGCAATTTATTCACGATCGTTAATCGACTTGAAAATGTGTTGAAAACTCATCTTCGGTAATCGTCTCGGAGATAACTTTTGAACTGTTTGGAATTTTTAGACGCAGCCCACATGTTCTAGAAAGTATACATTCTGAGCTTGAATTTGAACACAAATGTTGTATGTTTTCAATGGAAATCAAGAGATTTATTGTCGTTTCAAAATGTCTCACCGTGTTACCCGAAATACGGATTCCAATTATGTGCCGATTGGAGAGAGCAAAAATGTAAGTCAACCATTTCAGTCACGAATTTGGCTTGGAAATATTTTTCTTATATCGCAGGATCAATCATCTCGAAATCAAGTTTTGGGTAAAAAATACTTTGGTTGCAAGTTATTCACGAGGGTTATTCGACTTGAAAATGTGTTGAAAACTCATCTTCAATAATCGTACTGAAGATAACTTTTGAACCGTTTGGAATTTTTAGCCGCGGGCCAAATTTTTTAGAAAGTACACATTCTGAGCTTGAATTTGAACACAAATTTTGTATTCTACTTGTGCAAATCAAGAGAGTTATTGTCGTTTCAAAATGTCTGACCGTGTTACCCCAAATACGGATTCCAATTATGTGCAGACAGGAGAGAGTAAAAATGGAAGTTAAACGTTTCATCCACGAATTTGGCATGGAAATAATTTTCTTGTATCACGGGATCAATCATCTCGAAATGAAGTTTTGGGTAAAAAATAATTTGGTTGCGAGTTATTCACGAGTGTTAATCGACTTGAAAATGTGTTGAAAACCCATCTTCGGTAATCATCACGGAGATAACTTTTGAACTGTTTGGAATTTTTAGACGCGGCCCGCATGTTTTAGAAAGTATACATTCTGAGTTTGAATTTGAACACAAATTTTGTATTTTTTCAATGGAAATCAAGAGAGTTATTGTCGTTTCAAAATGTCTCACCGTATTGCCCGAAATACGAATTCGAACTATGTGCTGATAGGAGTGAGTAAAAATGGAAGTTAAACATTTCGCTCAATAATTTGTCTGGGAAAAATTTTTCTTATATCGCAGGATCAATCATCTCGAAATGAAGTTTTGGGTTAAAAATACTTCGGTTGCAAGTTATTGACGAGCGTTAATCAACTTGAAAATGTGTTCAAAACTCATCTTTAGTAATCGTCTTGAAGATAACTTTTAAACGGTCAGGAACTTTTAGACGCGACCCTTGTGTTTTAGAAAGTATACATTCTGAGCTTGAATTTGAACACAAATTTTGTATTTTTTTGAATGGAAATCAAGAGAGTTATTGTCGTTTCAAAATGTCTCACCGTGTTACTCGAAATACGGATTCCAATTATGTGCCGATTGGAGGGAGCAAAAATGTAAGTCAACCGTTTCGATCACGAATTTGGATTGGAAATATTTTTCTTATATCGCGGGATCAATCATCTCAAAATCAATTTTTGGGTAAAAAATATTTTGGTTGCAAGTTATTCACACGCGTTATTCGACTCGAAAATGTGTTGAAAACTCATCTTTGATAATCGTATCGAAGATAACTTTTGAACGGTTAGGAATTTTTAGTCGCGGGCCAAATGTTTTAGAAAGTACACATTCTGAGCTTGAATTTGAACACAAATTTTGTATTCTAATTGTGGAAATCAAGATAGTTATTGTCGTTTCAAAATGTCTGACCGTGTTACCCGAAATACGGATTCCAATTATGTGCAGACAGGAGAGAGTAAAAATCGAAGTTAATCGTTTCATCCATGAATTTGGCTTGGAAATATTTTTCTTATATCGCAGGATCAATCATCTCGAAATGAAGTTTTGGGTTAAAAATACTTTGGTTGCAAGTTATTGACAAGCGTTAGTCGACTTGAAAATGTGTTAAAAACTCATCTTCGGTAATCGTCTCGAAGATAACTTTTGAACTGTTTGGAATTTTTAGACACGGCCTGCATGTTTTAGAAAGTACACATTCTGACCTTGAATTTGAATACAAATTTTGTATTCTTTCAATGGAAATCAAGAGAGTTATTGTCGTTTGAAAGTGTCTTACCGTGTTACCCTAAACACGGATTCCCATTATATGCCGATAGGAGGGAGTAAAAATGGTAGTTAAACGTTTTGCTCACGAATTTGGCTTGGAAATATTTTTCTTATATTGTGGGATCAATCATATCGAAATGAAGTTAAGGATAAAAAATACTTTGGTTGCAAGTTATTCACGAGCGTTAATCAAGTTGGAACTGTGTTGAAAACTCAACTTCTGTAATCATCTCGAAGATAACTTTTGAACTGTTTCGAATTTTTAGGCGCGGCTTGCATGTTTTAGAAAGTACACATTTTGAGCTTGAATTTGAACACAAATTTTGTATTCTTTCAATGGAAATCAAGAGGGTTATTTTCGTTTGAAAGTGTCTCACCGTGTTACCTGAAATACGGATTACAATTATGTGCCGATAGGAGGGAGTAAAAATGGAAGTTAAATGTTTCATCCACGAATTTGGCTTGGAATTATTTTTCTTATATCGCGGGACCAATCATCTAGAAATTAAGTTTTGGGTAAATAATAGTTTGGTTGTAAGTTATTCACGAGCGTTAATCGACTTGAAATGTGTTGAAAACTCATTTTCGGTAATCGTCTCGAAGATAACTTTTGAACAGTTTGGAATTTTTAGACGCGGCCTGCATGTTTTAGAAATTACACATTTTGACCTTGAATTTGAACACAAATTTTGTATTCCTTCAATGGAAATCAAGAGAGTTATTGTCGTTTGAAAGTGTCTCACCGTGTTACCTGAAACACGAATTCCCATTATATGCCGATAGGAAGGAGTAAAAATGGTAGTTAAAAGTTTCGCTCACGAATTTGGCTTGGAAATATTTTTCTTATATTGGGGGATCAATCATATCGAAATGAAGTTAAGGGTAAAAAATACTTTGGTTGCAAGTTATTCACGAGCGTTAATCAAGTTGGAACTGTGTTGAAAACTCATCTTTTGTAATCATCTCGAAGATAACTTTTGAACTGTTTGGAATTTTTAGGCGCGGCCTGCATGTTTTAGAAAGTATACACTCTGAGCTTGAATTTGAACACAAATTTTGTATTCTTTCAATGGAAATCAAAAGGGTTATTGCCATTTGAAAGTGTCTCACCGTGTTACCTGAAATACGGATTCCAATTATGTGCCGATAGGAGGGAGTAAAAATGGAAGTTAAATGTTTCATCCATAAATTTGGCTTCGAATTATTTTTCTTTTGTCGCGGGACCAATCATCTTGAAATTAAGTTTTTGGTAAATAGTACTTTGGTTGCAAGTTATTCACGGGCGTTAATTGACTTGAAAATGTGTTGAAAACTCATCTTCGGTAATCGTCTCGAAGATAATTTTTAAACTGTTTGGAATTTTTAGACGTGGCCTGCACGTTTTAGAAAGTACACATTCTGAGCATGAATTTGAACACAAATTTTATATTCTTTCAATGGAAATCAAGAGAGTTATTGTTGTTTCAAAATGTCTCACCGTGTTGCCTGAAATACGGATTCGAATTATGTGCTGATAGGAGGGAGTAAAAATGGAGGTTAAACATTTCGCTCACGAATTTGTCCTGGAAAAATTTTTCTTATATCGTCGGATCAATCATCTCGAAATGAAGTTTTGGGTTAAAAATACATTGGTTGCAAGTTATTGACGAGCGTTAATCGACTAGAAAATGTATTGAAAACTCATCTTCGGTAATCGTTTCGGCGATAACTTTTGAACTGTTTGGAATTTTTAGACGCGGCCTGCAGGTTTTGGAAAGTACACATTCTGAGCTTGAATTTGAATACAAATTTTGTATTCTTTCAATGGAAATCAAGTGAGTTATTGTCGTCTGAAAGTGTCTCGCCGTGTTACCCAATATACGGATTCCAATTATGTGCCGATAGGAGGGAGTAGAACTGGGAGTTAAACGTTTCATCCACGAATTTGGCTTGGAAATATTTTTCTTATATCGTGGGATCAATCATCTTGAAATTAAATTTTGGGTAGATAATACTTTGGTTGCAAGTTATTCACGAGCGTTAATCGACTTGAAAATGTGTTGAAAACTCATCTTCGGTAATCGTCTCGAAAATAACTTTTGAATTGTTTGGAATTTTAAACGCGGCCTGCATGTTTTAGAAAGTACACATTCTGAGCTTGAATTTGAACACAAATTTTATATTCTTTCAGTGGAAATCAAGAGAGTTATTGTCATTTCAAAATGTCTCACCGTGTTGCCCGAAATACGGATTCCAATTATGTGCTAATAGGAAGTAGTAAAAATGGAAGTTAAATGTTTCATCCACGAATTTGGCTTGGAATTATTTTACTTATATCGCGGGATCAGTCATCTCGAAATGAAGTTTTGGGTTAAAAATACTTTGGTTGCAAGTTATACACGAGCGTTAATTGACTTGAAAATGGGTTGAAAACTCATCTTCGGTAATCGTCTCGAAGATAACTTTTGAACTGTTTGGAATTTTTAGACACGGCCTGCATGTTTTAGAAAGAACACGTTCTGAGCTTGAATTTAAACACAAATTTTGTATTCTTTCAATGGAAATCAAAAGAGTTATTGTCATTTGAAAGTGTCTCGCCGTGTTACCCGAAACACGGATTCCAATTATGTGCCGATAGGAGGGAGTAAAAATGGAAGTTAAACGTTTCATCCACGAATTTGGCTTGGAATTATTTTTCTTATATCGCGGGATCAGTCATCTCGAAATGAAGTTTTGGGTTAAAAATACTTTGGTTGCAAGTTATACACGAGCGTTAATTGACTTGAAAATGGGTTGAAAACTCATCTTCGGTAATCGTCTCGAAGATAACTTTTGATCTGTTTGGAATTTTTAGACACGGCCTGAATGTTTTAGAAAGAACACATTCTGAGCTTGGATTTGAACACAAATTTTGTATTCTTTCGATCGAAATCAAGCGAGTTATTATCGGTTGAAAGTGTCTCACCGTGTTACCCGAAATACGGATTCCAATTATTTGCCGATAGGAGGGAGTAAAAATGGAAGTTAAACGTTTCATCCATGAATTTGGCCTGGAAATATTTTTCTTATATCGCGGGATCAATCATCTAAAAAAGAAGTTATGGATAAAAAATACCTTGGTTGCAAATTATTCACGAGCGTTAATCAACTTGAAAATGTGTTGAAAACACATCTTCGGTAACCGTTTTGAAGATAACCTTTGAACCGTGTTACCCGAACACAAAGTTTGTATTCTTTCAATGGAAATCAAGAGAGTTATTGTTGTTTCGAAATGTCTCACCGTGTTGCCTGAAATACGGATTTGAATTATGTGCTGATAGGAGGGAGTAAATATGGAAGTTAAACGTTTCGCCCATGAATTTGTCTTCGAAAAATTTTTCTTGTATCGCAGGATCAATCATCTCGAAATGAAGTTTTGGGATAAAAATACATTGGTTGCAAGTTATTGACAAGCGTTAATCGACTTGAAAATGTGTTGAAAACTCATCTTCGGTAAACGTTTCGGCGATAGCTTTTGAACTGTTTGGAATTTTTAGACGCGGCCTGCATGTTTTGGAATGTACACATTCTGAGCTTGAATTTGAACACAAATTTTGTATTCTTTCGAACGAAATCAAGCGAGTTATTGTTGGTTGAAAGTGTCTCACCGTGTTATTCGAAATACGGATTCCAATTATGTGCCGATAGGAGGGAGTAAAAATGGAAGTTAAACGTTTCATCCACGAATTTGACTTGGAAATATTTATCTTATATTGCGAGATCAATCATCTCGAAATGAAGTTAAGGGTAAAAATACTTTGGTTGCAAGTTATTCACGAGCTTTAATCGAGTTGAAAATGTGTTGAAAACACATCTTTGGTAACCGTTTTGAAGATAACTTTTGAACGGTTAGGAATTTTTAGATGCGGCCTACAAGTTTTAGAAAGTATACATTCTGAACTTGAATTTGAACACAAATTTTGTATTATTCCAATAGAAATCAAGAGAGTTATTGTCATTTCAAAATGTCTCACCGTGTTGCCCGAAATACGGATTCCAATTATGTGCTGATAGGAAGGAGTAAAAATGGAAGTTAAACGTTCATCCACGAATTTGGCTTGGAATTATTTTTCTTATATCGCGGGATCAGTCATCTCGAAGATAGGTTGAAAACTCATCTTCGGTAATCGTCTCGAAGATAACTTTTGAACTGTTCTGAATTTTTAGACACGGCCTGCATGTTTTAGAAAGAACACATTCTGAGCTTGAATTTGAACACAAATTTTGTATTCTTTCAATGGAAATCAAAAGAGTTATTGTCATTTGAAAGTGTCTCGCCGTGTTACCAGAAATACGGATTCCAATTATGTGCCGATAGGAGGGAGTAAAAATGGAAGTTAAACGTTTCATCCACGAATTTGGCTTGGAAATTTTTTTCTTATATCGCGGGATCAATCATCTCAAAATTAAGTTTTGGGTAAATAATACTTTGGTTGCAAGTTATTCACGAGCGTTAATCGACTTGAAAATGTGTTGAAAACTCATCTTCGGTAATCGTCTCAAAGATAACTTTTGAACTGTTTGGAATTTTTAGACACGGCCTGCATGTTTTAGAAAGTACACATTCTGAGCTTGAATTTGAACACAAATTTTATATTCTTTCAATGGAAATCAAGAGAGTTATTGTTGTTTGAAAGTGTCTCACCATGTTACCCGAAATACGGATTCCGATTATGTGCTGATAGGAGGGAGTAAAAATGGAAGTTAAACGTTTCAACCACAAATTTGGCTTGGAAATAGTTTTCTTATATCGTGGGATCAATCATCTCAAAATGAAGTTTTGGGTAAAAAATACTTCGGTTGCAAGTTATTCACGAGCGTTAATCAACTTGAAAATGTGTTGAAATTTCATCTTCTGTAATCGTCTCGAAGATAACCTTTGAGCTGTTCGAAATTTTTCGACACGGCCTGCATGTTTTAGAAAGCACACATTTTGATATTCAATTTAAACACAAATTTTCTATTCTTTCAATGGAAATCAAGAGAGTTATTGTCGTTTGAAAGTGCCTTACCGTGTTACCTGAAATACAAATTAAAATTTTGTGTCGATGGGAGGGAGTAAAAATGGAAGTTAAACGTTTCATCCACGAATTTGGCTTGGAAATTTTATTCTTATATCTCGGGATCAATCATCTCAAAATGATGTTTTGGGTTAAAAATACTTTGGTAGCAAGTTATTCACGAGCGTTAATCGACTTGAAAATGTGATGAAAACTCATCTTTAGTAATCGTCTTGAAGATAACTTTTGAATGGTTTAGAATTTTTAGACGTGGCCTGCATGTTTTAGAAAGTACACATTCTGAGCTTGAATTTTGACACAAATTTTGTATTCTTTTTGTGGAAATCAAGAGAGTTATTGTCGTTTCAAAATGCCTGACCGTGTTACCCAGAATACAGATTCCAATTATGTGTCGATAGGAGGGAGCAATAATGAAAGTTAAACGTTTCATCCACGAATTTCGCTTGGAATTATTTTTCTTATATTGCGGAAACAATCATCTCGAAATGAAGTTAAGGGTAAAAAATACTTTGGTTGCAAGTTATTCATGAGCGTTAATCGATTTGAAAATGTATTGAAAACTCATCTTCGGTAACCGTTTCTAAGCTAACTTTTGATTGGTTAGGAATTTTTAGACGCGGCCCACATGTTCTAGAAAGTATACATTCTGAGCTTGAATTTAAACACAAATTTTGTATTCTTTTTGTGGAAATCTAGAGAGTTATTGTCATTTCAAAATGTCTGACCGTGTTACCCAAAATACGGATTCCAATTATGTGCCGATAGGAGGGAGTAAAAATGGAAGTTAAACGTTTCAACCACGAATTTGGCTTAGACTTATTTTTCTTATATCGCGGGATCAATCATCACAAAATGAAGTTTTAGGTAAAAAATACTTCGGTTGCAAGTTATTCACGAGCGTTAATCGATTTGAAAATTTGTTGAAAACTCATCCTCGGTAATCGTTTCTAAGATAACTCTTTAACGGTTAGGAATTTTTACACGCGGCCTACATGTTTTAGAAAGTACACATTCTGATCATGAATTTGAACACAAATTTTGTATTCTTTTTGTGGAAATCTAGAGAGCTATTGTCATTACAAAATGTCTGACAGTGTTACCCGAAATACGGATTCCAATTATGTGCCGATAGGAGGGAGTAAAAATGGAAGTTAAACGTTTCGTCCACGAATTTGGCTTGGAAATATTTTTCTTATATCGTGGGATCAATCATCTCAAAATGAAGTTTTGGGTAAAAAATACTTCGGTTGCAAGTTATTCACGAGCATTAATCGACTTGAAAATGTGTTGAAAACTCATCTTCGGTAATCGTCTCGGAGATAACTTTTGAACTGCTTGGAATTTTTAGACGCGGCCTGCATGCATTAGAAAGTACACATTCTGAGCTTGAATTTGAACCCAAATTCTGTATTCTTTCAATGGAAATCAAGGGAGTTATTGTCGTTTGAAAGTGTCTCACCGTGTTACCCGAAATACGAATTAAAATTATGTGCCGATAGGGGGGAGTAAAAATGGAAGTTAAACGTTTCATCCATGAATTTGGCTTGCAAATATTTTTCTAGTATAGCGGGTTCAATCATCTCAAAATGAAGTTTTGGGTAAAAAATACATCGGTTGCAAGTTATTCACGAGCGTTAATCTACTTGGAAATGTGTTGGAAACACATCTTCGATAATCGTCTCAAAGATAACTTTTGAACTGCTTGGAATTTTTAGACGCGGCCTACATGTTTTCGAAAGTACACATTCTGAGCTTGAATTTGAACACAAATTCTGTATTCTTTCAATGGAAATAAGGAGAGTTATTGTTGTTTGAAAGTGTCTCACTGTGTTACCCGAAAGACGGATTACAATTATGTGCCGATAGGAGGGAGTAAAAACGGAAGTTAAACGTTTCAACCACAAATTTGGCTCAGAAATATTTTCCTTATATCGCGGGATAAATCATCTCGAAACGAAGTTTTGGGTAAAAAGTAGTTTCGTAGCGAGTTATTCACAAGTGTTAATCGACTTGAAAATGTGTTGAAAACTCATCTTCGGTAATCGTCTCGAAGATAACTTTTGAACCGCTTGGAATTTTTAGATGTGGCCTGCATGTTTTAGAAAGTACACATTCTGAGCTTGAATTTGAACACAAATTTTGTATTCTTTCAATGGAAATCAAGAGAGTTATTGTTGTTTGAAAGTGTCTCACCGTGTTACCCGAAATACGGATTCCAAGTATTTGCCGATAGGAGGTAGTAAAAATGGTAGTTAAACGTTTTGCTCACGAATTTTGCTTGGAAATATTTTTCTTATAATGCGGGATCAATCATCTCGAAATGAAGTTAAGGGTTAAAAATACATTGGTTGCAAGTTATTAGCGAGCATTAATCGATTTGAAAATGTGTTGAAAACTCATCTTCGGTAACCGTTTCTAAGATAAGTCTTGAACGGTTCGGAATTTTTAGACACAGACCGCATGTTTTAGAAACTATACATTCTTAGCTTGAATTTGAACACAAATTTTGTATTTTTTTGTGGAAATGTAGAGAGTTATTGTCATTTCAAAATGTCTGATCATGTTACCCGAAATACGGATTCCAATAATATGCCGATAGGAGGGAGTAAAAATGGAAGTTAAACGTTTCAACCACGAATTTGGCTTGGAAATATTTTTCTTACATCGCGGGATCAATCATCTCAAAATGAAGTTTTGGGTAAAAAATACTTCGGTCGCAAGTTATTCACGAGCGTTAATCTACTTGGAAATGTGTTGGAAACACATCTTCGATAATCGTCTCAAAGATAACTTTTGAACTGCTTGGAATTTTTAGACGCGGCCTACATGTTTTCGAAAGTACACATTCTGAGCTTGAATTTGAACACAAATTCTGTATTCTTTCAATGGAAATAAGGAGAGTTATTGTTGTTTGAAAGTGTCTCACTGTGTTACCCGAAAGACGGATTACAATTATGTGCCGATAGGAGGGAGTAAAAACGGAAGTTAAACGTTTCAACAACAAATTTGGCTCAGAAATATTTTCCTTATATCGCGGGATAAATCATCTCGAAACGAAGTTTTGGGTAAAAAGTAGTTTCGTAGCGAGTTATTAACAAGTGTTAATCGACTTGAAAATGTGTTGAAAACTCATCTTCGGTAATCGTCTCGAAGATAACTTTTGAACCGCTTGGAATTTTTAGATGTGGCCTGCATGTTTTAGAAAGTACACATTCTGGGCTTGAATTTGAACACAAATTTTGTATTCTTTCAATGGAAATCAAGAGAGTTATTGTTGTTTGAAAGTGTCTCACCTTGTTACCCGAAATACGGATTCCAAGTATTTGCCGATAGGAGGTAGTAAAAATGGTAGTTAAACGTTTTGCTCACGAATTTTGCTTGGAAATATTTTTCTTATAATGCGGGATCAATCATCTCGAAATGAAGTTAAGGGTGAAAAATACATTGGTTGCAAGTTATTAGCGAGCATTAATCGATTTGAAAATGTGTTGAAAACTCATCTTTGGTAACCGTTTCTAAGATAAGTCTTGAACGGTTCGGAATTTTTAGACACAGACCGCATGTTTTAGAAACTATACATTCTTAGCTTGAATTTGAACACAAATTTTGTATTTTTTTGTGGAAATGTAGAGAGTTATTGTCATTTCAAAATGTCTGATCATGTTACCCGAAATACGGATTCCAATAATGTGCCGATAGGAGGGAGTAAAAATGGAAGTTAAACGTTTCAACCACGAATTTGGCTTGGAAATATTTTTCTTACATCGCGGGATCAATCATCTCGAAATGAAGTTTTGGGTAAAAAATACTTCGTTTGCAAGTTATTCACTAGCGTTATTCGACCTGAAAATGTGTTGAAAACACATCTTCGATAATCGTCTCGAAGATTACTCTTGAACTGTTCAGAATTTTTAGACACGGCCTACATGTTTTAGAAAGCACACATTCTGATCTTGAATTTTGGCACAAATTTTATATTCTTTCAATGGAAATCAAGAGAGTTATTGTCGTCTGAAATTGCCTTACCGTGTAACCCGAAATACGGATTCCAATTATGTGCTGATAGGAGGGAGTAAAAGTGGAAGTTAAACGTTTCATCCATGCATTTGGCTTGGAAATATTTTTCTTATATCGCGGGATCAATCATCTCGAAATGAAATTTTGGGTAAAAAATACATCGGCTGCAAGTTATACATAAGCGATAATCGACTTGAAAATGTGTTGAAAACTCATCTTTGGTAATCGTCTCGGAGATAACTTTTGAACTGCTTTGAATTTTTAGACGTGGCCT
Source organism: Quercus variabilis (assembly GCA_030445155.1). NCBI lineage: Eukaryota > Viridiplantae > Streptophyta > Magnoliopsida > Fagales > Fagaceae > Quercus > Quercus variabilis. The sequence continues at coordinate 84,909,877 of CP129446.1, read as the reverse complement.
GCATGTTTTAGAATGCACACATTCTGATCTCGAATTTGAACACGAATTTTGTATTCTTTCAATAGAAGTCAAGAGAGTTATTGTTGTTTGAAAGTGCCTTACCGTGTTACCCGAAATACGGATTACAATTATGTGCCGATAGGAGGGAGTAAAAATGGAAGTTAAACGTTTCATCCACGAATTTGGCTTGGAAATATTTTTCTTATATCACGGGATCAATCATCTCGAAATGATGTTTTGCGTAAAAAATATATTAGTTGCATGTTATTCACGAGTGTTAATCGACATGAAATTGTGTTGAAAACTCATCTTCGGTAATCGTCTTGATGATAACTTTTGAACTGCTTGTAATTTTTATACGCGGCCTGCATGTTTCCGAAAGTACACATTCTGAGCTTGAATTTGAACACAAATTTTGTATTCTTTCAATGGAAATCAAGAGAGTTATTTTCACTTGAAAGTGTCTCACCGTGTTACCCGAAATACGGATTCCAATTATTTGCCGATATGAGGTAGTAAAAATGGTAGTTAAACGTTTCGCTCACGAATTTCGCTTGGAAATATTTTTCTTATAATGCGGGACCAATCATCTCGAAATGAAGTTAAGGGTAAAAAATACATTGGTTGCAAGTTATTCACGAGCGTTAATCGATTTGAAAATGTGTTGAAAACTCATCTTCAGTGACCGTTTCAGAGATAACTCTTGAACGGTTAGGAATTTTTAGACACGGCCCACATGTTTTAGAAAGTATACATTCTCAGCTTGAATTTGAACACAAACTTTGTATTCTTTTTGTGAAAATCTAGAGAGTTATTGTCATTGCAAAATGTCTGACCGTGTTACCCGAAATACGGATTCCAATTATGTGCCGATAGGTGGGAGTAAAAATGGAAGTTAAACGTTTCAACCACGAATTTGGCTTGTAAATATTTTTCTTATATCGCGAAATCAATCATCTCAAAAGGAAGTTTTGGGTAAAAAATACTTCGGTTGCAAGTTATTCACGAGCGTTAATCGACTTGAAAATGTGTCGAAATCTCATCTTCGGTAATCGTCTCAAAGATAACTTTTGAACTGTTCAGAATTTTTAGACACGGCCTGCATGTTTTAGAAAGCACACATTCTGATCTTGAATTTGAACACAAATTTTGTATTCTTTCAATGGAAATCAAGATAGTTATTGTCGTTTGAAATTGCCTAACCATTTTACCCGAAATACGGATTCCAATTATGTCCCGATAGGAGGGAGTAAAAATGGAAGTTAAACGTTTCGTCCACGAATTTGGCTTGGAAATATTTTTCTTATAACGCGGGATCAATCATCTCGAAATGAAATTTTGGGTAAAAAATACTTTGGCTGCAAGTTATTCATGAGCGTTAATCGACTTGAAAATGTGTTGAAATCTCATCTTCGGTAATCATCTCAGAGATAACCTTTGAACTGCTTGGAATTTTTAGACGCGGCCTACAATGTATTAGAAAGTACTCATTCTGAGCTTGAATTTCAACACAAATTTTGAATTCTTTCCATGGAAATCAAGAGAGTTATTGTCTTTTGAAAGTGTCTCACCGTGTTACCTGAAATACGAATTAAAATTATATGCCGATAGGAGGGAGTAAAAATGGAAGTTAAACGTTTCATCCACGTATTTGGCTTGAAATAATTTTCTTGTATAGCGGGATCAATCATCTCAAAATGAAGTTTTGGGTAAAAAATACATCGGTTGCAAGTTATTCACGAGCGTTAATCGACTTGAAAATGTGTTGAAAACGCATCTTCGGTAATCGTCTTGAAGATAACTTTTGAACTGCTTGGAATTTTTAGACGCGGCCTGCATGTTTTCAAAAGTACACATTCTGAGCTTGAATTTGAACACAAATTTTGTATTCTTTCAATGGCAATCAAGAGAGTTATTGATGTTTGAAAGTGTCTCACCGTGTTACCCGAAATACGGATTCCAATTATGTGTCGATAGGAGGGAGTAAAAATGGAAGTTAAACGTTTCAACCACAAATTTGGCTTGGAAATATTTTCCTTGTATCGCAGGATCAATCATCTCAAAATGAAGTTTTGGATAAAAAATAATTTGGTTGCAACTTATTCACGAGTGTTAATCGACTTGAACATGTGTTGAAAACTCCTCTTCGGTAATCGTCTCGAAGATTACTTTTGAACTGTTCAGAATTTTTAGACTCGGCCTGCATGTTTTAGAAAGCACACATTCTGATCTTGAATTTGAACAAAAATTTTGTATTCTTTCAATGGAAATCAAGAGAGTTATTGTCGTTTGAAATTGCCATACCGTGTTACCCGAAATACGGATTCCAATTATGTTCCGATAAGGGGGAGTAAAAATGGAAGTTAAACGTTTCATCCACGAATTTGGCTTGGAAATATTTTTCTTATATCGCGGGATCAATCATCTCGAAATGAAATTTAGGGTAAAAAAATAATTTGGTTGCAAGTTAGTCATGAACGTCAATCGACTTGAAAATGTGTTGAAAACTCATCTTCTGTAATCGTCTCGGAGATAACTTTTGAACTGCTTGGAATTTTTAGACGCGACCTGCATGCATTAGAAAGTACACATTCTGAGCTTGAATTTGAACCCAAATTCTGTATTCTTTCATTGGAAATCAAGGGAGTTATTGTCGTTTGAAAGTGTCTCACCGTGTTACCCAAAATACGAATTAAAATTATGTGCTGATAGGGGGGAGTAAAAATGGAAGTTAAACGTTTCATCCACGAATTTGGCTTGCAAATATTTTGCTTGTATAGCGGGATCAATCATCTCAAAATGAAGTTTTGGGTAAAATATACATCGGTTGCAAGTCATTCACGAGCGTTAATCTACTTGGAAAAGTGTTGGAAACACATCTTCGATAATCGTCTCGAAGATAACTTTTGAACTGCTTGGAATTTTTAGACGCGGCCGACATGTTTTCGAAAGTACACATTCTGAGCTTGAATTTGAACACAAATTCTGTATTCTTTCAATGGAAATCAGGAGAGTTATTGTTGTTTGAAAGTGTCTCACTGTGTTACCCGAAGGACGGATTACAATTATGTGCCGATAGGAGGGAGTAAAAACGGAAGTTAAACGTTTCAACCACAAGTTTGGCTCAGAAATATTTTCCTTATATCGCGGGATAAATCATCTCGAAACGAAGTTTTGGGTAAAAAATACTTTCGTAGCGAGTTATTCACAAGTGTTAATCGACTTGAAAATGTGTTGAAAACTCATCTTCGGTAATCCTCTTGAAGATAACTTTTGAACTGCTTGGAATTTTTAGATGTGGCCTGCATGTTTTAGAAACTACACTTTCTGAGGTTGAATTTGAACACAAATTTTGTATTCTTTCGATGGAAATCAAGAGAGTTATTATCGTTTGAAAGTGTCTAGCCGTGTCACCCAAAATACGGGTTCCGATTATTTGCCGATAGGAGGGAGTAAAAATGGTAGTTAAACGTTTCGCTCACGAATTTGGCTTGGAAATATTTTTCTTATAATGCGGGATCAATCATCTCGGAATGAAGTTAAGGGTAAAAAATACTTTGGTTGCAAGTTATTCACGAGCGTTAATCGATTTGAAAATGTATTGAAAACTCATCTTCGGTGACTGTTTCTAAGATAACTCTTGAACAGTTAGGAATTTCTAGACGCGGTACGCATGTTTTAGAAAGTATACAGTCTGAGCTTGAATTTGAACACAAATTTTATATTCTTTTTGCGGAAATCTAGAGAGTTATTGTCATTGCAAAATATCTGACCGTGTTACCTGAAATACGGATTCCAATTATGTGCCCATAGGAGGGTGTAAAAATGGAAGTTAAACGTTTTAACCATGAATTTGGCTTGGAAATATTTTTCTTATATCGCGGGATCAATCATTTCAAAATGAAGTTTTGGCTAAAAAATACATCAGTTGCAAGTTATTCACGAGCATTAATCGACTTTTAAATGTGTTGAAAACTCATCTTTGGTAATCGTCTCGAAGATAACTTTTGAGCTGTTTGGAATTTTTAGACGCGGCTTGCAAGTTTTAGAAAGTACACATTCTGACCATGAATTTGAACACAAATTTTGTATTCTTTCTACGGAAATCAATAGAGTTATTGTCGTTTGAATGTGCCTCACCGTGTAAACGAAATACGGATTCCAATTATATACCGAACGGAGGGTGTAAAAATGGTAGTTAAACGATTTGGTCACGAATTTGGCTTGGAAATATTTTTCCTATAATGCGGGATCAATCATCTCGAAATGAAGTTAAGGGCAAAAAATACTTTGTTTACAACTTATTCACGAGCATTAATCGAGTTGAAAATGTGTTGAAAACTCATCTTCGGTAATCGTCTAGGAGATAACTTTTGAACTGCTTGGAATTTTCGGACGCGGCCTGCATGTTTTGGAAAGCACACATTCTGAGCTTGAATTTGAACACAAATTTTGTATTCTTTCAATGGAAATCAAGAGAGTTATTGTCGTTAGAAAGTGTCTCACCGTGTTACTCAAAATACGGATTCCAATTATGTGCCGATAGGAGGGAGTAAGAAGGGAAGTTAAAGGTTTCAACCACAAATTTGGCTTGGAAATATTTTTCTTATATCGCGGGATCAATCATCTCAAAATGAATTTTTCGGTAAAAAATTCCTCGGTTGCAAGTTATTTACGAGCGTTAATCGACTTGAAAATGTGTTGAAAACTCATCTTCGATAATCGTCTCGAAGATAACTTTTGAACTGTTCGAAATTTTTGGACGTGGCCTGCATGTTTTAGAAAGTACACATTCTGATCCTGAATTTGAACCCAAATTTTGTACTCTTTCAATGGAAATCAAGAGAGTTATTGTCATTTGAAAGTGCCTTACCGTGTTACCCGAAAGATGGATTCCAATTACATGCCGATAGAAGGGAGTAAAAATAGAAGTTAGATGTTTCATGCACGAATTTGGCTTGGAAATATTTTTCTTATATTGCGGGATCAATCATCTCAAAATGAAGATAAGGGTAAAAAATAGTTTGTTTGGAAGTTATTCACGAGCGTTAATCGATTTGAAAATGTGTTGAAATCTCATCTTCGGTAATCGTCTTAGAGAAAACTTTTGAACTGTTTGGAATTTTTAGACGCGGCCTGCATGTTTTAGAAAGTACACATTCTGAGCTTGAATTTGAACACAAATTTTGTATTCTTTTTGTGGAAATCAGGAGAGTTTTTGTCGTTTCAAAATGTGTGACTGTGTTACCCGGAATACGGATTCCAATTATGTGTCGATAGAAGGGAGTAAAAATGGAAGTTAAACGTTTCATCCAAGAATTTGGCTTGGAAATATTTTTCTTATATCGCGGGATCAATCATCTCGAAATGAAGTTTTAGTTAAAAAAGACTTTGGTTGCAAGTTATTCACGAGCGTTAATAGATTTGAAAATGTGTCGAAAACTCATCTTCGGTAATCGTCTCGGAGATAACTTTTGAACAGTTTGGAATTGTTAGATGCGGCCCACATGTTTTAGAAAGTAAACACTCCGAGCTTTAATTTGAACACAAATTTTGTATTCTTTTTGTGGAAATCAAGAGAGTTTTTGTCGTTTCAAAATGTCTGACCGTGTTACCCGAAATACGGATTCCAATTATGTGCCGATAGAAGGGAGTAAAAATGGAAGTTGAACGTTTCATCCACGAATTTTGTTTCGAAATATTTTTCTTATATCACGGGATCAAACATCTCGAAATGAAGTTTTGGGTAAAAAATACTTTGGTTGCAAGTTATTCACGAGCGTTAATCGAATTGAAAATGTGTTGAAAACTCAACTTCGGTAATCGTCTCGAAGATAACTTTTGAACTGTTTGGAATTTTTAGACGCGGCCTGCATGTTTTAGAAAGTACACATTCTGGGCTTGAATTTGAACACAAATTTTGTGTTCTTTCAATGGAAATCAAGAGAGTTATTGTCGTTTGAAAGTGTCTCACCGTGTTACCCGAAATACGGATTCCAATTTCGTGCCGATAGGAGGGAGTAAAAAAGGAAGTTAAACGTTTCGCTGACGAATTTGGCTTGGAAATATTTTTCTTGTATTGCGGGATCAATCATCTCGAAATGAAGTTAAGGGTAAAAAATACTTTGGTTGCAAGTTATTCACGAGCGTTAATCGATTTGAAAATGTGTCGAAATCTCATCTTCGATAACCGTTCTGAAGATTACTTTTGAACGAATAGGAATATTTAGACGTGGCCCACAACTTTTAGAAAGTATACCTTCTGAGCTTGAATTTGCACAAAAATTTTGTCGTTTCAAAATGTCTCACCGTGTTGCCCGAAAAACGGATTCCAATTATGTGCCGATACGAGGGAGTAAAAATGGATGTTAAACGTTTCGCTCATGAATTAGGCTAGGAAATATTTTTCTTATATCATGGGATCAATCATCTCGAAATAAAGCTTTGGGTAAAAAATACTATGGTTGCAAGTTATTCAGGAGCGTTAATCGACTTGAAAATGTGTTGAAAACTCATCTTCAATAATCGTCTCGGAGATAACTTTTGAAATGTTTGGAATTTTTGAACGCGGCCTGCATGTTTTAGAAAGTACACATTTTGAGCTTGAATTTGAACACAAATTTTGAATTCTTTTTGTGGAAATCCAGAGAGTTTTTGTCGTTTCAAAATGTCTAACCGTGTTACCCGAAACATGGATTCCAATTATGTGTCGATATAAGGGAGTAAAAATGGAAGTTAAACGTTTCGCTCACGAATTTGGGTTGGAAATATTTTTCTTATATTGCAGGATCAATCATCTCTAATTGAAGTTAATGGTAAAAAATGATTTGGTTGCAAGTTATTCATGAGCGTTAAACGAATTGAAAATGTGTTGAAAACTCATCTTCAGTAATCGTCTCGAAGATAACTTTTGAACTATTTGGAATATTTAGACGCGGCCTGCATGTTTTAGAAAGTACACATTCTGAGCTTGAATTTGAACATAAATTTTGTATTCTTTCTATGGAAATCAAGAAAGTTATTGTCGTTTGAAAGTGTCTCACCGTGTTACCCGAAATACGGATTCCAATTATGTGCCGATAGGAGGGAGTAAAAATGTAAGTTAAACGTTTCGCTCATGAATTTGGCTTCGAAATATTTTTCTTATATTGCGGGATCAATCATCTCGAAATGAAGTTAATGGTAAAGAATACTTCGGTTGCAAGTTATTCACAAGCGTTAATCGAATTGAAAATGTGTTGAAAACTCATCTTCGGTAATCGTCTCGAAGATAACATTTGAACTGTTCGGAATTTTTAGACGCGACCTGCATGTTTTAGAAAGTACACATTCTGGGCTTGAATTTGAACACAAATATTGTATTCTTCCACTGGAAATCAAGAGAGTTATTGTCGTTTGAAAGTGTCTCAACGTGTTACCCGAAATACGGATTCCAATTATGTGTCGATAGGTGGGAGTAAAAATGGAAGTTAAACGTTTCGCTCACAAATTTGGCTTGGAAATATTTTTCTTATATTGAGGGATCAATCATCTCAAAATGAAGTTAATGGTAAAAAATACTTTGGTTGCAAGTTATTCACAAGCGTTAATCGAATTGAAATTGTGTTGAAAACTCACCTTCGGTAATCGTCTCGAAGATAACTTTTAAACTGTTTGAAGTTTTTAGACGCGGCCTGCATGTTTTAGAAAGTACGCATTCTGAGCTTGAATTTGAACACAAATTTTGTATTCTTTCTATGGAAATGAAGAGAGTTATTGTCGTTTGAAAGTGTCTCACCGTGTTACCCGATATACGGATTCCAATTATGTGCCAATAGGAGGGCGTAAAAATGGAAGTTAAACGTTTCGCTCACGAATTTGGCTTGTAAATATTTTTCTTATATTGAGGGATCAATCATCTCGAAATGAAGTTAATGGTAAAAAATACTTTGGTTGCAAGTTATTCACGAGCGTTAATTGAATTGAAAATGTGTTGAAAACTCATCTTCGGTAATCGTCTCGGAGATAACTTTTGAACAGTTTTGAATTTTTAGACGCGGCTTGCATGTTTTAGAAAGTACACATTCTGAGCTTGAATTTGAACACAAATTTTATATTCTTTCAATGGAAATCAAGAGAGTTTTTGTCGTTTGAAAATGTCTCACCGTGTTACCCGAAATGCGGATTCCAATTATATGCCGATAGGAGTGAGTAAAAATGTAAGTTAAACATTTCATCCCCGAATTTGGCAAGGAAATATTTTTCTTATATTACGGGACCAATCAACTCGAAATGAAGTTTTGGGTAAAAAATACTTTGGTTGGAAGTTATTCACGAGTGTTATTTGACTTGAAAATGTGTTGAAAACTCCTCTTCGGTAATTGTCTCGAGGATAACTTTTGAACGGTTTGGATTTTTTTCGACGCGGCCTAAAATTTTAGAAAGTACACATTTTGAGCTGGAATTTGAACACAAATTTTGCATTCTTTTGTGGAAATCAAGAGAGTTAGTGTCGTTTGAAAATGTCTCACCGCGTTACCCGAAATACGGATTCCAATTATGTGCCGATAGGAGGGAGTAAAAATGGAAGTTAAACGTTTCATCCACGAATTTGAATTGGAAATATTTTTCTTATATCGCGGGATCAATCATCTTGAAATGAAGTTTTGGGTAAAAAATACTCTGGTTGCAAGTTATTCAAGAGCGTTATTCGACTTGAAAATGTGTTGAAAACTCATCTTCAGTAATTGTCTCGAAGATAACTTTTGGACGGTTTGGAATTTTTTCTACGCGGCCTACGAATTTAGGAAAGTACACATTTTGAGCTTGAATTTGAACACAAATTTTGTATTCTTTTTGTGGAAATCGAGAGAGTTATTGTCATTTCAAAATGTCTGACTGTGTTACCCGAAATACGAATTCCAATTATGTGCAAATAGGAGGAATAAAAATGAAAGATAAACGTGTCATCCACGAACTTGGCTTGGAAATATTTTTCTTCTATCGCGGGATCAATCATCTTGAAATGAAGTTTTGGGTAAAAAATACTTTGGTTGCATGTTATTCACGAGCGTTAATCGACTTGAAAATGTGTTGAAAACTCATCTAAGAGAATCGTCTCGAAGATAACTTTTGAACGGTTTCGAATTTTTAGACGCGGCCTCCAAGTTTTCGAAAGTACACATTTTGAGCTTGAATTTAAACACAAATTTTGTATTCTTTTTGTGGAAATCAAGAGAGTAATTGTCGTTTGAAAATGTCTCACTGTGTTACCCGATATACGGATTCAAATTATGTGCCGATAGGAGGGAGTAAAAATGGAAGTTAAAAATTTAATCCACGAATTTGGCTTGGAAATATTTTTCTTATATCGCGGGATCAATCATCTCCAAATGAAGTTTTCAGTAAAAAATACTTTCGTTGCAAGTTATTCAGGAGTGTTATTCAACTTAAAAATGTGTTGAAAACTCATCTTCGATAATATTCTCGAAGATAACTTTTGAACGGTTTGGAATTTTTACGACGCGGCATACAAATTTTAGAAAGTACACATTTTGAGCCTGAATTTGAACACAGATTTTGTATTCTTTTTGTGTAAATCAAGAGAGTTATTGTCGTTTCAAAATGTCTAACTGTGTGACCCGTAATACGGATTCCAATTATGTGCCGATAGGAGGAATAAAAATGGAAGTTAAACGTTTCGTCAACGAATTTGGCTAGGAAATATTTTCCTTATATCGCGGGATCAATCATCTCCAAATGAAGATTTCGGTAAGAAATACTTTGGTTGCAAGTTATTCACGAGCGTTATTCGACTTGAAAATTTGTTGAAAACTCATCTTCGCTAATTGTCTCGAAGATAACTTTTGAGCGGTTTGGAATTTTTACAACGCGGCCAACAAGTTTTAGAAAGTACACATTCTGAGCTTGAATTTGAACACAAACTTTGCATTCTTTTTGTGGAAATCAAGAGAGTTAGTGTCGTCTGAAAATGTCTCACCGTGTTACACGAAATACGGATTCCAATTATGTGCCGATAGGAGGGAGTAAAAATGGAAGTTAAACGTTTCATCCACGAATTTGGCTTGGAAATATTTTTCTTATATCGCGGCATCAATCATCTCCAAATGAAGCTTTCGGTAAAAAATGCTTTGGTTGCAAGTTATTCACGAGCGTTATTCGACTTGAAAATTTGTTGAAAACTCATCTTCGGTAATTATCTCGAAGATAACTTTTGAGCGGTTTGGAATTTTTACGACGCGGCATACAAATTTTAGAAAGTACACATTTTGAGCCTGAATTTAAAAACACAGATTTTGCATTCTTTTTGTGTAAATCAAGAGAGTTATTCTCGTTTCAAAATGTCTAACTGTGTTACCCGTAATACGGATTCCAATTATGTGCCAATAGGAGGAATAAAAATGGAAGTTAAACGTTTCGTCAACGAGTTTGGCTAGGAAATATTTTCCTTATATCGTGGGATCAATCATCTCCAAATGAAGCTTTCGGTAAAAAATACTTTGGTTGCAAGTTATTCACGAGCGTTATTCGACTTGAAAATTTGTTGAAAACTCATCTTCGGTAATTGTCTCGAAGATAACTTTTGAGCGGTTTGGAATTTTTACGACGCGGCCTACAAGTTTTAGAAAGTACACATTCTGAGCTTGAATTTGAAAACAAACTTGACATTCTTTTTGTGGAAATCAAGAGAGTTGGTGTCGTTTGAAAATGTCTCACCGTGTTACACGAAATACGGATTCCAATTATGTGCCGATGGTAGGGAGCAAAAATGGAAGTTAAACGTTTCATCCACGAATTTGGCTTGGAAATATTTTTCTTATATCGCGAGATCAATCATCTCGAAATGAAGTTTTGGGTAAAAAATACTTTGGTTGCGAGTTATTCACGAGCATTATTCGACTTGAAAATGTGTTGAAAACTCATCTTCAGTAATTGTCTCGAAGATAACTTTTGAACAGTTTGGAATTTTTACGACGCGGCCTACAAATTTTAGAAAGTACACATTCTGAGCTTGACTTCGAACACAAAATTTGCATTCTTTTTGTGGAAATCAAGAGAGTTAGTGTCATTTGAAAATGTCTCACCGTGTTACACGAAATACGGATTCCAATTATGTGCCGATAGGTGGGAGTAAAAATGGAAGTTAAACGTTTCATCCACGAATTTGGCTTGGAAATATTTTTCCTATATCGCGGGATCAATCATCTCGAAATGAATTTTTGGGTAAAAAATTCTTTGGTTGCGAGTTATTCACGAGCGTTATTCGACTTGAAAATTTGTTGAAATCTCATCTTCGGTAATTGTCTTGAAGATAACTTTTGAACAGTTTGGAATTTTTACGACGCGGCCTACAAATTTTAGAAAGTACACATTCTGAGCTTGACATTGAACACAGATTTTGTATTCTTTTTGTGGAAATCAAGAGAGTTAGTGTCATTTTAAAATGTCTAACTGTGTTACCCGTAATACGGATTCCAATTATGTGCCGATAGGAGGAATAAAAATGGAAGTTCAACGTTTCGTCAACAAATTTGGCTAGGAAATATTTTCCTTATATCGCGGGATCAATCATCTCCAAATGAAGCTTTCGGTAAAAAAGACTTTGGTTGCAAGTTATTCACGAGCGTTATTCGACTTGAAAATTTGTTGAAAACTCATCTTCGGTAATTGTCTCGAAGATAACTTTTGAACGGTTTGGAATTTTTATGACACGGCCTACAAGTTTTAGAAAGTACACATTCTGAGCTTGAATTTGAACACAAACTTTGCATTCTTTTTGTGGAAATCAAGAGAGTTAGTGTCGTTCGAAAATGTCTCACCGTGTTACACGAAATGAGGATTCCAATTATGTGCCGACAGGAGGGAGTAAAAATGGAAGTTAAACGTTTCATCCACGAATTTGGCTTGGAAATATTTTCCTTATATCGCGGGATCAATCATCTCCAAAGGAAGTTTTGGGTAAAAAATACTTTGGTTGCGAATTATTCACGAGCGCTATTCGACTTGAAAATGTGTTGAAAACTCATCTTCGGTAATTGTCTCGAAGATAACTTTTGAACAGTTTGGAATTTTTACGACGCGGCCTACAAATTTTAGAAAGTACACATTCTGAGCTTGACTTTGAACACAAACTTTGCATTCTTTTTGTGGAAATCAAGAGAGTTAGTGTCGTTTGAAAATGTCTCACCGTGTTACACGAAATACGGATTCCAATTATGTGCCGATAGGTGGGAGTAAAAATGGAAGTTAAACGTTTCATCCACGAATTTGGCTTGGAAATATTTTCCTTATATCGCGGGATCAATCATCTCCAGATGAAACTTTCGGTAAAAAATACTTTGGTTGCGAGTTATTCACGAGCGTTATTCGACTTGAAAATTTGTTGAAAACTCATCTTCGGTAATTGTCTCGAAGATAACTTTTGAGCGGTTTGGAATTTTTACGACGCGGCCTACAAGTTTTAGAAAGTACACATTCTGAGCTTGAATTTGAACACAAACTTTACATTCTTTTTGTGGAAATCAAGAGAGTTAGTGTCGTTTGAAAATGTCTCACCGTGTTACACGAAATACGGATTCCAATTATGTGCCGATGGTAGGGAGCAAAAATGGAAGTTAAACGTTTCATCCACGAATTTGGCTTGGAAATATTTTTCGTCTATCGCGAGATCAATCATCTCGAAATGAAGTTTTGGGTAAAAAATACTTTGGTTGCGAGTTATTCACGAGCATTATTCGACTTGACAATGTGTTGAAAACTCATCTTCGGTTATTGTCTAGAAGATAACTTTTGAACAGTTTGGAATTTTTACGACGCGGCCTACAAATTTTAGAAAGTACACATTCTGAGCTTGACTTCGAACACAAACTTTGCATTCTTTTTGTGGAAATCAAGAGAGTTAGTGTCATTTGAAAATGTCTCACCGTGTTACACGAAATACGAATTCCAATTATGTGCCGATAGGTGGGAGTAAAAATGGAAGTTAAACGTTTCATCCACGAATTTGGCTTGGAAATATTTTTCTTATATCGCGGGATCAATCATCTCGAAATGAAGTTTTGGGTAAAAAATTCTTTGGTTGCGAGTTATTCACGAGCGTTATTCGACTTGAAAATTTGTTGAAAACTCATCTTCGGTAATTGTCTTGAAGATAACTTTTGAACAGTTTGGAATTTTTACAACGCGGCCTACAAATTTTAGAAAGTACACATTCTGAGCTTGACATTGAACACAGATTTTGTATTCTTTTTGTGGAAATCAAGAGAGTTAGTGTCGTTTTAAAATGTCTAACTGTGTTACCCGTAATACGGATTCCAATTATGTGCCGATAGGAGGAATAAAAATGGAAGTTAAACGTTTCGTCAACAAATTTGGCTAGGAAATATTTTCCTTATATCGCTGGATCAATCATCTCCAAATGAAGCTTTCGGTAAAAATGACTTTGGTTGCAAGTTATTCACGAGCGTTATTCGACTTGAAAATTTGTTGAAAACTCATCTTCGGCAATTGTCTCGAAGATAACTTTTGAACGGTTTGGAATTTTTATGACACGGCCTACAAGTTTTAGAAAGTACACATTCTGAGCTTGAATTTGAACACAAACTTTGCATTCTTTTTGTGGAAATCAAGAGAGTTAGTGTCGTTCGAAAATGTCTCACCGTGTTACACGAAATAAGGATTCCAATTATGTGCCGATAGGAGGGAGTAAAAATGGAAGTTAAACGTTTCATCCACGAATTTGGCTTGGAAATATTTTCCTTATATCGCGGGATCAATCATCTCCAAGTGAAGTTTTGGGTAAAAAATACTTTGGTTGCGAATTATTCACGAGCGTTATTCGACTTGAAAATGTGTTGAAAACTCATCTTCGGTTATTGTCTCGAAGATAACTTTTGAACAGTTTGGAATTTTTACGACGCGGCCTACAAATTTTAGAAAGTACACATTCTGAGCTTGACTTTGAACACAAACTTTGCATTCTTTTTGTGGAAATCAAGAGAGTTAGTGTCGTTCGAAAATGTCTCACCGTGTTACACGAAATAAGGATTCCCATTATGTGCCGATAGGAGGGAGTAAAAATGGAAGTTAAACGTTTCATCCACGAATTTGAATTGGAAATATTTTCCTTATATCGCGGGATCAATCATCTCCAAATGAAGTTTTGGGTAAAAAATTCTTTGGTTGCGAATTATTCACGAGCGTTATTTGACTTGAAAATGTGTTGAAAACTCATCTTCGGTAATTGTCTCGAAGATAACTTTTGAACAGTTTGGAATTTTTACAACGCGGCCTACAAATTTTAGAAAGTACACATTCTGAGCTTGACATTGAACACAGATTTTGTATTCTTTTTGTGGAAATCAAGAGAGTTAGTGTCGTTTTAAAATGTCTAACTGTGTTACCCGTAATACGGATTCCAATTATGTGCCGATAGGAGGAATAAAAATGGAAGTTAAACGTTTCGTCAACAAATTTGGCTAGGAAATATTTTCCTTATATCGCTGGATCAATCATCTCCAAATGAAGCTTTCGGTAAAAATGACTTTGGTTGCAAGTTATTCACGAGCGTTATTCGACTTGAAAATTTGTTGAAAACTCATCTTCGGCAATTGTCTCGAAGATAACTTTTGAACGGTTTGGAATTTTTATGACACGGCCTACAAGTTTTAGAAAGTACACATTCTGAGCTTGAATTTGAACACAAACTTTGCATTCTTTTTGTGGAAATCAAGAGAGTTAGTGTCGTTCGAAAATGTCTCACCGTGTTACACGAAATAAGGATTCCAATTATGTGCCGATAGGAGGGAGTAAAAATGGAAGTTAAACGTTTCATCCACGAATTTGGCTTGGAAATATTTTCCTTATATCGCGGGATCAATCATCTCCAAGTGAAGTTTTGGGTAAAAAATACTTTGGTTGCGAATTATTCACGAGCGTTATTCGACTTGAAAATGTGTTGAAAACTCATCTTCGGTTATTGTCTCGAAGATAACTTTTGAACAGTTTGGAATTTTTACGACGCGGCCTACAAATTTTAGAAAGTACACATTCTGAGCTTGACTTTGAACACAAACTTTGCATTCTTTTTGTGGAAATCAAGAGAGTTAGTGTCGTTCGAAAATGTCTCACCGTGTTACACGAAATAAGGATTCCAATTATGTGCCGATAGGAGGGAGTAAAAATGGAAGTTAAACGTTTCATCCACGAATTTGAATTGGAAATATTTTCCTTATATCGCGGGATCAATCATCTCCAAATGAAGTTTTGGGTAAAAAATTCTTTGGTTGCGAATTATTCACGAGCGTTATTTGACTTGAAAATGTGTTGAAAACTCATCTTCGGTAATTGTCTCAAAGATAACTTTTGAACAGTTTGGAATTTTTACAACGCGGCCTACAAATTTTAGAAAGTACATATTCTGAGCTTGACTTTGAACACAAACTTTGCATTCTTTTTGTGGAAATCAAGAGAGTTAGTGTCGTTTGAAAATTTCTCACCGTGTTACCCAAAATACGGATTCCAATTATGTGCCGATAGGAGGGAGCAAAAATGGAAGTTAAACGTTTCATCCACGAATTTGGCTTGGAAACATTTTTCTTATATCGCGGGACCAATCATCTCGAAATGAAGTTTTGGGTAAAAAATATTTTGGTTGCAAGTTATTCACAAGCGTTAATCGAATAGAAAATGTGTTGAAAACTCATCCTCGTTAATTGTCTCGAAGATACCTTTCGAACGGTTTGGCATTTTTAGATGCTGCCTCCAAGTTTTAGAAAGTACACTTTCTGAGCTAGAATTTGACCACAAATTTTTATCATTTTAGTAGAAATCAAGAGAGTTATTGTCGTTTGAAAATGCCTCACTGTGTTACCCGAAATACGGATTCCGATTATATGCCGATATGAGTGAGTAAAAATGGAAGTTAAACGTTTCATCCACGAATTTGGCTTGCAAATATTTTTCTCATATCGCAGGATCAATAATCTCAAAATGAAGTTTTCGGTAAAAAAATACTTTTGTTGCAAGCTATTCGCGAGCGTTATTCGACTTGAAAACATGTTGGAAACTTATCCTCGGTAATTGTCTCGAAGATAACTTTTGAACAGTTTGGAATTTTTACGACGTGGCCTACAAATTTTAGAAAGTACTCATTTTGAGCAAGAATTTAAACACAGATTTTGTATTCTTTTTGTGTAAATCAAGAGAGTTATTGTCGTTTCAAAATGTCTAACTGTGTTTCCCGTAATACGGATTCCAATTATGTGCCGATAGGAGGAATAAAAATGGAAGTTAAACATTTCGTCAACGAATTTGGCTAGGAAATATTTTCCTTATATCGCGGGATCAATCATCTCCAAATGAAGCTTTCGGTAAAAAGTACTTTGGTTGCAAGTTATTCACGAGCGTTATTCGACTTGAAAATTTGTTGAAAACTCATCTTCGGTAATTGTCTCGAAGATAAGTTTTGAGCGGTTTGGAATTTTTACGACGCGGCCTACAAGTTTTAGAAAGTACACATTTTGAGCTTGAATTTGAACACAAACTTTGCATTCTTTTTGTGGAAATCAAGAGAGGTAGTGTCGTTTGAAAATGTCTCACCGTGTTACACGAAATACGGATTCCAATTATGTGCCGATAGGTGGGAGTAAAAATGGAAGTTAAACGTTTCATTCTCGAATTTGGCTTGGAAATATTTTCCTTATATCGCGGGATCAATCATCTCCAAATGAAACTTTCGGTAAAAAATACTTTGGTTGCAAGTTATTCACGAGCGTTATTCGACTTGAAAATTTGTTGAAAACTCATCCTCGGTAATTGTCTCGAAGATAACTTTTGAGCGGTTGGGAATTTTTACGACGCAGCCTAAAAGTTTTAGAAAGTACACATTCTGAGCTTGAATTTGAACACAAACTTTACATTCTTTTTGTGGAAATCAAGAGAGTTAATGTCGTTTGAAAAGGTCTCACCGTGTTACACGAAATATGGATTCCAATTATGTGCCGATGGTAGGGAGCAAAAATGAAAGTTAAACGTTTCATCCACGAATTTGGCTTGGAAATATTTTTCTTATATCGCGGGATCAATCATCTCGAAATGAAGTTTTGGGTAAAAAATAATTTGGTTGCGAGTTATTCACGAGCATTATTCGACTTCAAAATGTGTTGAAAACTCATCTTCGGTTATTGTCTCGAAGATAACTTTTGAACAGTTTGGAATTTTTACGACGCGGCCTACAAATTTTAGAAACTACACATTCTGAGCTTGACTTTGAACACAAACTTTGCATTCTTTTTGTGGAAACCAAGAGAGTTAGTGTCGTTTGAAAATGTCTCACCGTGTTACACGAAATACGGATTCCAATTATGTGCCGATAGGTGGGAGTAAAAATGGAAGTTAAACGTTTCATCCACGAATTTGGCTTGGAAATATTTTCCTTATATCGCGGGATCAATCATCTCCAAATGAAGCTTTCGATAAAAAATACTTTGGTTGCAAGTTATTCACGAGCGTTATTCGACTTGAAAATTTGTTGAAAACTCATCTTCGGTAATTGTCTCGAAGATAACTTTTGAGCGGTTTGGAATTTTTACGACGCGGCCTACAGGTTTTAGAAAGTACACATTCTGAGCTTGAATTTGAACACAAACTTTGCATTCTTTTTGTGGAAATCAAGAAGGTTAGTGTCGTTTGAAAATGTCTCACCGTGTTACACGAAATACGGATTCCAATTATGTGCCGATGGGTGGGAGTAAAAATGAAAGTTAAACGTTTCATCCACGAATTTGGCTTGGAAATATTTTCCTTATATAGCGGGATCAATCATCTCCAAGTGAAGCTTTAGGTAAAAAATTCTTTGGTTGCGAGTTATTCACGAGCGTTATTCGACTTAAAAATTTGTTGAAAACTCATCTTCGATAATTGTCTTGAAGATAACTTTTGAACAGTTTGGAATTTTTACGACGCGGCCTACAAATTTTAGAAAGTACACATTCTGAGCTTGACTTTGAACACAGATTTTGTATTCTTTTTGTGGAAATCAAGAGAGTTAGTGTCGTTTTAAAATGTCTAACTGTGTTACCCGTAATACGGATTCCAATTATGTGCCGATAGGAGGAATAAAAATGGAAGTTAAACGTTTCGTCAACGAATTTGGCTAGGAAATATTTTCCTTATATCGTGGGATCAATCATCTCCAAATGAAGCTTTCCGTAAAAAATACTTTGGTTGCAAGTTATTCACGAGCGTTAATCGAATAGAAAATGTGTTGAAAACTCATCCTCGTTAATCGTCTCGAAGATACCTTTCGAACGGTTTGGCATTTTTAGATGCGGCCTCCAAGTTTTAGAAAGTACACTTTCTGAGCTTGAATTTGACCACAAATTTTTATCATTTTAGTGGAAATCAAGGGAGTTATTGTCGTTTGAAAATGCCTCACTGTGTTACCCGAAATACGGATTCCGATTATATGCCGATATGAGTGAGTAAAAATGGAAGTTAAACGTTTCATCCACGAATTTGGCTTGCAAATATTTTTCTCATATCGCAGGATCAATAATCTCAAAATGAAGATTTCGGTAAAAAAATACTTTTGTTGCAAGCTATTCGCGATCGTTATTCGACTTGAAAACATGTTGAAAACTCATCCCCGGTAATTGTCTCGAAGATAACTTTTGAACAGTTTGGAATTTTTACGACGTGGCCTACAAATTTTAGAAAGTACTCATTTTGAGCAAGAATTTGAACACAGATTTTGTATTCTTTTTGTGTAAATCAAGAGAGTTATTGTCGTTTCAAAATGTCTAACTGTGTTACCCGTAATACGGATTCCAATTATGTGCCGATAGGAGGAATAAAATTGGAAGTTAAACATTTCGTCAACGAATTTGGCTAGGAAATATTTTCCTTATATCGCGGGATCAATCATCTCCAAATGAAGCTTTCGGTAAAAAATACTTTGGTTGCAAGTTATTCACGAGCGTTGTTCGACTTGAAAATTTGTTGAAAACTCATCTTCGGTAATTGTCTCGAAGATAAGTTTTGAGCGGTTTGGAATTTTTACGACGCGGCCTACAAGTTTTAGAAAGTACACATTTTGAGCTTGAATTTGAACACAAACTTTGCATTCTTTTTGTGGAAATCAAGAGAGGTAGTGTCGTTTGAAAATGCCTCACCGTGTTACACGAAATACGGATTCCAATTATGTGCCGATAGGTGGGAGTAAAAATGGAAGTTAAACGTTTCATCCACGAATTTGGCTTGGAAATATTTTCCTTATATCGCGGGATCAATCATCTCCAAATGAAACTTTCGGTAAAAAATACTTTGGTTGCAAGTTATTCACGAGCGTTATTCGACTTGAAAATTTGTTGAAAACTCATCCTCGGTAATTGTCTCGAAGATAACTTTTGAGCGGTTGGGAATTTTTACGACGCAGCCTACAAGTTTTAGATAGTACACATTCTGAGCTTGAATTTGAACACAAACTTTACATTCTTTTTGTGGAAATCAAGAGAGTTAGTGTCGTTTGAAAAGGTCTCACCGTGTTACACGAAATATGGATTCCAATTAATAAGCCGATGGTAGGGAGCAAAAATGAAAGTTAAACGTTTCATCCACGAATTTGGCTTGGAAATATTTTTCTTATATCGCGGGATCAATCATCTCGAAATGAAGTTTTGGGCAAAAAATACTTTGGTTGCGAGTTATTCACGAGCATTATTCGACTTCAAAATGTGTTGAAAACTCATCTTCGGTTATTGTCTCGAAGATAACTTTTGAACAGTTTTGAATTTTTACGACGCGGCCTACAAATTTTAGAAAGTACACATTCTGAGCTTGACTTTGAACACAAACTTTGAATTCTTTTTGTGGAAATCAAGAGAGTTAGTGTCGTTTGAAAATGTCTCACCATGTTACACGAAATACGGATTCCAATTATGTGCCGAAAGATGGGAGTAAAAATGGAAGTTAAACGTTTCATCCACGAATTTGGCTTGGAAATATTTTCCTTATATCGCGGGATCAATCATCTCCAAATGAAGCTTTCGGTAAAAAATACTTTGGTTGCAAGTTATTCACGAGCGTTATTCGACTTGAAAATTTGTTGAAAACTCATCTTCGGTAATTGTCTCGAAGATAACTTTTGAGCGGTTTGGAATTTTTACGACGCGGCCTACAGGTTTTAGAAAGTACACATTCTGAGCTTGAATTTGAACACAAACTTTGCATTCTTTTTGTGGAAATCAAGAGAGTTAGTGTCGTTTGAAAATGTCTCACCGTGTTACACGAAATACGGATTCCAATTATGTGCCGATGGGTGGGAGTAAAAATGGAAGTTAAACGTTTCATCCACGAATTTGGCTTGGAAATATTTTCCTTATATAGCGGGATCAATCATCTCCAAATGAAGCTTTCGGTAAAAAATTCTTTGGTTGCGAGTTATTCACGAGCGTTATTCGACTTAAAAATTTGTTGAAAACTCATCTTCGGTAATTGTCTTGAAGATAACTTTTGAACAGTTTGGAATTTTTACGACGCGGCCTACAAGTTTTAGAAAGTACACATTTTGAGCTTGAATTTGAACACAAACTTTGCATTCTTTTTGTGGAAATCAAGAGAGGTAGTGTCGTTTGAAAATGTCTCACCGTGTTACACGAAATACGGATTCCAATTATGTGCCGATAGGTGGGAGTAAAAATGGAAGTTAAACGTTTCATCCACGAATTTGGCTTGGAAATATTTTCCTTATATCGCGGGATCAATCATCTCCAAATGAAACTTTCGGTAAAAAATACTTTGGTTGCAAGTTATTCACGAGCGTTATTCGACTTGAAAATTTGTTGAAAACTCATCCTCGGTAATTGTCTCGAAGATAACTTTTGAGCGGTTGGCAATTTTTACGACGCAGCCTACAAGTTTTAGAAAGTACACATTCTGAGCTTGAATTTGAACACAAACTTTACATTCTTTTTGTGGAAATCAAGAGAGTTAGTGTCGTTTGAAAAGGTCTCACCGTGTTACACGAAATACGGATTCCAATTATGTGCCGATGGTAGGGAGCAAAAATGAAAGTTAAACGTTTCATCCACGAATTTGGCTTGGAAATATTTTCCTTATATCGCGGGATCAATCATCTCCAAATGAAACTTTCGGTAAAAAATACTTTGGTTGCAAGTTATTCACGAGCGTTATTCGACTTGAAAATTTGTTGAAAACTCATCCTCGGTAATTGTCTCGAAGATAACTTTTGAGCGGTTGGCAATTTTTACGACGCAGCCTACAAGTTTTAGAAAGTACACATTCTGAGCTTGAATTTGAACACAAACTTTGCATTCTTTTTGTGGAAATCAAGAGAGGTAGTGTCGTTTGAAAATGTCTCACCGTGTTACACGAAATACGGATTCCAATTATGTGCCAATAGGTGGGAGTAAAAATGGAAGTTAAACGTTTCATCCACGAATTTGGCTTGGAAATATTTTCCTTATATCGCGGGATCAATCATCTCCAAATGAAACTTTCGGTAAAAAATACTTTGGTTGCAAGTTATTCACGAGCGTTATTCGACTTGAAAATTTGTTGAAAACTCATCCTCGGTAATTGTCTCGAAGATAACTTTTGAGCGGTTGGCAATTTTTACGACGCAGCCTACAAGTTTTAGAAAGTACACATTCTGAGCTTGAATTTGAACACAAACTTTACATTCTTTTTGTGGAAATCAAGAGAGTTAGTGTCGTTTGAAAAGGTCTCACCGTGTTACACGAAATACGGATTCCAATTATGTGCCGATGGTAGGGAGCAAAAATGAAAGTTAAACGTTTCATCCACGAATTTGGCTTGGAAATATTTTTCTTATATCGCGGGATCAATCATCTCGAAATGAAGTTTTGGGTAAAAAATACTTTGGTTGCGTGTTATTCACGAGCATTATTCGACTTCAAAATGTGTTGAAAACTCATTTCGGTTATTGTCTCGAAGATAACTTTTGAACAGTTTGGAATTTTTACGACGCGGCCTACAAATTTTAGAAAGTACACATTCTGAGCTTGAGTTTGAACACAAACTTTGCATTCTTTTTGTGGAAATCAAGAGAGTTAGTGTCGTTTGAAAATGTCTCACCGTGTTACACGAAATACGGATTCCAATTATGTGCCGATAGGTGGGAGTAAAAATGGAAGTTAAACGTTTCATCCACGAGTTTGGCTTGGAAATATTTTCCTTATACCGCGGGATCAATCATCTCCAAATGAAGCTTTCGGTAAAAAATACTTTGGTTGCAAGTTATTCACGAGCGTTATTCGACTTGAAAATTTGTTGAAAACTCATCTTCGGTAATTGTCTCGAAAATAACTTTTGAACGGTTTGGAATTTTTATGACGCGGCCTACAAGTTTTTGAAAGTACACATTCTGAGCTTGAATTTGAACACAAACTTTGCATTCTTTTTGTGGAAATCAAGAGAGTTAGTGTCGTTCGAAAATGTCTCTCCGTGTTCCGCGAAATATGGATTCCAATTATGTGCCGATAGGAGGGAGTAAAAATGGAAGTTAAACGTTTCATCCACGAATTTGGCTTGGAAATATTTTCCTTATATCGCGTGGTCAATCATCTCCAAATGAAGTTTTGTGTAAAAAATACTTTGGTTGCGAGTTATTCAAAAGCGTTATTCGACTTGAAAATGTGTTGAAAAGTCATCTTCGGCAATTGTCTCGAAGATAACTTTTGAACAGTTTGGAATTTTTACGACGCGGCCTACAAATTTTAGAAAGTACACATTCTGAGCTTGACTTTGAACACAAACTCTGCATTCTTTTTGTGGAAATCAAGAGACTTAGTGTCGTTTGAAAATGTCTCACCGTGTTACACGAAATACGGATTCCAATTATGTGCCGATAGGTGGGAGTAAAAATGGAAGTTAAACGTTTCATCCACGAGTTTGGCTAGGAAATATTTTCCTTATATCGCGGGATCAATCATCTCCAAATGAAGCTTTCGGTAAAAAATACTTTGGTTGCAAGTTATTCACGAGCGTTCTTCGACTTGAAAATTTGTTCAAAACTCATCTTCGGTAATTGTCTCGAAGATAACTTTTGAGCGGTTTGGAATTTTTACGACGCGGCCTACAAGTTTTAGAAAGTACACATTCTGAGCTTGAATTTGAACACAAACTTTGCATTCTTTTTGTGGAAATCAAGAGAGTTAGTGTCGTTTGAAAATGTCTCACCGTGTTACACGAAATACGGATTCCAATTATGTGCCGATAGGTGGGAGTAAAAATGGAAGTTAAACGTTTCATCCACGAATTTGGCTTGGAAATATTTTCCTTATATAGCGGGATCAATCATCTCCAAATGAAGCTTTCGGTAAAAAATTCTTTGGTTGCGAGTTATTCACGAGCGTTATTCGACTTGAAAATTTGTTGAAAACTCATCTTCGGTAATTGTCTTGAAGATAACTTTTGAACAGTTTGGAATTTTTACGACGCGGCCTACAAATTTTTGAAAGTACACATTCTGAGCTTGACTTTGAACACAGATTTTGTATTCTTTTTGTGGAAATCAAGAGAGTTAGTGTCGTTTTAAAATGTCTAACTGTGTTACCCGTTATACGGATTCCAAATATGTGCCGATAGGAGGAATAAAAATGGAAGTTAAACATTTCGTCAACAAATTTGGCTAGGAAATATTTTCCTTATATCGCGGGATCAATCATCTCCAAATGAAGCTTTCGGTAAAAAAGAATTTAGTTGCAAGTTATTCACGAACGTTATTCGACTTGAAAATTTGTTGAAAACTCATCTTCGGTAATTGTCTCGAAGATAACTTTTGAGCGGTTTGGAATTTTTACGACGCGGCCTACAGGTTTTAGAAAGTACTAATTCTGAGCTTGAATTTGAACACAAACTTTGCATTCTTTTTGTGGAAATCAAGAGAGTTAGTGTCGTTTGAAAATGTCTCACCGTATTACACGAAATACGGATTCCAATTATGTGCCGATGGGTGGGAGCAAAAATTGAAGTTAAACGTTTCATCCACGAATTTGGCTTGGAAATATTTTTCTTATATCGCGGGATCAATCATCTCGAAATGAAGTTTTGGGTAAAAAATTCTTTGGTTGCGAGTTATTCACGAGCGTTATTCGACTTGAAAATTTGTTGAAAACTCATCTTCGGTAATTGTCTTGAAGATAACGTTTGAACAGTTTGGAATTTTTACGACGCGGCCTACAAATTTTAGAAAGTACACATTCTGAGCTTGACTTTGAACATAGATTTTGTATTCTTTTTGTGGAAATCAAGAGAGTTAGGGTCGTTTTAAAATGTCTAACTGTGTTACCCGTTATACGGATTCCAATTATGTGCCGATAGGAGGAATAAAAATGGAAGTTAAACGTTTCGTCGAAAAATTTGGCTACGAAATATTTTCCTTATATCGCGGGATCAATCATCTCCAAATGAAGCTTTTGGTAAAAAAGACTTTGGTTGCAAGTTATTCACGAGCGTTATTCGACTTGAAAATTTGTTGAAAACTCATCTTCGGCAATTGTCTCGAAGATAACTTTTGAACGGTTTGGAATTTTTATGACGCGGCCTACAAGTTTTAGAAAGTACACATTCTCAGCTTGAATTTGAACACAAACTTTGCATTCTTTTTGTTGAAATCAAGAGAGTTAGTGTCGTTCGAAAATGTCTCACCGTGTTACACGAAATACGGATTCCAATTATGTGCCGATAGGAGGGAGTAAAAATGGAAGTTAAACGTTTCATCCACGAATTTGGCTTGGAAATATTTTCCTTATATCGCGGGATCAATCATCTCCAAATGAAGTTTTGGGTAAAAAATACTTTGGTTGCGAGTTATTCACGAGCGTTATTCGACTTGAAAATGTGTTGAAAACTCATCTTCGGTAATTGTCTCGAAGATAACTTTTGAACAGTTTGGAATTTTTACGACGCGGCCTACAAATTTTAGAAAGTACACATTCTGAGCTTGACTTTGAACACAAACTTTGCATTCTTTTTGTGGAAATCAAGAGAGTTCGTGTCGTTTGAAAATGTCTCACCGTGTTACCCAAAATACGGATTCCAATTATGTGCCGTTAGGAGGGAGCAAAAATGGAAGTTAAACGTATCATCCACGAATTTGGCTTGGAAACATTTTTCTTATATCGCGGGACCAATCATCTCGAAATGAAGTTTTGGGTAAAAAATATTTTGGTTGCAAGTTATTCACAAGCGTTAATCGAATAGAAAATGTGTTGAAAACTCATCCTCGTTAATCGTCTCGAAGATACCTTTCGAACGGTTTGGCATTTTTAGATGCGGCCTCCAAGTTTTAGGAAGTACACTTTCTGAGCTTGAATTTGACCACAAATTTTTTACCATTTTTGTGCAAATCAAGAGAGTTATTGTCGTTTGAAAATGTCTCACTGTGTTACCAGAAATACGGATTCCGATTATATGCCGATATGAGTGAGTAAAAATGGAAGTTGAACGTTTCATCCACGAATTTGGCTTGCAAATATTTTTCTCATATCGCAGGATCAATCATCTCAAAATGAAGTTTTCGTTAAAAAAATACTTTTGTTCAAAGCTATTCGCGAGCGTTATTCGACTTGAAAACATGTTGAAAACTCATCTTCGGTAATTGTCTCGAAGATAACTTTTGAACGGTTTGGAATTTTTACGACGTGGCCAACAAATTTTAGAAAGTACACATTTTGAGCTTGAATTTGAACACAGATTTTGTATTCTTTTTGTGTAAATCAAGAGAGTTATTGTCGTTTCAAAATGTCTAACTGTGTTACCCGTAATACGGATTCCAATTATGTGCCGATAGGAGGAATAAAAATGGAAGTTAAACGTTTCGTCAACGAATTTGGCTAGGAAATATTTTCCTTATATCGCGGGATCAATCATCTCCAAAAGAAGCTTTCGGTAAAAAATACTTTGGTTGCAAGTTATTCACGAGCGTTATTCGACTTGAAAATTTGTTGAAAACTCATCTTCGGTAATTGTCTCGAAGATAACTTTTGAGCGGTTTGGAATTTTTACGACGCGGCCTACAAGTTTTAGAAAGTACACATTTTGAGCTTGAATTTGAACACAAACTTTGCATTCTTTTTGTGGAAATCAAGAGAGGTAGTGTCGTTTGAAAATGTCTCACCGTGTTACACGAAATACGGATTCCAATTATGTGCCGATAGGTGGGAGTAAAAATGGAAGTTAAACGTTTCATCCACGAATTTGGCTTGGAAATATTTTCCTTATATCGCGGGATCAATCATCTCCAAATGAAACTTTCGGTAAAAAATACTTTGGTTGCAAGTTATTCACGAGCGTTATTCGACTTGAAAATTTGTTGAAAACTCATCCTCGGTAATTGTCTCGAAGATAACTTTTGAGCGGTTGGCAATTTTTACGACGCAGCCTACAAGTTTTAGAAAGTACACATTCTGAGCTTGAATTTGAACACAAAATTTACATTCTTTTTGTGGAAATCAAGAGAGTTAGTGTCGTTTGAAGAGGTCTCACCGTGTTACACGAAATACGGATTCCAATTATGTGCCGATGGTAGGGAGCAAAAATGAAAGTTAAACGTTTCATCCACAAATTTGGCTTGGAAATATTTTTCTTATATCGCGGGATCAATCATCTCGAAATGAAGTTTTGGGTAAAAAATACTTTGGTTGCGTGTTATTCACGAGCATTATTCGACTTCAAAATGTGTTGAAAACTCATTTCGGTTATTGTCTCGAAGATAACTTTTGAACAGTTTGGAATTTTTACGACGCGGCCTACAAATTTTAGAAAGTACACATTCTGAGCTTGAGTTTGAACACAAACTTTGCATTCTTTTTGTGGAAATCAAGAGAGTTAGTGTCGTTTGAAAATGTCTCACCGTGTTACACGAAATACGGATTCCAATTATGTGCCGATAGGTGGGAGTAAAAATGGAAGTTAAACGTTTCATCCACGAGTTTGGCTTGGAAATCTTTTCCTTATATCGCGGGATCAATCATCTCCAAATGAAGCTTTCGGTAAAAAATACTTCGGTTGCAAGTTATTCACGAGCGTTATTCGACTTGAAAATTTGTTGAAAACTCATCTTCGGTAATTGTCTCGAAAATAACTTTTGAACGGTTTGGAATTTTTATGACGCGGCCTACAAGTTTTTGAAAGTACACATTCTGAGCTTGAATTTGAACACAAACTTTGCATTCTTTTTGTGGAAATCAAGAGAGTTAGTGTCGTTCGAAAATGTCTCTCCGTGTTCCACGAAATATGGATTCCAATTATGTGCCGATAGGAGGGAGTAAAAATGGAAGTTAAATGTTTCATCCACGAATTTGGCTTGGAAATATTTTCCTTATATCGCGTGGTCAATCATCTCCAAATGAAGTTTTGTGTAAAAAATACTTTGGTTGCGAGTTATTCAAAAGCGTTATTCGACTTGAAAATGTGTTGAAAAGTCATCTTCGGCAATTGTCTCGAAGATAACTTTTGAACAGTTTGGAATTTTTACGACGCGGCCTACAAATTTTAGAAAGTACACATTCTGAGCTTGACTTTGAACACAAACTCTGCATTCTTTTTGTGGAAATCAAGAGAGTTAGTGTCGTTTGAAAATGTCTCACCGTGTTACACGAAATACGGATTCCAATTATGTGCCGATAGGTGGGAGTAAAAATGGATGTTAAACGTTTCATCCACGAGTTTGGCTAGGAAATATTTTCCTTATATCGCGGGATCAATCATCTCCAAATGAAGCTTTCGGTAAAAAATACTTTGGTTGCAAGTTATTCACGAGCGTTCTTCGACTTGAAAATTTGTTCAAAACTCATCTTCGGTAATTGTCTCGAAGATAACTTTTGAGCGGTTTGGAATTTTTACGACGCGGCCTACAAGTTTTAGAAAGTACACATTCTGAGCTTGAATTTGAACACAAACTTTGCATTCTTTTTGTGGAAATCAAGAGAGTTAGTGTCGTTTGAAAATGTCTCACCGTGTTACACGAAATACGGATTCCAATTATGTGCCGATAGGTGGGAGTAAAAATGGAAGTTAAACGTTTCATCCACGAATTTGGCTTGGAAATATTTTCCTTATATAGCGGGATCAATCATCTCCAAATGAAGCTTTCGGTAAAAAATTCTTTGGTTGCGAGTTATTCACGAGCGTTATTCGACTTGAAAATTTGTTGAAAACTCATCTTCGGTAATTGTCTTGAAGATAACTTTTGAACAGTTTGGAATTTTTACGACGCGGCCTACAAATTTTTGAAAGTACACATTCTGAGCTTGACTTTGAACACAGATTTTGTATTCTTTTTGTGGAAATCAAGAGAGTTAGTGTCGTTTTAAAATGTCTAACTGTGTTACCCGTTATACGGATTCCAAATATGTGCCGATAGGAGGAATAAAAATGGAAGTTAAACATTTCGTCAACAAATTTGGCTAGGAAATATTTTCCTTATATCGCGGGATCAATCATCTCCAAATGAAGCTTTCGGTAAAAAAGAATTTAGTTGCAAGTTATTCACGAACGTTATTCGAGTTGAAAATTTGTTGAAAACTCATCTTCGGTAATTGTCTCGAAGATAACTTTTGAGCGGTTTGGAATTTTTACGACGCGGCCTACAGGTTTTAGAAAGTACTAATTCTGAGCTTGAATTTGAACACAAACTTTGCATTCTTTTTGTGGAAATCAAGAGAGTTAGTGTCGTTTGAAAATGTCTCACCGTGTTACACGAAATACGGATTCCAATTATGTGCCGATGGGTGGGAGCAAAAATGGAAGTTAAACGTTTCATCCACGAATTTGGCTTGGAAATATTTTTCTTATATCGCGGGATCAATCATCTCGAAATGAAGTTTTGGGTAAAAAATTCTTTGGTTGCGAGTTATTCACGAGCGTTATTCGACTTGAAAATTTGTTGAAAACTCATCTTCGGTAATTGTCTTGAAGATAACGTTTGAACAGTTTGGAATTTTTACGACGCGGCCTACAAATTTTAGAAAGTACACATTCTGAGCTTGACTTTGAACATAGATTTTGTATTCTTTTTGTGGAAATCAAGAGAGTTAGGGTCGTTTTAAAATGTCTAACTGTGTTACCCGTTATACGGATTCCAATTATGTGCCGATAGGAGGAATAAAAATGGAAGTTAAACGTTTCGTCGAAAAATTTGGCTACGAAATATTTTCCTTATATCGCGGGATCAATCATCTCCAAATGAAGCTTTTGGTAAAAAAGACTTTGGTTGCAAGTTATTCACGAGCGTTATTCGACTTGAAAATTTGTTGAAAACTCATCTTCGGCAATTGTCTCGAAGATAACTTTTGAACGGTTTGGAATTTTTATGACGCGGCCTACAAGTTTTAGAAAGTACACATTCTCAGCTTGAATTTGAACACAAACTTTGCATTCTTTTTGTTGAAATCAAGAGAGTTAGTGTCGTTCGAAAATGTCTCACCGTGTTACACGAAATACGGATTCCAATTATGTGCCGATAGGAGGGAGTAAAAATGGAAGTTAAACGTTTCATCCACGAATTTGGCTTGGAAATATTTTCCTTATATCGCGGGATCAATCATCTCCAAATGAAGTTTTGGGTAAAAAATACTTTGGTTGCGAGTTATTCACGAGCGTTATTCGACTTGAAAATGTGTTGAAAACTCATCTTCGGTAATTGTCTCGAAGATAACTTTTGAACAGTTTGGAATTTTTACGACGCGGCCTACAAATTTTAGAAAGTGCACATTCTGAGCTTGACTTTGAACACAAACTTTGCATTCTTTTTGTGGAAATCAAGAGAGTTCGTGTCGTTTGAAAATGTCTCACCGTGTTACCCAAAATACGGATTCCAATTATGTGCCGTTAGGAGGGAGCAAAAATGGAAGTTAAACGTATCATCCACGAATTTGGCTTGGAAACATTTTTCTTATATCGCGGGACCAATCATCTCGAAATGAAGTTTTGGGTAAAAAATATTTTGGTTGCAAGTTATTCACAAGCGTTAATCGAATAGAAAATGTGTTGAAAACTCATCCTCGTTAATCGTCTCGAAGATACCTTTCGAACGGTTTGGCATTTTTAGATGCGGCCTCCAAGTTTTAGGAAGTACACTTTCTGAGCTTGAATTTGACCACAAATTTTTTACCATTTTTGTGCAAATCAAGAGAGTTATTGTCGTTTGAAAATGTCTCACTGTGTTACCAGAAATACGGATTCCGATTATATGCCGATATGAGTGAGTAAAAATGGAAGTTGAACGTTTCATCCACGAATTTGGCTTGCAAATATTTTTCTCATATCGCAGGATCAATCATCTCAAAATGAAGTTTTCGTTAAAAAAATACTTTTGTTCAAAGCTATTCGCGAGCGTTATTCGACTTGAAAACATGTTGAAAACTCATCTTCGGTAATTGTCTCGAAGATAACTTTTGAACGGTTTGGAATTTTTACGACGTGGCCAACAAATTTTAGAAAGTACACATTTTGAGCTTGAATTTGAACACAGATTTTGTATTCTTTTTGTGTAAATCAAGAGAGTTATTGTCGTTTCAAAATGTCTAACTGTGTTACCCGTAATACGGATTCCAATTATGTGCCGATAGGAGGAATAAAAATGGAAGTTAAACGTTTCGTCAACGAATTTGGCTAGGAAATATTTTCCTTATATCGCGGGATCAATCATCTCCAAAAGAAGCTTTCGGTAAAAAATACTTTGGTTGCAAGTTATTCACGAGCGTTATTCGACTTGAAAATTTGTTGAAAACTCATCTTCGGTAATTGTCTCGAAGATAACTTTTGAGCGGTTTGGAATTTTTACGACGCGGCCTACAAGTTTTAGAAAGTACACATTTTGAGCTTGAATTTGAACACAAACTTTGCATTCTTTTTGTGGAAATCAAGAGAGGTAGTGTCGTTTGAAAATGTCTCACCGTGTTACACGAAATACGGATTCCAATTATGTGCCGATAGGTGGGAGTAAAAATGGAAGTTAAACGTTTCATCCACGAATTTGGCTTGGAAATATTTTCCTTATATCGCGGGATCAATCATCTCCAAATGAAACTTTCGGTAAAAAATACTTTGGTTGCAAGTTATTCATGAGCGTTATTCGACTTGAAAATTTGTTGAAAACTCATCCTCGGTAATTGTCTCGAAGATAACTTTTGAGCGGTTGGCAATTTTTACGACGCAGCCTACAAGTTTTAGAAAGTACACATTCTGAGCTTGAATTTGAACACAAACTTTACATTCTTTTTGTGGAAATCAAGAGAGTTAGTGTCGTTTGAAAAGGTCTCACCGTGTTACACGAAATACGGATTCCAATTATGTGCCGATGGTAGGGAGCAAAAATGAAAGTTAAACGTTTCATCCACGAATTTGGCTTGGAAATATTTTTCTTATATCGCGGGATCAATCATCTCGAAATGAAGTTTTGGGTAAAAAATACTTTGGTTGCGTGTTATTCACGAGCATTATTCGACTTCAAAATGTGTTGAAAACTCATTTCGGTTATTGTCTCGAAGATAACTTTTGAACAGTTTGGAATTTTTACGACGCGGCCTACAAATTTTAGAAAGTACACATTCTGAGCTTGAGTTTGAACACAAACTTTGCATTCTTTTTGTGGAAATCAAGAGAGTTAGTGTCGTTTGAAAATGTCTCACCGTGTTACACGAAATACGGATTCCAATTATGTGCCGATAGGTGGGAGTAAAAATGGAAGTTAAACGTTTCATCCACGAGTTTGGCTTGGAAATATTTTCCTTATATCGCGGGATCAATCATCTCCAAATGAAGCTTTCGGTAAAAAATACTTTGGTTGCAAGTTATTCACGAGCGTTATTCGACTTGAAAATTTGTTGAAAACTCATCTTCGGTAATTGTCTCGAAAATAACTTTTGAACGGTTTGGAATTTTTATGACGCGGCCTACAAGTTTTTGAAAGTACACATTCTGAGCTTGAATTTGAACACAAACTTTGCATTCTTTTTGTGGAAATCAAGAGAGTTAGTGTCGTTCGAAAATGTCTCTCCGTGTTCCACGAAATATGGATTCCAATTATGTGCCGATAGGAGGGAGTAAAAATGGAAGTTAAACGTTTCATCCACGAATTTGGCTTGGAAATATTTTCCTTATATCGCGTGGTCAATCATCTCCAAATGAAGTTTTGTGTAAAAAATACTTTGGCTGCGAGTTATTGAAAAGCGTTATTCGACTTGAAAATGTGTTGAAAAGTCATCTTCGGCAATTGTCTCGAAGATAACTTTTGAACAGTTTGGAATTTTTACGACGCGGCCTACAAATTTTAGAAAGTACACATTCTGAGCTTGACTTTGAACACAAACTCTGCATTCTTTTTGTGGAAATCAAGAGAGTTAGTGTCGTTTGAAAATGTCTCACCGTGTTACACGAAATACGGATTCCAATTATGTGCCGATAGGTGGGAGTAAAAATGGAAGTTAAACGTTTCATCCACGAGTTTGGCTAGGAAATATTTTCCTTATATCGCGGGATCAATCATCTCCAAATGAAGCTTTCGGTAAAAAATACTTTGGTTGCAAGTTATTCACGAGCGTTCTTCGACTTGAAAATTTGTTCAAAACTCATCTTCGGTAATTGTCTCGAAGATAACTTTTGAGCGGTTTGGAATTTTTACGACGCGGCCTACAAGTTTTAGAAAGTACACATTCTGAGCTTGAATTTGAACACAAACTTTGCATTCTTTTTGTGGAAATCAAGAGAGTTAGTGTCGTTTGAAAATGTCTCACCGTGTTACACGAAATACGGATTCCAATTATGTGCCGATAGGTGGGAGTAAAAATGGAAGTTAAACGTTTCATCCACGAATTTGGCTTGGAAATATTTTCCTTATATAGCGGGATCAATCATCTCCAAATGAAGCTTTCGGTAAAAAATTCTTTGGTTGCGAGTTATTCACGAGCGTTATTCGACTTGAAAATTTGTTGAAAACTCATCTTCGGTAATTGTCTTGAAGATAACTTTTGAACAGTTTGGAATTTTTACGACGCGGCCTACAAATTTTTGAAAGTACACATTCTGAGCTTGACTTTGAACACAGATTTTGTATTCTTTTTGTGGAAATAAAGAGAGTTAGTGTCGTTTTAAAATGTCTAACTGTGTTACCCGTTATACGGATTCCAAATATGTGCCGATAGGAGGAATAAAAATGGAAGTTAAACATTTCGTCAACAAATTTGGCTAGGAAATATTTTCCTTATATCGCGGGATCAATCATCTCCAAATGAAGCTTTCGGTAAAAAAGAATTTAGTTGCAAGTTATTCACGAACGTTATTCGACTTGAAAATTTGTTGAAAACTCATCTTCGGTAATTGTCTCGAAGATAACTTTTGAGCGGTTTGGAATTTTTACTACGCGGCCTACAGGTTTTAGAAAGTACTAATTCTGAGCTTGAATTTGAACACAAACTTTGCATTCTTTTTGTGGAAATCAAGAGAGTTAGTGTCGTTTGAAAATGTCTCACCGTGTTACACGAAATACGGATTCCAATTATGTGCCGATGGGTGGGAGCAAAAATGGAAGTTAAACGTTTCATCCACGAATTTGGCTTGGAAATATTTTTCTTATATCGCGGGATCAATCATCTCGAAATGAAGTTTTGGGTAAAAAATTCTTTGGTTGCGAGTTATTCACGAGCGTTATTCGACTTGAAAATTTGTTGAAAACTCATCTTCGGTAATTGTCTTGAAGATAACGTTTGAACAGTTTGGAATTTTTACGACGCGGCCTACAAATTTTAGAAAGTACACATTCTGAGCTTGACTTTGAACATAGATTTTGTATTCTTTTTGTGGAAATCAAGAGAGTTAGGGTCGTTTTAAAATGTCTAACTGTGTTACCCGTTATACGGATTCCAATTATGTGCCGATAGGAGGAATAAAAATGGAAGTTAAACGTTTCGTCGAAAAATTTGGCTACGAAATATTTTCCTTATATCGCGGGATCAATCATCTCCAAATGAAGCTTTTGGTAAAAAAGACTTTGGTTGCAAGTTATTCACGAGCGTTATTCGACTTGAAAATTTGTTGAAAACTCATCTTCGGCAATTGTCTCGAAGATAACTTTTGAACGGTTTGGAATTTTTATGACGCGGCCTACAAGTTTTAGAAAGTACACATTCTCAGCTTGAATTTGAACACAAACTTTGCATTCTTTTTGTTGAAATCAAGAGAGTTAGTGTCGTTCGAAAATTTCTCACCGTGTTACACGAAATACGGATTCCAATTATGTGCCGATAGGAGGGAGTAAAAATGGAAGTTAAACGTTTCATCCACGAATTTGGCTTGGAAATATTTTCCTTATATCGCGGGATCAATCATCTCCAAATGAAGTTTTGGGTAAAAAATACTTTGGTTGCGAGTTATTCACGAGCGTTATTCGACTTGAAAATGTGTTGAAAACTCATCTTCGGTAATTGTCTCGAAGATAACTTTTGAACAGTTTGGAATTTTTACGACGCGGCCTACAAATTTTAGAAAGTACACATTCTGAGCTTGACTTTGAACACAAACTTTGCATTCTTTTTGTGGAAATCAAGAGAGTTCGTGTCGTTTGAAAATGTCTCACCGTGTTACCCAAAATACGGATTCCAATTATGTGCCGTTAGGAGGGAGCAAAAATGGAAGTTAAACGTATCATCCACGAATTTGGCTTGGAAACATTTTTCTTATATCGCGGGACCAATCATCTCGAAATGAAGTTTTGGGTAAAAAATATTTTGGTTGCAAGTTATTCACAAGCGTTAATCGAATAGAAAATGTGTTGAAAACTCATCCTCGTTAATCGTCTCGAAGATACCTTTCGAACGGTTTGGCATTTTTAGATGCGGCCTCCAAGTTTTAGGAAGTACACTTTCTGAGCTTGAATTTGACCACAAATTTTTTACCATTTTTGTGCAAATCAAGAGAGTTATTGTCGTTTGAAAATGTCTCACTGTGTTACCAAAAATACGGATTCCGATTATATGCCGATATGAGTGAGTAAAAATGGAAGTTGAACGTTTCATCCACGAATTTGGCTTGCAAATATTTTTCTCATATCGCAGGATCAATCATCTCAAAATGAAGTTTTCGTTAAAAAAATACTTTTGTTCAAAGCTATTCGCGAGCGTTATTCGACTTGAAAACATGTTGAAAACTCATCTTCGGTAATTGTCTCGAAGATAACTTTTGAACGGTTTGGAATTTTTACGACGTGGCCAACAAATTTTAGAAAGTACACATTTTGAGCTTGAATTTGAACACAGATTTTGTATTCTTTTTGTGTAAATCAAGAGAGTTATTGTCGTTTCAAAATGTCTAACTGTGTTACCCGTAATACGGATTCCAATTATGTGCCGATAGGAGGAATAAAAATGGAAGTTAAACGTTTCGTCAACGAATTTGGCTAGGAAATATTTTCCTTATATCGCGGGATCAATCATCTCCAGATGAAGCTTTCGGTAAAAAATACTTTGGTTGCAAGTTATTCACGAGCGTTATTCGACTTGAAAATTTGTTGAAAACTCATCTTCGGTAATTGTCTGGAAGATAACTTTTGAGCGGTTTGGAATTTTTACGACGCGGCCTACAAGTTTTAGAAAGTACACATTCTGAGCTTGAATTTGAGAACAAACTTTGCATTCTTTTTGTGGAAATCAAGAGAGTTAGTGTCGTTTGAAAATGTCTCACCGTGTTACACGAAATACGGATTCCAATTATGTGCCGATAGGTGGGAGTAAAAATGGAAGTTAAACGTTTCATCCACGAATTTGGCTTGGAAATATTTTCCTTATATCGCGGGATCAATCATCTCCAAATGAAACTTTCGGTAAAAAATACTTTGGTTGCAAGTTATTCACGAGCGTTATTCACCTGGAAAATTTGTTGAAAACTCATCTTCGGTAATTGTCTCGAAGATAACTTTTGAGCGGTTTGGAATTTTTACGACGCAGCCTACAAGTTTTAGAAAGTACACATTCTGAGCTTGAATTTGAACACAAACTTTACATTCTTTTTGTGGAAATCAAGAGAGTTAGTGTCGTTTGAAAAGGTCTCACCGTGTGACACGAAATACGGATTCCAATTATGTGCCGATGGTAGGGAGCAAAAATGAAAGTTAAACGTTTCATCCACGAATTTGGCTTGGAAATATTTTTCTTATATCGCGGGATCAATCATCTCGAATTGAAGTTTTGGGTAAAAAATACTTTGGTTACGAGTTATTCACGAGCATTATTCGACTTCAAAATGTGTTGAAAACTCATCTTCGGTTATTGTCTCGAAGATAACTTTTGAACAGTTTGGAATTTTTACGACGCGGCCTACAAATTTTAGAAAGTACACATTCTGAGCTTGACTTTGAACACAAACTTTGCATTCTTTTTGTGGAAATCAAGAGAGTTAGTGTCGTTTGAAAATGTCTCACCGTGTTACACAAAATACGGATTCCAATTATGTGCCGATAGGTGGGAGTAAAAATGGAAGTTAAACGTTTCATCCACGAATTTGGCTTGGAAATATTTTCCTTATATCGCGGGATCAATCATCTCCAAATGAAGCTTTCGGTAAAAAATACTTTGGTTGCAAGTTATTCACGAGCGTTATTCGACTTGAAAATTTGTTGAAAACTCATCTTCGGAAATTGTCTCGAAGATAACTTTTGAGCGGTTTGGAATTTTTACGACGCGGCCTACAGGTTTTAGAAAGTACACATTCTGAGCTTGAATTTGAACACAAACTTTGCATTCTTTTTGTGGAAATCAAGAGTGTTAGTGTCGTTTGAAAATGTCTCACCGTGTTACACGAAATACGGATTCCAATTATGTGCCGATGGGTGGGAGTAAAAATGGAAGTTAAACGTTTCATCCACGAATTTGGCTTGGAAATATTTTCCTTATATAGCGGGATCAATCATCTCCAAATGAAGCTTTCGGCAAAAAATTCTTTGGTTGCGAGTTATTCACGAGCGTTATTCGACTTGAAAATTTGTTGAAAACTCATCTTCGGTAATTGTCTTGAAGATAACTTTTGAACAGTTTGGAATTTTTACGACGCGGACTACAAATTTTTGAAAGTACACATTCTGAGCTTGACTTTGAACACAGATTTTGTATTCTTTTTGTGGAAATCAAGAGAGTTAGTGTCGCTTTAAAATGTCTAACTGTGTTACCCGTTATACGGATTCCAAATATGTGCCGATAGGAGGAATAAAAATGGAAGTTAAACATTTCGTCAACAAATTTGGCTAGGAAATATTTTCCTTATATCGCGGGATCAATCATCTCCAAATGAAGCTTTCGGTAAAAAAGAATTTGGTTGCAAGTTATTCACGAACGTTATTCGACTTGAAAATTTGTTGAAAACTCATCTTCGGTAATTGTCTCGAAGATAACTTTTGAGCGGTTTGGAATTTTTACGACGCGGCCTACAGGTTTTAGAAAGTACTAATTCTGAGCTTGAATTTGAACACAAACTTTGCATTCTTTTTGTGGAAATCAAGAGAGTTAGTGTCGTTTGAAAATGTCTCACCGTGTTACACGAAATACGGACTCCAATTATGTGCCGATGGGAGGGAGCAAAAATGGAAGTTAAACGTTTCATCCACGAATTAGGCTTGGAAATATTTTTCTTATATCGCGGGATCAATCATCTCGAAATGAAGTTTTGGGTAAAAAATTCTTTGGTTGCGAGTTATTCACGAGCGTTATTCGACTTGAAAATTTGTTGAAAACTCATCTTCGGTAATTGTCTTGAAGATAACGTTTGAACAGTTTGGAATTTTTACGACGCGGCCTACAAATTTTAGAAAGTACACATTCTGAGCTTGACTTTGAACACAGATTTTGTATTCTTTTTGTGGAAATCAAGAGAGTTAGTGTCGTTTTAAAATGTCTAACTATGTTACCCGTTATACGGATTCCAATTATGTGCCGATAGGGGGAATAAAAATGGAAGTTAAACGTTTCGTCGACAAATTTGGCTAGGAAATATTTTCCTTATATCGCGGGATCAATCATCTCCAAATGAAGCTTTCGGTAGAAAAGACTTTGGTTGCAAGTTATTCACGAGCGTTATTCGACTAGAAAATGTGTTGAAAACTCATCTTCGGTAATTGTCTCGAAGATAACTTTTGAACAGTTTGGAATTTTTACGACGCGGCCTACAAATTTTAGAAAGTACACATTCTGAGCTTCACTTTGAACACAAACTTTGCATTCTTTTTGTGGAAATCAAGAGAGTTAGTGTCGTTTGAAAATGTCTCACCGTGTTACCCAAAATACGGATTCCAATTATGTGCCGTTAGGAGGGAGCAAAAATGGAAGTTAAACGTATCATCCACGAATTTGGCTTGGAAACATTTTTCTTATATCGCGGGACCAATCATCTCGAAATGAAGTTTTGGGTAAAAAATATTTTGGTTGCAAGTTATTCACATGCGTTAATCGAACAGAAAATGTGTTGAAAACTCATCCTCGTTAATCGTCTCGAAGATACCTTTCGAACGGTTTGGCATTTTTAGATGCCGCCTCCAAGTTTTAGGAAGTACACTTTCTGAGCTTGAATTTGACCACAAATCTTTTATCATTTTTGTGGAAATCAAGAGAGTTATTGTCGTTTGAAAATGTCTCACTGTGTTACCCGAAATACGAATTCCGATTATATGCCGATATGAGTGAGTAAAAATGGAAGTTGAACGTTTCATCCACGAATTTGGCTTGCAAATATTTTTCTCATATCGCAGGATCAATCATCTCAAAATGAAGTTTTCGTTAAAAAAATACTTTTGTTCAAAGCTATTCGCGAGCGTTATTCGACTTGAAAACATGTTGAAAACTCATCTTCGGCAATTGTCTCGAAGATAACTTTTGAACGGTCTGGAATTTTTACGACGTGGCCAACAAATTTTAGAAAGTACACATTTTGAGCTTGAATTTGAACACAGATTTTGTATTCTTTTTGTGTAAATCAAGAGAGTTATTGTCGTTTCAAAATGTCTAACTGTGTTACCCGTAATACGGATTCCAATTATGTGCCGATAGGAGGAATAAAAATGGAAGTTAAACGTTTCGTCAACGAATTTGGCTAGGAAATATTTTCCTTATATCGCGGGATCAATCATCTCCAGATGAAGCTTTCGGTAAAAAATACTTTGGTTGCAAGTTATTCACGAGCGTTATTCGACTTGAAAATTTGTTGAAAACTCATCTTCGGTAATTGTCTCGAAGATAACTTTTGAGCGGTTTGGAATTTTTACGACGCGGCCTACAGGTTTTAGAAAGTACTAATTCTGAGCTTGAATTTGAACACAAACTTTGCATTCTTTTTGTGGAAATCAAGAGAGTTAGTGTCGTTTGAAAATGTCTCACCGTGTTACACGAAATACGGATTCCAATTATGTGCCGATGGGTGGGAGCAAAAATGGAAGTTAAACGTTTCATCCACGAATTTGGCTTGGAAATATTTTTCTTATATCGCGGGATCAATCATCTTGAAATGAAGTTTTGGGTAAAAAATTCTTTGGTTGCGAGTTATTCACGAGCGTTATTCGACTTGAAAATTTGTTGAAAACTCATCTTCGGTAATTGTCTTGAAGATAACGTTTGAACAGTTTGGAATTTTTACGACGTGGCCTACAAATTTTAGAAAGTACACATTCTGAGCTTGACTTTGAACACAGATTTTGTATTCTTTTTGTGGAAATCAAGAGAGTTAGTGTCGTTTTAAAATGTCTAACTGTGTTACCCGTTATACGGATTCCAATTATGTGCCGATAGGAGGAATAAAAATGGAAGTTAAACGTTTCGTCCACAAATTTGGCTAGGAAATATTTTCCTTATATCGCGGGATCAATCATCTCCAAATGAAGCTTTTGGTAAAAAAGACTTTGGTTGCAAGTTATTCACGAGCGTTATTCGACTTGAAAATTTGTTGAAAACTCATCTTCGGCAATTGTCTCGAAGATAACTTTTGAACGGTTTGGAATTTTTATGACGCGGCCTACAAGTTTTAGAAAGTACACATTCTCAGCTTGAATTTGAACACAAACTTTGCATTCTTTTTGTTGAAATCAAGAGAGTTAGTGTCGTTCGAAAATGTCTCACCGTGTTACACGAAATACGGATTCCAATTATGTGCCGACAGGAGGGAGTAAAAATGGAAGTTAAACGTTTCATCCACGAATTTGGCTTGGATATATTTTCCTTATATCGCGGGATCAATCATCTCCAAATGAAGTTTTGGGAAAAAAATACTTTGGTTGCGAGTTTGTCACGAGCGTTATTCGACTTGAAAATGTGTTGAAAACTCATCTTCGGTAATTGTCTCGAAGATAACTTTTGAACAGTTTGGAATTTTTACGACGCGGCCTACAAATTTTGGAAAGTACACATTCTGAGCTTGACTTTGAACACAAACTTTGCATTCTTTTTGTGGAAATCAAGAGAGTTCGTGTCGTTTGAAAATGTCTCACCGTGTTACCCAAAATACGGATTCCAATTATGTGCCGTTAGGAGGGAGCAAAAATGGAAGTTAAACGTATCATCCACGAATTTGGCTTGGAAACATTTTTCTTATATCGCGGGACCAATCATCTCGAAATGAAGTTTTGGGTAAAAAATAATTTGGTTGCAAGTTATTCACAAGCGTTAATCGAATAGAAAATGTGTTGAAAACTCATCCTCGTTAATCGTCTCGAAGATACCTTTCGAACGGTTTGGCATTTTTAGATGCGGCCTCCAAGTTTTAGGAAGTACACTTTCTGAGCTTGAATTTGACCGCAAATTTTTTATCATTTTTGTGGAAATCAAGAGAGTTATTGTCGTTTGAAAATGTCTCACTGTGTTACCAGAAATACGGATTCCGATTATATGCCGATATGAGTGAGTAAAAATTGAAGTTGAACGTTTCATCCACGAATTTGGCTTGCAAATATTTTTCTCATATCGCAGGATCAATCATCTCAAAATGAAGTTTTCGTTAAAAAAATACTTTTGTTCAAAGCTATTCAAGAGCGTTATTCGACTTGAAAACATGTTGAAAACTCATCTTCGGTAATTGTCTCGAAGATAACTTTTGAACGGTTTGGAATTTTTACGACGTGGCCAACAAATTTTAGAAAGTACACATTTTGAGCTTGAATTTGAACACAGATTTTGTATTCTTTTTGTGTAAATCAAGAGAGTTATTGTCGTTTCAAAATGTCTAACTGTGTTACCCGTAATACGGATTCCAATTATGTGCCGATAGGAGGAATAAAAATGGAAGTTAAACGTTTCGTCAACGAATTTGGCTAGGAAATATTTTCCTTATATCGCGGGATCAATCATCTCCAAATGAAGATTTCGGTAAGAAATACTTTGGTTGCAAGTTATTCACGAGCGTTATTCACCTGGAAAATTTGTTGAAAACTCATCTTCGGTAATTGTCTCGAAGATAACTTTTGAGCGGTTTGGAATTTTTACGACGCAGCCTACAAGTTTTAGAAAGTACACATTCTGATCTTGAATTTGAACACAAACTTTACATTCTTTTTGTGGAAATCAAGAGAGTTAGTGTCGTTTGAAAAGGTCTCACCGTGTGACACGAAATACGGATTCCAATTATGTGCCGATGGTAGGGAGCAAAAATGAAAGTTAAACGTTTCATCCACGAATTTGGCTTGGAAATATTTTTCTTATATCGTGGGATCAATCATCTCGAATTGAAGTTTTGGGTAAAAAATACTTTGGTTACGAGTTATTCACGAGCATTATTCGACTTCAAAATGTGTTGAAAACTCATCTTCGGTTATTGTCTCGAAGATAACTTTTGAACAGTTTGGAATTTTTACGACGCGGCCTATAAATTTTAGAAAGTACACATTCTGAGCTAGACTTTGAACACAAACTTTGCATTCTTTTTGTGGAAATCAAGAGAGTTAGTGTCGTTTGAAAATGTCTCACCGTGTTACACAAAATACGGATTCCAATTATGTGCCGATAGGTGGGAGTAAAAATGGAAGTTAAACGTTTCATCCACGAATTTGGCTTGGAAATATTTTCCTTATATCGCGGGATCAATCATCTCCAAATGAAGCTTTCGGTAAAAAATACTTTGGTTGCAAGTTATTCACGAGCGTTATTCGACTTGAAAATTTGTTGAAAACTCATCTTCGGTAATTGTCTCGAAGATAACTTTTGAGCGGTTTGGAATTTTTACGACGCGGCCTACAGGTTTTAGAAAGTACACATTCTGAGCTTGAATTTGAACACAAACTTTGCATTCTTTTTGTGGAAATCGAGAGTGTTAGTGTCGTTTGAAAATGTCTCACCGTGTTACACGAAATACGGATTCCAATTATGTGCCGATGGGTGGGAGTAAAAATGGAAGTTATACGTTTCATCCACGAATTTGGCTTGGAAATATTTTCCTTATATAGCGGGATCAATCATCTCCAAATGAAGCTTTCGGTAAAAAATTCTTTGGTTGCGAGTTATTCACGAGCGTTATTCGACTTGAAA
The DNA here is from genome assembly GCA_030445155.1 of Quercus variabilis. Taxonomy (NCBI): domain Eukaryota; kingdom Viridiplantae; phylum Streptophyta; class Magnoliopsida; order Fagales; family Fagaceae; genus Quercus; species Quercus variabilis. Next base: position 84,867,347 of record CP129446.1, on the reverse strand, counting down.
ATTTGTTGAAAACTCATCTTCGGTAATTGTCTTGAAGATAACTTTTGAACAGTTTGGAATTTTTACGACGCGGCCTACAAATTTTTGAAAGTACACATTCTGAGCTTGACTTTGAACACAGATTTTGTATTCTTTTTGTGGAAATCAAGAGAGTTAGTGTCGCTTTAAAATGTCTAACTGTGTTACCCGTTATACGGATTCCAAATATGTGCCGATAGGAGGAATAAAAATGGAAGTTAAACATTTCGTCAACAAATTTGGCTAGGAAATATTTTCCTTATATCGCGGGATCAATCATCTCCAAATGAAGCTTTCGGTAAAAAAGAATTTGGTTGCAAGTTATTCACGAACGTTATTCGACTTGAAAATTTGTTGAAAACTCATCTTCGGTAATTGTCTCGAAGATAACTTTTGAGCGGTTTGGAATTTTTACGACGCGGCCTACAGGTTTTAGAAAGTACTAATTCTGAGCTTGAATTTGAACACAAACTTTGCATTCTTTTTGTGGAAATCAAGAGAGTTAGTGTCGTTTGAAAATGTCTCACCGTGTTACACGAAATACGGATTCCAATTATGTGCCGATGGGAGGGAGCAAAAATGGAAGTTAAACGTTTCATCCACGAATTAGGCTTGGAAATATTTTTCTTATATCGCGGGATCAATCATCTCGAAATGAAGTTTTGGGTAAAAAATTCTTTGGTTGCGAGTTATTCACGAGCGTTATTCGACTTGAAAATTTGTTGAAAACTCATCTTCGGTAATTGTCTTGAAGATAACGTTTGAACAGTTTGGAATTTTTACGACGCGGCCTACAAATTTTAGAAAGTACACATTCTGAGCTTGACTTTGAACACAGATTTTGTATTCTTTTTGCGGAAATCAAGAGAGTTAGTGTCGTTTTAAAATGTCTAACTATGTTACCCGTTATACGGATTCCAATTATGTGCCGATAGGGGGAATAAAAATGGAAGTTAAACGTTTCGTCGACAAATTTGGCTAGGAAATATTTTCCTTATATCGCGGGATCAATCATCTCCAAATGAAGCTTTCGGTAGAAAAGACTTTGGTTGCAAGTTATTCACGAGCGTTATTCGACTAGAAAATGTGTTGAAAACTCATCTTCGGTAATTGTCTCGAAGATAACTTTTGAACAGTTTGGAATTTTTACGACGCGGCCTACAAATTTTAGAAAGTACACATTCTGAGCTTGACTTTGAACACAAACTTTGCATTCTTTTTGTGGAAATCAAGAGAGTTAGTGTCGTTTGAAAATGTCTCACCGTGTTACCCAAAATACGGATTCCAATTATGTGCCGTTAGGAGGGAGCAAAAATGGAAGTTAAACGTATCATCCACGAATTTGGCTTGGAAACATTTTTCTTATATCGCGGGACCAATCATCTCGAAATGATGTTTTGGGTAAAAAATATTTTGGTTGCAAGTTATTCACATGCGTTTATCGAATAGAAAATGTGTTGAAAACTCATCCTCGTTAATCGTCTCGAAGATACCTTTCGAACGGTTTGGCATTTTTAGATGCGGCCTCCAAGTTTTAGGAAGTACACTTTCTGAGCTTGAATTTGACCACAAATCTTTTATCATTTTTGTGGAAATCAAGTGAGTTATTGTCGTTTGAAAATGTCTCACTGTGTTACCCGAAATACGGATTCCGATTATATGCCGATATGAGTGAGTAAAAATGGAAGTTGAACGTTTCATCCACGAATTTGGCTTGCAAATATTTTTCTCATATCGCAGGATCAATCATCTCAAAATGAAGTTTTCGTTAAAAAAATACTTTTGTTCAAAGCTATTCGCGAGCGTTATTCGACTTGAAAACATGTTGAAAACTCATCTTCGGTAATTGTCTCGAAGATAACTTTTGAACGGTCTGGAATTTTTACGACGTGGCCAACAAATTTTAGAAAGTACACATTTTGAGCTTGAATTTGAACACAGATTTTGTATTCTTTTTGTGTAAATCAAGAGAGTTATTGTCGTTTCAAAATGTCTAACTGTGTTACCCGTAATACGGATTCCAATTATGTGCCGATAGGAGGAATAAAAATGGAAGTTAAACGTTTCGTCAACGAATTTGGCTAGGAAATATTTTCCTTATATCGCGGGATCAATCATCTCCAGATGAAGCTTTCGGTAAAAAATACTTTGGTTGCAAGTTATTCACGAGCGTTATTCGACTTGAAAATTTGTTGAAAACTCATCTTCGGTAATTGTCTCGAAGATAACTTTTGAGCGGTTTGGAATTTTTACGACGCGGCCTACAGGTTTTAGAAAGTACTAATTCTGAGCTTGAATTTGAACACAAACTTTGCATTCTTTTTGTGGAAATCAAGAGAGTTAGTGTCGTTTGAAAATGTCTCACCGTGTTACACGAAATACGGATTCCAATTATGTGCCGATGGGTGGGAGCAAAAATGGAAGTTAAACGTTTCATCCACGAATTTGGCTTGGAAATATTTTCCTTATATCGCGGGATCAATCATCTCCAAAGGAAGTTTTGGGTAAAAAATACTTTGGTTGCGAATTATTCACGAGCGCTATTCGACTTGAAAATGTGTTGAAAACTCATCTTCGGTAATTGTCTCGAAGATAACTTTTGAACAGTTTGGAATTTTTACGACGTGGCCTACAAATTTTAGAAAGTACTCATTTTGAGCAAGAATTTAAACACAGATTTTGTATTCTTTTTGTGTAAATCAAGAGAGTTATTGTCGTTTCAAAATGTCTAACTGTGTTACCCGTAATACGGATTCCAATTATGTGCCGATAGGAGGAATAAAAATGGAAGTTAAACATTTCGTCAACGAATTTGGCTAGGAAATATTTTCCTTATATCGCGGGATCAATCATCTCCAAATGAAGCTTTCGGTAAAAAGTACTTTGGTTGCAAGTTATTCACGAGCGTTATTCGACTTGAAAATTTGTTGAAAACTCATCTTCGGTAATTGTCTCGAAGATAAGTTTTGAGCGGTTTGGAATTTTTACGACGCGGCCTACAAGTTTTAGAAAGTACACATTTTGAGCTTGAATTTGAACACAAACTTTGCATTCTTTTTGTGGAAATCAAGAGAGGTAGTGTCGTTTGAAAATGTCTCACCGTGTTACACGAAATACGGATTCCAATTATGTGCCGATAGGTGGGAGTAAAAATGGAAGTTAAACGTTTCATCCACGAATTTGGCTTGGAAATATTTTCCTTATATCGCGGGATCAATCATCTCCAAATGAAACTTTCGGTAAAAAATACTTTGGTTGCAAGTTATTCACGAGCGTTATTCGACTTGAAAATTTGTTGAAAACTCATCTTCGGTAATTGTCTCGAAGATAACTTTTGAGCGGTTTGGAATTTTTACGACGCGGCCTACAGGTTTTAGAAAGTACTAATTCTGAGCTTGAATTTGAACACAAACTTTGCATTCTTTTTGTGGAAATCAAGAGAGTTAGTGTCGTTTGAAAATGTCTCACCGTGTTACACGAAATACGGATTCCAATTATGTGCCGATGGGTGGGAGCAAAAATGGAAGTTAAACGTTTCATCCACGAATTTGGCTTGGAAATATTTTTCTTATATCGCGGGATCAATCATCTCGAAATGAAGTTTTGGGTAAAAAATTCTTTGGTTGCGAGTTATTCACGAGCGTTATTCGACTTGAAAATTTGTTGAAAACTCATCTTCGGTAATTGTCTTGAAGATAACGTTTGAACAGTTTGGAATTTTTACGACGCGGCCTACAAATTTTAGAAAGTACACATTCTGAGCTTGACTTTGAACACAGATTTTGTATTCTTTTTGTGGAAATCAAGAGAGTTAGTGTCGTTTTAAAATGTCTAACTGTGTTACCCGTTATACGGATTCCAATTATGTGCCGATAGGAGGAATAAAAATGGAAGTTAAACGTTTCGTCAACAAATTTGGCTAGGAAATATTTTCCTTATATCGCGGGATCAATCATCTCCAAATGAAGCTTTTGGTAAAAAAGACTTTGGTTGCAAGTTATTCACGAGCGTTATTCGACTTGAAAATTTGTTGAAAACTCATCTTCGGCAATTGTCTCGAAGATAACTTTTGAACGGTTTGGAATTTTTATGACGCGGCCTACAAGTTTTAGAAAGTACACATTCTCAGCTTGAATTTGAACACAAACTTTGCATTCTTTTTGTTGAAATCAAGAGAGTTAGTGTCGTTCGAAAATGTCTCACCGTGTTACACGAAATACGGATTCCAATTATGTGCCGATAGGAGGGAGTAAAAATGGAAGTTAAACGTTTCATCCACGAATTTGGCTTGGAAATATTTTCCTTATATCGCGGGATCAATCATCTCCAAATGAAGTTTTGGGAAAAAAATACTTTGGTTGCGAGTTAGTCACGAGCGTTATTCGACTTGAAAATGTGTTGAAAACTCATCTTCGGTAATTGTCTCGAAGATAACTTTTGAACAGTTTGGAATTTTTACGACGCGGCCTACAAATTTTGGAAAGTACACATTCTGAGCTTGACTTTGAACACAAACTTTGCATTCTTTTTGTGGAAATCAAGAGAGTTCGTGTCGTTTGAAAATGTCTCACCGTGTTACCCAAAATACGGATTCCAATTATGTGCCGTTAGGAGGGAGCAAAAATGGAAGTTAAACGTATCATCCACGAATTTGGCTTGGAAACATTTTTCTTATATCGCGGGACCAATCATCTCGAAATGAAGTTTTGGGTAAAAAATAATTTGGTTGCAAGTTATTCACAAGCGTTAATCGAATAGAAAATGTGTTGAAAACTCATCCTCGTTAATCGTCTCGAAGATACCTTTCGAACGGTTTGGCATTTTTAGATGCGGCCTCCAAGTTTTAGGAAGTACACTTTCTGAGCTTGAATTTGACCGCAAATTTTTTATCATTTTTGTGGAAATCAAGAGAGTTATTGTCGTTTGAAAATGTCTCACTGTGTTACCAGAAATACGGATTCCGATTATATGCCGATATGAGTGAGTAAAAATTGAAGTTGAACGTTTCATCCACGAATTTGGCTTGCAAATATTTTTCTCATATCGCAGGATCAATCATCTCAAAATGAAGTTTTCGTTAAAAAAATACTTTTGTTCAAAGCTATTCGCGAGCGTTATTCGACTTGAAAACATGTTGAAAACTCATCTTCGGTAATTGTCTCGAAGATAACTTTTGAACGGTTTGGAATTTTTACGACGTGGCCAACAAATTTTAGAAAGTACACATTTTGAGCTTGAATTTGAACACAGATTTTGTATTCTTTTTGTGTAAATCAAGAGAGTTATTGTCGTTTCAAAATGTCTAACTGTGTTACCCGTAATACGGATTCCAATTATGTGCCGATAGGAGGAATAAAAATGGAAGTTAAACGTTTCGTCAACGAATTTGGCTAGGAAATATTTTCCTTATATCGCGGGATCAATCATCTCCAAATGAAGATTTCGGTAAGAAATACTTTGGTTGCAAGTTATTCACGAGCGTTATTCACCTGGAAAATTTGTTGAAAACTCATCTTCGGTAATTGTCTCGAAGATAACTTTTGAGCGGTTTGGAATTTTTACGACGCAGCCTACAAGTTTTAGAAAGTACACATTCTGAGCTTGAATTTGAACACAAACTTTACATTCTTTTTGTGGAAATCAAGAGAGTTAGTGTCGTTTGAAAAGGTCTCACCGTGTGACACGAAATACGGATTCCAATTATGTGCCGATGGTAGGGAGCAAAAATGAAAGTTAAACGTTTCATCCACGAATTTGGCTTGGAAATATTTTTCTTATATCGCGGGATCAATCATCTCGAATTGAAGTTTTGGGTAAAAAATACTTTGGTTACGAGTTATTCACGAGCATTATTCGACTTCAAAATGTGTTGAAAACTCATCTTCCGTTATTGTCTCGAAGATAACTTTTGAACAGTTTGGAATTTTTACGACGTGGCCTACAAATTTTAGAAAGTACACATTCTGAGCTTGACTTTGAACACAGATTTTGTATTCTTTTTGTGGAAATCAAGAGAGTTAGTGTCGTTTTAAAATGTCTAACTGTGTTACCCGTTATACGGATTCCAATTATGTGCCGATAGGAGGAATAAAAATGGAAGTTAAACGTTTCGTCAACAAATTTGGCTAGGAAATATTTTCCTTATATCGCGGGATCAATCATCTCCAAATGAAGCTTTTGGTAAAAAAGACTTTGGTTGCAAGTTATTCACGAGCGTTATTCGACTTGAAAATTTGTTGAAAACTCATCTTCGGCAATTGTCTCGAAGATAACTTTTGAACGGTTTGGAATTTTTATGACGCGGCCTACAAGTTTTAGAAAGTACACATTCTCAGCTTGAATTTGAACACAAACTTTGCATTCTTTTTGTTGAAATCAAGAGAGTTAGTGTCGTTCGAAAATGTCTCACCGTGTTACACGAAATACGGATTCCAATTATGTGCCGATAGGAGGGAGTAAAAATGGAAGTTAAACGTTTCATCCACGAATTTGGCTTGGAAATATTTTCCTTATATCGCGGGATCAATCATCTCCAAGTGAAGTTTTGGGTAAAAAATACTTTGGTTGCGAATTATTCACGAGCGTTATTCGACTTGAAAATGTGTTGAAAACTCATCTTCGGTTATTGTCTCGAAGATAACTTTTGAACAGTTTGGAATTTTTACGACGCGGCCTACAAATTTTAGAAAGTACACATTCTGAGCTTGACTTTGAACACAAACTTTGCATTCTTTTTGTGGAAATCAAGAGAGTTAGTGTCGTTCGAAAATGTCTCACCGTGTTACACGAAATAAGGATTCCAATTATGTGCCGATAGGAGGGAGTAAAAATGGAAGTTAAACGTTTCATCCACGAATTTGAATTGGAAATATTTTCCTTATATCGCGGGATCAATCATCTCCAAATGAAGTTTTGGGTAAAAAATTCTTTGGTTGCGAATTATTCACGAGCGTTATTTGACTTGAAAATGTGTTGAAAACTCATCTTCGGTAATTGTCTCGAAGATAACTTTTGAACAGTTTGGAATTTTTACAACGCGGCCTACAAATTTTAGAAAGTACATATTCTGAGCTTGACTTTGAACACAAACTTTGCATTCTTTTTGTGGAAATCAAGAGAGTTAGTGTCGTTTGAAAATTTCTCACCGTGTTACCCAAAATACGGATTCCAATTATGTGCCGATAGGAGGGAGCAAAAATGGAAGTTAAACGTTTCATCCACGAATTTGGCTTGGAAACATTTTTCTTATATCGCGGGACCAATCATCTCGAAATGAAGTTTTGGGTAAAAAATATTTTGGTTGCAAGTTATTCACAAGCGTTAATCGAATAGAAAATGTGTTGAAAACTCATCCTCGTTAATTGTCTCGAAGATACCTTTCGAACGGTTTGGCATTTTTAGATGCTGCCTCCAAGTTTTAGAAAGTACACTTTCTGAGCTAGAATTTGACCACAAATTTTTATCATTTTAGTAGAAATCAAGAGAGTTATTGTCGTTTGAAAATGCCTCACTGTGTTACCCGAAATACGGATTCCGATTATATGCCGATATGAGTGAGTAAAAATGGAAGTTAAACGTTTCATCCACGAATTTGGCTTGCAAATATTTTTCTCATATCGCAGGATCAATAATCTCAAAATGAAGTTTTCGGTAAAAAAATACTTTTGTTGCAAGCTATTCGCGAGCGTTATTCGACTTGAAAACATGTTGGAAACTTATCCTCGGTAATTGTCTCGAAGATAACTTTTGAACAGTTTGGAATTTTTACGACGTGGCCTACAAATTTTAGAAAGTACTCATTTTGAGCAAGAATTTAAACACAGATTTTGTATTCTTTTTGTGTAAATCAAGAGAGTTATTGTCGTTTCAAAATGTCTAACTGTGTTACCCGTAATACGGATTCCAATTATGTGCCGATAGGAGGAATAAAAATGGAAGTTAAACATTTCGTCAACGAATTTGGCTAGGAAATATTTTCCTTATATCGCGGGATCAATCATCTCCAAATGAAGCTTTCGGTAAAAAGTACTTTGGTTGCAAGTTATTCACGAGCGTTATTCGACTTGAAAATTTGTTGAAAACTCATCTTCGGTAATTGTCTCGAAGATAAGTTTTGAGCGGTTTGGAATTTTTACGACGCGGCCTACAAGTTTTAGAAAGTACACATTTTGAGCTTGAATTTGAACACAAACTTTGCATTCTTTTTGTGGAAATCAAGAGAGGTAGTGTCGTTTGAAAATGTCTCACCGTGTTACACGAAATACGGATTCCAATTATGTGCCGATAGGTGGGAGTAAAAATGGAAGTTAAACGTTTCATCCACGAATTTGGCTTGGAAATATTTTCCTTATATCGCGGGATCAATCATCTCCAAATGAAACTTTCGGTAAAAAATACTTTGGTTGCAAGTTATTCACGAGCGTTATTCGACTTGAAAATTTGTTGAAAACTCATCTTCGGTAATTGTCTCGAAGATAACTTTTGAGCGGTTTGGAATTTTTACGACGCGGCCTACAGGTTTTAGAAAGTACTAATTCTGAGCTTGAATTTGAACACAAACTTTGCATTCTTTTTGTGGAAATCAAGAGAGTTAGTGTCGTTTGAAAATGTCTCACCGTGTTACACGAAATACGGATTCCAATTATGTGCCGATGGGTGGGAGCAAAAATGGAAGTTAAACGTTTCATCCACGAATTTGGCTTGGAAATATTTTTCTTATATCGCGGGATCAATCATCTCGAAATGAAGTTTTGGGTAAAAAATTCTTTGGTTGCGAGTTATTCACGAGCGTTATTCGACTTGAAAATTTGTTGAAAACTCATCTTCGGTAATTGTCTTGAAGATAACGTTTGAACAGTTTGGAATTTTTACGACGCGGCCTACAAATTTTAGAAAGTACACATTCTGAGCTTGACTTTGAACACAGATTTTGTATTCTTTTTGTGGAAATCAAGAGAGTTAGTGTCGTTTTAAAATGTCTAACTGTGTTACCCGTTATACGGATTCCAATTATGTGCCGATAGGAGGAATAAAAATGGAAGTTAAACGTTTCGTCAACAAATTTGGCTAGGAAATATTTTCCTTATATCGCGGGATCAATCATCTCCAAATGAAGCTTTTGGTAAAAAAGACTTTGGTTGCAAGTTATTCACGAGCGTTATTCGACTTGAAAATTTGTTGAAAACTCATCTTCGGCAATTGTCTCGAAGATAACTTTTGAACGGTTTGGAATTTTTATGACGCGGCCTACAAGTTTTAGAAAGTACACATTCTCAGCTTGAATTTGAACACAAACTTTGCATTCTTTTTGTTGAAATCAAGAGAGTTAGTGTCGTTCGAAAATGTCTCACCGTGTTACACGAAATACGGATTCCAATTATGTGCCGATAGGAGGGAGTAAAAATGGAAGTTAAACGTTTCATCCACGAATTTGGCTTGGAAATATTTTCCTTATATCGCGGGATCAATCATCTCCAAATGAAGTTTTGGGAAAAAAATACTTTGGTTGCGAGTTAGTCACGAGCGTTATTCGACTTGAAAATGTGTTGAAAACTCATCTTCGGTAATTGTCTCGAAGATAACTTTTGAACAGTTTGGAATTTTTACGACGCGGCCTACAAATTTTGGAAAGTACACATTCTGAGCTTGACTTTGAACACAAACTTTGCATTCTTTTTGTGGAAATCAAGAGAGTTCGTGTCGTTTGAAAATGTCTCACCGTGTTACCCAAAATACGGATTCCAATTATGTGCCGTTAGGAGGGAGCAAAAATGGAAGTTAAACGTATCATCCACGAATTTGGCTTGGAAACATTTTTCTTATATCGCGGGACCAATCATCTCGAAATGAAGTTTTGGGTAAAAAATAATTTGGTTGCAAGTTATTCACAAGCGTTAATCGAATAGAAAATGTGTTGAAAACTCATCCTCGTTAATCGTCTCGAAGATACCTTTCGAACGGTTTGGCATTTTTAGATGCGGCCTCCAAGTTTTAGGAAGTACACTTTCTGAGCTTGAATTTGACCGCAAATTTTTTATCATTTTTGTGGAAATCAAGAGAGTTATTGTCGTTTGAAAATGTCTCACTGTGTTACCAGAAATACGGATTCCGATTATATGCCGATATGAGTGAGTAAAAATTGAAGTTGAACGTTTCATCCACGAATTTGGCTTGCAAATATTTTTCTCATATCGCAGGATCAATCATCTCAAAATGAAGTTTTCGTTAAAAAAATACTTTTGTTCAAAGCTATTCGCGAGCGTTATTCGACTTGAAAACATGTTGAAAACTCATCTTCGGTAATTGTCTCGAAGATAACTTTTGAACGGTTTGGAATTTTTACGACGTGGCCAACAAATTTTAGAAAGTACACATTTTGAGCTTGAATTTGAACACAGATTTTGTATTCTTTTTGTGTAAATCAAGAGAGTTATTGTCGTTTCAAAATGTCTAACTGTGTTACCCGTAATACGGATTCCAATTATGTGCCGATAGGAGGAATAAAAATGGAAGTTAAACGTTTCGTCAACGAATTTGGCTAGGAAATATTTTCCTTATATCGCGGGATCAATCATCTCCAAATGAAGATTTCGGTAAGAAATACTTTGGTTGCAAGTTATTCACGAGCGTTATTCACCTGGAAAATTTGTTGAAAACTCATCTTCGGTAATTGTCTCGAAGATAACTTTTGAGCGGTTTGGAATTTTTACGACGCAGCCTACAAGTTTTAGAAAGTACACATTCTGAGCTTGAATTTGAACACAAACTTTACATTCTTTTTGTGGAAATCAAGAGAGTTAGTGTCGTTTGAAAAGGTCTCACCGTGTGACACGAAATACGGATTCCAATTATGTGCCGATGGTAGGGAGCAAAAATGAAAGTTAAACGTTTCATCCACGAATTTGGCTTGGAAATATTTTTCTTATATCGCGGGATCAATCATCTCGAATTGAAGTTTTGGGTAAAAAATACTTTGGTTACGAGTTATTCACGAGCATTATTCGACTTCAAAATGTGTTGAAAACTCATCTTCCGTTATTGTCTCGAAGATAACTTTTGAACAGTTTGGAATTTTTACGACGTGGCCTACAAATTTTAGAAAGTACACATTCTGAGCTTGACTTTGAACACAGATTTTGTATTCTTTTTGTGGAAATCAAGAGAGTTAGTGTCGTTTTAAAATGTCTAACTGTGTTACCCGTTATACGGATTCCAATTATGTGCCGATAGGAGGAATAAAAATGGAAGTTAAACGTTTCGTCAACAAATTTGGCTAGGAAATATTTTCCTTATATCGCGGGATCAATCATCTCCAAATGAAGCTTTTGGTAAAAAAGACTTTGGTTGCAAGTTATTCACGAGCGTTATTCGACTTGAAAATTTGTTGAAAACTCATCTTCGGCAATTGTCTCGAAGATAACTTTTGAACGGTTTGGAATTTTTATGACGCGGCCTACAAGTTTTAGAAAGTACACATTCTCAGCTTGAATTTGAACACAAACTTTGCATTCTTTTTGTTGAAATCAAGAGAGTTAGTGTCGTTCAAAAATGTCTCACCGTGTTACACGAAATAAGGATTCCAATTATGTGCCGATAGGAGGGAGTAAAAATGGAAGTTAAACGTTTCATCCACGAATTTGAATTGGAAATATTTTCCTTATATCGCGGGATCAATCATCTCCAAATGAAGTTTTGGGTAAAAAATTCTTTGGTTGCGAATTATTCACGAGCGTTATTTGACTTGAAAATGTGTTGAAAACTCATCTTCGGTAATTGTCTCGAAGATAACTTTTGAACAGTTTGGAATTTTTACAACGCGGCCTACAAATTTTAGAAAGTACATATTCTGAGCTTGACTTTGAACACAAACTTTGCATTCTTTTTGTGGAAATCAAGAGAGTTAGTGTCGTTTGAAAATTTCTCACCGTGTTACCCAAAATACGGATTCCAATTATGTGCCGATAGGAGGGAGCAAAAATGGAAGTTAAACGTTTCATCCACGAATTTGGCTTGGAAACATTTTTCTTATATCGCGGGACCAATCATCTCGAAATGAAGTTTTGGGTAAAAAATATTTTGGTTGCAAGTTATTCACAAGCGTTAATCGAATAGAAAATGTGTTGAAAACTCATCCTCGTTAATTGTCTCGAAGATACCTTTCGAACGGTTTGGCATTTTTAGATGCTGCCTCCAAGTTTTAGAAAGTACACTTTCTGAGCTAGAATTTGACCACAAATTTTTATCATTTTAGTAGAAATCAAGAGAGTTATTGTCGTTTGAAAATGCCTCACTGTGTTACCCGAAATACGGATTCCGATTATATGCCGATATGAGTGAGTAAAAATGGAAGTTAAACGTTTCATCCACGAATTTGGCTTGCAAATATTTTTCTCATATCGCAGGATCAATAATCTCAAAATGAAGTTTTCGGTAAAAAAATACTTTTGTTGCAAGCTATTCGCGAGCGTTATTCGACTTGAAAACATGTTGGAAACTTATCCTCGGTAATTGTCTCGAAGATAACTTTTGAACAGTTTGGAATTTTTACGACGTGGCCTACAAATTTTAGAAAGTACTCATTTTGAGCAAGAATTTAAACACAGATTTTGTATTCTTTTTGTGTAAATCAAGAGAGTTATTGTCGTTTCAAAATGTCTAACTGTGTTACCCGTAATACGGATTCCAATTATGTGCCGATAGGAGGAATAAAAATGGAAGTTAAACATTTCGTCAACGAATTTGGCTAGGAAATATTTTCCTTATATCGCGGGATCAATCATCTCCAAATGAAGCTTTCGGTAAAAAGTACTTTGGTTGCAAGTTATTCACGAGCGTTATTCGACTTGAAAATTTGTTGAAAACTCATCTTCGGTAATTGTCTCGAAGATAAGTTTTGAGCGGTTTGGAATTTTTACGACGCGGCCTACAAGTTTTAGAAAGTACACATTTTGAGCTTGAATTTGAACACAAACTTTGCATTCTTTTTGTGGAAATCAAGAGAGGTAGTGTCGTTTGAAAATGTCTCACCGTGTTACACGAAATACGGATTCCAATTATGTGCCGATAGGTGGGAGTAAAAATGGAAGTTAAACGTTTCATCCACGAATTTGGCTTGGAAATATTTTCCTTATATCGCGGGATCAATCATCTCCAAATGAAACTTTCGGTAAAAAATACTTTGGTTGCAAGTTATTCACGAGCGTTATTCGACTTGAAAATTTGTTGAAAACTCATCTTCGGTAATTGTCTCGAAGATAAGTTTTGAGCGGTTTGGAATTTTTACGACGCGGCCTACAAGTTTTAGAAAGTACACATTTTGAGCTTGAATTTGAACACAAACTTTGCATTCTTTTTGTGGAAATCAAGAGAGGTAGTGTCGTTTGAAAATGTCTCACCGTGTTACACGAAATACGGATTCCAATTATGTGCCGATAGGTGGGAGTAAAAATGGAAGTTAAACGTTTCATCCACGAATTTGGCTTGGAAATATTTTCCTTATATCGCGGGATCAATCATCTCCAAATGAAACTTTCGGTAAAAAATACTTTGGTTGCAAGTTATTCACGAGCGTTATTCGACTTGAAAATTTGTTGAAAACTCATCTTCGGTAATTGTCTCGAAGATAACTTTTGAGCGGTTTGGAATTTTTACGACGCGGCCTACAGGTTTTAGAAAGTACTAATTCTGAGCTTGAATTTGAACACAAACTTTGCATTCTTTTTGTGGAAATCAAGAGAGTTAGTGTCGTTTGAAAATGTCTCACCGTGTTACACGAAATACGGATTCCAATTATGTGCCGATGGGTGGGAGCAAAAATGGAAGTTAAACGTTTCATCCACGAATTTGGCTTGGAAATATTTTTCTTATGTCGCGGGATCAATCATCTCGAAATGAAGTTTTGGGTAAAAAATTCTTTGGTTGCGAGTTATTCACGAGCGTTATTCGACTTGAAAATTTGTTGAAAACTCATCTTCGGTAATTGTCTTGAAGATAACGTTTGAACAGTTTGGAATTTTTACGACGCGGCCTACAAATTTTAGAAAGTACACATTCTGAGCTTGACTTTGAACACAGATTTTGTATTCTTTTTGTGGAAATCAAGAGAGTTAGTGTCGTTTTAAAATGTCTAACTGTGTTACCCGTTATACGGATTCCAATTATGTGCCGATAGGAGGAATAAAAATGGAAGTTAAACGTTTCGTCAACAAATTTGGCTAGGAAATATTTTCCTTATATCGCGGGATCAATCATCTCCAAATGAAGCTTTTGGTAAAAAAGACTTTGGTTGCAAGTTATTCACGAGCGTTATTCGACTTGAAAATTTGTTGAAAACTCATCTTCGGCAATTGTCTCGAAGATAACTTTTGAACGGTTTGGAATTTTTATGACGCGGCCTACAAGTTTTAGAAAGTACACATTCTCAGCTTGAATTTGAACACAAACTTTGCATTCTTTTTGTTGAAATCAAGAGAGTTAGTGTCGTTCGAAAATGTCTCACCGTGTTACACGAAATACGGATTCCAATTATGTGCCGATAGGAGGGAGTAAAAATGGAAGTTAAACGTTTCATCCACGAATTTGGCTTGGAAATATTTTCCTTATATCGCGGGATCAATCATCTCCAAATGAAGTTTTGGGAAAAAAATACTTTGGTTGCGAGTTAGTCACGAGCGTTATTCGACTTGAAAATGTGTTGAAAACTCATCTTCGGTAATTGTCTCGAAGATAACTTTTGAACAGTTTGGAATTTTTACGACGCGGCCTACAAATTTTGGAAAGTACACATTCTGAGCTTGACTTTGAACACAAACTTTGCATTCTTTTTGTGGAAATCAAGAGAGTTCGTGTCGTTTGAAAATGTCTCACCGTGTTACCCAAAATACGGATTCCAATTATGTGCCGTTAGGAGGGAGCAAAAATGGAAGTTAAACGTATCATCCACGAATTTGGCTTGGAAACATTTTTCTTATATCGCGGGACCAATCATCTCGAAATGAAGTTTTGGGTAAAAAATAATTTGGTTGCAAGTTATTCACAAGCGTTAATCGAATAGAAAATGTGTTGAAAACTCATCCTCGTTAATCGTCTCGAAGATACCTTTCGAACGGTTTGGCATTTTTAGATGCGGCCTCCAAGTTTTAGGAAGTACACTTTCTGAGCTTGAATTTGACCGCAAATTTTTTATCATTTTTGTGGAAATCAAGAGAGTTATTGTCGTTTGAAAATGTCTCACTGTGTTACCAGAAATACGGATTCCGATTATATGCCGATATGAGTGAGTAAAAATTGAAGTTGAACGTTTCATCCACGAATTTGGCTTGCAAATATTTTTCTCATATCGCAGGATCAATCATCTCAAAATGAAGTTTTCGTTAAAAAAATACTTTTGTTCAAAGCTATTCGCGAGCGTTATTCGACTTGAAAACATGTTGAAAACTCATCTTCGGTAATTGTCTCGAAGATAACTTTTGAACGGTTTGGAATTTTTACGACGTGGCCAACAAATTTTAGAAAGTACACATTTTGAGCTTGAATTTGAACACAGATTTTGTATTCTTTTTGTGTAAATCAAGAGAGTTATTGTCGTTTCAAAATGTCTAACTGTGTTACCCGTAATACGGATTCCAATTATGTGCCGATAGGAGGAATAAAAATGGAAGTTAAACGTTTCGTCAACGAATTTGGCTAGGAAATATTTTCCTTATATCGCGGGATCAATCATCTCTAAATGAAGATTTCGGTAAGAAATACTTTGGTTGCAAGTTATTCACGAGCGTTATTCACCTGGAAAATTTGTTGAAAACTCATCTTCGGTAATTGTCTCGAAGATAACTTTTGAGCGGTTTGGAATTTTTACGACGCAGCCTACAAGTTTTAGAAAGTACACATTCTGAGCTTGAATTTGAACACAAACTTTACATTCTTTTTGTGGAAATCAAGAGAGTTAGTGTCGTTTGAAAAGGTCTCACCGTGTGACACGAAATACGGATTCCAATTATGTGCCGATGGTAGGGAGCAAAAATGAAAGTTAAACGTTTCATCCACGAATTTGGCTTGGAAATATTTTTCTTATATCGCGGGATCAATCATCTCGAATTGAAGTTTTGGGTAAAAAATACTTTGGTTACGAGTTATTCACGAGCATTATTCGACTTCAAAATGTGTTGAAAACTCATCTTCGGTTATTGTCTCGAAGATAACTTTTGAACAGTTTGGAATTTTTACGACGTGGCCTACAAATTTTAGAAAGTACACATTCTGAGCTTGACTTTGAACACAGATTTTGTATTCTTTTTGTGGAAATCAAGAGAGTTAGTGTCGTTTTAAAATGTCTAACTGTGTTACCCGTTATACGGATTCCAATTATGTGCCGATAGGAGGAATAAAAATGGAAGTTAAACGTTTCGTCAACAAATTTGGCTAGGAAATATTTTCCTTATATCGCGGGATCAATCATCTCCAAATGAAGCTTTTGGTAAAAAAGACTTTGGTTGCAAGTTATTCACGAGCGTTATTCGACTTGAAAATTTGTTGAAAACTCATCTTCGGCAATTGTCTCGAAGATAACTTTTGAACGGTTTGGAATTTTTATGACGCGGCCTACAAGTTTTAGAAAGTACACATTCTCAGCTTGAATTTGAACACAAACTTTGCATTCTTTTTGTTGAAATCAAGAGAGTTAGTGTCGTTCGAAAATGTCTCACCGTGTTACACGAAATACGGATTCCAATTATGTGCCGATAGGAGGGAGTAAAAATGGAAGTTAAACGTTTCATCCACGAATTTGGCTTGGAAATATTTTCCTTATATCGCGGGATCAATCATCTCCAAATGAAGTTTTGGGAAAAAAATACTTTGGTTGCGAGTTAGTCACGAGCGTTATTCGACTTGAAAATGTGTTGAAAACTCATCTTCGGTAATTGTCTCGAAGATAACTTTTGAACAGTTTGGAATTTTTACGACGCGGCCTACAAATTTTGGAAAGTACACATTCAGAGCTTGACTTTGAACACAAACTTTGCATTCTTTTTGTGGAAATCAAGAGAGTTCGTGTCGTTTGAAAATGTCTCACCGTGTACCCAAAATACGGATTCCAATTATGTGCCGTTAGGAGGGAGCAAAAATGGAAGTTAAACGTATCATCCACGAATTTGGCTTGGAAACATTTTTCTTATATCGCGGGACCAATCATCTCGAAATGAAGTTTTGGGTAAAAAATAATTTGGTTGCAAGTTATTCACAAGCGTTAATCGAATAGAAAATGTGTTGAAAACTCATCCTCGTTAATCGTCTCGAAGATACCTTTCGAACGGTTTGGCATTTTTAGATGCGGCCTCCAAGTTTTAGGAAGTACACTTTCTGAGCTTGAATTTGACCGCAAATTTTTTATCATTTTTGTGGAAATCAAGAGAGTTATTGTCGTTTGAAAATGTCTCACTGTGTTACCAGAAATACGGATTCCGATTATATGCCGATATGAGTGAGTAAAAATGGAAGTTGAACGTTTCATCCACGAATTTGGCTTGCAAATATTTTTCTCATATCGCAGGATCAATCATCTCAAAATGAAGTTTTCGTTAAAAAAATACTTTTGTTCAAAGCTATTCGCGAGCGTTATTCGACTTGAAAACATGTTGAAAACTCATCTTCGGTAATTGTCTCGAAGATAACTTTTGAACGGTCTGGAATTTTTACGACGTGGCCAACAAATTTTAGAAAGTACACATTTTGAGCTTGAATTTGAACACAGATTTTGTATTCTTTTTGTGTAAATCAAGAGAGTTATTGTCGTTTCAAAATGTCTAACTGTGTTACCCGTAATACGGATTCCAATTATGTGCCGATAGGAGGAATAAAAATGGAAGTTAAACGTTTCGTCAACGAATTTGGCTAGGAAATATTTTCCTTATATCGCGGGATCAATCATCTCCAGATGAAGCTTTCGGTAAAAAATACTTTGGTTGCAAGTTATTCACGTGCGTTATTCGACTTGAAAATTTGTTGAAAACTCATCTTCGGTAATTGTCTCGAAGATAACTTTTGAGCGGTTTGGAATTTTTACGACGCGGCCTACAGGTTTTAGAAAGTACTAATTCTGAGCTTGAATTTGAACACAAACTTTGCATTCTTTTTGTGGAAATCAAGAGAGTTAGTGTCGTTTGAAAATGTCTCACCGTGTTACACGAAATACGGATTCCAATTATGTGCCGATGGGTGGGAGCAAAAATGGAAGTTAAACGTTTCATCCACGAATTTGGCTTGGAAATATTTTCCTTATATCGCGGGATCAATCATCTCCAAAGGAAGTTTTGGGTAAAAAATACTTTGGTTGCGAATTATTCACGAGCGCTATTCGACTTGAAAATGTGTTGAAAACTCATCTTCGGTAATTGTCTCGAAGATAACTTTTGAACAGTTTGGAATTTTTACGACGCGGCCTACAAATTTTAGAAAGTACACATTCTGAGCTTGACTTTGAACACAAACTTTGCATTCTTTTTGTGGAAATCAAGAGAGTTAGTGTCGTTTGAAAATGTCTCACCGTGTTACACGAAATACGGATTCCAATTATGTGCCGATAGGTGGGAGTAAAAATGGAAGTTAAACGTTTCATCCACGAATTTGGCTTGGAAATATTTTCCTTATATCGCGGGATCAATCATCTCCAGATGAAACTTTCGGTAAAAAATACTTTGGTTGCGAGTTATTCACGAGCGTTATTCGACTTGAAAATTTGTTGAAAACTCATCTTCGGTAATTGTCTCGAAGATAACTTTTGAGCGGTTTGGAATTTTTACGACGCGGCCTACAAGTTTTAGAAAGTACACATTCTGAGCTTGAATTTGAACACAAACTTTACATTCTTTTTGTGGAAATCAAGTGAGTTAGTGTCGTTTGAAAATGTCTCACCGTGTTACACGAAATACGGATTCCAATTATGTGCCGATGGTAGGGAGCAAAAATGGAAGTTAAACGTTTCATCCACGAATTTGGCTTGGAAATATTTTTCGTCTATCGCGAGATCAATCATCTCGAAATGAAGTTTTGGGTAAAAAATACTTTGGTTGCGAGTTATTCACGAGCATTATTCGACTTGACAATGTGTTGAAAACTCATCTTCGGTTATTGTCTCGAAGATAACTTTTGAACAGTTTGGAATTTTTACGACGCGGCCTACAAATTTTAGAAAGTACACATTCTGAGCTTGACTTCGAACACAAACTTTGCATTCTTTTTGTGGAAATCAAGAGAGTTAGTGTCATTTGAAAATGTCTCACCGTGTTACACGAAATACGAATTCCAATTATGTGCCGATAGGTGGGAGTAAAAATGGAAGTTAAACGTTTCATCCACGAATTTGGCTTGGAAATATTTTTCTTATATCGCGGGATCAATCATCTCGAAATGAAGTTTTGGGTAAAAAATTCTTTGGTTGCGAGTTATTCACGAGCGTTATTCGACTTGAAAATTTGTTGAAAACTCATCTTCGGTAATTGTCTTGAAGATAACTTTTGAACAGTTTGGAATTTTTACAACGCGGCCTACAAATTTTAGAAAGTACACATTCTGAGCTTGACATTGAACACAGATTTTGTATTCTTTTTGTGGAAATGAAGAGAGTTAGTGTCGTTTTAAAATGTCTAACTGTGTTACCCGTAATACGGATTCCAATTATGTGCCGATAGGAGGAATAAAAATGGAAGTTAAACGTTTCGTCAACAAATTTGGCTAGGAAATATTTTCCTTATATCGCTGGATCAATCATCTCCAAATGAAGCTTTCGGTAAAAATGACTTTGGTTGCAAGTTATTCACGAGCGTTATTCGACTTGAAAATTTGTTGAAAACTCATCTTCGGCAATTGTCTCGAAGATAACTTTTGAACGGTTTGGAATTTTTATGACACGGCCTACAAGTTTTAGAAAGTACACATTCTGAGCTTGAATTTGAACACAAACTTTGCATTCTTTTTGTGGAAATCAAGAGAGTTAGTGTCGTTCGAAAATGTCTCACCGTGTTACACGAAATAAGGATTCCAATTATGTGCCGATAGGAGGGAGTAAAAATGGAAGTTAAACGTTTCATCCACGAATTTGGCTTGGAAATATTTTCCTTATATCGCGGGATCAATCATCTCCAAGTGAAGTTTTGGGTAAAAAATACTTTGGTTGCGAATTATTCACGAGCGTTATTCGACTTGAAAATGTGTTGAAAACTCATCTTCGGTTATTGTCTCGAAGATAACTTTTGAACAGTTTGGAATTTTTACGACGCGGCCTACAAATTTTAGAAAGTACACATTCTGAGCTTGACTTTGAACACAAACTTTGCATTCTTTTTGTGGAAATCAAGAGAGTTAGTGTCGTTCGAAAATGTCTCACCGTGTTACACGAAATAAGGATTCCAATTATGTGCCGATAGGAGGGAGTAAAAATGGAAGTTAAACGTTTCATCCACGAATTTGAATTGGAAATATTTTCCTTATATCGCGGGATCAATCATCTCCAAATGAAGTTTTGGGTAAAAAATTCTTTGGTTGCGAATTATTCACGAGCGTTATTTGACTTGAAAATGTGTTGAAAACTCATCTTCGGTAATTGTCTCGAAGATAACTTTTGAACAGTTTGGAATTTTTACAACGCGGCCTACAAATTTTAGAAAGTACATATTCTGAGCTTGACTTTGAACACAAACTTTGCATTCTTTTTGTGGAAATCAAGAGAGTTAGTGTCGTTTGAAAATTTCTCACCGTGTTACCCAAAATACGGATTCCAATTATGTGCCGATAGGAGGGAGCAAAAATGGAAGTTAAACGTTTCATCCACGAATTTGGCTTGGAAACATTTTTCTTATATCGCGGGACCAATCATCTCGAAATGAAGTTTTGGGTAAAAAATATTTTGGTTGCAAGTTATTCACAAGCGTTAATCGAATAGAAAATGTGTTGAAAACTCATCCTCGTTAATTGTCTCGAAGATACCTTTCGAACGGTTTGGCATTTTTAGATGCTGCCTCCAAGTTTTAGAAAGTACACTTTCTGAGCTAGAATTTGACCACAAATTTTTATCATTTTAGTAGAAATCAAGAGAGTTATTGTCGTTTGAAAATGCCTCACTGTGTTACCCGAAATACGGATTCCGATTATATGCCGATATGAGTGAGTAAAAATGGAAGTTAAACGTTTCATCCACGAATTTGGCTTGCAAATATTTTTCTCATATCGCAGGATCAATAATCTCAAAATGAAGTTTTCGGTAAAAAAATACTTTTGTTGCAAGCTATTCGCGAGCGTTATTCGACTTGAAAACATGTTGGAAACTTATCCTCGGTAATTGTCTCGAAGATAACTTTTGAACAGTTTGGAATTTTTACGACGTGGCCTACAAATTTTAGAAAGTACTCATTTTGAGCAAGAATTTAAACACAGATTTTGTATTCTTTTTGTGTAAATCAAGAGAGTTATTGTCGTTTCAAAATGTCTAACTGTGTTACCCGTAATACGGATTCCAATTATGTGCCGATAGGAGGAATAAAAATGGAAGTTAAACATTTCGTCAACGAATTTGGCTAGGAAATATTTTCCTTATATCGCGGGATCAATCATCTCCAAATGAAGCTTTCGGTAAAAAGTACTTTGGTTGCAAGTTATTCACGAGCGTTATTCGACTTGAAAATTTGTTGAAAACTCATCTTCGGTAATTGTCTCGAAGATAAGTTTTGAGCGGTTTGGAATTTTTACGACGCGGCCTACAAGTTTTAGAAAGTACACATTTTGAGCTTGAATTTGAACACAAACTTTGCATTCTTTTTGTGGAAATCAAGAGAGGTAGTGTCGTTTGAAAATGTCTCACCGTGTTACACGAAATACGGATTCCAATTATGTGCCGATAGGTGGGAGTAAAAATGGAAGTTAAACGTTTCATCCACGAATTTGGCTTGGAAATATTTTCCTTATATCGCGGGATCAATCATCTCCAAATGAAACTTTCGGTAAAAAATACTTTGGTTGCAAGTTATTCACGAGCGTTATTCGACTTGAAAATTTGTTGAAAACTCATCCTCGGTAATTGTCTCGAAGATAACTTTTGAGCGGTTGGGAATTTTTACGACGCAGCCTAAAAGTTTTAGAAAGTACACATTCTGAGCTTGAATTTGAACACAAACTTTACATTCTTTTTGTGGAAATCAAGAGAGCTAATGTCGTTTGAAAAGGTCTCACCTTGTTACACGAAATATGGATTCCAATTATGTGCCGATGGTAGGGAGCAAAAATGAAAGTTAAACGTTTCATCCACGAATTTGGCTTGGAAATATTTTTCTTATATCGCGGGATCAATCATCTCGAAATGAAGTTTTGGGTAAAAAATAATTTGGTTGCGAGTTATTCACGAGCATTATTCGACTTCAAAATGTGTTGAAAACTCATCTTCGGTTATTGTCTCGAAGATAACTTTTGAACAGTTTGGAATTTTTACGACGCGGCCTACAAATTTTAGAAACTACACATTCTGAGCTTGGCTTTGAACACAAACTTTGCATTCTTTTTGTGGAAACCAAGAGAGTTAGTGTCGTTTGAAAATGTCTCACCGTGTTACACGAAATACGGATTCCAATTATGTGCCGATAGGTGGGAGTAAAAATGGAAGTTAAACGTTTCATCCACGAATTTGGCTTGGAAATATTTTCCTTATATCGCGGGATCAATCATCTCCAAATGAAGCTTTCGATAAAAAATACTTTGGTTGCAAGTTATTCACGAGCGTTATTCGACTTGAAAATTTGTTGAAAACTCATCTTCGGTAATTGTCTCGAAGATAACTTTTGAGCGGTTTCGAATTTTTACGACGCGGCCTACAGGTTTTAGAAAGTACACATTCTGAGCTTGAATTTGAACACAAACTTTGCATTCTTTTTGTGGAAATCAAGAAGGCTAGTGTCGTTTGAAAATGTCTCACCGTGTTACACGAAATACGGATTCCAATTATGTGCCGATGGGTGGGAGTAAAAATGAAAGTTAAACGTTTCATCCACGAATTTGGCTTGGAAATATTTTCCTTATATAGCGGGATCAATCATCTCCAAGTGAAGCTTTAGGTAAAAAATTCTTTGGTTGCGAGTTATTCACGAGCGTTATTCGACTTAAAAATTTGTTGAAAACTCATCTTCGGTAATTGTCTTGAAGATAACTTTTGAACAGTTTGGAATTTTTACGACGCGGCCTACAAATTTTAGAAAGTACACATTCTGAGCTTGACTTTGAACACAGATTTTGTATTCTTTTTGTGGAAATCAAGAGAGTTAGTGTCGTTTTAAAATGTCTAACTGTGTTACCCGTAATACGGATTCCAATTATGTGCCGATAGGAGGAATAAAAATGGAAGTTAAACGTTTCGTCAACGAATTTGGCTAGGAAATATTTTCCTTATATCGTGGGATCAATCATCTCCAAATGAAGCTTTCCGTAAAAAATACTTTGGTTGCAAGTTATTCACGAGCGTTAATCGAATAGAAAATGTGTTGAAAACTCATCCTCGTTAATCGTCTCGAAGATACCTTTCGAACGGTTTGGCATTTTTAGATGCGGCCTCCAAGTTTTAGAAAGTACACTTTCTGAGCTTGAATTTGACCACAAATTTTTATCATTTTAGTGGAAATCAAGAGAGTTATTGTCGTTTGAAAATGCCTCACTGTGTTACCCGAAATACGGATTCCGATTATATGCCGATATGAGTGAGTAAAAATGGAAGTTAAACGTTTCATCCACGAATTTGGCTTGCAAATATTTTTCTCATATCGCAGGATCAATAATCTCAAAATGAAGATTTCGGTAAAAAAATACTTTTGTTGCAAGCTATTCGCGATCGTTATTCGACTTGAAAACATGTTGAAAACTCATCCCCGGTAATTGTCTCGAAGATAACTTTTGAACAGTTTTGAATTTTTACGACGTGGCCTACAAATTTTAGAAAGTACTCATTTTGAGCAAGAATTTGAACACAGATTTTGTATTCTTTTTGTGTAAATCAAGAGAGTTATTGTCGTTTCAAAATGTCTAACTGTGTTACCCGTAATACGGATTCCAATTATGTGCCGATAGGAGGAATAAAAATGGAAGTTAAACATTTCGTCAACGAATTTGGCTAGGAAATATTTTCCTTATATCGCGGGATCAATCATCTCCAAATGAAGCTTTCGGTAAAAAATACTTTGGTTGCAAGTTATTCACGAGCGTTGTTCGACTTGAAAATTTGTTGAAAACTCATCTTCGGTAATTGTCTCGAAGATAAGTTTTGAGCGGTTTGGAATTTTTACGACGCGGCCTACAAGTTTTAGAAAGTACACATTTTGAGCTTGAATTTGAACACAAACTTTGCATTCTTTTTGTGGAAATCAAGAGAGGTAGTGTCGTTTGAAAATGCCTCACCGTGTTACACGAAATACGGATTCCAATTATGTGCCGATAGGTGGGAGTAAAAATGGAAGTTAAACGTTTCATCCACGAATTTGGCTTGGAAATATTTTCCTTATATCGCGGGATCAATCATCTCCAAATGAAACTTTCGGTAAAAAATACTTTGGTTGCAAGTTATTCACGAGCGTTATTCGACTTGAAAATTTGTTGAAAACTCATCCTCGGTAATTGTCTCGAAGATAACTTTTGAGCGGTTGGGAATTTTTACGACGCAGCCTACAAGTTTTAGATAGTACACATTCTGAGCTTGAATTTGAACACAAACTTTACATTCTTTTTGTGGAAATCAAGAGAGTTAGTGTCGTTTGAAAAGGTCTCACCGTGTTACACGAAATATGGATTCCAATTATGTGCCGATGGTAGGGAGCAAAAATGAAAGTTAAACGTTTCATCCACGAATTTGGCTTGGAAATATTTTTCTTATATCGCGGGATCAATCATCTCGAAATGAAGTTTTGGGCAAAAAATACTTTGGTTGCGAGTTATTCACGAGCATTATTCGACTTCAAAATGTGTTGAAAACTCATCTTCGGTTATTGTCTCGAAGATAACTTTTGAACAGTTTTGAATTTTTACGACGCGGCCTGCAAATTTTAGAAAGTACACATTCTGAGCTTGACTTTGAACACAAACTTTGAATTCTTTTTGTGGAAATCAAGAGAGTTAGTGTCGTTTGAAAATGTCTCACCATGTTACACGAAATACGGATTCCAATTATGTGCCGAAAGATGGGAGTAAAAATGGAAGTTAAACGTTTCATCCACGAATTTGGCTTGGAAATATTTTCCTTATATCGCGGGATCAATCATCTCCAAATGAAGCTTTCGGTAAAAAATACTTTGGTTGCAAGTTATTCACGAGCGTTATTCGACTTGAAAATTTGTTGAAAACTCATCTTCGGTAATTGTCTCGAAGATAACTTTTGAGCGGTTTGGAATTTTTACGACGCGGCCTACAGGTTTTAGAAAGTACACATTCTGAGCTTGAATTTGAACACAAACTTTGCATTCTTTTTGTGGAAATCAAGAGAGTTAGTGTCGTTTGAAAATGTCTCACCGTGTTACACGAAATACGGATTCCAATTATGTGCCGATGGGTGGGAGTAAAAATGGAAGTTAAACGTTTCATCCACGAATTTGGCTTGGAAATATTTTCCTTATATAGCGGGATCAATCATCTCCAAATGAAGCTTTCGGTAAAAAATTCTTTGGTTGCGAGTTATTCACGAGCGTTATTCGACTTAAAAATTTGTTGAAAACTCATCTTCGGTAATTGTCTTGAAGATAACTTTTGAACAGTTTGGAATTTTTACGACGCGGCCTACAAATTTTAGAAAGTACACATTCTGAGCTTGACTTTGAACACAGATTTTGTATTCTTTTTGTGGAAATCAAGAGAGTTAGTGTCGTTTTAAAATGTCTAACTGTGTTACCCGTAATACGGATTCCAATTATGTGCCGATAGGAGGAATAAAAATGGAAGTTAAACGTTTCGTCAACAAATTTGGCTAGGAAATATTTTCCTTATATCGCGGGATCAATCATCTCCAAAAGAAGCTTTCGGTAAAAAATACTTTGGTTGCAAGTTATTCACGAGCGTTATTCGACTTGAAAATTTGTTGAAAACTCATCTTCGGTAATTGTCTCGAAGATAACTTTTGAGCGGTTTGGAATTTTTACGACGCGGCCTACAAGTTTTAGAAAGTACACATTTTGAGCTTGAATTTGAACACAAACTTTGCATTCTTTTTGTGGAAATCAAGAGAGGTAGTGTCGTTTGAAAATGTCTCACCGTGTTACACGAAATACGGATTCCAATTATGTGCCGATAGGTGGGAGTAAAAATGGAAGTTAAACGTTTCATCCACGAATTTGGCTTGGAAATATTTTCCTTATATCGCGGGATCAATCATCTCCAAATGAAACTTTCGGTAAAAAATACTTTGGTTGCAAGTTATTCACGAGCGTTATTCGACTTGAAAATTTGTTGAAAACTCATCCTCGGTAATTGTCTCGAAGATAACTTTTGAGCGGTTGGCAATTTTTACGACGCAGCCTACAAGTTTTAGAAAGTACACATTCTGAGCTTGAATTTGAACAGAAACTTTACATTCTTTTTGTGGAAATCAAGAGAGTTAGTGTCGTTTGAAAAGGTCTCACCGTGTTACACGAAATACGGATTCCAATTATGTGCCGATGGTAGGGAGCAAAAATGAAAGTTAAACGTTTCATCCACGAATTTGGCTTGGAAATATTTTTCTTATATCGCGGGATCAATCATCTCGAAATGAAGTTTTGGGTAAAAAATACTTTGGTTGCGTGTTATTCACGAGCATTATTCGACTTCAAAATGTGTTGAAAACTCATTTCGGTTATTGTCTCGAAGATAACTTTTGAACAGTTTGGAATTTTTACGACGCGGCCTACAAATTTTAGAAAGTACACATTCTGAGCTTGAGTTTGAACACAAACTTTGCATTCTTTTTGTGGAAATCAAGAGAGTTAGTGTCGTTTGAAAATGTCTCACCGTGTTACACGAAATACCGATTCCAATTATGTGCCGATAGGTGGGAGTAAAAATGGAAGTTAAACGTTTCATCCACGAGTTTGGCTTGGAAATATTTTCCTTATATCGCGGGATCAATCATCTCCAAATGAAGCTTTCGGTAAAAAATACTTTGGTTGCAAGTTATTCACGAGCGTTATTCGACTTGAAAATTTGTTGAAAACTCATCTTCGGTAATTGTCTCGAAAATAACTTTTGAACGGTTTGGAATTTTTATGACGCGGCCTACAAGTTTTTGAAAGTACACATTCTGAGCTTGAATTTGAACACAAACTTTGCATTCTTTTTGTGGAAATCAAGAGAGTTAGTGTCGTTCGAAAATGTCTCTCCGTGTTCCACGAAATACGGATTCCAATTATGTGCCGATAGGAGGGAGTAAAAATGGAAGTTAAACGTTTCATCCACGAATTTGGCTTGGAAATATTTTCCTTATATCGCGTGGTCAATCATCTCCAAATGAAGTTTTGTGTAAAAAATACTTTGGTTGCGAGTTATTCAGAAGCGTTATTCGACTTGAAAATGTGTTGAAAAGTCATCTTCGGCAATTGTCTCGAAGATAACTTTTGAACAGTTTGGAATTTTTACGACGCGGCCTACAAATTTTAGAAAGTACACATTCTGAGCTTGACTTTGAACACAAACTCTGCATTCATTTTGTGGAAATCAAGAGAGTTAGTGTCGTTTGAAAATGTCTCACCGTGTTACACGAAATACGGATTCCAATTATGTGCCGATAGGTGGGAGTAAAAATGGAAGTTAAACGTTTCATCCACGAGTTTGGCTAGGAAATATTTTCCTTATATCGCGGGATCAATCATCTCCAAATGAAGCTTTCGGTAAAAAATACTTTGGTTGCAAGTTATTCACGAGCGTTCTTCGACTTGAAAATTTGTTCAAAACTCATCTTCGGTAATTGTCTCGAAGATAACTTTTGAGCGGTTTGGAATTTTTACGACGCGGCCTACAAGTTTTAGAAAGTACACATTCTGAGCTTGAATTTGAACACAAACTTTGCATTCTTTTTGTGGAAATCAAGAGAGTTAGTGTCGTTTGAAAATGTCTCACCGTGTTACACGAAATACGGATTCCAATTATGTGCCGATAGGTGGGAGTAAAAATGGAAGTTAAACGTTTCATCCACGAATTTGGCTTGGAAATATTTTCCTTATATAGCGGGATCAATCATCTCCAAATGAAGCTTTCGGTAAAAAATTCTTTGGTTGCGAGTTATTCACGAGCGTTATTCGACTTGAAAATTTGTTGAAAACTCATCTTCGGTAATTGTCTTGAAGATAACTTTTGAACAGTTTGGAATTTTTACGACGCGGCCTACAAATTTTTGAAAGTACACATTCTGAGCTTGACTTTGAACACAGATTTTGTATTCTTTTTGTGGAAATCAAGAGAGTTAGTGTCGTTTTAAAGTGTCTAACTGTGTTACCCGTTATACGGATTCCAAATATGTGCCGATAGGAGGAATAAAAATGGAAGTTAAACATTTCGTCAACAAATTTGGCTAGGAAATATTTTCCTTATATCGCGGGATCAATCATCTCCAAATGAAGCTTTCGGTAAAAAAGAATTTAGTTGCAAGTTATTCACGAACGTTATTCGACTTGAAAATTTGTTGAAAACTCATCTTCGGTAATTGTCTCGAAGATAACTTTTGAGCGGTTTGGAATTTTTACGACGCGGCCTACAGGTTTTAGAAAGTACTAATTCTGAGCTTGAATTTGAACACAAACTTTGCATTCTTTTTGTGGAAATCAAGAGAGTTAGTGTCGTTTGAAAATGTCTCACCGTGTTACACGAAATACGGATTCCAATTATGTGCCGATGGGTGGGAGCAAAAATGGAAGTTAAACGTTTCATCCACGAATTTGGCTTGGAAATATTTTTCTTATATCGCGGGATCAATCATCTCGAAATGAAGTTTTGGGTAAAAAATTCTTTGGTTGCGAGTTATTCACGAGCGTTATTCGACTTGAAAATTTGTTGAAAACTCATCTTCGGTAATTGTCTTGAAGATAACGTTTGAACAGTTTGGAATTTTTACGACGCGGCCTACAAATTTTAGAAAGTACACATTCTGAGCTTGACTTTGAACATAGATTTTGTATTCTTTTTGTGGAAATCAAGAGAGTTAGTGTCGTTTTAAAATGTCTAACTGTGTTACCCGTTATACGGATTCCAATTATGTGCCGATAGGAGGAATAAAAATGGAAGTTAAACGTTTCGTCGACAAATTTGGCTACGAAATATTTTCCTTATATCGCGGGATCAATCATCTCCAAATGAAGCTTTCGGTAAAAAAGAATTTAGTTGCAAGTTATTCACGAACGTTATTCGACTTGAAAATTTGTTGAAAACTCATCTTCGGTAATTGTCTCGAAGATAACTTTTGAGCGGTTTGGAATTTTTACGACGCGGCCTACAGGTTTTAGAAAGTACTAATTCTGAGCTTGAATTTGAACACAAACTTTGCATTCTTTTTGTGGAAATCAAGAGAGTTAGTGTCGTTTGAAAATGTCTCACCGTGTTACACGAAATACGGATTCCAATTATGTGCCGATGGGTGGGAGCAAAAATGGAAGTTAAACGTTTCATCCACGAATTTGGCTTGGAAATATTTTTCTTATATCGCGGGATCAATCATCTCGAAATGAAGTTTTGGGTAAAAAATTCTTTGGTTGCGAGTTATTCACGAGCGTTATTCGACTTGAAAATTTGTTGAAAACTCATCTTCGGTAATTGTCTTGAAGATAACGTTTGAACAGTTTGGAATTTTTACGACGCGGCCTACAAATTTTAGAAAGTACACATTCTGAGCTTGACTTTGAACATAGATTTTGTATTCTTTTTGTGGAAATCAAGAGAGTTAGTGTCGTTTTAAAATGTCTAACTGTGTTACCCGTTATACGGATTCCAATTATGTGCCGATAGGAGGAATAAAAATGGAAGTTAAACGTTTCGTCGACAAATTTGGCTACGAAATATTTTCCTTATATCGCGGGATCAATCATCTCCAAATGAAGCTTTTGGTAAAAAAGACTTTGGTTGCAAGTTATTCACGAGCGTTATTCGACTTGAAAATTTGTTGAAAACTCATCTTCGGCAATTGTCTCGAAGATAACTTTTGAACGGTTTGGAATTTTTATGACGCGGCCTACAAGTTTTAGAAAGTACACATTCTCAGCTTGAATTTGAACACAAACTTTGCATTCTTTTTGTTGAAATCAAGAGAGTTAGTGTCGTTCGAAAATGTCTCACCGTGTTACACGAAATACGGATTCCAATTATGTGCCGATAGGAGGGAGTAAAAATGGAAGTTAAACGTTTCATCCACGAATTTGGCTTGGAAATATTTTCCTTATATCGCGGGATCAATCATCTCCAAATGAAGTTTTGGGAAAAAAATACTTTGGTTGCGAGTTAGTCACGAGCGTTATTCGACTTGAAAATGTGTTGAAAACTCATCTTCGGTAATTGTCTCGAAGATAACTTTTGAACAGTTTGGAATTTTTACGACGCGGCCTACAAATTTTGGAAAGTACACATTCTGAGCTTGACTTTGAACACAAACTTTGCATTCTTTTTGTGGAAATCAAGAGAGTTCGTGTCGTTTGAAAATGTCTCACCGTGTTACCCAAAATACGGATTCCAATTATGTGCCGTTAGGAGGGAGCAAAAATGGAAGTTAAACGTATCATCCACGAATTTGGCTTGGAAACATTTTTCTTATATCGCGGGACCAATCATCTCGAAATGAAGTTTTGGGTAAAAAATAATTTGGTTGCAAGTTATTCACAAGCGTTAATCGAATAGAAAATGTGTTGAAAACTCATCCTCGTTAATCGTCTCGAAGATACCTTTCGAACGGTTTGGCATTTTTAGATGCGGCCTCCAAGTTTTAGGAAGTACACTTTCTGAGCTTGAATTTGACCGCAAATTTTTTATCATTTTTGTGGAAATCAAGAGAGTTATTGTCGTTTGAAAATGTCTCACTGTGTTACCAGAAATACGGATTCCGATTATATGCCGATATGAGTGAGTAAAAATTGAAGTTGAACGTTTCATCCACGAATTTGGCTTGCAAATATTTTTCTCATATCGCAGGATCAATCATCTCAAAATGAAGTTTTCGTTAAAAAAATACTTTTGTTCAAAGCTATTCGCGAGCGTTATTCGACTTGAAAACATGTTGAAAACTCATCTTCGGTAATTGTCTCGAAGATAACTTTTGAACGGTTTGGAATTTTTACGACGTGGCCAACAAATTTTAGAAAGTACACATTTTGAGCTTGAATTTGAACACAGATTTTGTATTCTTTTTGTGTAAATCAAGAGAGTTATTGTCGTTTCAAAATGTCTAACTGTGTTACCCGTAATACGGATTCCAATTATGTGCCGATAGGAGGAATAAAAATGGAAGTTAAACGTTTCGTCAACGAATTTGGCTAGGAAATATTTTCCTTATATCGCGGGATCAATCATCTCCAGATGAAGCTTTCGGTAAAAAATACTTTGGTTGCAAGTTATTCACGAGCGTTATTCGACTTGAAAATTTGTTGAAAACTCATCTTCGGTAATTGTCTCGAAGATAACTTTTGGGCGGTTTGGAATTTTTACGACGCGGCCTACAAGTTTTAGAAAGTACACATTCTGAGCTTGAATTTGAACACAAACTTTGCATTCTTTTTGTGGAAATCAGGAGAGTTAGTGTCGTTTGAAAATGTCTCACCGTGTTACACGAAATACGGATTCCAATTATGTGCCGATAGGTGGGAGTAAAAATGGAAGTTAAACGTTTCATCCACGAATTTGGCTTGGAAATATTTTCCTTATATCGCGGGATCAATCATCTCCAAATGAAACTTTCGGTAAAAAATACTTTGGTTGCAAGTTATTCACGAGCGTTATTCACCTGGAAAATTTGTTGAAAACTCATCTTCGGTAATTGTCTCGAAGATAACTTTTGAGCGGTTTGGAATTTTTACGACGCAGCCTACAAGTTTTAGAAAGTACACATTCTGAGCTTGAATTTGAACACAAACTTTACATTCTTTTTATGGAAATCAAGAGAGTTAGTGTCGTTTGAAAAGGTCTCACCGTGTTACACGAAATACGGATTCCAATTATGTGCCGATGGTAGGGAGCAAAAATGAAAGTTAAACGTTTCATCCACGAATTTGGCTTGGAAATATTTTTCTTATATCGCGGGATCAATCATCTCGAATTGAAATTTTGGGTAAAAAATACTTTGGTTACGAGTTATTCACGAGCATTATTCGACTTCAAAATGTGTTGAAAACTCATCTTCGGTTATTGTCTCGAAGATAACTTTTGAACAGTTTGGAATTTTTACGACGCGGCCTACAAATTTTAGAAAGTACACATTCTGAGCTTGACTTTGAACACAAACTTTGCATTCTTTTTGTGGAAATAAAGAGAGTTAGTGTCGTTTGAAAATGTCTCACCGTGTTACACAAAATACGGATTCCAATTATGTGCCGATAGGTGGGAGTAAAAATGGAAGTTAAACGTTTCATCCACGAATTTGGCTTGGAAATATTTTCCTTATATCGCGGGATCAATCATCTCCAAATGAAGCTTTCGGTAAAAAATACTTTGGTTGCAAGTTATTCACGAGCGTTATTCGACTTGAAAATTTGTTGAAAACTCATCTTCGGTAATTGTCTCGAAGATAACTTTTGAGCGGTTTGGAATTTTTACGACGCGGCCTACAGGTTTTAGAAAGTACACATTCTGAGCTTGAATTTGAACACAAACTTTGCATTCTTTTTGTGGAAATCAAGAGAGTTAGTGTCGTTTGAAAATGTCTCACCGTGTTACACGAAATACAGATTCCAATTATGTGCCGATGGGTGGGAGTAAAAATGGAAGTTAAACGTTTCATCCACGAATTTGGCTTGGAAATATTTTCCTTATATAGCGGGATCAATCATCTCCAAATGAAGCTTTCGGTAAAAAATTCTTTGGTTGCGAGTTATTCAAGAGCGTTATTCGACTTGAAAATTTGTTGAAAACTCATCTTCGGTAATTGTCTTGAAGATAACTTTTGAACAGTTTGGAATTTTTACGACGCGGCCTACAAATTTTTGAAAGTACACATTCTGAGCTTGACTTTGAACACAGATTTTGTATTCTTTTTGTGGAAATCAAGAGAGTTAGTGTCGTTTTAAAATGTCTAACTGTGTTACCCGTTATACGGATTCCAAACATGTGCCGATAGGAGGAATAAAAATGGAAGTTAAACATTTCGTCAACAAATTTGGCTAGGAAATATTTTCCTTATATCGCGGGATCAATCATCTCCAAATAAAGCTTTCGGTAAAAAAGAATTTGGTTGCAAGTTATTCACGAGCGTTATTCGACTTGAAAATTTGCTGAAAACTCATCTTCGGTAATTGTCTCGAAGATAACTTTTGAGCGGTTTGGAATTTTTACGACGCGGCCTACAGGTTTTAGAAAGTACTAATTCTGAGCTTGAATTTGAACACAAACTTTGCATTCTTTTTGTGGAAATCAAGAGAGTTAGTGTCGTTTGAAAATGTCTCACCGTGTTACACGAAATACGGATTCCAATTATGTGCCGATGGGAGGGAGCAAAAATGGAAGTTAAACGTTTCATCCACGAATTAGGCTTGGAAATATTTTTCTTATATCGCGGGATCAATCATCTCGAAATGAAGTTTTGGGTAAAAAATTCTTTGGTTGCGAGTTATTCACGAGCGTTATTCGACTTGAAAATTTGTTGAAAACTCATCTTCGGTAATTGTCTTGAAGATAACGTTTGAACAGTTTGGAATTTTTACGACGCGGCCTACAAATTTTAGAAAGTACACATTCCGAGCTTGACTTTGAACACAGATTTTGTATTCTTTTTGTGGAAATCAAGAAGGTTAGTGTCGTTTTAAAATGTCTAACTGTGTTACCCGTTATACGGATTCCAATTATGTGCCGATAGGAGGAATAAAAATGGAAGTT
The DNA here is from genome assembly GCA_030445155.1 of Quercus variabilis. Classification (NCBI taxonomy): domain Eukaryota; kingdom Viridiplantae; phylum Streptophyta; class Magnoliopsida; order Fagales; family Fagaceae; genus Quercus; species Quercus variabilis. Next base: position 84,833,285 of record CP129446.1, on the reverse strand, counting down.
AAACGTTTCGTCGACAAATTTGGCTAGGAAATATTTTCCTTATATCGCGGGATCAATCATCTCCAAATGAAGCTTTCGGTAAAAAAGACTTTGGTTGCAAGTTATTCACGAGCGTTATTCGACTAGAAAATGTGTTGAAAACTCATCTTCGGTAATTGTCTCGAAGATAACTTTTGAACAGTTTGGAATTTTTACGACGCAGCCTACAAATTTTAGAAAGTACACATTCTGAGCTTGACTTTGAACACAAACTTTGCATTCTTTTTGTGGAAATCAAGAGAGTTAGTGTCGTTTGAAAATGTCTCACCGTGTTACCCAAAATACGGATTCCAATTATGTGCCGTTAGGAGGGAGCAAAAATGGAAGTTAAACGTATCATCCACGAATTTTGCTTGGAAACATTTTTCTTATATCGCGGGACCAATCATCTCGAAATGAAGTTTTGGGTAAAAAATATTTTGGTTGCAAGTTATTCACAAGCGTTAATCGAATAGAAAATGTGTTGAAAACTCATCCTCGTTAATCGTCTCGAAGATACCTTTCGAACGGTTTGGCATTTTTAGATGCGGCCTCCAAGTTTTAGGAAGTACACTTTCTGAGCTTGAATTTGACCACAAATTTTTTATCATTTATGTGGAAATCAAGAGAGTTATTGTCGTTTGAAAATGTCTCACTGTGTTACCCGAAATACGGATTCCGATTATATGCCGATATGAGTGAGTAAAAATGGAAGTTGAACGTTTCATCCACGAATTTGGCTTGCAAATATTTTTCTCATATCGCAGGATCAATCATCTCAAAATGAAGTTTTCGTTAAAAAAATACTTTTGTTCAAAGCTATTCGCGAGCGTTATTCGACTTGAAAACAAGTTGAAAACTCATCTTCGGTAATTGTCTCGAAGATAACTTTTGAACGGTTTGGAATTTTTACGACGTGGCCAACAAATTTTAGAAAGTACACATTTTGAGCTTGAATTTGAACACAGATTTTGTATTCTTTTTGTGTAAATCAAGAGAGTTATTGTCGTTTCAAAATGTCTAACTGTGTTACCCGTAATACGGATTCCAATTATGTGCCGATAGGAGGAATAAAAATGGAAGTTAAACGTTTCGTCAACGAATTTGGCTAGGAAATATTTTCCTTATATCGCGGGATCAATCATCTCCGGATGAAGCTTTCGGTAAAAAATACTTTGGTTGCAAGTTATTCACGAGCGTTATTCGACTTGAAAATTTGTTGAAAACTCATCTTCGGTAATTGTCTCGAAGATAACTTTTGAGCGGTTTGGAATTTTTACGACGCGGCCTACAAGTTTTAGAAAGTACACATTCTGAGCTTGAATTTGAACACAAACTTTGCATTCTTTTTGTGGAAATCAAAAGAGTTAGTGTCGTTTGAAAATGTGTCACCGTGTTACACGAAATACGGATTCCAATTATGTGCCGATAGGAGGGAGTAAAAGTGGAAGTTAAACGTTTCATCCACGAATTTGGCTTGGAAATATTTTTCTTATATCGCGGGATCAATCATCTCGAAATGAAGTTTTGGGTAAAAAATACTTTTGTTGCGAGTTATTCACTAGCGTTATTCGACTTTAAAATGTGTTGAAAACTCATCTTCGGTAATTGTCTCGAAGATAACTTTTGAACAGTTTGGAATTTTTACGACGCGGCCTACAAATTTTAGAAAGTACACGTTCTGAGCTTGACCTTGAACACAAACTTTGCATTCTTTTTGTGCAAATCAAGAGAGTTAGTGTCGTTTGAAAATGTCTCACCGTGTTACCCGAAATACGGATTCCAATTATGAGCCGATAGGAGGGAGTAAAAATGGAAGTTAAACGTTTCATCCGCAAATTTGGCTTGGAAACATTTTTCTTATATCGTGGGACCAATCATCTCGAAATGAAGTTTTGGGTAAAAAATATTTTGGTTGAAAGTTATTCACAAGCGTTAATCGAATTCAAAATGTGTTGAAAACTCATCCTCGGTAATTGTCTCGAAGATACCTTTAGAACGGTTTGGCATTTTTAGACGCGGCCTCCATGTTTTGGAAAGTACATTTTCTGAGCTTGAATTTGACCACAAATTTTGTATCCTTTTTGTGGAAATCAAGAGAGTTATTGTCGTTTGAATATGTTTCACCGTGTTACCCGAAATACGGATTCCAATTATGTGCCGATAAGAGGGAGTAAAAATGGAAGTTAAACGTTTCATCCACGAATTTGGCTTGGAAATATTTTTCTTATATCGCGGGACCAATCATCTCGAAATGAAGTTTTAGGTAGAAAATACGTTGGTTGCAAGTTATTCCCGAGCGTTAATCGACTTGAATATATGTTGAAAACTCATCTTCGGTAATCGCCTCAAAGATACCTTTGGAACGGTTTGGAATTTTTAGATGCGACCCCCAAGTTTTAGAAAGTACACATTCTAAGCTTGAATTTGAACACAAATTTTGTATTCTTTTTGTGGAAATCAAGAGAGTTATTGTTGTTTGAAAATGTCTCACCGTGTTACCCGAAATACGGATTCAAATTATGTACCGGTAGGAGGGAGTAAAAATGGATGTTAAACGTTTCATCCACGAATTTAGCTTGGAAATATTTTTCTTATATCGCGGGACCAATCATCTCGAAAAGAAGTTTTGGGTAAAAAATATTTTGGTTGCAAGTTATTCACGAGCGTTAATCGACTTGAAAATGTGTTGAAAACTCATCTTCGGTAATCGCCTCAAAGATACCTTTGGAACGGTTTGGAATTTTTAGATGCGGCCTTCAAGTTTTAGAAAGTACACATTCTAAGCTTGAATTTGAACACAAATTTTGCATTCTTTTTGTGGAAATCAGGAGAGTTATTGTCGTTTGAAAATGTCTCACCGTGTTACCCGAAATACGGATTCAAAATATGTGCCGGTAGGAGGGGGTGAAAGTGGAAGTTAAACGTTTCATCCACAAATTTGGCTTGGAAATATTTTTCTTATATCGTGGGATCAATCATCTCAAAGTGAACTTTTGGGTAAAAAATACATTGGCTGCAAGTTATTCACTAGCGTTATTCGACTTGAGAATATGTTGAAAACTCATCTTCGGTAATTGTCTCGAAGATAACTTTTGAACGGTTTGGAGTCTTTCGACGTGGCCTACAAATTTCAGAAAGTACACATTTTGAGCTTGAATTTGAACACAAATTTTGTATTCTTTTTGTGGAAATCAAGAGAGTTAGTGTCATTTGAAAATGTCTCACCCTGTTACCCGAAATACGGATTCCAATTATGTGCCGATAGGAGGGAGTAAAAATGGAAGTTAAGCGTTTCATCCACGAATTTGGCTTGGAAATATTTTTCTTATATCGCAAGATCAATCATCTCGAAATGAAGTTTTGGGTAAAAAATACTTTGGTTGCAAGTTATTCACGAGCGTTATTCGACTTGAAAATGTGTTGAAAACTCATATTCGGTAATTGTCTCGAAGATAACTTTTGAAAGGTTTGGAATTTTTGCGACGCGGCCTACAAATTATAGAAAGTACACATTTTGAGCTTGAATTTGTGCAAAGACTTTCTGTTCTTTTTCTGGAAATCAAGAGAGTTATTGTCGTTTCAAAATGTCTGACAGTGTTTCCCGAAATACGGATTCCAATTATGTGCCGATAGGAGGAATAAAAATGGAAGTTAAACGTTTCATCCTCGAATTTGGCAAGGAAATATTTGTCGTATATCGCAGGATCAATCATCTCGAAATGAAGTTTTTGGTAAAAAATACTTTGGTTGCAAGTTATTCACGAGCGATAATCGACTTGAAAATGTGTTGAAAACTAATCTCTGGTAATCGTCTCGAAGATAACTTTGGAACGGTTTGGAATTTTTAGATGCGCCCTGCAAGTTTTAGAAAGTACACATTCTGAGCTTGAATTTGAACACAAATTTTGTATTTTTTTTTTGGAAATCAAGGGAGTTATTGTCGTTTGAAAATCTCTCACAATGTTACCCGAAATACGGATTCCAATTATATGCCGATAGGAGTGAGTAAAAATGTAAGTTAAACGTTTCGTCCACGAATTTGGCTTGGAAATATTTTTCTTATATCACGGGACCAATCATCTCGAAATGAAGTTTTGGGTAAAAAATACTTTGGTTGGAAGTTATTCACGAGCGTTATTCGACTTGAAAATGTGTGGAAAACTCATCTTCGGTAATTGTCTCGAATATAACTCTTGAACGGTTTGGAATTTTTTCGACGCGGCCTACAAATTTTTGAAAGTACACATTTTGAGCTTGAATTTGAACACAAATTTTGTATTCTTTTTGTGGAAATGAAGTCAGTTAGTGTCGTTTGAAAATGTCTCACCGTGTTACCCGAAATACGGATTCCAATTATGTGCCGATAGGAGGGAGTAAAAATGGAAGTTAAACGTTGCATCCACGAATTTGGCTTGGAAATATTTTTCTTATATCGTGGGATCAATCATTTCGAAATGAAGTTTTGGGTAAAAAATACTTTGGTTACAAGTTATTCACGAGCGTTGTTCGACATGAAAATGTGTTGAAAACTCATCTTCGGTAATTGTCTCGAAGATAACTTTTGAACGGTTTGGAATTTTTTCGACACGGCCTTCAGATTTATGAAAGTACACATTTTGAGCTTGAATTTGTACACAAATTCTGTATTCTTTTTGTGGAAATCAAGAGAGTTATTGTCGTTTGAAAATGTCTGACCGTGTTACCCGAAATATGGATTCCAATTATGTGCCGATAGGAGGAATAAAAATTGATGTTAAATGTTTCGTCCACGAATTTGGCTAGGAAATATTTTTCGTAAGTCGCGGGATCAATCATCTCGAAATGAAGTTTTGGGTAAAAAATACTTTGGTTGCAAGTTATTCACCGGCGTTAATGGACTTGAAAATGTGTTGAAAACTCATCTTCGGTAATCATCTCGAAGATAACTTTGGAACGGCTTGGAATTTTTAGACGCGGCCTTCAAGTTTTAGAAAGTACACATTCTGAGCTTGAATTTGAACACAAATTTTGTGCAGTTTTTGTGGAAATCGAGAGAGATATTGTCGTTTCAAAATGTCAGACCATGTTACCCGAAATACGGATTCCAATTATGTGCCGATAGGAGGAATAAAAATGGAAGTTAAACGTTTCATCCACGAATTTGGCATGGAAATATTTTTCTTATATCGCGGGACCAATCATCTCGAAATGAAGTTTTGAGTAAAAAATACTTTGGTTAGAAGTTATTCACAAGCGTTAATCGACTTGACAATGTGTTGAAAACTCATCTTCGGTAATCGTCTCGAAGATACCTTTGGAACGGTTTAGAATTTTTAGACGCGGCCTTCAAGTTTTAGAAAGTACGTATTCTAATGTTGAATTTGAACACAAATTTTATATTCTTTTTGTGAAAATCAAGAGAGTTATTGTCGTTTCAAAATGTCTCCCCGTGTTATCCGAAATACGGATTCCAATTATATGCCGATAGGAGGGAGTAAAAATGGAAGTTAAACGTTTCATCCACGAATTTGGCTAGGAAATATTTTTCTTATATCGCGGGCCCAATCATCCCGAGATGAAGTTTTGGCTAAAAAATATTTTGGTTGCAAGTTATTCACGAGCGTTAATCGACTTGAAAATGTGTTGAAAACAGATCTTTGGTAATCGTCTCGAAGATAACATTGGAACGGTTTGGAATTTTTGGATGCGGCCAGCAAGTTTTAGAAAGCACATATTCTGAGCTTGAATTTGAACACAAATTTTGTATTCTTTTTGTGGAAATCAATAGAGTTATTGTCGTTTGAAAATGTCTCAACGTGTTACCCAAAATACGGATTCCAAAATACGGATTCCAAGAGTGAGTAAAAATGGAAGTTAAACGTTTCGTCCACGAATTTGGCTAGGAAATATTTTTCTTCTATCGCGGGAACAATCATCTCGAAATTAAGTTTTGGGCAAAAAATACTTTGGTTGCATGTTATTCACGAGCGTTAATCGACTTGAAAATGTGTTGAAAACTCATCTTTGGTAATCGTCTCGAAGATAACTTTTGAATGGTTGGGAATTTTTAGATACATCCTGCAAGTTTTAGAAAGTACACATTCTGAACTTGAATTTGAACTCAAACTTTGTACTCTTTTTGTGGAAATCAAGAGAGTAATTGTCATTTGAAAATGTCTCACCGTGTTACGGGAAATACGGATTCCAATTAAGTGCCGATAGGAGGGAGTAATAATGGAAGGTAAACGTTTCATCCACGAATTTGCCTTAGAAGTATTTTTCTTATATCGCGGGATCAATCATCTCGAAATGAGGTTTTGGGGAAAAAATACTTTGGTTGCATGTTATTCACGAGCGTTAATCGACTTGAAAATGTGTTGAAACCTCATCTTCGGTACTCGTCACGAAGATAACTTTTGAACAGTTTCAAATTTTTAAACGTGGCCTACAAGTTTTCGAAAGTACACATTTTGAGCTTAAATTTGAACACAAATTTTGTATTCTTTTTGTGGAAATCAAGAGAGTAATTGTCGTTTGAAAATGTCTCACCGTGTTACCTGAAATACGGATTCAAATTGTGGGCCGATAGGAGTGAGTAAAAATGGAAGTTAAATGTTTCATCCACGAATTTGGCTTGGAAATATTTTTCTTATATCACGGGACCAATCATCTCGAAATGAAGTTTTGGGTAAAAAATACTTTGGTTGCAAGTTATTCACGAGCGTTATTCGACTTGGAAATGTGTTGAAAACTCATCTTCGGTAATTGTCTCGAAGATAACTTTTGAATAGTTTCGAATTTTTTCAACGCGGCCTACAAATTTTAGAAAGTACACATTTTGAGCTTGAATTTGAACACAAATTTTTTATTCATTTTGTGGAAATCAAGAGAATTATTGTCGTTTCAAAATGTCTGACCATGTTACCCGAAATACGGATTCCAATAACGTTCCGATAGGAGGAATAAAAATGGAAGTTAAACGTTTCGTCCACGAATTTGGCTAGGAAATATTTTTCTTCTATCGCGGGATCAATTATCTCGAAATGAAGTTTTGGGTAAAAAATACTTTGGTCGCAAGTTATTCACGAGCGTTAATCGACTTAAAAATGTGTTGAAAACTCATCTTCGGTAATCGTCTCGAAGATAACTTTGGAACGGTTTGGAATTTTTAGACGCAGCCTACAACTTTTGGAAAGTACACATTTTGAGCTTGAATTTGAACACAAATTTTGTACTCTTTTCGTGGAAATCAAGAGAGATATTTTCGTTTCAAAATGTCTGACCATGTCACCCGAAATACGGATTCCAATTATGTGCCGATAGGAGGATTAAAAATGGAAGTTAAACGTTTCGTCAACGAATTTGGCTTGGAAATATTTTTCTTATATCGCGGGACCAATCATCGCAAAATGAAGTTTTCGGTAAAAAATACTTTGGTTGCAAGTTATTCACGAGCGTTAATCGACTTGAAAATGTGTTGAAAACTCATCTTCAGTAATCGTCTCGTAGTTACCTTAGGAATGGTTAGGAATTTTTAGACGCGGCCTGTAAGTTTTAGAAAGTACACATTCTGAGCTTGAATTTGAACACAAATTTTCTATTCTTTTTGTGGAAATCAAGAGAGTTATTGTCGTTCAAAAATGTCTCACTGTGTTACCCGAAATACGGACTCCAATTATGTGCCGATAGGAGTGAGTAAAAATGGAAGTTAAACGTTTCACCCACGAATTTGGCTTAGAAATATTTTTCTTGTATCGCAGGATCAATCTTCTCGAAATGAAGTTTTCGGTAAAAAATACTTTGGTTGCAAGTTATTCACGAGCGTCAATCGACATGAAAATGTGTTGAAAACTCATCCTCGGTAATCGTCTCAAAGATCACTTTGGAACGATTTGGAATTTTTAGACACGGCCTGCAAGTTTTAGAAAGTTCACATTCTGAGCTTGAATTTGAACACAAATTTTGAATTCTTTTTGTGGAAATCAAAAGAGTTAGTGTCGTTTGAAAACGTCTCACCGTGTTACCCGAAATACTGATTCCTATTATGTGCCGATAGGAGGAATAAAAATGGAAGTTAAACGTTTCGTCCACGAATTTGGCATGGAAATATTTTTCTTATATCGCGGGACCAATCATCTCGAAATGAAGTTTTGAGTAAAAAATACTTTGGTTAGAAGTTATTCACAAGTGTTAATCGACTTGACAATGTGTTGAAAACTCATCTTCGGTAATCGTCTCGAAGATACCTTTGGAACGGTTTAGAATTTTTAGACGCGGCCTTCAAGTTTTAGAAAGTACGTATTCTAAGGTTGAATTTGAACACAAATTTTATATTCTTTTTGTGAAAATCAAGAGAGTTATTGTCGTTTCAAAATGTCTCCCCGTGTTATCCGAAATACGGATTCCAATTATATGCCGATAGGAGGGAGTAAAAATGGAAGTTAAACGTTTCATCCACGAATTTGGCTAGGAAATATTTTTCTTATATCGCGGGCCCAATCATCCCGAAATGAAGTTTTGGCTAAAAAATATTTTGGTTGCAAGTTATTCACGAGCGTTAATCGACTTGAAGATGTGTTGAAAACAGATCTTTGGTAATCGTCTCGAAGATAACTTTGGAACGGTTTGGAATTTTTGGATGCGGCCTGCAAGTTTTAGAAAGCACATATTTTGAGCTTGAATTTGAACACAAATTTTGTATTCTTTTTGTGGAAATCAATAGAGTTATTGTCGTTTGAAAATGTCTCAACGTGTTACCCAAAATACGGATTCCAAAATACGGATTCCAAGAGTGAGTAAAAATGTATGTTAAACGTTTCATCCACGAATTTGGCTTGGAAATATTTTTCTCATATCGCGGGATCAATCATCTCGAAATTAAGTTCTGGGTAAAAAATACTTTGGTTGCAAGTTATTCACAAGCGTTATTCGACTTGAAAATGTGTTGAAAACTCATCTTCGGTAATTGTCTCGAAGATAACTTTTGAACGGTTTGGAATTTTTTCGACGCTGCCTTCAAATTTAAGAAAGTACATATTTTGAGCTTGAATTTGAACACAAATTTTGTATTCTTTTTGTGGAAATCAAGAGAGCTATTGTCATTTCAAATTGTCTGATTCTGTTACCCGAATTACGGATTCCAATTATGTGCCAATAGGAGGAATAAAAATGGAAGTTAAACGTTTCGTCCAGGAATTTGGCTAGGAAATATTTTTCTTCTATCGCGGGATCAATCATCTCGAAATGAAGTTTTGGGTAAAAAATATTTTGGTTGCATGTTATTCACGAGCGTTAATCGACTTGAAAATGTGTTGAAAACTCATCTTTGGTAATCGTCTCGAAGATAACTTTTGAATGGTTTGGAATTTTTAGATGCGTCCTGCAAGTTTTAGAAAGTACACATTCTGAACTTGAATTTGAACTCAAACTTTGTACTCTTTTTGTGGAAATCAAGAGAGTAATTGTCATTTGAAAATATCTCACCGTGTTACGGGAAATACGGATTCCAATTAAGTGCCGATAGGAGGGAGTAATAATGGAAGGTAAACGTTTCATCCACGAATTTGCCTTAGAAGTATTTTTCTTATATCGCGGGATCAATCATCTCGAAATGAGGTTTTGGGGAAAAAATACTTTGGTTGCATGTTATTCACGAGCGTTAATCGACTTGAAAATGTGTTGAAACCTCATCTTCGGTACTCGTCACGAAGATAACTTTTGAACGGCTTCAAATTTTTAAACGTGGCCTACAAGTTTTCGAAAGTACACATTTTGAGCTTAAATTTGAACACAAATTTTGTATTCTTTTTGTGGAAATCAAGAGAGTAATTGTCGTTTGAAAATGTCTCACCGTGTTACCTGAAATACGGATTCAAATTGTGGGCCGATAGGAGTGAGTAAAAATGGAAGTTAAATGTTTCATCCACGAATTTGGCTTGGAAATATTTTTCTTATATCGTGGGACCAATCATCTCGAAATGAAGTTTTGGGTAAAAAATACTTTGGTTGCAAGTTATTCACGAGCGTTATTCGACTTGGAAATGTGTTGAAAACTCATCTTCGGTAATTGTCTCGAAGATAACTTTTGAACGGTTTCGAATTTTTTCAACGCGGGCTACAAATTTTAGAAAGTACACATTTTGAGCTTGAATTTGAACACAAATTTTTTATTCTTTTTGTGGAAATCAAGAGAATTATTGTCGTTTCAAAATGTCTGACCATGTTACCCGAAATACGGATTCCAATAACGTTCCGATAGGAGGAATAAAAATGGAAGTTAAACGTTTCGTCCACGAATTTGGCTAGGAAACATTTTTCTTCTATCGCGGGATCAATTATCTCGAAATGAAGTTTTGGGTAAAAAATACTTTGGTCGGAAGTTATTCACGAGCGTTAATCGACTTAAAAATGTGTTGAAAACTCATCTTCGGTAATCGTCTCAAAGATAACTTTGGAACGGTTTGGAATTTTTAGACGCAGCCTACAACTTTTGGAAAGTACACATTTTGAGCTTGAATTTGAACCCAAATTTTGTACTCTTTTCGTGGAAATCAAGAGAGATATTTTCGTTTTAAAATGTCTGACCATGTCACCCGAAATACGGATTCCAATTATGTGCCGATAGGAGGATTAAAAATGGAAGTTAAACATTTCGTCAACGAATTTGGCTTGGAAATATTTTTCTTATATCGCGAGACCAATCATCGCAAAATGAAGTTTTCGGTAAAAAATACTTTGGTTTCAAGTTATTCACGAGCGTTAATCGACTTGAAAATGTGTTGAAAACTCATCTTCAGTAATCGTCTCGTAGTTACCTTAGGAATGTTTAGGAATTTTTAGACGCGGCCTTTAAGTTTTAGAAAGTACACATTCTGAGCTTGAATTTGAACACAAATTTTCTATTCTTTTTGTGGAAATCAAGAGAGTTATTGTCGTTCAAAAATGTCTCACTGTGTTACCCGAAATACGGACTCCAATTATGTGCCGATAGGAGTGAGTAAAAATGGAAGTTAAACGTTTCACCCACGAATTTGGCTTAGAAATATTTTTCTTGTATCGCAGGATCAATCTTCTCGAAATGAAGTTTTCGGTAAAAAATACTTTGGTTGCAAGTTATTCACGAGCGTCAATCGGCATGAAAATGTGTTGAAAACTCATCCTCGGTAATCGTCTCAAAGATCACTTTGGAACGATTTGGAATTTTTAGACACGGCCTGCAAGTTTTAGAAAGTTCACATTCTGAGCTTGAATTTGAACACAAATTTTGAATTCTTTTTGTGGAAATCAAAAGAGTTAGTGTCGTTTGAAAATGTCTCACCGTGTTACCCGAAATACGGATTCCTATTATGTGCCGATAGGAGGAATAAAAATGGAAGTTAAACGTTTCGTCCACGAATTTGGCTTGGAAATATTTTTCTTATATCGCGGGACCAATCATCCAAAATTGAAGTTTTTGGAAAAAAAGTACTTTGGTTGCAAGTTGTTCACGAGCGTTAATCGACTTGAGAATGTGTTGAAAACTCATCTTCAGTAATCGTCTCGAAGATAACTTTGGAACGGTTTGGAATTTTTAGACGCGGCCTTCAAGTTTTAGAAAGTGCACATTCTGAGCTTGAATTTGAACACAAATTTTGTACTCTTTTTGTGGAAATCAAGAGAGATATTGTCGTTTCAAAATGTCTGACCATGTTACCCGAAGTACGGATTCCAATTATGTGCCGATAGGTGGAATAAAAATGGAAGTTAAACGTTTTGTCCACGAATTTGGCTAGGAAATATTTTTCTTATATCGCGGGATCAATCATCTCGAAATGAAGTTTTGGGTAAAAAATGTTTTGGTTGCAAGTTGTTCATGAGCATTAATCGACTTAAAAATGTGTTGAAAACTCATCTTCAGTGATTGTCTCGAAGATAACTTTTGAACGGTTTGGAATTTTTTCGACGCGGCCTACAAATTTGGGAAGTTACACATTTTGAGCTTGAATTTTAACACAACTTTTGTATTCTTTTTGTGGAAATCAAGGGAGTGATTGTCGATTGAAATGTCTGACCTTGTTACCCGAAATACGGATTCCAATTATATGCTGATAGGAGGAATAAAAATGGAAGTTAAACGTTTCATCCACGAATTTGGCTAGGAAATATTTTTCTTATATCGCGGGATCAATAATCTGGAAATGAAGTTTTGGGTAAAAAAATACTTTGGTTGCAAGTTATTCATGAGCGTTATTCGACTTGAAAATGTGTTGAAAACTCATCTTCGGTAATCGTCTCGAAGATAACTTTGGAACGGTCTGCAATTTTTAGACGAGACCTTCAACTTTTAGAAAGTACACATTCTGTGCTTGAGTTTGAACACAAATTTTGTTTCCTTTTTGTTGAAATCAAGAGAGTTAGTGTCGTTTGACAATGTCTCACCATGTTACCCGAAATACGGATTCCAATTATGTGCCGATAGGAGGGAGTAGAAATGGAAGTTAAACGTTTCCTCCACGAATTCGGCTTGGAAAAATTTTTCCTATATCGCGGGATCAATCATCTCGAAATGAAGTTTAGGGTAAAAAATACTTTGGTTGCAAGTTATTCACGAGCGTTAATCGACATGAAAATGTGTTGAAAACTCATCTTCGGCAATCGTCTCGTAGATAACTTTTGAACGGTTTGGAATTTAAACGCGGCCTACAAGTTTTAGAAAGTACACATTTTGAGCTTGAATTTGAACACAAATTTCGTACTCTTTTTGCGGAAATCAAGAGAGATATTGTCGTTTCAAAATGTCTGACCATGTTACCCGAAATATGGATTCCAATTTTGTGCCGATAGGAGGAGTAAAAATGGAAGTTAAACGTTTCATCCACGAATTTGGCTTGGAAATATTTTTCTTATATTGCAGGGCCAATCATCTCGAAATGAAGTTTTGGGTAAAAAATACTTTGGTTGCAAGTTATTCACGAGCGTTAATCGGCTTGAAAATGTGTTGAAAACTCATCTTCGGTAATTGTCTCGACGATAACTTTTGAACGGATTGGAATTTTTTCGATGCGGCCTAAAAATTTTGGAAATTACACATTTTGAGCTTGAATTTTAACACAACTTTTGTATTCTTTTTGTGGAAATCAAGAGAGTGATTGTCGATTGAAATGTCTGACCTTGTTACCCGAAATACGGATTCCAATTATATGCTGATAGGAGGAATAAAAATGGAAGTTAAATGTTTCATCCACGAATTTGGCTAGGAAATATTTTTCTTATATCGCGGGATCAATCATCTGGAAATGAAGTTTTGGGTAAAAAATACTTTGGTTGCAAGTTATTCTTGAGCGTTATTCGACTTGAAAATGTGTTGAAAACTCATCTTCGGTAATCGTCTCGAAGATAACTTTGGAACGGTTTGGAATTTTCAGACGCGACCTTCAACTTTTAGAAAGTACACATTCTGTGCTTGAGTTTGAACACAAATTTTGTTTCCTTTTTGTTGAAATCAAGAGAGTTAGTGTCGTTTGACAATGTCTCACCGTGTTACCCGAAATACGGATTCCAATTATTTGCCGAGAGGATGGAGTAAAAATGGAAGTTAAACGTTTCCTCCACGAATTCGGCTTGGAAATATTTTTCCTATATCGCAGGGCCAATCATCTCGAAATGAAGTTTTGGGTAAAAAATACTTTGGTTGCAAGTTATTCACGAGCGTTAATCGACATGAAAATGTGTTGAAAACTCATCTTCGGTAATTGTCTCGACGATAACTTTTGAACGGTTTGGAATTTTTTCGACGCGGCCTACAAATTTTAGAAAATACACATTTTGAGCTTGAATTTGAACACAAATTTTATATTCTTTTTGGGGAAATCGAGAGATTTATTGTCGTTTGAAAATGTCTTACCGTGTTACCCAAAATACGGATTCCAATTATGTGCCGATAGGAGTGAGTAAAAATGGAAGTTAAACGTCTCATCCACGAATTTGGCTTGGAAATATTATTCTTATATCGCGGGAGCAATCATCTCGAAATGAAGTTTTGAGAAAAAAATACTTTGGTTGCAAGTTATTCACGAGCGTTATTTGACTTGAAAATGTGTTGAAAACTCATCTTCGGTAATTGTCTCGAAGATAACTTTTGAATGGTTTGAAATTTTAGACGCGGCCTTCAAGTTTTAGAAACTACACATTCTGAGCTTGAATTTGAACACAAATATTGTATTCCTTTTGTGGAAATCGAGAGAGTTATTGTTGTTTGAAAATATCTCACCGTGTTACCCAAAATACGGTTTCCAATTATGTGCCGATAGGATTGAGTAAAAATGGAAGTTAACGTTTCATCCTCAAATTTGGCTTGGAAATATTTTTCTTATATCGCGGGATCAATCATCTCGAAATGAAGTTTTGGGTAAAAAATACTTTGGTTGTAAGTTATTCTCGAGCGTTATTGGACTTCAAAAGGTGTTGAATACTCATCTTCGGTAATTGTCTCAAAGTTAACTTTTGAACGATTTGGAATTATTTCGAATCAGCCTACAAATTTTTGAAAGTACACATTTTGAGCTTGAATTTGAACACAAATTTTGTATTCTTTTTGTGGAAATCGAGAGAGTTATTGTCGTTTGAAAATGTCTCACCGTGTTACCCAAAATACGGATTCCAATTATGTGCCGATAGGAGTGAGCAAAAATGGAAGTTAAACGTTTCATCCACGAATTTGGCTTGGTAATATTTTTCTTATATCGCAGGATCAATCATCTCGAAATGAAGTTTTGGGAAAAAAATACTTTGGTTGCAAGTTATTCACGAGCGTTATTCGAATTGAAAATGTGTTGAAAACTCATCTTCGGTAATTGTCTCGAAGATACCTTTGGAACAGTTTGGAATTTTTAGACGCGGCCTTCAAGTTTTAGAAAGTACACATTCTGTTCTTGAATTTGAACACAAATTTTGTATTCTTTTTGTGGAAATCAAGAGAGTTATTGTCATTTCAAAATGTCTGACCATGTTACCCAGAATACGGATTCCAATTATGTGCCGATAGGAGGGAGTAAAAGTGGAAGTTAAACGTTTCATCCACGAATTTGGCTTGGAAATATTTTTCTTATATCGCGGGAGCAATCATCTCGAAATGAAGTTTTGAGTAAAAAATACTTTGGTTGCAAGTTATTCACGAGCGTTATTCGACTTGAAAATGTGTTGAAAACTCATCTTCGGTAATTGTCTCGAAGATAACTTTTTAACGGTTTTGAATTTTTTCGACGCGTTCTACAAATTTTAGAATGTACACATTTTGAGCTTGAATTTGAACACAAATTTTGTATTCTTTCTGTGGAAATGAAGACAGTTATTGTCGTTTGAAAATGTCTGATCGTGTCAGCCGAAATAAGGATTCCAACTATGTGCCGATAGGAGGAATAAAAATGGAAGTTAAACATTTCGTGCATGAATTTTCTAGGAAATATTATTCCTAAATCACGGGATCAATCATCTCGAAATGAATTTTTGGGTAAAAAATACTTTGGTTGCAAGTTATTTACGAGCGTTAATCGACTTGAAAATGTGTTGAAAACTCATCTTCGGTAATTGTCTCGAAGATAACTTTGGAACGGTTTGGAATTTTTAGACGCGGCCTGCATGTTTTAGAAAGTACACATTCTGAACTTGAATTTCACTACAAATTTTGTATTCCTTTTTTGCAAATCAGGAGAGTTGTTGTCGTTTCAAAATGTCTGACCGTGTTACCCGGAATACGGATTCCAATTATGTGCCGATAGGAGGGAGTAAAAATGGAAGTTAAACGTTTCATCCAAGAATTTGGCTTGGAAATATATTTCTTATATCACGGGATGAATCATCTCAACATGAAGTTTTGGGTAAAAAATACTTCGGTTCCAAGTTATATGCGAGCGTTAATCGACTAGAAAATGTGTTGAAAACTCATCTTCGGTAATCGTCTCGAAGATAACTTTTAAACTGTTTGGAATTTTTAGACGCGGCGTGCATGTTTTAGAAAGTACACATTCTGAGCTTGAATTTCAACACAAAATTTGTATTCTTTTTGTGGAAATCAAGAGAGTTATTGTCGTTTCAAAACGTCTGAACGTGTTACCCGGAATACGGATTCCAATTATGTGCCGGTAGGAGGGAGTAAAAATGGAAGTTAAACGTTTCATCCATGAATTTGGCTTGGAAATATTTTTCTCATATCGCGGGATCAATCATCTCAATTGAAGTTTTTGGTAAAAAATACTTCGGTTGCAAGTTATTCACGAGCGTTAATCGACTTGAAAATGTGTTGAAAACTCATCTTCGCTAATCGTGTCGAAGATAACTTTTGAACTGTTTGGAATTTTTAAACGCGGCCTGCATGTTTTAGAAAGTACACATTCTGAACTTGAATTTCAATACAAATTTTGTATTTTTTTTATGGAAATCAAGAGAGTTATTGTCGTTTCAAAATGTCTGACCGTGTTACCCGGAATACGGATTCCAATTGTGTGCCGATAGGAGGGAGTAAAAATGGAAGTTAAACGTTTCATCCACAAATTTGGCTTGGAAATATTTTTCTTATATTGCGGGATGAATCATCTCAACATGAAGTTTTGGGTAAAAAATACTTCGGTTCCATGTTATTCACGAGCGTTAATCGACTTGAAAATGTGTTGAAAACTCATCTTCGGCAATTGTCTCGAAGATAACTTTTGAACTATTTGGAATTTTTAGACGCGGCGTGCATGTTTTAGAAAGTACACACTCTGAGCTTGAATTTCAACACAAATTTTGTATTCTTTCTGTGGAAATCAAGAGAGTTATTGTCGTTTCAAAATGTCTGACTGTGTTACCCGGAATACGGATTCCAACTATGTACCGATAGGAGGGAGCAAAAATGGAAGTTAAACGTTTCATCCACGAATTTGGCTTGGAAATACTTTTCTTATATCGCGGGATGAATCATCTGAACATGAAGTTTTGGGTAAAAAATACTACGGTTCTAAGTTATTCACGAGCGTTAATCGACTTGAAAATGTGTTGAAAACTCATCCTCTGTAATCGTCCCGAAGATAACTTTTGAACTGTTTGGAATTTTTAGACGCGGCCTGCATGTTTTAGAAAGTACAAATTCTGAACTTGAATTTCAATACAAATTTTGTTTTCTTTTTGTGGAAATCAAGAGAGTTATTGTCGTTTCAAAATGTCTGACCGTGTTACCCGGAATACGGATTCCAATTATGTGCCGATAGGAGGGAGTAAAAATGGAAGTTAAACGTTTCATCCACAAATTTGGCTTGGAAATATTTTTCTTATATCGCGGGATGAATCATCTCAACATGAAGTTTTGGGTAAAAAATACTTTGGTTCCAAGTTATTCACGAGCGTTAATCGACTTGAAAATGTGTTGAAAACTCATCTTCGGCAATTGTCTCGAAGATAACTTTTGAACTATTTGGAATTTTTAGACGCGGCGTGCATGTTTTAGAAAGTACACACTCTGAGCTTGAATTTCAACCCAAATTTTGTATTCTTTTTGTGGAAATCAAGAGAGTTATTGTCGTTTCAAAATGTCTGACCGTGTTACCCGGAATACGGATTCCAACAATGTACCGATAGGAGGGAGGAAAAATGGAAGTTAAACGTTTCATCCACAAATTTGGCTTGGAAATACTATTCTTATATCGCGGGATGAATCATCTCAACATGAAGTTTTGGGTAAAAAATACTTCGGTTCCAAGTTATTCACGAGCGTTAATCGACTTGAAAATGTGTTGAAAACTCATCTTCGGTAATTGTCTCGAAGATAACTTTTGAACTGTTTGGAATTTTTAGACGCGGCCTGCATGTTTTAGAAAGTACACATTCTGAACTTGAATTTCAATACAAATTTTGTTTTCTTTTTGTGGAAATCAAGAGAGTTATTGTCGTTTCAAAATGTCTGACCGTGTTACCCGGAATACGGATTCCAATTATGTGCCGATAGGAGGGAGTAAAAATGGAAGTTAAACGTTTCATCCACAAATTTGGCTTGGAAATATTTTTCTTATATCGCGGGATGAATCATCTCAACATGAAGTTTTGGGTAAAAAATACTTCGGTTCCAAGTTATTCACGAAAGTTAATCGACTTGAAAATGTGTTGAAAACTCACCTTCGCTAATCATCTCGAATATAACTTTTGAACTGTTTGGAATTTTGAGACGCGGCCTGCATGTTTTAGAAAGTACACATTCTGAAATTGAATTTCAATACAAATTTTGTATTCTTTTTGTGGAAATCAAGAGAGTTATTGTCGTTTCAAAATGTCTGACCGTGTTACCCGGAATACGGATTCCAATTATATGCCAATAGGAGGGAGTAAAAATGGAAGTTACACGTTTCATCCACGAATTTGGCTTGGAAATATTTTTCTTATATCACGGGATGAATCATCTCAACATGAAGTTTTGGGTAAAAAATACTTCGGTTCCAAGTTATTCACGAGCGTTAATCGTCTTGAAAATGTTTTGAAAGCTCATCTTCGGCAATTGTCTCGAAGATAACTTTTGAACTGTTTGGAATTTTTAGACGCGGCCTGCATGTCTTAGAAAGTACACATTCTGAGCTTGAATTTGAACTCAAATTTTGTGTTCTTTCAATGGAAATCAAGAGAGTTATGGTCGTTTGAAAGTGTCTCACCGTGTTACCCGCAATACGGATTCCAATTATTTGCCAATAGGAGGGAGCAAAAATGAAAGATAAACGTTTCATCCACGAATTTGGCTTGGAAATATTTTTCTTATATTACGGGAACAATCATCTCGAAATGAAGTTAAGGGTAAAAAATACTTTGGTTGCAAGTTATTCATGAGCGTTAATCGATTTGAAAATGTGTTGAAAACTCATCTTTGGTAACCGTTTCTAAGATAACTTTTGAATGGTTAGGAAATTTTAGACGCGGCCCGCATGTTCTAGAAAGTATACATTCTGAGCTTGAATTTGAACAAGAATTTTGTATTCTTTTTGTGGAAATCGAGAGAGTTATTGTCATTTCAAAATGTCTGACCGTGTTACCCGAAATACGGATTCCAATTATGTGCCGATAGGAGGGAGTAAAAATGGAAGTTAAACATTTCAATCTTGAATTTGGCTTGGAAATATTTTTCTTATATCGCGGGTGCAATCATCTCAGAATGAAGTTTTGGGTAAAAAATACTTCGATTGCAAGGTATTCACGAGCGTTAATCGACTTGAAAATGTGTTGAAAACTCATCTTCGATAATCGTCTCGAAGATAACTTTTGAACTGTTTGGAATTTTTAGACGCGGCCTGCATGTTTTAGGAAGCTCACATTCTGATCTTGAATTTAAACACAAATTTTGTATTCTTTCAATGGAAATCAAGAGAGTTCTTGTTGTTTAAAAGTGCCTTACCCTGTTACTCGAAATATGGATTCCAATTATGTGCCGATAGGGGGGAGTAAAAATGGAAGTTAAACATTTCATCCACGAATTTGCCTTGGAAATATTTTTCTTATATCGCAGGATCAATCATCTCGAAAAGAAGTTTTGGGTAAAAAATACTTTGGCTGCAAGTTATTCACGAGCGTTAATCGAGTTGAAAATATGTTGAAACCTCATCTTCGGTAATCGTCTCGGAGATAACTTTGGAACAGTTTGGAATTTTTAGACGCGGCCTGCGAGTTTTAGAAAGTACACATTCTGAGCTAGAGTTTGAACGCAAATTTTGTATTCTTTTTGTGGAAATCAAGAGATTTAGTGTCATTTGAAAATGTCTCACCGTGTTACCCGAAATATGGATTCCAATGATGTTCCGATAGGAGGGAGTAAAAATTGAAGTTAATCGTTTAATCCACAAATTTGCCTTGGAAATATTTTTCTTAGATCGCGAGATCAATCATCTTGAAAGGAAGTTTTGGGTAAGCAATACTTTGTTTGCAAGTTATTCACGAACGTTAATCGACATGAAAATGTGTTGAAAACTCATCTTCGGTAATCGTCTCGAAGATAACTTTGCAACGGTTTGGAATTTTTAGACACAGCCTTCCAGTTTGAAAATGTCGTTTGAAAATGTCTCACCGTGTTACCCGAAATACGGATCCCAATTAGGTGCCGATAGGAGGGAGTAAAAATGGAAGTTAAACGTTTCTCCCAGGAATTTGGCTTGGAAATATTTTTCTTATATCACGGGGCCAATCAACTCGAAATGAAGTTTTGGGTAAAAAATAGTTTGGTGGCAAGTTATTCACGAGCACTAATCGACTTGAAACTGTGTTGAAAACTCATCTTCGGTAATCGTCTCGATGATAACTTTGGAACGATTTGGAATTTTTAGACGTGGACTTCAAGTTTTAGAAAGTACACATTCTAAGCTTGAATTTGAACAAAAATTTTGTATTCTTTTTGTGGAAATCAAGAGAGTTGTTTTCGTTTGAAAGTGTCTCACCGTGTAACCCGAAATACGGATTCCAATTATGTGCCGATAGGAGTGAGTAAAAATTGAAGTTAAACGTTTCATCCACGAATTTGGCTTCGAAATATTTTTCTTATATCACGGGATCGATCATCTTGAAATGAAGTTTTGGGTAAAAAATTCTTTGGTTGCAAGTTATTCACGAGCGTTAATCGACATGAAAATGTGTTGTAAACTCATCTTCGGTAATTGTCTCGAAGATAACTTTTGAACGGTTTGGAATTTTTTTGACGCGGCCTACAAATTTTATAAAGTACACATTTTGAGCTTGAATTTGAACACAAATTTTGTATTCTTTTTGTGGAAATCAAGAGAGTTATTGTCGTTTGAAAATTTCTCACCTTGTTACCCGAAATACGGATTCCGATTATGTACCGATAGGAGGGAGTAAAAATGGAAGTTAAACGTTTCATCCACGAATTTGGCTTGGAAATATTTTATAAATATCGCGGTACCAATAATCTCGAAAGGAAGTTTTGGGTAAAATATACTTTGGTTGCAAGTTATTCATGAGCGTTAATCGACTTGAAAATGCATTGAAAACTCATCTTCGGTAATCGTCCCGAAGATACCTTTGGAATGGTTTGGAATTTTTAGACGCGGCCTTTAAATTTTAGAAAGTACACATTCTGAGCCTGAATTAGAACACAAATTTTGTATTCTTTTTGTGGAAATCAAGAGAGTTATTGTCGTTTGAAAATGTCTCACCGAGTTACCCGAAATACGGATTCCAATTATGTGCCAATAGGAAGGTGTAAAAATGGAAGTTAAACGTTTCATCCACGAATTTGGTTGGAAATATTTTTCCTATATCGCGGGATCAATCATCTCGAAATGAAGTTTTGCGTAAAAAATACTTTGTTTGCAAGTTATTCACGGGCGTTAAGCGACTTGAAAATGTGTTGACAACTCATCTTCGGTAATTGTCTCGAACATAACTTTTGAACAGTTTGGAATTTTGGGACGCGGCCTGCATGTTTTAGAAAGTACACATTCTGAGCTTGAGTTTGAACTCAAATTTTGTACACTTTTTGTGGAAACCAAGAGAGATATTGTCGTTTCAAAATGTCTGGCCACGTTACCCAAAATACGGATTCCAATTATGTGCCGATAGGAGGAATAAAAATGGAAGTTAAACATTACGCCCACGACTTTGGCTAGGAAATATTTTTCTAATATTGCGGGTTCAATCATCTCAAAATGAAGTTTTGGGTAAAAAATACTTTGGTTGCAAGTTATTCACGAGCGTGAATCGACTTGAAAATGTGTTGAAAACTCATCTTCGGTAATCATCTCAAAGATAACTTTGGAACGGTTTGGAATTTTTAGCCGCGGCCCTCAAGTTTTAGAAAATACACATTCCGAGCTTGAGTTTGAACACAAATTTTATATTCTTTTTGCGGAAATCAAGAGAGTTGGTGTCATTTGAAAATGTCGCACCGTGCTACCCGATATACGGATTCCAATTATGTGTGGATAGGAGGGAGTAAAAATGGAAGTTAAACGTTTCATCCACGAATTTGGCTTGGAAATATTTTTCCTATATCACGGGATCAATCATCTCGAAATGAAGTATTGGGTAAAAAATATTTTGGTAGCAAGTTATTCACGAGCGTTAATCGACATGAAAATGTGTTGAAAACTAATCTTCGGTAATTGTCTCGAAGATAACTTTTGAACGGTTTGGAATTTTTTCGACGCGGCCTTCAAATTTTAGAAAGTACACATTTTGAGCTTGAATTTGAACACAAATTTTGTATTCTTTTTGTATTAATCAACAGAGTTATTGTCGGTTGAAAATGTCTGACCATGTTACCCGAAATACAAATTCCAATTATGTGCCGATAGGAGGAATAAAAGTGGAAGTTAAACGTTTCGTCCACGAATTTGGCTAGGATATATGTTTCTTACATCGCAGGATCAATCACCTCGAAATGAAGTTTTGGGTAAAAAATACTTTGGTTGCAAGTTATTCACGAGCGTAAATCGACTTGAAAATGTGTTGAAAACTCATCTTGGGTAATCATCTGGGAGATAACTTTTGAACTGTTTGGAATTTTTGGACGTGGCCTGCATGTTTTAGAAAGTATGCATTCTAAGCTTGAATTTGAACACAAATTTCGTATTCTTTTTGTGGAAATCAAGGGAGTTTTTGTCATTTCAAAATGTCTGACCGTGTTACCCGAAATACGGATTCCGAATATGTGCCGATAGAAGGGAGTAAAAATGGAAGTTAAACGTTTCATCCACGAATTTGGCTTGGAAATATTTCTCTTATATCGCGGGATCAATCATCTCGAAATGAAGTTTTGCGTAAAAAATACTTTGGTTGCAAGTAATTCACGAGCGTTAATCGACTTGAAAATGTGTTGAAAACTCATCTTCGGTAATCGTCTCGGAGATAAGTTTTGAACAGTTTGGAATTTTTAGACGCGGCCTGCGTGTTTTAGAGAGTATACATTCGGTGCTTGAATTTGAACACAAATTTTGTATTCTTTCTATGGAAATCAAGAGAGTTATTGTCATTTGAAAGTGTCTCACCATGTTACCCGAAATACGGATTCCAATTATGTGCCGATAAGAGGAATAAAAATGGAAGTTAAACGTTTCATCCGCGAATTTGGCTTGGAAAAATTTTTCTTATATCGCGGGATCAATCATCTCGAAATAAAGTTTTGGTTAAAAAACACTCTGGTTGCAAGTTATTCAAGAGCGTTAATCCACATGAAAATGTGTTGAAAACTCATCTTCGGTAATTGTCTCGAAGATAAATTTTGAACAGTATGGAATTTTTTCGACGCGGCCTACAAATTTTAGGAAGTACACATTTTGAGCTTGAATTTGAACTCAAATTTTGTATTCTGGTTGTATTAATCAACAGAGTTATTTTCGTTTAAAAATGTCTGACTGTGTTACCCGAAATACGGAGTCCAATTATGTGCCGATAGGAGGAATAAAAATGGAAATTAAACGTTTCGTCCACGAATTTGGCTAGGAAATATTTTTCTTATATCGCGGGATCAATCATCTCGAAATGAAGTT
This sequence comes from Quercus variabilis, assembly GCA_030445155.1. Classification (NCBI taxonomy): domain Eukaryota; kingdom Viridiplantae; phylum Streptophyta; class Magnoliopsida; order Fagales; family Fagaceae; genus Quercus; species Quercus variabilis. Next base: position 84,809,799 of record CP129446.1, on the reverse strand, counting down.
TTGGGTAAAAAATACTTTGGTTGCAAGTTATTCACAAGCGTTAATCGACATGAAAATGTGTTGAAAACTCGTCTTCAGTAATCGTCTTGAAGATAACTTTGGAACGGTTTAGAATTTTTAGACGCGGCCTACTAGTTTTAGAAAGTACACATTTTGAGCTTGAATTCGAACGCAAATTTTGTACTCTTTTGTGGAAATCGAGAGAGTTATTGTCGTTTGAAAATGTCTCACCGTGTTACCTGAAATACGGATTCCAATTATGTGCCGATAGGAGTGAGTAAAAATGAAAGTTAAACGTTTTACCCACAAATTTGGCTTGGAAATATTTTTCTTATATCGCGGGGCCAATCAACTCGAAATGAAGTTTTGGGTAAAAAATAGTTTGGTTGCAAATTATTCATGAGCATTAATCGATTTGAAACTGTGTTGAAAACTCATCTTCGGTAATCGTCTCGATGATAACTTTGGAACGATATGGAATTTTTAGACGCGGTCTTCAAGTTTTAGAAAGTACACATTCTTAGCTTGAATTTGAACAAAAATTTTGTATTCTTTTTGTGGAAATCAAGAGAGTTGTTTTCGTTTGAAAGTGTCTCACCGTGTTACCCGAAATACGGATTCCAATTATGTGCCGATAGGAGTGAGTAAAAATTGAAGTTAAACGTTTCATCCACGAATTTGGCTTCGAAATATTTTTCTTATATCGCGGGATCAATCATCTTGAAATGAAGTTTTGGGTAAAAAATTCTTTGGTTGCAAGTTATTCATGAGCGTTAATCGACATGAAAATGTGTTGAAAACTCATCTTCGGTAATTGTCTCGAAGATAACTTTTGAATGGTTTGGAATTTTTTTGACGCGGCCTACAAATTTTAGAAAGTACACATTTTGAGCTTGAATTTGAACACAAATTTTGTATTCTTTTTGTGGAAATCAAGAGAGTTATTGTCGTTTGAAAATTTCTCACCTTGTTACCCGAAATACGGATTCCGATTATGTGACGATAGGAGGGAGTAAAAATGGAAGTTAAACGTTTCATCCACGAATTTGGCTTGGAAATATTTTTTAAATATCGCGGGACAAATAATCTCGAAATGAAGTTTTGGGTAAAATATACTTTGGTTGCAAGTTATTCACGAGCCTTAATCAACTTGAAAATGTGTTGAAAACTCATCTTCGGTAATCGTCCTGAAGATACCTTTGGAACGGTTTGGAATTTTTAGACGCGGCCTTTAAATTTTAGAAAGTACACATTCTGAGCTTGAATTTGAAAACGAATTTTGTATTCTTTTTGTGGAAATCAAGAGAGTTATTGTCGTTTGAAAATGTCTCACCGTGTTACCTGAAATACGGATTCCAATTATGCGCCAATAGGAGGGTGTAAAAATGGAAGTTAAACGTTTCATCCACGAATTTGGCTTGGAAATATTTTTCCTATATCGCGGGATCAATCATCTCGAAATGAAGTTATGGGTAAAAAATACTTTGGTTGCAAGTTATTCACGAGCGTTAAGCGACTTGAAAATGTGTTGACAACTCATCTACGGGAATTGTCTCGAAGATAACTTTTGAACGGTTTGGAATTTTTAGACGTGGCCTGCAAGTTTTAGAAAGTACACATTCCGAGCTTGAGTTTGAACTCAAATTTTGTACTCTTTTTGTGGAAACCAAGAGAGATATTATCGTTTCAAAATGTCTGGCCACATTACCCGAAATACGGATTCCAATTATGTGCCGATAGGAGGAATAAAAATGGAAGTTAAACATTTCGTCCACGACTTTGGCTAGGAAATATTTTTCTAATATTGCGGGTTCAATCATCTTGAAATGAAGTTTTGGGTAAAAAATACTTTGGTTGCAAGTTATTCACGAGCGTGAATCGACTTGAAAATGTGTTGAAAACTCATCTTCGGTAATCATCTCGAAGATAACTTTGGAACGGTTTGGAATTTTTAGACGCGGCCTTCAAGTTTTAGAAAGTACACATTCCGAGCTTGAGTTTGAACACAAATTTTATCTGCTTTTTGCGGAAATCAAGAGAGTTGGTGTCGTTTGAAAATGTCTCACCGTGTTACCCGATATACGGATTCCAATTATGTGCTGATAGGAGGGAGTAAAAATGGAAGTTAAACGTTTCATCCACGAATTTGGCTTAGAAATATTTTTCCCATATCACGGGATCAATCATCTCGAAATGAAGTTTTGGGTGAAAAATACTTTGGTAGCAAGTTATTCACGAGCGTTAATCGACATGAAAATGTGTTGAAAACTAATCTTCGGTAATTGTGTCGAAGATAACTTTTGAACGGTTTGGAATTTTTTCGACGCGGCCTTCAAATTTTAGAAAGTACACATTTTGAGCTTGAATTTGAACACAAATTTTATATTCTTTTTGTATTAATCAACAGAGTTATTGTCGGTTGATAATGTCTGACCGTGTTACCCGAAATACAGATTCCAATTATGTGCCGATAGGAGGAGTAAAAATGGAAGTTAAACGTTTCGTCCATGAATTTGGCTAGGATATATTTTTCTTATACCGCGGGGTCAATCATCTCGAAATGAAGTTTTGGGTAAAAAATACTTTGGTTGCAAGTTATTCACGAGCGTTAATCGACTTGAAAATGTGTTGAAAACTCATCTTTGGTAATCATCTGGGAGATAACTTTTGAACTGTATGGAATATTTGGACGTGGCCTGCATGTTTTAGAAAGTATGCATTCTAAGCTTGAATTTGAACACAAATTTCGTATTCTTTTTGTGGAAATCAAGAGAGTTTTTGTCATTTCAAAATATCTGACCGTGTTACCCGAAATACGGATTCCGAATATGTGCCGATAGAAGGGAGTAAAAATAGAAGTTAAACGTTTCATCCACGAATTTGGCTTGGAATATTTCTCTTATATCGCGGGATCAATCATCTCGAAATGAAGTTTTGGGTAAAAAATACTTTGGTTGCAAGTAATTCACGAGCGTTAATCGATTTGAAAATGTGTTGAAAACTCATCTTCGGTAATCGTCGCGGAGATAACTTTTGAACAGCTTGGAATTTTTAGACGCGGCCTGCGTGTTTTAGAATGTACACATTCGGTGCTTTAATTTGAACACAAATTTTGTATTCTTTCTATGGAAATCAAGAGAGTTATTGTCGTTTGAAAGTGTCTCACCATGTTACCCGAAATACGGATTCCAATTATATGCCGATAGGAGGAATAAAAATGGAAGTTAAACGTTTCATCCGCGAATTTGGCTTGGAAATATTTTTCTTATATCGCGGGATCAATCATCTCGAAATAAAGTTTTGGTTAAAAAACACTTTGGTTGCAAGTTATTCAAGAGCGTTAATCTACATGAAAATGTGTTGAAAACTCATCTTCAGTAATTGTCTCGAAGATAAATTTTGAATGGTTTGGAATTTTTTCGACGCGGCCTACAAATTTTAGGAAGTACACATTTTGAGCTTGAATTTGAACGCAAATTTTGTATTCTGGTTGTATTAATCAACAGAGTTATTTTCGTTTGAAAATGTCTGACCGTGTTACCCGAAATACGGATTCCAATTATGTGCCGATAGGAGTGAGTAAAAATTGAAGTTAAACGTTTCATCCACGAATTTGGCTTCGAAATATTTTTCTTATATCACGGGATCGATCATCTGGAAATGAAGTTTTGGGTAAAAAATTCTTTGGTTGCAAGTTATTCACGAGCGTTAATCGACATGAAAATGTGTTGAAAACTCATCTTCGGTAATTGTCTCGAAGATAACTTTTGAACGGTTTGGAATTTTTTTGACGCGGCCTACAAATTTTATAAAGTACACATTTTGAGCTTGAATTCGAACACAAATTTTGTACTCTTTAGTGGAAATCGAGAGAGTTATTGTCGTTTGAAAATGTCTCACCGTGTTACCTGAAATATGGATTCCAATTATGTGCCGATAGGAGTGAGTAAAAATGGAAGTTAAACGTTTCAACCTCAAATTTGACTTGGAAATATTTTTCATGTATCACGGGATCAATCATCTCGAAATGAAGTTTTCAGTAAAAAATACTTTGGTTGCAAGTTATTCACGAGCGTTAATCGACCTGAAAATGTGTTGAAAACTCATCTTCGGTAATCGTCTCGAAGATAACTTTTGAACGGTTTGGAATTTTTAGACGCGGCCTACAAGTTTTAGAAAGTACACATTTTGAGCTTGAATTTGAACACAAATTTTGTACTCTTTTTATGGAAATCAAGAGAGATATTGTCGTTTCAAAATGTCAAACCATCTTACCCGAAATATGGATTCCAATTATGTGCCGATAGGAGGAATAAAAATGGAAGTTAAACATTTCGTCCATGAATTTGGCTAGGAAATATTTTTCTTATATCGCGGGATCAATCATCTCGAAATGAAGTTTTGGGTAAAAAATACTTTGGTTGCAAGTTATTCACGAGCGTTGATCGACTTGAAAATGTGTTGAAAACTCGTCTTCGGTAATCGTCTCGAAGATAACTTTGGAACGGTTTGGAATTTTTAGACGCGGCTTGCAAGTTTTAGTAAGTACACATTCTGAGCTTGAGTTTCAGCACAAATTATGTATTCTTTTTGCGGAAATCAAGAGAGTTAGCGTTGTTTGGAAATGTCTCACCGTGTTACCCAAAATACGGATTCCAATTATGTGCCGATAGGAGGAATAAAAATGGAAGTTAAACGTTTCATCCACGAATTTGGCTTGGAAAAATTTTTCTTATATCGCGGGATCAATCATCTCGAAATGAAGGTTTCGGTAAAAAATACTTTGGTTGCTAGTTATTCATGAGCGTTAATCGACTTGAAAATGTGTTGAAAACAGATCTTCGGTAATTGTCTCGAAGATAACTTCGGAACGGTTTGGAATTTTTAGACGCGGCCTTCAAGTTTTAGAATGTACACATTCTGAGCTTTAATTTGAGTAAAAATTTTGTATGGTTTTTGTGGAAATTAAGAGAGTTATTGTCGTTTGAAAATGTCTCGCCGTGTTACCCGAAATACGGATTCCAATTATGTGCTGATAGGAGGGAGTAAAAATGGAAGTTAAACGTTTCACCCACGAATTTGGCGTGGAAATATTTTTCTTATATCACAGGGCCAATCAGCTCGAAATGAAGTTTTGGGTAAAAAATAGTTTGGTTGCAAGTTTTTCACGAGCATTAATCGACTTGAAACTGTGTTGAAAACTCATCTTTGGTAATCGTCTCGATGATAACATTGGAACGATTTGAAATTTTTCGACGCAGCCTTCAAGTTTTAGAAAGTACACATTCTGAGCTTGAATTTGAACAAAAATTTTGTTTTCTTTTTGTGGAAATCAAGAGAGTTGTTTTCGTTTGAAAGTGTCTCACCGTGTTACCCGAAATACGGATTCCAATTATGTGCCGATAGGAGTGAGTAAAAGTTGAAGTTAAATGTTTCATCCACGAATTTGGCTTCGAAATATTTTTCTTATATCGCGGGATCAATCATCTTGAAATGAAGTTTTGGGTAAAAAATTCTTTGGTTGCAAGTTATTCACGAGCGTTAATCGACATGAAAATGAGTTGAAAACTCATCTTCGGTAATTGTCTCGAAGATAACTTTTGAACGGTTTGGAATTTTTTTGACGCGGCCTACAAATTTTAGAAAGTACACATTTTGAGCTTGAATTTGAACACAAATTTTGTATTCTTTTTGTGGAAATCAAGAGAGTTATTGTCGTTTGAAAATGACCCACCTTGTTACCCGAAATACGGATTCCGATTATGTGCCGATAGGAGGGAGTAAAAATGGAAGTTAAACGTTTCATCCACGAATTTGGCTTGGAAATATTTTTTAAATACCGTGGGACCAATAATCTCGAAATGACGTTTTGGGTAAAATATACTTTGGTTGCAAGTTATTCACGAGCGTTAATCGACTTGAAAATGTGTTGAAAACTCATCTTCGGTAATCGTCCCAAAGATACCTTTGGAACGGTTGGGAATTTTTTGACGCGGCCTTCAAATTTTAGAAAGTACACATTCTGAGCTTGAATTTGAACAAAAATTTTGTATTCTTTTTGTGGAAATCGAGAGAGTTATTGTCGTTTGAAAATGTCTCACCGTGTTACCCGAAATACGGATTCCAATTATGTGCCAATAGGAGGGTGTAAAAATGGAAGTTAAACGTTTCATCCACGAATTTGGCTTGGAAATATTTTTCCTATATCGCGGGATCAATCATCTCGAAATGAAGTTTTGGGTAAAAAATACTTTGGTGGCATGTTATTCACGAGCGTTAAGCGACTTGAAAATGTGTTGACAACTCATCTTCGGTAATTGTCTCGATGATAACTTTTGAACGGTTTGGAATTTTTAGACACGGCCTTCAAGTTTTAGAAAGTACACATTCTGAGCTTGAGTTTGAACTCAAATTTTGTACTCTTTTTCTGGAAACCAAGAGAGATATTGTCGTTTCAAAATGTCTGGCCATGTTACCCGAAATACGGATTCTAATTATGTGCCGGTAGGAGGAATAAAAATGGAAGTTAAACATTTCGTCCACGACTTTGGCTAGGAAATATTTTTCTAATATTGCGGGTTCAATCATCTCGAAATGAAGTTTTTGGTAAAAAATACTTTGGTTGCAAGTTATTCACGAGCGTGAATCGACTTGAAAATGTGTTGAAAACTCATCTTCGGTAATCGTCTCGAAGATAACTTTGGAACGGTTTGGAATTTTTAGACGCGGCCTTCAAGTTTTGAAAGTACAAATTCCGAGCTTGAGTTTGAACACAAATTTTATATTCCTTTTGCGGAAATCAAGAGAGTTGGTGTCGTTTGAAAATGTCTCACCATGTTACCCGATATACGGATTCCAATTATGTGCGGATAGGAGGGAGTAAAAATGGAAGTTAAACGTTTCATCCACGAATTTGGCTTGGAAATATTTTTCCTATATCATGGGATCAATCATCTTGAAATGAAGTTTTGGGTAAAAAATACTTTGGTAGCAAGTTATTCACGAGCGTTAATCGACAAGAAAATGTGTTGAAAACTAATCTTCGGTAATTGTCTCAAAGATAACTTTTGAACGGTTTGGAATTTTGTCGACGCGGCCTTCAAATTTTAGAAAGTACACATTTTGAGCTTGAATTTGAACACAAATTTTATATTCTTTTTGTATTAATCAACAGAGTTATTGTCGGTTGAAAATGTCTGACCGTGTTACCCGAAATACAGATTCCAATTATGTGCCGATACGAGGAATAAAAATGGAAGTTAAACGTTTCGTCCACGAATTTGGCTAGGATATATTTTTCTAATATCGCGGGATCAATCATCTTGAAATGAAGTTTTGGGTAAAAAATACTTTGGTTGCAAGTTATTCGCGAGCGTTAATCGACTTGAAAATGTGTTGAAAACTCATCTTTGGTAATCATCTGGGAGATAACTTTTGCACTGTTTGGAATTTTTCGACGCGGCCTGCTTGTTTTAGAAAGTATGCATTCTAAGCTTGAATTTGAACACAAATTTCGTATTCTTTTTGTGGAAATCAAGAGAGTTTTTGTAATTTCAAAATGTCTGACCGTGTTACCCGAAATACGGATTCTGAATATGTGCTGATAGAAGGGAGTAAAAATGGAAGTTAAACGTTTCATCCACGAATTTGGCTTGGAAATATTTCTCTTATATCGCGGGATCAATCATCTCGAAATGAAGTTTTGGGTAAAAAATACTTTGGTTGCAAGTAATTCACGAGCGTTAATCAACTTGAAAATGTGTTGAAAACTCATCTTCGGTAATCGTCTCGAAGATAACTTTTGAACAGTTTGGAATTTTTAGACGCGGCCTGCGTGTTTTAGAAAGTACACATTCGATGCTTGAATTTGAACACAAATTTTGTATTCTTTCTATGGAAATCAAGAGAGTTATTGTCGTTTGAACGTGTCTCACCATGTTACCCGAAATACGGATTCCAATTATGTGCTGATAGGAGGGGGTAAAAATGGAAGTTAAACGTTTCGCTCACGAATTTGGCTTGGAAATATTTTTCTTGTATTCCGGGATCAATCATCTCGAAATGATGTTAATGGTAAAAAATACTTTGGTTGCAAGTTATTCAGGAGCGTTAATCGACTTGAAAATGTGTTGAAAACTCATCTTCGGTAATCGTCTCGGAGATAACTTTTGAACTGTTTGCAATTTTTTGACGCAGCCTGCATGTTTTAGATAGTAAACATTCTGAGCTTGAATTTGAACACAAATTTTGTATTCTTTCTGTGGAAATCGAGAGAGTTTTTGTCATTTCAAAATGCCTGACAGTGTTACCCGAAATACGGATTCCAAATATGTGACGATAGGAGGGAGTAAAAATGGAAGTTAAACGTTTCGCTCACGAATTTGGCTTGGAAATATTTATCTTATATTGCGGGATCAATCCTCTCGAAATGAAGTTAATGGTAAAAAATACTTTGGTTGCAAGTTATTGACGAGCCTTAATCGATTTGAAAATGTGTTGAAATCTCATCTTCGATAACCGTTCCGAAGATTACCTTTGAATGGTTAGGAATTTTTAGACGTGGCCCACAAGTTTTAGAAAGTGTAAACTCTGAGCTTGAATTTGAACACAAATTTTGTATATTTTCAATGCAAATCCAGAGAGTTATTGTCGTTTCAAAATGTCTCACCGTGTTGCCCGAAATACGGATTCCAATTATGTGCCGATAGGAAGGTGTAAAAATGGAAGTTAAACGTTTCGCTCACGAATTTGGCTAGGAAATATTTTTCTTATATCATGGGATCAATCATCTCGAAAAAAAGTTTTGGGTTAAAAATACTTTGGTCGCAAGTTATTCAGGAGCGTTAATCGATTTGAAAATGTGTTGAAAACTCATCTTCGGTAATCGTCTCGGAGATAACTTTTGAACTGTTTGCAATTTTTAGACGCGGCCTACATGTTTTAGAAAGTAAACATTCTGAGCTTGAATTTGAACACAAATTTTGTATTCTTTTTGTGGAAATCGAGAGTTTTTGTCGTTTCAAAATGTCTGACAGTGTTACCCGAAATACGGATTCCAAATATGTGACGATAGGAGGAAGTAAAAATGGAAGTTAAATGTTTCGCTCACGAATTTGGCTTGGAAATATTTATCTTATATTGTAGGATCAATCCTCTCGAAATGAAGTTAATGGTAAAAAATACTTTGGTTGCAAGTTATTCACGAGCGTTAATCGAATTGAAAATGTGTTGAAAACTCATTTTCGGTAATCGTCTCGAAGATAACTTTTGAACTGTTTGGAATTTTTAGATGCGGCCTGCGTGTTTTAGAAATACACATTCTGAGCTTGAATTTGAACACAAATTTTGTATTCTTTCAATGGAACTCAAGAGAGTTATTGTCGTTTGAAAGTGCCTCACCGTGTTACCCGAAATACGGATTCCAATTATGTGCCGATAGGAGGGAGTAAAAATAGAAGTTAAATGTTTCATCCACGAATTTGGCTTGGAAATATTTTTCTTATATCGCGGGATCAATCACCTCGAAATGAAGTTTTGGGTAAAAAATACTTTGGTTGCAAGTTATTCACGAGCGTTAATCGAATTGAAAATGTGTCGAAAACTCATCTTCGATAATCGTCTCGAACGTAACTTTTGAACTGTTTGGAATTTTTTGACTCAGCCTGCATGTTTTAGAAAGTACACATTCTGGGCTTGAATTTGAACACAAATTTTGTATTCTTTCAATGGAACTCAAGAGAGTTTTTGTCGTTTGAAAGTGTCTCACCGTGTTACACAAAATATGGATTCCAATTATGTGTTGATAGGAGGGAGTAAAAATGGAAGTTAAACGTTTCGCTCACGAATTTGGCTTGGAAATATTTGTCTTATATTGCGGGATCAATCATCTCGAAATGAAGTTAATGGTAAAAAATACTTTGGTTGCAAGTTATTCACGAGCATTAATCGAATTGAAAATGTATTGAAAACTCATCTTCGGTAATCGTCTCGAAGATAACTTTTGAACTGTTTGGAATTTTTAGATGTGGCCTGCATGTTTTAGAAAGTACACATTCTGGGCTTGAATTTGAACACAAATTTTGTATTCTATCAATGGAACTCAAGAGAGTTATTGTCGTTTGAAAGTGTCTCACCGCGTTACCCGAAATACGGATTCCAATTATGTGCCGATAGGAGGGAGTAAAAATGGAAGTTAAACGTTTCATCCACGAATTTGGCTTGGAAATATTTTTCTCATATCGCAGGATCAATCACCTCGAAATGAACTTTTGGGTAAAAAATACTTTGGTTGCAAGTTATTCACGAGCGTTAATCGAATTGAAAATGTGTCGAAAACCCATCTTCGGTAATTGTCTCAAAGATAACTTTTGAACTGTTTGGAATTTTTAGACGCGGCTTGCATGTTTTAGAAATTACACATTCTAGGCTTGAATTTGAACACAAATTTTATATTCTTTCAATGGAACTCAAGAGAGTTATTGTCGTTTGAAAGTGTCTCATCGTGTTACCCAAATTACGGATTCCAATTATGTGTCGATAGGAGGGATTAAAAATGGAAGTTAAACGTTTCGCTCACGAATTTGGCTTGGAAATATTTATCTTATATTGCAGGATCGATCATCTCGAAATGAAGTTAATGGTAAAAAATACTTTGGTTGCAAGTTATTCACGAGTGTTAATCGAATTGAAAATGTGTTGAAAACTCATCTTCGGTAATCGTCTCGAAGATAACTTTTGAAAGGGTCAAAAAGAATGAAAAAAAAAAAAAGGAATAAAGGACATGGTGTGTGTGTGTGTGTGTGTGTAGTGTCTCAGGTAAATTTGGAGAACTAAGTTTTTTTTCCTACCTAAAAGAAGAAAAAAAAGAACCATGAAATTAAAGTAGAGATAGTAGTCTATCTGAAGTGAAGGAAGTGTCTATACTTGGTGAAAAGAAGGAACTTTACCTCTGTTCTTTGATGTAAAAAGTAAAGAAAGCATAAATATCCAAATTACTTGATGTGTTTAAATTTGTTAAAGATGAGATTTTAGAAGCAATTCCTCCAGCATGTATGTGCTTCAACTTTGGACATCGGTTTAGTAAAAATTTCTAAAAAACCTATGTGAATTACAACTTATCAAAAAATGAAACTGTTTAAATTACAAGAATTATGTGCCTTTAATTATTAATAAAAATTTGTTTGACACTGTAGTGCTTATGACCATTACACGCTTGAAACTTCCATAGTGGAAATTTGGTGGCTAGGATTTTAAGATGTAGACTTAGAATTCAGACTACAAAAGATTGAGCTGTAACTTAGGAGAGAAAAAAAAAATATGAATTTATTTTTCTTTTCCAATTTTGTGCTCTTTTATTCTTTTGTGGTTTTCAAATTTTCATAGATTTAATTTAGATGTTTTTTGTACATTTAAAAATTGCAACAGTTAACTATGTCCGATGCTTTTTTTTTTTTTTTTTTAATCTATTTAAGATTAGAACATTAATCTTGGGCATCTACATCCCAATTTGGATTTCCCTAGCAAGTGTACGTGATTATGTTGTTTGGTGCTAAGGCTATATAAGATCTTATAATACTTATAATTACATCAGAGTTCCGTTGAATTATCAGCTATGCTTTCTCTTATCAATCAGTTACTTTATCAGCGTCATTTAGATTAAAACCTCTAAATTTAGGAGAATTTAAGGTGGTTCCCCCCCCCCCCCCCCCCAATTAAGGTTTGACTTTTGGTTTTTCCACATTTAAATTTTTATTCTTAGAGTGTTTCTACCAATAGAAATTAAAATATTGTTTCTTTGTATCCATAGAAGTGCACTTCTACTAAAGAAAACAATTTTTAAAAGTGGGGCTAAAAAGGTTGTATTAGTTTCTATCATTTCAAAGGTTACATTTAAGTAGGTTTTTTATTATGCTATTGTCTCTAGTTGGACAACAATCACCCATTTAGCACACCAAAGAATCCATTTTGTTCCTATTGTGTATACCTTTGTAGTTGGCATGTTCAAGATGGACTACATTTGAGAGGATTACCATATGTGCTATAGTTTTTGCAGGTGAATGATGATAGCTTAATTCATCTAAGTGAAATAGAGCTAGCACTTATAGTGCATTAGGGCTAGAATATGTCTTTGATCACTAAATGTTTTTTTGGTTAATGAGTTCTTAGACTTTATTTTTTGCTATGAGGAATTTTGGACATTCGACATTGTTGTTGACCCTAATTCCATATCGCACAATTTTCATTTTTGTTTATTGAAGTGACTGGCATTATTACAGCAAAGCCTTTAATAAACATATTAACTATTGTATTTTATTGCATTATTATGTCAAATTGATAGTATTTTAAAAATGTAAAATGCTCCTGCATTGCGCTAGTTAAATGCTAATATATATAAAAGCAGAGACCTCATGTGGGAGAGTATGAGGTTGTGTCAAGTGGCATATTACTTGAAACTCTCTCATTTAGGAGAAATTATAAGGTCCTCATGGTGGACAAGTGACGCGGTCCACCATTCTACTAAAATACTTCTATCTGTTTAAAATTGCTGAGTTAAAAAAATTTTTTAAACAAAAACTAATTACTGACTCAGTAATTTTAAACAAGTGAGAGTCTTTTAGTGAAATGGTGGACAAGTGACGTGATCCATTAGAGGATTGTATAATTTCTCCTCATTTAGGCTTTCGTTAGAGTTTGCATTTATGTATAGTTCATTGAATGTGTTAATGGCGTAAATACACATTAATAATCTATAGGTGTGCATTACATATGTGTGTGTGCTCGCGCGCGTATATTTTATATGTTAAAAAAAAAAATTATATAAGAAAGCAAAAATCTCATAGTTAATAATTGTGTTATCAAGCTTCTATTATGTTGTCCATATAAAGCTCATATTATATCTTTGAATTGAAAATATTGTATTATATTCAAAATATATTAAAATCATAGTTAATCCCATACAGACAACCAATGAAGTCGTTATCAATTAACGTAAAATATAATAAGTAAGACGTTTGTAAACTCTTATTGAACGAATAAGCAAATAATTAGTATCGAAAAGAAAAATTTGAAGCAAAATATCATAATAAAACTACTTACAATAATGTTAGTACCACACACACTTTGCCATGACTGTCTTACGCGATAGACTGTAATGGCTATCTATCATTATCATATAAATTCACTATTTTTTTTTTCTGCGACTAGTATGTCACATACGACAGTTGTGGTGAAGTATGTATCTGTGCAATATTAGCTTTATTGATAAAAAAAAAAAAAAAAAAAAAAAATAAAAAAAAAAAAAAAAAAAAAAAAAAAAAAGAAAGGCCTCACGAAACTAACTATAGGGAATGGAAGTATCACAAAATAAAACATATTGTAACTCCGTATGTATATACATATACATATACATACATATATAATATATATATATATATATATATGAAAGATTACGAACCTGTAGGCTCTTTGGTTTGATTATTCTGAAAATGAAAACGATGGATGACAACAAATACCATAGAAATTAGACCATAAATTTAATAATCTTATTATTAGGCATCAAGACTTCTAGCTAGGAATACAGTTCGGCTGTTCAAAATTCTAAATTGACATTTGCAACATAATGCCTACCTCAGAATCTGGGAAATTCTTCCATTATTTAGTTGACTCCAAGTTGCACGACGCATTAGACTATATTATTATTCACTATCGTCTATAATTGCTGGGCCTGGGATTGGAATCATCATCATCACCATGACAATATCATATCCTTTAAAGCTCACATCTAAAGACACTTATCTCAGCAAAAAAGAAAAAAGACACTCTTTAGTTGGATTTTCCTTTCTGTTGTTGAAAATTTACTATTTATCATCATTACATCTTTAGAGTTAGTATCTCCTGTTCACATTAATAGCAAAACACCCTTATTTGGCAGATTAGAATAATCTAATTTTATCATTCCTCCAAAAAGAAAAGTCAAAATTTTATCTTTTCTTATCTGAGTGAACTAACAAAAATTCACAATGATATCGTAATTATAATTGTAAATTGTTGTTGGTCTATAGTAGGTAGAAATATTTTGAATTAGGTAAATATAGGTTTACATTGTACTATCCATATAAATCTTACATCGTAGACTAAAGTCACTAAACAAATATGTTCAAAACAACATATACATTTGTTTAGTTTATAATGTAAGTCTTACATTACTATTACAATGTAAACTAAGAATTTTCCTTGTGAATTTTTATAGTCTCTAGCTGTATTGCTCCATATTCAGTGGACCATTAAGCAGCCCACATTTTCATCCATACATTCTGGAGATATTTTCAATTTAGTCCTCAAATTTTTATAAGTTTATTTTTGGTCCTATTTTTAAATTTGCTATCATTTTGATCTTCAAGTGAAGATACTGTAGGACCAAAATGACAACAAATTTTTAAAATACAAGAACAAAAAATGAAGTTATAAAAACTTGAGAACCAAATTTAAAATATGGCCAAAATGTAAGGACAAAAAAGGTAATTTCCCCTTAATTATAAAAGGGATCGAGCAATGCCAATGCAAACTGAACTAAGATGACTAGTTTTATTTTATTAAAGTAAAGCATGGATTCAGCCCCAAAATATAAATAAAAAAACAGGAAAAGAGTGAAGCATGTGATGAGAGGTCTGCCAATAGCTTTCTTTATTTTTATTTTTTTGATAAGTAAGAATGATATATATACGAAAGACTACTTTATGCATGAAAAACAAAGAGCAAACCTAGGAAAAACAAGAATAGGAAAACAGAGAAAAACATAAAAGAAAACCAAACAATAGAAAAATTACAAAAGAGAAAGGAAGCAAAGAAAAGAAGGGAGGGAATCACTAGACGTGAGTCCCCACGCCCGAGACCAATAAAAAAGAGTTCCACTAAAAGAAGCAAGCATCTGATAACTGGAGCTATCCAAATCCTCAAAAGTCCTCCGATTTTGATCCTTCCAAATACACTATAGGATGCACAACGGGACTAAGTTCCAAATCTGAGATGAATGCTTCTCCAGCCAATTCCACTAGCCAAAGAGCAAGTTTGGAATCGAACTAGGTATAACCGAAGACAAGCCAAAAGTTGTAAAAACAAAGCTCCATAACCGATAAACCATCTCACAATGAAGAAGTAAGTGGTCAACCATCTCTTTAATCTCAAGTTATCTCCCGTAAGGATCTTATTCCAAGTTACACACCAAACAAAAAGAGAAACTCGCCTAGGAGCCTTTACTCTCCAAATAGCTTTCCAAGGAAAGACAGTTGAGGGAGAATCCCTTAATTTGTTATAAAATGACCGGATGTCAAAAACCCCATTAGGCTTCAATTTCCATCTCATCCGGTCTCCAACATCCATAGGAGGAGTATTGGCTCCCAATATACGAAGAAAATACAGCCCTTCATCCATCTCTCAATCATTAAAATCTCTAAGAAAATGAACATCCCAAATTCTTCTCTCCTCCACCCCCTGCATTAGCAAAGAAGATTCAACAGAAACCTCCTTATTAATGGTAATACCATACAGCCTTGGAAAAACCAATCGAAAGGGTTGATCCCCATACCATCCATCTTGCCAAAACCTCACTTTATTTCCCAACCCAACAACAAACTAACAATTTTTGCTGAAATCCTCCTATCCCATGCAAATACCTCTCCACAATCCACATCCATGAACTCCTCTCCCTAGCTTTGAGGTCCATCCCCCCCAATCTTCCCCATATTTTGAAGCTACCACCCTCCTCCATAACTGATCATCTTCCTTCCCAAACCGCCACAACCATTTTCCCTATAAGGCTTTATTAAAGGTAGTAAGTTTTCTTATCCCCAAGCCACCATTGGCTATAGGTGCACAAACTTTATCCCATCCTACCAAATGAATCTTGCTATCACCCTACAAAAAATCCCTTTGCAACTTCTCAATTTTATCAACCACATGAGTAGGAATAGGGAATAATGAAAGAAAGTAAGTCGGAAGACTGGATAGCGTACTATTGAGTAACATCAAACGACCCCCTTTAGACAAGTACAACTTCTTCCACCTGGCTAATTTCCGCTAAATTTTTTCCAAGATTGGATTCCAAATTGAAGGAGAATTATGTGAAGCCCCCAACGACATGCCAAGATATGACATAGGCAAAGTTCCAACTCTGCAGCTCAAAATTTCAGCTAAGGCATGCACATCAACAACCTCCCTTATTGGAACCATTTCACTCTTATGCACATTGACTTTCAAACTTGTTACCGCCTGAAAACTAAGTAACAACAACCGAATATGAAGAATTTGCTCCACATCTGCATCATAAAATAGGATAGTATCGTCTGCAAAAAAAAGATGTGAAACACATTCCCCACCATCCCTTCTACCCTCAAGATTAAAACCATGGATCAAACCGGCTCCCTTCACTCTTCTCAACATCTTACAAAACACCTTCATCATGATCAGAAATAGCAAAGGAGATAGTGGGTTTCCTTGTCTTAAACCCCTTGAACTACTAAAGAAATTAGCTAGAGACCCATTAATCAAAACAGAGAACTGAATAGTGGATATGCAAGTACGGATCCACTTACACCACTTCACTCCAAAACCCATCATATTCAACAAATACAGCAAAGCCTCCCAATTCACATGATTGTAGGCTTTCTCCATATCAAGCTTACAAATGACTCCAGGAACCCTACTCTTCCTTCGGCTATCCACATACTCATTCGTAATAAGAACTAAGTCAAAGATTTGTCTCCCACCCATAAAGCTATTCTGATTCTCAGAGATCAACTGATAAAACCACTTAAACGGTTTGCTAAGACCTTAGCCAAGATTTTATACACACTTCCCACCAAGCTAGTAGGACGAAAATCTCTAATATTAGAGGCATTATTCTTTTTAGGAATTATTGCAATGAATGTAGCATTAAGGGATTTTTCGAACTTACAATGTTGGAAAAACTCCTCAAAGACCGCTAAGACGTCTTTCTCCACTACCCTCCAACAATGATGATAGAATGCCATAGTAAACCCATTCGGACCTGAAGCTTTGTCCCCGTCCAAGTCACTTATAACTTGAAGTATCTCCTCTCTCTTAAACTTCCTTTCAAGCCAAGCCCTCTCCATATTCCTAATACGATCAAATTCCAAACCCTCCACGAAAGGCCTGCACCCCTCAGTCTCCTTGTTCAAATTTTTATAAAATTGTACAACTTGCCACCTTCAAGATCCTTAGATGATTAAACCTTCTATGGGAGTCAGCCATTTTGTGGAAAAACTTGGTGTTATTATCCACTTCCTTGATGCATAACATCCTAGATTTTTGTCTCCAGGAAATTTTTCCAATGAGAGAAGATGCTCCACTTAGGACGTCAACTCTACCCTATGACATTTCTCCCCATCGGAGAGACCAAAATCCCCTTCCTTAGCATCTAAAGTTTTCAACTTCTCTAGTAATTGCTTCTTTTGACGCACTACATTACCAAACTCTCGGTAATTCCATTGCACAATATCCTCTTTTAGAGCCTTTAGATTTTTTGCAAGCACAAAGCTAGGTGTACCTACAAAGGAATGCGAATTCCACTAGGTTTGAACTCTATCCACAAATCCCTCCGTCTTCAACCACATATTTTCAAATTTGAACAGACTTTTCCCCCTTTCCATTCCCCTTGCCTCCAAAAGAATTGGACTATGATCTGAGATAGGACGGGATAAAATCCTTTGAATAACATTAGGGAAATGGTCCTCCCAATCTGAAGTAACCAAAGTTCTGTCAATCCTAGACATCCCTGGTTGATCAGAACCACTTGACCATGTATAGCTACCTCATTCCAAAGGCAAATCAACCAAGTTAGGATCCTCAACAAATTCAGAGAATTTTTCCATAGCCGAGGTCAAACGAGTCTCGCCTCTACACTTGCTAGGAAAGCGAACAATATTAAAGTCCCCAAAACAACATCACAGTATTCGCCAATAATACTGAATACCCACTAGCTCATCCCACATGTGGCCCCTCTCGTCATACTCATTTGGGCCATAAATGCCTGAGCAAGCCCAAATAAACCCGTCACCACCCCTTGCCACTTTATCGACATCGAGAAAGTACCAACCATAACCTCCACCTTATCCAAAACCCTTTTATCCCACATAAGCAAAATACCACCAATAGTCCGATCAGCCTCCAGAACAGCCCGATCCACATATAGATAGCTCCATAAATTACAAACCAGTTGTCTATTCATGCTAGCAATTTTTGTCTCTTGTAAACAAACAACATCACACTTCCACTCCCGCAACAAATTTTTCACCACAAGATGTTTCTGAGGATCATTTAAACCTCTAACATTCCACTAAACCATTTTTATCTTCATAAACACTAAAATATCCCCAACAAATACCAGCACAAAACCACCTTCTATCTTCTGTCATAATTCACCGAAGAAATCAAGTTTTGCAGCTCTCTACGTCCTTTGTTTTAGATTTAGCCACCTTTTCGCTACCCATTACTTTCCTGTGTAACACATTGGCTGCTTCCATCACTAATTCAAGCCTCTGTAAGAGAGCAATGCACAACTTCTCATGTCGAGTCATTGACAACCCAACCAATTTACTAAAACCAGGAATTCTGTGTTTCACCCACCCAGAAATATCTAACTTAGTCTTAATATTTAATACCTTATTGACCTCTTCCAACTCTGCCAAATTTGTCGACGCACACAGAGTAATGACTTGCAGAGGAAAACCGACTGCCAAATCTGTTTCACCAAAACCCACAGAAAAATCAATTGCTTCCTCCACAGGCATGGCTTCACTAGGAAGGCAGAAGAGTTCCTTACTATAGGAGGAATTAACCTCCTGACCCAAAACCCCCAAACCTAGTGATCTAGCTCTCACCAACTTTAGAAAGAGATCAGGAAAGGGAGGTCAAATGATTACGGCACAAATTCGAGAGTCACCGTCCTCATATCTTCAGAAATCAACCCACCCGACAACAAACTGGTGCCCAAAATACTGTTCCGATCAGAGGTAAGCCTGAAGACCACTAACGGAGGAGACTTGGTACACCCCGACACTTCTATCGGCGAAGCACAACACTGCATCACCCCAACTGGCGAAACCACCTGAAGCTTGGTACTACACTCCTCCTATAACAGCAAAACAGGGCTCATCGAAGGCTCCGAAAGCACCAAGAAGCTCGAACCACCCATCTCGGCTTGAACCCGTATTGCCGGTGTCCTCATCGGACGTCCGACCACCTGTGTCAGCATCACGGAGCACATCATACTCACCCATGGACTCTCCTCGTCCTTCTCGTAAGTATCAGCTAAGAATATATGTTCACCACAAAGCACAGAACATTCCCCAGGCTCTAAAGTTGTTGGGCTTGTGAGATTTGGGCTTAGAGTTGACTTACTAATTGGCAATTAGGCTACCAGCTTGTTAAGGCCCAAACTGAGCTCGCCTTTGCACAAAATCTTCCCAACCCATGGTACCCATTTAAACGTTTGAGCTCCCCCTTTCTTTCTATCCCAAGAAACCCGCCTCCTCCCTTTCCCATCAACCTCCACGATTAGACCACTCCTTGTCCAGCATGGTCTACTCACATCACACTTCTTCCCATTTGCTTTTGAATTTGAAGGGAAATGTATCCTAATTTCTGTTGAATTTTGCTCACCTAACTTTGACTCCACATTAATGCACTGCTCCCCCATCTTCTCAGGCTTGCCCACAGGAAAATCTCCCCCCCCCCCCCCTCTGCACCTGTAAATCTCAGATTCACCACCCTCTTCACCAGCATCTTCTCCTCTCCTAACTGTGTCATCTTCCCTTTGTCTGTGGTACCTAACTGCTTTAGCTACTGTTTATCCTTTGCTCTTCCATGATAGCCTTTCACAGCATCAACAAAAGTTTTAGAGTTTTAAGCCTCCAAGTTATGCCTATGCACCTAAGGAAAAAATTTTGGCTGACTAGTTCCACCTGCATATTGGGAAGGATTCAACATCTTCCTAAGTTCAAGGCCAAAGCCCTCCAACCATTTTTCTCTTTGCCTTCAAGGATAATAATCGACCTCCTAGACCCACCAACTTTGAGTTCAGTCAAAAGAGAGAACTGACCAAAAGAATTGGTGCTCCATTGGAGAGTATACGCAATGTCACCGTCTCTGAATGTGAAAACCTGTTTGGAATTTACCCCAACAATGTGTTCAATATTATTCTTCAACCATTGTGCCGCATTCTTGCCCATGAAGACTGATCTCATTAAGTATTTGCCCCTCTCAAGAATCCGTAGCAAGAAATAATGTCCCCCTTCCTCTACAACTAATTGAAAAAACTTGGATTCAATG
Source organism: Quercus variabilis (assembly GCA_030445155.1). Classification (NCBI taxonomy): domain Eukaryota; kingdom Viridiplantae; phylum Streptophyta; class Magnoliopsida; order Fagales; family Fagaceae; genus Quercus; species Quercus variabilis. Next base: position 84,789,453 of record CP129446.1, on the reverse strand, counting down.
AAAAAACTGAGAAATCCCCCCATGGAAAAACCCCACTGCTTAAGTGATAATTCTAATATATGATAGCTTTCTTTATACTCTTATCTTTATCACCATGTTACCACTTACCACTAAAGGTATCAGAAGTATACCAACTAACAAAAATAATCTTGCCATTGACCTTCAGATTGAGACACATTTTCAGGATAACAACATACATTTGAAAGAAATTTTGCAAAATGCACCTTTACAATGTTTCTTCAGTTCTCAGGCCTCGGTACTCTCTGATGAATGTACTAGCAAGGTCATATATGAACATGTATTTTGAGCTTTTAGCAACATTTCCTATATTTTTAAAACCATTTATACAATTATACCCGGATTTTTTTCCCAAGGCTAAGATGATTGGAACTTAATAATTACTGATTGGAAGAATTATAAGAGCACAATACGTTTTTCTTTAGCAAATAAAGAAGACATTTGCATGTGACGGAAATATACCGCAACCCTCCTACTCAAAATATACCACTCAAGAAGCCCCTACAAAGAACAGAGGATAAATCATTTAAAAAATTAGGGGATAATAACAACTAGGAATAAGTAAGATGGATGTTTCTTACCAAATTCCTGGGGTATTCTTAGCTTCATTTCTGCATTTGTTAATGAATGAATGGGTTTAATCATGACACTAGTTTTTGAAAGTGAACAGCAACAAGAACATAGAGTAAAAGAAATTATCCAAAAAATATTAATATATAACAATCAAATGTGAGTTACCTTGGTTTTCCTTGGAAGGCATCATTAATTTCATCAATGGTTGGCCTTTCAGTAAATGTAGACAAGATCACATACTTCTCCTTTCCAGATGGTTCATCTATCCTCTTATACAATTCACAATGATATGGGTAAGACATCCTGAAACAATGAGGTGAGAATACTTTTAAGGTATTGTTCATATTAGTATTTTAGGTAATAAAATTTTGCAGCAGATTAATGTAACACATCCATCTCTTCATTGGATTGTGTGTGTGTGTGTAACTCCTACTTAATCAATAAAATTAAAATAATGAATACCCAAATACAATTGGGATAGATATTGATCCTATATCTAGGACAGGACGTCATTTTCAAAAATTGAGAACAAGGATATGGTTTTAAGCTTTGCTCCAATCATATAATGGTGTAAGTACTTCCATTATATATCAAAATGTTGAACAGGTCTGTTACCAAAAAGGAAACATTATACTTTGTACTCATGCAGCCAAATGTCTTATCTTAAATCAGGTTTGAGATTTTGAATAAAAAATTGTCCATATGACAGAGAAGAAAAAGAATCTTAAACATATGTGAGCATTGCAAAGACATGCCACACTACAAAAACAAGTTGGGAAAAGGATTTGCCAATCGAGCCCCAATTTGAAAAGTTTAAAATGCAATGGTCCAGTACTCATTTGAAAAAGTGCAATCAGTGGTACAATAGAACACAATTTTGTCTTCTATATAAAATTTCCTTTGTACCAAATGTTCTTGGAAGAGAATTTTAATCCAACTAACACACTTAATTCATGGGGAAAATGGGCTTTTGCCCTTATTTTTAAAAATATCTAGCACAATGTCCCTGTTTTGAAACTATTAAGCATCGTGAGTTTAATCACTTAAATTTTTTTGAAAATTTAAGTGTAATTCAACATTAGAACAGGGACACAGTGCTTAATAGACAATGCTAATGTCGAGGTACACTTAAAAATATACACAGAACTCGATTTTAAGAATATTGAATTTTACACAAAACTCAATTTTGTTAAAATCGAGTTTAAAGACAGAAGCATTTTGTTAAATAATTTCAAAACAGGGATATTTTACTACATAGATTTAAAATTATGGACATATGCCCATTTTCCCCCTTAATTCATATTATCTAGTATTGCAAGTGAAAGGGGTATATTTCTATAATTTATTAGGACATTTCACTAGTTTTTCCAAGTTTGACATTTCCATATTTTTGTAAAACTTAAGGATGGGAATTCCATTGCTTTATGATGGACTTTTTGTCAGTCTCATGATAAATGAGGTTTGTTTGAACTTCAAAGAATTGGAGCAAGGAAATATCATCTTTTTTCTAGGACAAAGGCTATTAATTACTCCCTCCATCGCATTTTGTTTGTCTATTCTTAGAACCAACTTTTCAAGGCACATTGTGACACAAGACAATGAACTCTAGAGGGCAAACTTGTGCTTGGGAAGCAAAAGAAGAATAAAATAAAGGGATAGGACCTAGGAATCAACACGTAGGGTTTACTTGGAATAAGCACCAAGTAATTAAAACAAAAAAATAAAATAAAACCTAGGTTTTAGCACCTAGGGCTGTTGGAATTAGCACCAATCATGATAGGAACCTAAAAATCAGCACCTGGGCCGGCTTGGAATCAACACCAAGCACTAGAAGAAACTTCAAATCCAAATTTTATAAATCCATCATCAACTACTTACAACAGTGAATTTTGAACCCTTTAAATAGAGTTCCCAATTTACATCAAACAAGGAAAAACTATTCATAATAAGATTACATCATATCTAGCAATAAAATTCAAATAGCCATCAAATCTCTCTAATAGCATCCATTAACATCACAATCAATCAGGTCCAACAAAACCAATCAGCATTATTTGGTGTCCGCAGCACCATATCATGTAATGCATTGTCTTCCAAACAATAGATGGAGCACCATTTTGAAATTACTCAACTCAATACTCACTATACAAGGAAACAAAATAGGAAACAAAATAGGAAACAAGTGTTCCCATCTACCACACAATCTATCTTTGAGGTAAGAAATCTTATGCGCTTAAACATCTAGAATTGCTTTTGATAAGTATTAAGTTTTACTGATATCAAAATAGGGACACCCTAGTATATAGAGAGTGTACAAGAGTCAACAAATCTAGTACAAAAATTACAAGAATCAAGAAAATCAAGAAAAGACGTTAATGATTGGTTTTGCAAAGCATACAACCAATCCAATAAAGTTCTAAAGAAAAATAACTTGAGGTCTGGTATGGATCTCTCATTATCTTCAAAACACCTACTATTTTTTTCCCTCCAAAGACACCATATTAAACAATGGGGAACAATTATCCATATATGACCATTTCCATGATGACCAACACTTAAGCATCTAGAATTTTTTTGAGTGCATGTGTGGGTCACTGTGTGTGTGACTAAGTTTTCTCCATTTGTGTTTTCTGTTTTCTCTATCTGCTTTTTAGGCTTTTCATTTGTATACATCCTGTATTCAAGGATAGTGTTGTTCCTTTGCCCCCCTTTCTTGTGAGTTCATATTACTTATTAGGGGGTGGGGGGGAAACAACAACAACTCAACAAAGAATTATAGACAAAGGATGATCAAAAGGTTTGGGTAACATATAAAAAGTACTAAACTTGCAATATCTTTACCTGAGAGCACCCATAATTGGATACTGGGTTCCTGCATAATAGAGAAGCCGAAAGAAATAGCAATTTTGGAATGATCCGGCATATTCTAATCGCTTGTCACGACCCATTGTCTAAGAGAAACCAAAAAGGTATAAATTGATGGGTTTATATTTAGGTAAATATGACAAATTGCAGGATCAAAACTTACTTGCATGATACCACTGGAACCAGGTAAATCCTGAATTTGAGAAAATCCATATATATCAGTCACACAGATAAATAAGTATCTGCAAAAAATTCTTCTAAAATGGTGGTTGGAGGATAGCAGCAAAAGCATAACAGTATGCCAGAAAAGAATGTACATTGGTGAAGATTTTACACATGTAACCTACATGCCTGATCTAAATACAAGCAATCTAACAGACCTCACAGTTCGATCTGATTTCCTCTATAGAATTTCAGGAAATTAGAAATGTCTCTCTGAGTGTATTGTTGAAACAATTCCAGAAAAAATATGTGGAAAAAAAAAAGTCCAAGTAGCACTTCAAGATGTGGTCACCTTAAAAAGGATCTTGCTCATGTATATGGCTTAATATCACCAAGAGTGCTTTCTATGTAATGCTTGGTTAAGTACGGTGACAAGTGTTATGGAGTTTTAAATCTAACAAAAGACAATAGATAGAGCCTGCTAGTCATGGAGTTCAGGCCAAGAAACCAAGTTCACAATTTCATCTATATATTCTCCAATTTACTCTGTTTGTGTGTGTGTGTAATTGAATGTAGGACAGAGTGATCACATATAATAAATTACAAAATCATTCCACAAAAGGGATATCAGCTGAAGTTACAAAAGGTATTGAACCTTGAGCCTAGGATTGATTAGAATAACTGGCCGGTTCCCAGCAGCATCAGTCATTGCTTTTAGATCCTGCACATTCAACCTCAAGACCACTAAATACAGAATAGTAAAACTAAAGGACATTAGACAATGCAATGTCCTAAATGTTTTAGCTGAAGATTTGCTGAGTTCCTTACATCAATAATACAATTCCCCACAGCATTCTGAGGAGCCACTATGATAAACATGTCATCTTGCTCATCAACCTCTTTGGCACCTGCAAATGCAATTGAAACTATAAGTCACACATGTAATGAAGAACAGAATTGATAGAAGATCTTTTGTATGATGCCTGCTTGTATAAGGATTGTAAGATATTAATTATCCAAAAGAAAGGAAAAGATTTGTAGAGTATTCCAGTTCATATAAGCACTGCCACTGTATCCATGCACTCATGCATCTAGCTATCAATGGCAAATGAACCCTTAAGAAAGGATAAGCAACAAAACTAATGCATTTAAAATTTGGTGGATTGCAGTGCCTTTCGATGCACAAAAATTAGCTTTTCTGGTAAGCATATATGATACATATATGCCTGCTTGATTTTTATTAGTGTATTAGAACGAACTAAGGCAAATAGAAGATAATTGCAATTCAAGTTGGGTTATGGAAATAAGATGGAGAACTTGTGCTTAGCACATTTTTTGAAGTAAAAAAAAATGACGGATTTCTTACAAAAATAGCAATGCAAATAGATAGAGATATGTATTCTGTCAACAAGTCTACATGCATTTTGAGAGCACCATCCTACCAATTATATATATCATCATCATACAGGCTTTATCAACACTTTTTTCAAGGATACTTGATAAAGATTCTAGAATATGCATATCTATAGATGCAATCCATAAAAATGATGCATAAGATTACAAGCTGAGTCAAAAATGAAACATGATTTTCTGTTTGGTTCTATACCTACAGAACCAATCTTGATAAAAGTCCCCATCGCACCATAATCACCCCAATCCATATACTCTAGGATCTTTCGAGTACCAGCAAGCTGCAATGGCATTCCCGCCAATGCACCTTCCCCCATAGATCCTTGCACACAAACCTAAAAGAAAAAAAGCGTGGAAGACTGAATACATGAAAAGTTCAATTTAGCATATTATTATTGGAAAATCCATGTTAGAGGCAAGCCAGACAAAATCACCTTGACTCGTTTTCCATCATCAGCAAATGAAAGAGCAAGAACTCGAACAAGTTCCATTAAAGTACCTATTCGATAAACATCCTGTGCATCATAAGATATTGTTAAAAACAAAAAGCCACTTGGAGAATTAAGGAAAAAGCCCTTTACCATTTCTGGGTTCAGCTCGGGAATATTATTCTCCACCTGTCAAATTTAAAAGAGAAATGAAACAAGATTAATCCAGTTCATTGGTGAAGATATCTTTGCAAACAGTAAAGCCACTTAATATTTAGTGTAAGTGCAAATTGTATTGGAATGAAAGAAAAAAACTTGTTTCTCTCTCACAACGTCTTTAAGTGTGAGTTTGGATAGCAAATACAACTGTCGTTTGCGTTTTTCCTTGGATCCTGTGCATTGTTCACGAGACCCACAAGTTTTTTAATAAAGCAAATGTAACTTTAAAACTAGGTCCCACGAGCACTATTCATAATTTATAAATTATTTTGCTACAGTATTTTCAACAATAAGTTTTTAGTTTTTAGCAATAAGTGGTATCCAAACAGACCCTAAATAGTAGTTAGCTACATTTATAGTTGGTTTAATGGTGACTGATCTACAGATCCTTTTATTTTCTCTGAACTTGATGCACTTCATATCCATAACCTTCCCAAAACCATGTCCAAAATAAATTAATCACATGAATTGGACTGGTTTAAGTAATTACAAATATATTCCCTGAGTAAAAAATAATCCCAAAAAAGAGTATATGAATATTAGTTGTAACTGATACAGTTCATTTTCTGAAATAGTGATCTATTTTATAGTTTCCACCAAGCATGCAAATGACTCAGAAACAAAATATAAACGAAGGAATTATATCATTGATGATAAATAAACCTGAATCATTGGTGTATCAAAATAAATTAATCTCCAACCAAAAAGAAATAAAGATCAATAACAAACCTTTAGTCGGGTTCTTCCATCATTTATGGCTCTTTGTGTTGCTTCTAGCACGTCTTTATAAAAATATTCCCTAATTTCCCTTGAGTGAGGAATGTTATTCAATCTAGTAGGAATCCCTCTCCAGTTATCCTGTAAAAAGCTAAAGTAAAATAAGAAAAGAAATACAACAGAGATTATTTGATGAAGCTTTACATAAAAATGAAACTTTAAATACAGAAAACAATCATCATTAAGTTTACACTGTATAGATCATACCTTGCTTGTAGATGCCTGAATCTTATGGCTCTTACTTTCAAGTAGTGTATTCCCTGGTGCAAAGAGTGAAAAAGATGGAATTTTAAAAACAAAAGAACCTTAAGCTAGTCACTGGTACAAGTTTAAAAATAACTGAGTCTTCTACGTTCATGGCTTGAGTTAGAGATATGAATGTTAGCATCATACTGGTTTTTGAAGATTCTTCTGTACATAGAGATGCCAACCAGACAATGATTAAGTTGAGAAATGTCAACAGGAAATCAAAAGCAAAGCCATGTGCCAACACAGGCCACAGAAATAGATAACTAAAAGAAGGGATGACTAAAAATAAGACATTCACATAAGGCAAGCATCTTTCATTCTTTCTGCATATTAGTTAGGCTTGCTGGACCTGCACACACAGTGTTGGCCTAGATAACAGAACTATAGCAAATTCATTTTATTTCCATAGGTAGAATGACATAATCAAAAATTGAAAGGTCTCTTTGTAATAATTTTTAGGGGAGGTGGGGGGACAGAAACAAAACAAGTGATGTCTTGAACATTGGGTTTTACTTAAATGCAAGATTCCGTAATTAGAAATCTTCATCTTGTGGGAGAGACTATTCAACTCCCACGCCATCAAGGTTTTAAAAAACTCTTTAAAATTTTATACTTAGCAAAGCAAGGTACCAATAAAAAGGAAGTAACAATGTCAACGGACATGGGCCGATTAAGCATACAAAGTAAACAATGAAAAATGAATGCAAAAATTTTATTTTTCATTAGAATCTAACCCTCTGTTCATCTCTCTCTCTCTCTCTCTGTCTCTCTCTCTCTCACACACACACACACACACAGAAATGGAAAGTAAGTTTGTTAAAATGCTTAACAAGACAGCTAATTTCTTAAGCAATAAGGTTCCCTTTCGTTCATCTTGTATTTTCCAATTCCAGCCTGAACCAAACGGTAACATTCCTAAGCCATAATTCTTTTTTTTTTTTTTTTGATAAATTTCCTAAGCCATAATTCAGTAAAAAGAAATGACCACCCAACAGTGGAAACAAAATATGGGAATACTTGGTTGGCAGCTAAAGGAAATATATAAAAACAACTAAAATAAATAAATAATAAAAAAGAAGAAGAAGATTGATATTGTCGTGAAGCTTAACTGCTGATAAAGTACATAATTAAGTAAACAGTAGAAGAATGTAACCACTTAAAAATAGATAATGTCTCCCAGAATAGAGTCAAGACTAAAAGAAGTGACCATATAGAACCAGAAAAAATATCTTGAAACAAGCTTGATTGTTTCTGCAAATCCTAACCATATACTCTTAACTAACATGCTTTAAATCCTGAAAATACTTGCCTGATTTCTCCATCTTTTCTGTATCTTTCTGCACTTGCAAAAGAAAAGATTCTATTTCTTTGAAAATTTCTTCTTTTGGACGGTTTCCATCAATCTGTGTTTACAAGATAAAATATAACAAACAGACATCACTAACATAGACAGGGGCAAAAAGAAAGTGGATAAAGTATAATCAATTTGCAGACACCTTGGTCATTATTTTCAAGTAAGTGGATGAGATTGCTTCTGAATTTTGCTTGTATATCTCTAGACGTGACTTCACCTAAACAAATATTACACAAAGAAAAGAAAATTTAGGTGCTAGACACAGAACCTCATAGTAAATCAGGTTAAATAGACAAAAGAGTATTACAATCATGAGACTTAATGATATACAATCATCTAAAAGAGAATGACAATGAGAGTGAAAAAGATAAAAATGTCAGTATGCAAACCATACTTTTTCCTCAGTATCATCAGGACGAATAACAAGCCTAGCTTTAATTTCCTCAGTCTCTGGAGGGAAATTCTTTATGTGATAAATCTTCCTTGTCACTGGGTCTAGCCTTCTACCAATGCATCTGTTGATTAGAATTTCATCAGGAACCTGAGTATTAAGAAACACATCTATGTAAAAGATCAATTTGATAAATAAACGATTATGTATGAACAACTAAGATGATTTTATCAAAGATTGTGAAAGATGCTAAACAAACAGAATATTCAATTCTGAAGGCATATGAAGCAGAAGTCTATGATGGTTCATATACCAGATAATCTTTCAGCTAAGTAGATTTACGTTTTATAATTTCAGAGGGAATGAAGGAAAGCTATAGTGGATGATGACCAATATACATATTATAAATAAAAAATAAAAATAAAAAGCATAAACATGTGGTTCACATACATCTAATACGATATAAATATCTGGCCTAATTTTCAGTTTTTCCAGACTTTGTGCTTGAGCAAAACTCCTTGGATAACCATCTAGAAGCCACCCTCTTTCTACTGCGTCTTCACGAGATAATCGTGCTGTGACCATCTACAAAGCAAAGCATTAGTACTTTAAACTATATGATAAAGAAAAAACACAAATGTGAGTTAGAAAATTTCAGTACAGCTGTCACTATTTCATCTGGAACAAGACGGCCAGCATTCATAAATTCTTTTGCTTTATTTCCAATTTCTGTCCCAGAAGACACTTCAGCTCTTAAAAGATCCCCAGTTGATATGTGCACCAATCCAAACTGAAGGACCAAGACAAACGAGGCATGGATGAGTATTTACATAAAACTGATTACATTCAGTTACTGAAGCCCAAGATGAACTTCTAACGTGACATTAAAAGAGCACATCTAGACTTTTAGTATGATAAATATAACAAATAAAAGGGCAATGCACTCTTTTCATCTCAAGAGCACTTGTTCGTAATATGCCTATAATTTTCAAGATTAGCTAATTTATCTTTACAGGACCATATGCAGAATAAAGGAATCAACACTCTTATTTTGCCTTCCAGGCATCAAACTAAATCTAGCCCTTAAAACATTTTTTATTAGCCAATAAATAAGTTGCTACTTTTTGTCAATGGAAGTTTAATGATTTTGAAAAATAGCACGTGCACTCAGCAAAAATTTTCCATTTATTTCTGTAGACAATTCCTCAACAAGAACATCAATGTTATACAACTTCTTTATCAAGAAGCTCAAATTCAGCCAGCTATACATTTCTGCATTGTTGTATAGGTATCAACGTCCAGAGTACTGAGAAAATGGGATCAAACAGTTACAATCTACAATTGTCAACATATATGCCAAACCCTTCCATAGCTGACACAAAAAAAGTTCACACACCTACAATAAAACCACATTCATGATCTCAACTCATTAGTTTGTAGTGGATAGGTGAGGATATTCTTACAAAAAAAATCAGACCAGTGTACAAGAACTTTTGTGGCTATCAGCCCAGATATTCAATAGCCTCGGCAAGCTTATTAACAAATGAAACGCAACGTGCCCAATTATAATGAGATGCCAATGACCTTTAGGTCAACTAGAACCTCCTGGTGTTTCCAATGGAAACGCCCAAATTCAAATCCCCCTTCCCCACTTAAATGTGTCAAAAAATAACCAATGAGACTGATACATATAGACAGATTCCATTACACGCATACTAGGTGGACCTTGTAATACATTTAAAATGAATATTTGATGAATTTACAACCTCTTTACTAACAAATGAGTATCTTTCATCAAAGAACCAACTTGATCATATTACTTACACTAGCTACTTATACATTGCAATCTCTAATAATTAAAAATAACAACTTTGCACTATGATTAATCAATTAAATAATAAATGACACATGGTTAAGCTTAGCTACCTTCTGGACTATCAACTCACACTGAGTCCCTTTGCCCGATGCTGGTGCACCTGATATCATCACCTTCAAAGGCTCACTCACCAAACACTTCACCCTCAGTCCCTAATAAAGAACACATTTTTATTAGAGAACAGTAAGCAAAAGTTTAAAAGAACACAATATTGGGCAAGAAAACAAGAACCAACCTTGGGTTTTGGGCTTATCCTCAAATGGGTGTCGCCAAAGAAGCATAAAGAGTTGAGACGACGACGACGACGACGTTGGGTAGAAGAAGATGGTGGGAGAGAAAGAAAGGAAGAAGAAGAAGAAGAAGAAGGAGAGAAAGGGGATAGAGGAGAGACAGAGGGAGTGGGAGTGACATTGGTGGAGTGAAGAGAAGAGAGTGTGGTGGGTAACATTGTTGCTTACTCAGAGAGAGAGAGAGAGAGATGGGTTTGGGTGCAAAGAGATGAATTGAGTGGGAAACTTCAAGTGGCTGATACCAAACGATAAACGAAAACCACTTCTTCAGATTGGGGTGCTTATTACAGGGCTTCGGGCCAAAACTGGGACCTTTCACATGGATCAGAGTGTAGCGTTAGAAAAGGAATAAGCCACCTGGCTCATACGATGAAAGCAATTCAATCCAACTAGTTTTTGAACTTTTTTTTTTCTTTAATACTGTAGACCATAAATTTATATAAAATTTAAGATTTCTATTTTTATAGTTATTGCTATGCACAACAATCGCATGTTTATAATCAATTTTTATTTCTCAAAAAAGAGAGATTTCTATTATATATTATCAAATATGAAGTGAGTAACGAATTGAAAGCAAATAATTTAAAAATATTCTATATTTCCATATACAACATAAATTCAATTTAAAGAAATTCCATAATAGTTTCATATACGATCCTTTGTATGATTGAAATTTTCTTAACTGCGGTTTATGAACTCCTTTTCATTTCCCTCACCTAATCTTATGAGAAGCAAGCATAATTTTATTTTTATTTTTTTGAGAAACAGTAATACTTATTAAAATACATGAACATGAAAGTAGAATACATAATTTTTTAAACATGCTTATAATATATTACATAATCAGAGTACTATTACAAATAGCATAATTGAATAAAAATAGCATATAATATTTACAAATTAGATGGGTTTCTTATAAATTCTCTATTTCTTTTAACTATACTAATGTATATAATCTGTGCATATGTACAGCATATGGAATTCAAATTATATCTAGTGTAAAAGTTACACATTTTTTTAAGTCATAGATATATACATGAGTTTTATTTTTATTTTTTTTTAATATATATATACACACATGAGTTAACTCTTTCTTCTTCTACTTTTTTATTGGGTTTTTTATGATCTATTTATATTAGACTCTTTGTCTTTTGCACAATACAATATTAACTCACCTAAAACAAAAATTAAAAAACTTAGATATGACACTTTGTGCAAAATTAGATAACAATTGAAATCCAATTAAATTTTTTGAGCTTTGGTTTTGTTGAGGACCGTTTTTTCGGCCCACGTGGCATTACTTCATTAGCAACCCATGCCACATCAACATATTATTGATTTTTTGGGTAAATCTATTTAAAACCCAAAGTAAGCTCATATCTCATTCAACTACATGGATTGGGCTCACATGGCCCGTGAGATCCTTACTTCAAGAGGCGGATTAATGGTCCACATTTCCTCTTCATCAATTGAGATCATAACCCCACGACATCATCAACATCAACATATGGATCGGGCTTAAGCAATGAATCAAAGCTCATGGCCCATATTACCTCTCTTACACTCATGGCAAGCGGCTTCTTCAACAAGAGCCCATATTTACACAAAATGACAACAAAACCCGAGGTACGTCATCTCACCTTCGGCTTATGATCTAAGCTCATAAGTCTCTTTGGGGAAACTTTGAGAGTTGTGGTTTGGAGGGCCAAGAGGTATGTTCAGTAAAACTCCAGCGGTTTAAAGTTGATAAAAGAAACATGTTACTTGGCGTGTCTTTTCCAACTCCCTAAACTTTGACGAGTTTGTATATAGCAGGTAACATATGGTAAGCATCTTTTATCACATAGCACTTTAGATGATAAAATTCCTCATTGCATTTTTCCTAAAACTTAACTTTCATCATATGACAAATACTCAATACCCCCAGCCATCTAACTGCTAGGAAGATAACTATTCATTTAATTCCTAGCTGTTGCTATACAAATTTAGAAACTTCATTATATTATTCTACATAAATCTTATTACTTCTTTCAGCTAAAATCCAACTCAAACACATGGCCTAATCTGATTGGCTATCTTTTATATCTCTCTATACAAAATATTCATGATATCTCTAATACCCAGCTGCTGTCTGCTACAATCAGACCATATATTTCTCTGCTAGCTACCAGAGTAAAGCATTAAACACTCTTCTTGCTCATCAAGATTATGTCATAACACAATGAGACCTTGACTAAATCTCTAAACTTTCATTGACTTTCAACCAATCCTTCTATTACTTGCTAAAAATGTGTTGCAATGGAATCTTGGACCAAAAACACAAACACCCAAAAATAGAACCATTTCCAACTGAATCCTAGCAGTGTATTCAGCACTTGACACCTGAATGGAAGTGATATCATCAACCATTTAATGCTGAAATCCCAGCAGCCAGCTACTATAGCCAAAATAGCAAGATACCCTTGAAAGAGATCTTACCATTTTTCAGCCAAATCAATGAAATGACCTTTCCAACAGTCTGAAAGGACTCATCTAACCTTATTGGCTTCTGCCTAAAGCAAACAATTGTCTTATGATAGCTGTCACAACTTTTCCTGACAGCTAGGATAACTTTTTCATGATAGTTGTCATAGCTTTTCCTGATAACTGGGACAGCCTTTTCAGAACAGCTGTGATAGCTAACCCAACAACCTGAGCATTACTGATTTTTTCACTTTTGACTAAAATAAAAACCAACTATTGAAACTACCTTTCTCTTGCTAAAATACTTTCCTTTTTTGCTTCTCTTTTCTCAGCAGCTCTTACTCGAAACAGCAAGAATACCTTAAAGCTAAACATACCATTTTTGGCCAAATCTTAAGATGGATTCTCTAGAGATTAATTGCTATTTGGGACAGATTCTGGCTGATATTCTTTGCTAGAATACCCCCTTAAACTCAGCTCTAAAGGGTACCCTTCATCAACACCTCAAGGGGGGACACCAATGGAGAGGAAGAACTCTCTCATAAACTTCTCTCTCCCTTTAATAATCTTCCTAAGCTCTTAATGAAGTGCTGAACTTCTGAGTTTTTAGGTTCCAAATTAGGAACCAAATTCTTCAGCTCTTAGTTCATGAATGCCCTTCATAAGCCTTCATACAATCCCAGCAGAAATCCCAGCAGCTTGGCTAAACACACTACAATACTATTACTCTCTTATACTCGTCATCTCACTCTCCATATTCTGAAAATACATATAATTTGCTGCCCATATCTCTAAACATCTCTTTCTTCACTTTTCTTACACAATCTCATACACACTTACTTCACCATTACATATAACACACCACAACTCTTTTAAACTCCACCCTCATATTCTCTCACTCTAAAATTCTACTGTTTTGCTGCCCATAAACACATCTCTATACTCTTTTCTTACAAGATCTTTCCTCTTGGAAAGCAATCTCTACTACTCCTCTAGCAAAAGATCTCAGCAGTAAATTCCAGCAACATTGTTAAACACACTACAACACTATTACCCCTCTTATACTCATTCTCTCACTTTCCATATTCAGAAAATACACCTATCTCACTGCTCCTATCTCCAAATACCTAAACACATCTCCATACTCTTCTCTTACAAAATCTTTCCTCTTGGAAAGCAATCTCTACAACTTCTCTAAACACTCATACTAAAAGCCCTTCTCATGGAAGGCGTGAACTTCTATTACTAAAGCCCTTCTCCTAGAAGGCACCAAGATCTCATATCAAAGTCCTTCTCTTAAAAGGCACAACTACTTCTTACATAAAGCCCTTCTCTTAGAAGGCATATATACTCCATACAAAAATCCTTTTCATGGAAGGCAACACTATTCATAACTTCACAAAAACTAAAAGAGTATTGTCAAGGGGAAAACTTATTTAAGTACATGATAAGAAGGGCAAGCTTAACTAACCCCTACACACAGTTGGACATACTCTCTTTCCCTTCAGTTGCACCCATTTTTCCCTTTAATCTTGAAGTTATCATGGCAAACTGCCTCTCTACCATTGGGGTCACTCTGCTGGGACATTATCAGCTCACAGAAGCTATACAGCTAGGGCTACAAACCATACAAAGATAAGTGACTTTGCTTCCTTATCTTTAAATTTACATTATTGAGTATATGATTGCTTCACATTTAAATACATATTACTTTATTCCAACCACTATTACAACTATTAACTAAGGCTTAAACTCATTTAAATGCATGATGATAAGAATGGCAAGCTTAACTAGCCTCTACCGTTGGCATTTTTCTAGAATCCTATTAGTTCAGTGATGCTATACAGCTGGAGTTATAAATCATACAAAGATAAGTGACTTTGCTTCCATATATTTAAATCTACATCATTGACTCCATGCTTACTTCACCTTTAAATACAAATTACTTTATTACAACTACTAATCAAAGCTATCATATCAAACATATATTACATATTTACTTAACAATTATCGTGATTCTTAGATTTAGGCCTTAATGATTTTGTAGGCTTAAAAATACGTCGGTAGTCGTTGGACCATGTGGCCCAATGTTGAGTTCCAGATGCAACTCCCCAAAAAGAACTTGGGCCTAGTAAGGTCATCCCTCCAACGGATCACATGCGGCTGGGCAATCGAAAAAGGCCTTCGAACAGGCTTTATATAAATATTTGTGTGTGCGCGCGCGCGCTTTGAATTCTTCATATAATTCAAAAGAACCACATTTAGAACAAACATATTTGTTGATCTAGAGAAATTTTAAAGAAGGTTTGTTGATACCTAAATTTTCACACGTTTTGGGCCAATAAGTAAGGCCCAAAGCCTAGCAAACCAAGCGTTAGAGAATGACGAGAAAAATAAGAATTAGCACCCCAAGTCCATGTCATGGCTGAATTGGGTAATAGTGACCTAAGAAAGGGTCTTGCTATAGAATGCTTTGGTATGAAAATAAGTGGCACAACTCATTTTTATAAAGGAGTTAAGTTAGAAGAAGTTGGAAGAACCTAGAGGTGGCAATTTGTGTTCGTGGGTCAGGCTCATGTTGTGTCAAGTTATGAGTATTCGACTATATGGGTTGACCCAAACCCAGCCTGTTTAGTAAGCGTGTCAGGAATCCTCAACCCGAACACAACCTATTTATTAAATAGATTGACCCGACCCGACAAGTTTAACTCGTTTAATTAACAAGTCATGTAAAAGTCAATACAAATGACCCGTTTAATAATTTATTTGATTAATAAGTCATACCTAACCTATATAATTTTTATCAATTCACATATATCCAAAATTAATATACAATTACAATCATAAATATAGTAATAAACATACGAAAACAACCATAAAATAAGCAATAATATCAAAATAATTAATAATTTTAGACAAGTCAAACGATTCAGACAAGTTTGCATGTTAAACACGAACACGACCCGTTTATTAAATGGGTTAGCTGTGTCAACCCGAATATGATCCGAACCCGTTTAGCCTTAACCAATGACTTGTTTATAAATGGGTTAATCATATCGGATTCGCGGGTCGTGTCAGATTTTGCCGCCCTTAAAAGAACCTAAAACCATAATTGGGCATTCCTATGAAAAGATGGGAAAATGGAGAGTTGTAGAATGAGTTCCAATAGATAAAGCATGGTAGGTGAATGACCAAACTGTACCCTAGGCATACCGAAGAAGTTTGACTTGTCATCGTCGAGATGTAGGGAGGTTTAGTCTAGTGGAATGGAGGAAGATCCCAGTTGTGGTAATCTACCACAACTCTTTAAAGATTGCTTTTGTTGGGAAAAACTCTTATACCAAAAGAGAAAAAAGTTATAAATTATCACGAGATGCATGTCATAAGGTTAGTTTACATTAAGCCAAATAGTATTAATGGTCTTCCACCATTTATGCTAAATAGAAACCAAATTTTAATTGCAAACCCACTAAAAAAACCAAAGAATTCTTTCATGGTTGTAACCCAAAAAAAGGAAAAAATAGCCAGCAAAGATAGGTAGAGATGGAACTTGAGAAATCAAAAGAAAAGCAAAAGGGTTGCACTACTTTATTTATTAAAAAAAATGGTAAAATTATATGACTTCATTATTATTATTATTTTAAACAAGGGCCTTACTTGCCAAAATGGTCTAGGTGCTGGCAGGGAATCATTAGTGTGAATGGTTCTAGGACCATAAATTATTTCACAATTTTACGTGACAGACTGTGAATGGTTAACTATCATCTATTCATGGACTTACTATTTTTCTTGATAAATCACACACTGCCACATCACGACTGTGTCAAGAAGTTGTGCAAAATTTTGTGGTCCTATAATTTTTCGTGCTCACGCTAAAGCGTAAAGTGCTAGTGAAAATGAATTGTCTACAATTACAAACAATTAAAGGGTGTTTGGATTGGGTGAAAACAGAGTTATATAACTCAATTTTCATTACTCATAATCCAAAACATGTGGGACCCAAAAGAGAATTGTTGTTTGGCAAGATTTTTGAGTCTTGTTCTCATCACTCAAAACTCAAAAAAAAATGAGTTAGAGTGATTATAATTGAAAACAATTTTTTTTGTGTTTTCATATTTCCAAGTTATGAGTTACATGGTATTTTAGTAAATACATAAAATAATGGGACCCACCTAAAGTCTTGTCATATCAATTCTCTTTCTTTCTTTTTTCTTCCTTTCTTCTTCAGGTCACACACCTGTTTCTCTCTTTCTTTCCTTTTTTTTTTCTTCATCTCCTCACACCGATTTTTTTTTTTCTTTCTTTCTTCACACTGATTTTTTTCATTCATTTTTTTTAATGGGTTGTTATGGTCTTTTCTGGGCATTTTTGGATTTGATTTTCAGACCAAATTATTTTAGTTTTTTTTTTTGGGGGTATATTTTGGGTTTGTGATGTTTGTGATATTTACTGTGTTTATAACATGAGATCAGAGCTTCAAATATTAACACCAAACCCTTAAAACTGAGATGTTTTGGCTTCATTTTTTGGGTTTATTTTATTAGATCAAAGCTTCTTCTTCTTCTTCTTTTTTCACTTTGCATTCTTCTTTTATCTTCAGGTTGTAGCTGTTGGGTTTTGTTTAAAGAGACAAAGATGTGAAGTAGAGATGGTGTCAAAGCGGGTACTTACAGTAGTCATTGTGCATTTGTTGAGCATTAATTTTTGTGAGTCCCTCAACTTTACTTAAAATTGAGTGTTTGAATTGAAATACCCACTAATAATTTTCCGCCAAACACACTATCAAAGTATCAATAGAGTTACTGGAAAATTGAGTTAGAGATATGAGAATTGGGTGATGAGTTTGAGTGATGGAATTTGAGTGTTGAAATATAAAAATTGAGTTAGCACCAAACCAAATAGGCCTTTACTTTCCTCATCCCTGTTGCAGCTTGTTGAGGGCCAAAATTTCACAAGAAAGCCCATTCCATGAAAAGTAAGGAAAGACCATGAGCTTTAACAAAAGAAAGCCCAATTCATGAAGCTAAAAAGGACCATGAAGGCCCAAAATCCCAAAAAGAAGGAAAAAAGAAAGAAGTAATAATGATAATAAAGAAAAAAAGAAGAGGATCAAGGTCAGGCTAGAGGAAGGATCTGGGGTAGGCTAAAGGAAGGATCCCAGGCGGACCAGAGGATATGCAGCAAGAAGAAGGATCCCAGTCAGACCAGAGGATATGCAGCAAGATGTATGTTCATATTTCCAGCAAAAATGCCATTAAAAAAATCCAACAAAATCCAGTAAAAGAACTGGGCTGAGATACCCAGAGGCTCGGGATCCTCAGGACGTGTAGCATAGCAAAGTGGGATTGAGACAGCTCAAAAGGAGTACCACGAAATACAAGAAATGAAGAACAGATATGTCATTCTCAAGCACCCAGTGGTGCAGCAAAGAATCAGAAAGCTTGGAAAATGACAATTCATGAATAAAAGGCTAGTACCTCGAGGAACCCAAAATGAAGAACTATAAGGGGAAGTGGCTGGGAAAACTTTCAACCCAGCAGGAATGGATTCTGTTAACTTGGGAAAAATGAGAGCAAGAAGGATAGCTAAAAAGCTGAGTCTAAGAGGTAAAAAGCCTTAAAAGAAGAAAGGGTAAAGGTCAGCTCTCCAAAATGGAAAGTCAGTAAATGCTTTTAGGGAATCAAGACTAAAAGAGGAAAATTATGAGAAACAGGGGAAGAACCAGCCATCAGAATGGTTGACATGACAGGGGCTCTGGTACCCAGGGAGCCAATGGGGGGAGAATCAATGGTATCCAAACCCTAGAATGACACTATAAAAGGGGGGAAGCAGCCAACATTAAGGGGCATTATGCAGAAGGAGGAAATCATAACAGAATCTTTGAGAAAACACAGTCTAAAACTCAAAGAAAGCAAAAAACAGCGCCTGGTATCCCAGAACAGCCACTATAGAACGTACTTAGATTTAAAGGGATTCAAACTTTGAAAGTTTTAGAGGCTTAGATAGCCATCTAAGTCTGTAATTTTTGAGCTTATTTGGACCTTGTAATGCATCTTAATGAGCACATTGTAATTCACAATTAAGAAAAATAATAAAATATCTCATATTAATTTGAGGATCTCTAACAATTATTTTGCGTATTTCTTTATTACATTGTTTTCCTTTACTGTTTTTTGCTGCTCAATACATATATTCTTGCTTGCTAGTTTTCCTTTTACTAAGCCAAAAGTTGAGTCCTTTTACCAGGGTCTTCACCTCAACTTCGGCCTTGGACACACTTAGCCTTCAAAGAAACATATGTCAAAACATGCACACATCAGATATTACTCTCTCCCATAAAAATCCTTCTCACCTAACTATCTTGGAAGGCAAAGCCCAAGCAAAGCCACTTGAACTTGAGTTCCAAATCCCACAAGTCTTGTGCAAAAGCACTAAGTCTATGAGAATTGGGGCCAGGATCCTTGTGACTGAATCATTCTCATGAAATTCATTTACATATATATATATATATATATGTATTAAAATGTATATCCTAATCTAAGAAACTAACAATTATTTGAAGATATGTGTATTGTATAGTGTGTTTCATGTAGCACCTATAGAGGTAAAGGGAAAGGACAAAACTCTATTGCATAATAAACATGGAGAAAGATCATATAGTTCAGAGAACCAGCATTCTGGGTTCTTACATGCCTAGTACACCCCAGGATCCCACGACAGTACGCCCGGGGTACTAAGTGAAGGAACTCTTTTAAATGTTTATACAATAAAAGATAAGCTTTAAATATTCTATTTCAATCTCTTTCTCATTGTGAATATTATGAATACTTATTTTACTTATTTCTTAAGCGTAAATGGTCATTTTATGACACTAAAACACTTATAATGGTATTTTATTGCTTAGGAGGAATCGCATTTTTGCCTTGAGGAGATTTATGTGACTTGCGCACAACTTGGTTCGTAATCAGCCCCCATTTAGCTGCGATGAACCAAGCCCAGCTCACCAAACAACAAGTAAAGGGCCCAGGATCCTTGTTTTCTACTTGGGCCTATGTGTTAGAAAAAAAGCACTCTCACACAGCTCAAGGTGCTCAAGGTGATCTAGGTGGAGCTAACTTTGGTTCAATAAAGGTGATGAACTCAACATGCACCATTTTGTTAAAGTAGAGATTGATTCATATATCAAATGCATCGTTTCACTAATACCTCAAGTGATGCGCACCGTTTTGATTACGTACCAGATATGCTACTACAGGAACCTAAATGATGTCATCTAGCAAAGAGAGCTTTAGTTGTTTGTTGGAGATGGCGGGAAAGGCAATTATGCACAGCTGTAATCCTTGAAATCTCAGGGCTAGATTCGCATAGTTTGGATCTTAATCTATTCAGTTATAATGATGATTTGTACTATATATATAGGGAATTATTACACAGATGTAATTAAGCAAGAATCATAGTGTTTTCATTAATAAGATTTTTTCTCTCAAGCTCTCTTTATCTCTTTCTCTTTCTTTCTCATTTTCCCTATGATTCTCACTAATTTTCTCAGTTCACAGTCTTGCTTCATTGCAAAGTTCTCAGTATAAGAATTTCTTCATGGTATCAAAGCCTGTTGTTACTGATTAGAGTTCAACTATGGTAGCCATGAGCACAACAATGGCTTCTTCTTCAACATCATCATCTTCTTAAGTTCCTCATTAAATGTGCTCAACCAACCACTTCTTCTTCTCTTGAATATGGCTAACATGATGACCATAAAGTTGGATAATACGAACTACATAGTGTGGAAGCATTAAATAACAATGGTATTAGAAACCTATTCCTTGTTTGAATTGATTGAAGAACCTCAATTGATTCTTGAGAAATATCTCAGAGATCTTTTTGGTGCATACACTACAATTGTGAATCTTGATTTCTTGATTTAGAAATAAAAAAGAGAAGGCTTTACTTACCTTCATGAGCTCCACCTTGTCTCCTTCCATTTTAGCACTTATTATAGGGTGCTCATCAGCATTGGAAGTTTGGAAGATCTTGGAGAATAGATTCTCATCCGTTTCAAGGTCTCATGTAATGAACCTTAAAGGCGAGCTTTATAATCTCAAGAAGGGAGCTGATTCTGTAGATCTATATTTGTAGAAAATCAAAGTAGTCAGAGATAAGTTGCTAGCTGTTGGAGTAATTGTAGATGATGAAGAACTACTCCACATTTCCCTCAAGGGACTCCTCAAGGAGTACAATGCATTTACATCTACTATAAGGACTAGAAGTACTCACTTAAGTTTTGATGAACTCTCAACCATGCTCAATGTAGAAGAGGAATCTCTGAATGAAGGATTTGAGATCAAAAACCCTATTTTTGCTATGGCAATAGCAGCTAATCCAAAGCCTAATAACAATGGCTTTAACCGGTCTTACAACAAAGGAAGGGGCAATAGAGGTGGCATAGATGGTAGAGGATCTAATGGGCAATCCTCTCAATTCACTCACTTCAATCAATTTTAACAAGTTCAGTCTAATTCCAGTGGAGTTAGGTTAGAGAGACCAACATGCCAGATTTGTGGAAAGGTTGGTCATTTGGCACTTGATTGTTACCATAGGATGGATTATGCTTATCAAGGAAAGCATCCTCCTACCAAGCTTGCAACTATGGCCACTGTCTCAAATGCTTGTCTCACTCAAGATCAGCCTTGGTTTACTAATAGTTTTTCTACAGAACATGTTATATCCAGTCTTAATCACCTCAGATTTCCCAAACCTTACCGTGGTCAAGATCATCTCACTGTAGGGAATGGTCAAAATCTTCCTATCACTCACTTGGGTAATGTTTCTATTCCCTTTCCTCACTTTACACTTCATCTCAATAATGTACTTAGATTACCTTCTATTGCATCAAATCTTGCCTCAGTTCATAGAATTTGCCATGACAATAAGTGTTGGTGTTATTTTGATGAATATATTATTTCCATCCAGACTTTGGCCATGGGGAAAATCCTTTACCAGGGCAAGAGTGAAGATGGAGTTTACCCCATCTATCCTTAAAAGGCTTCTTAACTCTCTTTGTCATCTAAAGTTTGTAACAATGTTGTTAGTGTTTCTGGTTTTAATAAAACTCTTTGGCATATGAGGCTTGGTCATCCATCTGATTAAGCTCTCAAACATTTGTTTCCTACTTCCAAAGTTGGTTTGAATAAGTGTACTTTTGTTGATAATTCTTGTACACACTATTTGTATGGAAAAATGCACAATTTACCTTTTCCTAAATCTCAATTTACTGCCTTAACTCCCTTTTAGCTTATACATTCTAATTTGTGGGGTCCTGCTCCTATTAATTCCATTAATGGCTTTAAATACTATGTTTTGTTCATTGATCACTTTACTAGATTTACTTGGATTTATTTGCTTAAGTCTAAATTTGAAGTCTTTGCTAAGTTTGTTCAATTCAAAGCCATGATTGAAAATCAATTTTCTGCTAAAATTAAGACATTTAGGTCAGATGGTGGGGGTGAGTACACCTCCTCCGAGTTCAAAACTTACCTATTGTAGCAAGGCATTGTTCACCAAGTTTCTTGTCCATATACTCCTCAACAGAATGGTCTTGTTGAAAGAAAACACAGACACCTCATTGAAACCACCATTACTCTTCTGTCACAGGCCATAATATCTTCTTCTTATTGGTCTTATGCATTTCAAACTGCTATCACATTGATAAATTTGCTTCCTACATCAGTTCTTGATTTCCACTCTCCTTGGTCTAAACTATACTCTTCCCCTCCTAACATTTCTCAATTAAAGGTGTTTGGTAGAGCCTGCTACCCTAACCTCAGGTCTTGTACTCCTCATAAACTTGCACAAAGAACTAAAGAGTGTATCTTTCTTGGCTATCCTATAGGTACAAAAGGGTATCTATGTCAAGATTTTGAAACCAAACACTTATATACTTCCAGACATGTCATTTTTTATGAGTCAAAATTTCCATTCTCTTATCTCACTTCACCAAGGTCTACACCTACATCTTCTTCTACTTTACCTTAAGATCTCACTTGGTTTTCCAATCAATTGTCCCTGGATTCTACAAACCAACCTTCATTGCTAGGTCCATATTCGATCTCTAAACCTTACTCCACTAGTGTCTCACCTAATTCTCTAGGCCTCACCTCTAATCCTACCATATCTCACTGAGACCCTACTGCCTTGGTTCCTCAATCCACTATTGTCCTATATGTTTCTCCCTCAGTCCCTTTAGTTCCTAATCTTCCATCTAATCCTTTACCTAAATTACCACCTTCAAAATCCTTATCTACATCTGTCCACACCAACCAACACCCTATGCAAACTAGATCCAAGAGTGGTATTTCTAAGCCAAAATCCAAACTATGATACAAAATTGTTCTTGATTACACATTTACTAAACCCTATCCTATGAGATTGCTTCTCAATACCCCAAATGATGTAAGGCCATGGATGCTGAGTTTCAAGCCTTGCAAAAGCAGCAAACATGGTCTTTGGTCCTTACATCACCTAATGTCAATCTAGTTGGCTGCAAGTGAGTGTTCAAATTGAAGCTCAACAGTGATGGCTCTATCTCAAGGTACAAGGCTAGATTGGTGGCTAAAGGATTTCATCAACAAACAGGTATAGATTATCATGAAACCTTTAGTCCAGTTATCAAGTTTGCCATTATAAGGCTTGTTTTGGCTATTACAGTGAGCTGCAATTGGACTTTGAGACAGCTTGATGTATCCAGTGCTTTCTTACATGGAGTTCTTAAGGAGGATGTCTATATGCAATAACCTGTTAGCTATGTGGATCCTATTCACCCCTCATATGTGTGCAAGCTCCATAATTCCTTATATGGTCTTAAACAAGCTCCTAGAGCCTGGTTTGAGAGGTTCACTTTCCACTTTCTTCATTTGGGTTTCACTGCTTCAATGGCTGACAATTCGCTCTTCATTTTTCAGTCCTCAGGCACTCTCATCTACCTACTGTTGTATGTTGATGATATCATTGTTACATGCAACAACTCTTCTCAAATTGCTAATCTCATTACTGCTCTAATTCAGGTTTTTGAGCTTAAGGACTAGGGGCCATTAAGCTATTTCTTGGGCATTCAAATCTCACACACTAAGTATGGAATTACTCTCACTCAAACAAAATATGCTTTTGATGTGCTGCATGGATTTTATATGGAGAATGCTAAGCCAACCAAGACTCCTTGTTGCCCATCCACTCATTTGATGCCTTATTCTAGAGTTGCTTTGTTTGATCCTACTGAGTGTAGGAGCATGGTTGGTGCTCTTTAGTATCTGACTTTCATAAGGCTTAATCTGGCTTTTAGTGTTCATGAACTCTGCCAGTTCATGAGCAAGCCTACTTCTTCTCACTTGGAGGCTGCTAAGCGTGTTCTCACTTCTCAGATACATCAAGGGCACTTTACATCATGGTATTAACTTCTCCCCAGGGCCCTTAACCCTCACTGCCTTCTCTAATGTAGATTGGGTTGGGGACCCCACTGACAGACGCTCCACCATTGGTTTGTTGGTTTTTCTTGGTTCTAGTCCTATCTCATGGTTTGCTAAGAAGCAAAACATTATCACATGCTCATCTACAGAAGCTAAATATAGAGCCTTGGCTACCTCTACTGTTGAACTTTCCTAGCTTTGAATTTTGTTCAAAGAGCTCAAAATTTTCCTTTCTCATGTTCCTGTTATTTGGTGTGATAACATTTCTGTCATTGCTCTTTCTGCCAATCCTATATTTCATTCTCGAACTAAACATTTGGAGGTTGATTATCATTATATTCGTGAGAAGGTTCTTTGCAGGGATCCCAGTGTTGGTTTTGTGTCAGGCAAGGACAATTTGGCTAATGTGTTTACTATGCCCTTGCCAGCTCCTCAATTTCTTTTCTTTCATCACAAACTCCTTGTGGATTCTTCCCTTTGTCGTTTGAGGGGGGATGTTGAAGCTTAAGGTGCTTAAGGTGATCTAGGTGGAGCTGACTCTGGTTCAATAGAGGTGATGAAGTCAACACGCATCATTTTGTTAAAATAGAGATTGATTCATACATCAAACGCATCGTTTCACTAATACCTCAAGTGATGTGCACCGTTTTGATTAAGTACACCTCAAGTGATGCGCACCATTTTGATTAAGTACCAAATATACTACTACAAGAACCTAAACGATGTCATCTAGCAGAGAGAGCTTCAGTTGTCCGCTGGAGATGGCAGGAAAGGAAGTTATGCATAGTTGTAATCCTTGAAATCTTGGGGCTAGATCCGCATAGTTTTGTTAGGACATATGTGGTTCATTTGTTAAGAACATATGTCATTCTTTTATGTAACTGGCTAATCTTTTGACAAAACGCACTTTACTTGTATTTGGGTAAATCTAGAATGTGTTGAAATACTTCAAGAAACCATGTTTCAAGATCAAGTGTTAAAGCCTTCAAGTCTGTTCAAGAAAACAAGCTGAAAGTGTAAAGTTACTAAAGCTTGACAGCTAGCATATGTCAAGATTTAAGGAAACTGTTCTGCCCGTGGCTCAACAGCTATCTCGACAGATGCTCGACAGCTTCTATCTATCGAAGTTTATAAAATCAAAATTACTAATTTGATTTCTTGGGATATGCGGATGTGTCTTTGGGCCTTCTTTTCTCCTAACCCTAGACATATAAAATGATTGTTTTAAGGGCCATCAAAGTGTTCATAAGTTGCACAAGCATTGAGCAAACTCTGTTCAAGCAAATTGTGACCGGAGACAAAGTTTTGCCATAGTTCATCTCTTCTGAAGAAGTTGTTGTGTATGTGCACCTTTGGGTTTTGTGACCAAGCATCTTCTTGATCATCATTGTTGGGATCAACTAAAGAACTTTGCAGCCAACAAACTTTCTCTAGTTTGTGATTGAAGTGGCGTACTGGGATCTGCGCAATTGGTTAGTCATGTACTTGGGAGCCGTGCATAAAAAGGGGAAACTATCACTACAAAACAAGTCCAATTGGGTATTGGGGTAAAGGTTCAACTGTACATTGGTAAGGTACTTAGGATTCCTTTACTTGTAACCACTTGTTGTGATAATAGTAGAGTTTTGGGAGTAGTGACTTGAAAATCACCTAGTGGGGTTTTTGCCGTTAGGTTTTCCCCATTCGTAAACAAATCACCGTATTATTTATTTTCCACTTCATAATTATTTTATTGGTAATTTTTTTGTGCTATCACACATTTGCATGTTAAATTGATTAATTAATAACTTGGCTAATTAATTAATTAATTTAATCACAAAGGGTCAATACGTTTTTGGTCTATCAAGTGATATCAGAGCAGGCACACTCTGATTAGGTTTAATCTTTGCTATGTTGATCCATTGACCCCTGTTGTCATGGCTATAACCGGCTTGAAGAGATCTTTATTTTCAAATACATCTTGTTTTTCTAATCACTATTTGTTTGAGTGTCTCAGAAAATACAAGTCTAAAAGTTATTTGAATTCTTTTATGATGACTATTGGCAAAGATCTCAAATTGGCTAAGAAGAAACTAGACCGTCTTAAAATGAAAATGTGCAAAGAAGTTCGTTTGAGAAGAGTGAAAGTTAAAGGCTTAGCTCATAAAAGGCAGTTGAGAGAAAGCACCATTCCCACTGATTTGTTATCTAAGCACGAAGTGTGTTTTATGATGAAGTCCGCATTTAAAGTGATGGACACATGTTTGTGGTACCTTGACAGTGGTTGCTCAAGACACATGACTAGAGATTGATTTCTCTTCAAGGTTTTGAGTCTAAAAAAAGTGGCAATGTCACTTTTGGTGATGGGAGCAAGTCACAGATTAAAGGAAAGGGAATCATTCCTTTACCTGGATTGCCAGACATTACAAATGTTCTTTATGTAGAAGGTCTAAGGGTGAACTTGTTAAGCATAAGTCAAATATATGATCAAGACTTCATGGTACTATTCTCAAAAGGAAAGTGTTTTGTCATGGATGAGACTGGAAAGAAACTTATTAGTGGTGTTCGCACATTAGACAACTGTTATGGATTGGTTCCTGGTGCTGATATTATGTGTAATAGCATTCGTTTGCCTAATGAAGATCTATGGCATCAATGAATGAGACATGCTAGTTACAAGCATCTATCTATTGTATCTAAGCATGAATCAGTCTTGGGGATACCAAAGCTTAGTAGAATGAGCAATATGGTGTGTGGACCATGTCAGCTTGGAAAATAGATGAAATCTAAGCATCCAGGTACTCAGACATCAGCTACATCTAGACCATTGGAGTTTCTACATTTAGATCTTATGGGTCCAACTAGAACCGAGTTTCTTGGTGGTAAGAGATACATCATGGTTGTGGTAGATGACTTCACTAGATACACTTGGGTCATTCTCCTACGATTCAAGTCTGATGCTCCTAAGCACATTGAGGCTTTGTGCACAAGATTGTAAAATGAAAAAAGTCTAAAGATTGATCGAATTCAAAGTGATCATGGTAAAGAATTCGAGAACTCATATATGGAGTCCTTTTGCACAAGATCAGGTATATCTCAAGAGTTCTTTGCTCCTATTACTCCTCAGCAGAATGGTGTGGTAGAAAGGAAGAACAGAGTCATTCAGGAGATGGCCAGAGCCATGTTGCATAATAAAGATGTGGCTAGAAACTTGTGGGGAGAAGCCGTCAACACTGCATGTCATACAGTTAATAGGGTGTATTTCAGACCCGATACCAAAAAGATTCTCTATGAGTTATGGAAAGGAAGGAAGCCAAATGTGAAGTACTTCATAATTTTTAGAAGCATTTGTTTCATTCTCAAGGATAGAGAGAATGTGGGAAAGTTTGACTCTCGAAGTGATGAAGGTATATTTCTAGGTTACTCTTCTACAAACAAGGTCTATCGAGTATACAATAAAAGAACTGTGAAGGTAATGGAGACAGTAAATATTGTCATTGATGAGTCTTCAGATTCCAGTTCTAAGAAAGATATTGAGGAACTTCCCAAGGAAATTCTTCCTCCTAAGCCTAAGGAAGTTCAAGACATTGTTGAACAAGAACCTGCATCTCTAAGTACTCCTGGTACTCCTAGTGTTATGGAAGGCTCTGCAGACATACCTACTTCACCAGATTCTAAATCTCATGAGGAGAAAGGACTTTTCTCCAGAATTAGATTAAATCGTCCTCCAGAAGTTATTGTGGGAAACATGAATGAACTCACATTAAGGAAACGTACAGTTGATAAATGTGTTGCTAACTTTGTGTCTTATTCTTGCTATTTGTCACGGGTTGAACCCACAAAAGTTGAGGAAGCACTACAAGATGATAGTTGGGTCGAAGCAATGCATGATGAACTGCTTCAGTTTCAGAGGAATGATGTTTGGACTCTAGTACCTAGACTGGAGGGTGAGCATATCATCGGTACAAAGTGGATATTTCGCAATAAGACTGATAAAGAAGGCAATGTGATCAACAAGGCTCAGCTTGTAGTACAAGGATACTCTCAAATGGAAGGAGTAGACTATGATGAAACATTTGCCCCAGTTGCCCGTATGGAGTCCATCAGAATTCTCCTTGCCCTAGCATGTCATCTGAAGTCCAAACTTTATTAGATGGATGTGAAGACTGCCTTCTTGAATGGGTTACTTAAAGAGGATGTCTATGTGGCTCAACCAAAAGGATTCATTGATCCACACTTTCCAGATCATGTGTTGTACCTCAAGAAAACGCTTTATGGGTTGAAGCAAGCCCTTAGAGCTTAATATGATAGACTTACACAATATCTGGTGTCACATGGGTTCACAAGAGGAAAGACTGGTCAAACACTCATCATCAAAAAGGAAGATAACGAGTTGATAGTTGCTCAAGTCTATATTAATGATATCATCTTTGGGTTGACTAAGGATGAACTTGCTCATGGCTTCTCAAAACTCATGCAAGCTAAGTTCGAGATGAGCATGATTGGAGAGCTAACTTACTTCCTTAGATTGCAGATTCGTCAACAAGATTCAGGTATATTCCTATCTCAATCTAAATATGCTAAGAATCTTGTGAAAAAGTTTGGTTTGGAATCTGCTAGTGCGAGAACACCTATGAGCTCAAATGTTAAACTCACTGTAGACTTGTTAGGCAAGAGTGTTGATCCTTCTCTCTATAGAAGCATGATAGGTAGTCTTCTTTACCTTACTACTAGTAGACCTGACATTAGTTATAGTGTTGATGTGTGTGCTAGATATCAGGTTAACCCCAAAGAATCACATATGACTACTTTAAAAGAATTATAAAGTATGTCAAAACCACCACTAAATTCGGGGTGTGGTACAGCAAGGACACAAATGTTGTCTTAGCTGGATATTCTAATGCGGATTAGGCTGGGAATGCTGATGATAGAAAGAGTACTTCGGGGGGTTGTTTTTATGTGCGTAACAATCTTGTCTCCTGGATGAGCAATAAGCAGAAGTCCATCTCTTTATCCACTGCAGAAGCTGAGTACATTGCTGCCAGTAGCTGTTGCACCCAACTCCTCTGGATGCAAAAACTCCTTCATGATTATGGTATTTGTCAAGAGCATCTCACTATCTATTGTGACAATACCAGTGCCATTAATATCTCTAAGAATCCGGTTCAACATTCTCAAACCAAACACATAGAGATTCGACATCATTTCATTAGGGAGCTTGTTGAAGATGCTATTCTCACTCTTGAGTTTATCCATACTGATGATCAAAAGGCTGACTTGTTCACCAAACCTCCTGATAACAAATGTTTTGAATTCCTTCGTCAAAACATTGGTATTATCTCCATGGATTGATCTCCTTCTCTCGTCCTTCTCTCTCATGCATTTGCTTCTAGTTTTATGCTTTACTTTGTTTAACGTGTTTTTATTTGTTTTTTTTTTCAATTTTTGCTTGTTTTGTTTTTTATATAAAAAAAATTTGAAAAATTGAAAAATACAAAAACAGTGTATGTTTTGTGTACTTTGGTACTTGTGTACCTTGGATGGCCATTGAAACAAAGTTTTCTAAACTTTGTATTATTTGTAACTTAGATGAGCATTCTTATGCACAACTAAGCAAGTGAGCTTTGTGGCTCTTTTTTGTGATGAGTAAGATTAAGTTATCTCTTGAACTTAACACTCGTATCACTCTTTTTGACAGGTAAGACTAGAAAATCCTAAGAGAAAGGCATAAACAACCATCTCACCACTGTTGCCCGCCAATCATGAAAGACACATGTATGCTTCGGCATAGCAAAAGTGCAGTGTCAATGACATTTGTGTGCTTCGGCATAGCAAAATTGGAATGCCAAATATCATTGGGTATTTCTTTTCTTTCTCTTATATACCCATAATGATATGCTAAATAAAAGAAAAAAGTATGCAAAGAAAATAAAAGGCAAAAATATCAAAAATGCTTTAATTATGATTGCAAGTGTGTATTCTAGGAGATGTGGGAGTTATAGGATGTACCTCGAAGGTGATAGTCCCCATCAAATAGTTATGATTGTGTGTGAGTTAAAGTGATTTTCTCATATCTCAAATCGTCATAATATGTATACACATATGCAATCTTGCAATGTTTTTCACACACAACACGCAATATTCTTTGCTACTTTTAATACATGTGCAGGTACAATGTGATTTGACCATCACAAGGTTTTACATGTGCTAATGTATGCTCACTAAACTGTCTTGACTTGTTTTTGAAATATAAAATTTGTTAGACTTGTTTAGTTTGTGTGTGTGTTCTTGGGGATCCATGTGCTTAAAATTACTGTTGCGAGATGATTTTGAGAGCTTAATATGTTGATTCGATCATTGGTTGAGTTGCATGTTTGATTGCATTCATGTCTGTGTTTTCTCTTCTCGAAAAATTGTTTTTAAATGCAAACTCAACACCTCCTTGATACCTCTTCGATACCTATCTATCTGTTGAGCTTCTCAAGCTTTTTCTTATCGTAATCCCGACACCTCCTCGACACCTGGTGGATCGATCGAGAAATCTCCTACCTCCTTGATAGCTTCTCGACACCTTGTCGATCGATCAAGATTATGTCCTCAATTTGGTGTTTTATCCCTCAATACCTCCTCGAAACCTTCAGCTGTTGATAGTCATTTTCTCGACACCTCCCTCGACAGCTGTCTCGACACCTCTCGATACCTTCATTTATCGAGCTTTACTGAACTCCTATATATTTTTGTAGTGCGATCCGGTTCTCACTTTTCTCGATCTCTCTCTCGATAGATTCACAGACGAGAAGGTATACCCTATTACAGTTATATGAGTCCTCTTCCTCACATACCTGCAAAAGAGTAGATTTTCCCCTTGCAGAGAGCTTCTACTTTGAGATTGACTCGAAACTTGAGACATATGGAAGTGCTTGGGAGTGTGCAAGCCATCTAGAATTCGAGGAATTGCCAGCTAGACAGACATTCTATGACTTATTCCAAGTGGGACATATTCTCTTGGTCTTAATACTTGAAGGAGCATTCTTATCAAGAATCGAGTTTTAGAAATTGTCATTTTACTCTCTAAAAAAATTAATTTACCTTTTTTAGTATACTATTTTACAACACATTAAACATTTCAATTCTTATTCTTCATTTCAAAATCAACACTATTCATTTAACTTTTTCACTTATTTAATTTTTACGTCTCTTACAGCCATAGTAATTACACCGTATATAAAGAGCATTCACAATGATAGTTGTAAAACCACTAAATTATTATTTTTAGCACTTCAAACATAAAAACATATGTTATATATCAAAGGTGCTAAAGCTAAAAAAATTTAGCAACATGCTATAGTGATCTGCTACGTTTATTTATTTTTATGGGTTGGAGAGAAAGAGAGAGAAGCGAGAGATAGGTTATAGAGAAATTAAAATGTTGGGTTCTTTGTATTATTTTAATGGATTGTTTATGTTATTTTAATAGGTTGTATGTAAAAATAAAATATTTGATGTTGGATGTATTGTAAAGTGAAATGTTAAAATAGATAAAGTAGTTTTTTAAAGTATTAAAAACTAAAATTTTTTAGACCTTTAATGTGAATGAGGAATGCTCTAAGTCCATGTTATTTATTTATTTATTTATTTTTGAGAGAGTGTTATTTAGATACACACAGGTACAACATTAACCCACTCAACATGCTAATTTATTTAATTACTTATTTTTAGTAATAAAGGAGATTAGCATAAAAACTAATCAGCCACCAAAGGCACAATAGAGAGTAGAGACAGATAGCCTTAATTTCAATTTGGGGTTCATACAACAGTACTACCTACTCTTGGCAATATTATTTTATTAAGGATAAATTTCACTAACCTACCATGAGGTTTGGGCTACTGCCAACTAAGTCTAACATGTTTCAAAACTAACCAAGTTGGTCCCTAAACATCATTAGACTCCATTAGTCATCTCTTCTATCTCATCTCTCTTGTTAGTTTTTCTTGTCTTCTCTCTCATCCCAATTATTCATATGCACAATACACAGTTTTAAGACAGCCAAAACAAGAATTCTATCTCCCTTATCCCAATTATTCATATACACAATACATAGATTTAAGACAGCCAAAAAAAAAAAAAAAAATTCCCTTGTACAAAACCAAATGAACCCATCAATGCACAAACCAAATAAAACCAATGTAGAAATTAAAAAAATAAATAAATAGAGAAATAAAATTAATATTCATTGATTATTATTACTGTAACATATCTTCAAGAAATAGATTCAAGGAAATAGAAGCTTCTTTTTACAAAATCATAGCCTTACCACCATTGTTACAAAACCCACCATCACAAACAAATCTTACACACACTCACTGATTCGGGCACATATACACAGATTCATATACATAGAGCATGTATAACATTTATATAAGTTGTATATCCAAACCTGTTTTAAAATCAACCCTAAAATCCCATTTTCCAAACCTTAATAGCCAAGCTTCTTGAAATAAAAAAACACATAGTACCGTAGTTTACAAACCATCAAAATCACTAAATTCCTACAACCAACAAAAAACCCGATCCCTAAATTAACCAAACACAAAATGGGGTTTTGGCCATAAACGAAAGGAGGAAATAAAGAGAATAAGAGAGAAATAGAAAGTAAAAGGTGGCAGCTAGCAATTGTGGGGGTGCCATTGACCTCAACTGCTATCAGTGGTGGCATGGGCTTCATGGAGCTATCACTGAGCTTGAGAGAGAGAGAACTGAGAAAGATAGCCATCATGGTCACAGCTTGCGGTGGTTATGGCTTGCCAGTAGGACTGAGCAAGGACCCGGCCCACCCGAAAACCTGACCCGACAGGTTTTGGGCGGGTCTAAGAATATTCGGGTCGAGTTTCAGGTCATAATTTTGGGTTATTTTCGGGTCAGGTCAGTATCGGGTAGAGCGTCGGGTCATATAAATACACAGTGTGAACCTGATTTTTTCTTTTGAAAAAAACCCTACTCTGTTGTTGTTCTGTCTCCACCTCCCTCAGCTCTCTACCTCACTCACCTTCCCCATCTCTGTGTAAGTCATCCTTCCCGTGTTGTTGTGTTTGTGTGTGTGTGATAGTGTTGTTGTGTTTGTGTGTGTCTGACATTTTTATCTATGTGTGTTTTGAAAATGGGTAATAGGGTAAGGGAACAGGGAGTTTCGGTAAGACCCACACACTGTGTGTGAGGTGTGGCCGCTGCAGTTTCCATCTTCAAAAGAGTCACAGCTCGCAAGAGGACTTGTATGCCTCCTCCTTTATCTCTTTCTTGTATTGATTTATGTAAATATATATTTGTTTAGTGAATGTATTAGTGTTACTCATTTGTGCTTCTGGGTTTGCCTTCTTTCATCGTTTTTCTAATTTATGATCATGTTTCTTGATCTGGGTCGTTCTTAATTTCTTATAATTTTAAGGGGTTTTCATTGTTTTTTTTTTTTTTTTTTTATTAATATTTATTGTGTTTTTGCATTCAGTTTGAGCTCTAATCTGATGGGGTATGTGGGTTTTTGTTGTTGTTTATCATTGGTTAGTTGCTTGGTCATCTATGAACTTTGTTATTCGTCTGTTACTTGTTTGATCTAGCCTTTATGTGTTATTTGTAAAAGTTTGATAGGATGGCTATTCAATGTAGTCGTGTCATGTATAGTCATTTGTAAATATTCTATTCCGAGATAGATATTATAAACAATCCAAAAAACTTGAGATTATTGTAATATAGTTTCTTAAGAGATGGTATAATATGTTTTTCAACCTTGTACAAATATGTGTTCTTTATAGGCTATTATGATATTGAGTCACCATTCTAATAGACTGAAATTTGAAGTCCCAATTGAGTCTTTGACATCTCAGACAAAGTTTGTCACAAATTTAATTACTCAAGCCATCTGCTGCTAGTTATTTAGGAGGATGCATCTCATTCTTTATTTACACTATTAATTTAGGAGGATGCATCTCATTCTTTATGATAATTTACAAAGTCGTCATTGTCTAAAATTGGCCACAGGCCATTGGTTTGCTTGTCAGGTTGTGTGTTAGTAATTTAGATTCGAGTACTGCAAGTGTGTAAAGTTTTTTTTTTTTTTTTCAAGAGTTGGCCTTTTCAATGAATAAAAATTTTGATAAATTAAATTAGAAATTTGTGGTCTAATTACTTGGGTCAAATGTTTGGAGTTTTATGTCATTTCACTCAATAATAATTAAATATTTATTGGCCTTTATTGAATTATTTTGATCCAATTTAAAATAAAAGAAAATAAAAATATTTGTTTTATTGTGACCGATGGCTTAAAACATCATAATAAGTCAATTGATAGGGTGTGTCATGCGGTTAGATATGTGAAAACTTCTCCAAATAGGTTACAAACCTTCAAGAGGTGTGTGGAGAAAGTGAAAATAGAGTCAAAGGCTATTCTATGTTTGGATGTGGCCACTAGATGGAACTCTACCTATAAAATGTTAGAAAATGCTGAAAAGTTTTAACATGCATTTAAGCGGATGGAATATGAAGATCTTGATTATATTCTACACTTTCGAGATGGGGACTATGATAGGAGACCTCCAAATGAGGATGATTGGGAGACTTGTAGAAACTTTGTTAAGTTTTTAAAACTTTTTAATAATGCCACAAAGAGGTTTTCAGGTTCCTTGTATGTGACATCAAATGCTTTTTTGATGAGATATATATGATTAAAAGAAAGATAGATCTCTTTTCTGAGAGTGAGGATTTTGTGTACTCAATGGCAAAAACAATGAAAGAGAAGTTTGACAAGTATTGGGGCAGTGGGGAGGATTCATCAAAGAAGGGAAATGTGCTTTTGTATGTTGCTGTGGTGCTTGATCCTCGAAAGAAGTTGGACTATTTGAATTATTGTTTATCAAATTTGAATGGGGAGAATGTTGCTAAGGTTATTACTAACCGTGTGGAAAGTGTATTGAAACGCTTGTATAAGCATTATAATTTAACTCATTCATCATATGTGTCTATACAAAGTGCGAGAGAGATATCAAGGATGGAAGGTGTCGGTGTTGATGATGATGATGATCCAGACAGATTTATTGCCTCTCAATACAAGGCTTTTAGGCAAGGAAAACAACCAGTTGGGTGTGTAGATGAGGTTGCAAAATACTTGATGGAGAATATTGAAGAGGAAAATGACAAAACCTTTAATATACTGGCTTGGTGGAAGTGCAATACTAATAAGTATAGTATACTATCTCGACTGGCACGAGATGTGTTGGCTGTACCTGCTTCTACTGTGGCTTTTGAGTCGGCATTTAGTACAGAAGGACGTATACTAGACCCATTCCATAGTTCACTTGAACCTGAAATGGTACAATCTCTCATATGTACTCAAAATTGGCTTCAATCTTTAGTGCGAATTTTGCTTCGACAAGCCATGGATGATGTTGAGCTATTTGAAGATTATGGAAAATGTAATGTTCTTAAAATTTATTAACTTGTGCTTTAACTGAAATTTAATATATCTTCTGTATTTAATATATCTTGTTAGTGCATTAAATGGAATTTAATATATATTGTTGTTCTAAATGTGTTGAAGCTTTTTTGGAAGCGAAGTTAACTTCACCTTCAGCAGCATCACCTTCACCATCAAGCACTGTTACTAATCTTGACTGATCTGCCTACATACATTGGTGAGTTTTTCTTGAATTCTGTTTGGGTTAGGATTAATTAATATGATATTAGGTTCACTGTTGAATTTTGCTACTTAAAGCTCTCATCCCTGAAGCTTTGTAAAAATTAGTCATCTAAAAAAAAGTCAGAAATGTAATTTCTTCTTTGAGTTAGTAATATACTGCCTCACTTTTCCTTCTTTGGAAACAAATTTTCCTATTTTAAATAAAACAAGAAACCTGATTGGTGGACAAGCTTATTAAACTGAACTTCTTGTGGGTGGGACCTGGGTGCTGGGTCCAACATGATATCCTGTGTACATACATAAAGGACCTTGCTCCATTCTTGGGTGTCTGTAGATCTATGTCCTCCATGTGCAGTAACAGGATCTCTAATATATGTCTTCCATGTGCAGTAACAGCTGAAGAAATGGGCACCTTGGTCCTACTGGATAATCTAGATCCATCATATACATCACTAGAAGTAGAGGTACATCTAATAGTTCTCTAGGTTCATAACTCTTGTTTTCTTCTCCCCTCCTCAAAAAGGGGGAAAAAGACAAAACCTTGCTGTATGATTTTGCAAAATTTGACTTCTTTTAAATGACTTGTTTATTATTGATTTTTCCCCCTTGGTGCTGTAGGTGGAAAATATTGGAGCAACTTTCACTTGGAGTTTGGAAATGTAAGCTCTTTTGTAATAACTTTAGTTGTACATAGAGTTTTTCAATACTTTATCTGGGATTTGTTGGGTATTGGATCTTATAAATAGTGAAAACAAGGCTGACTAGTTCTTTCTTTGGCGGGAGTGCTATTGTTGGTTCTGTTGAAAGTTGCATATGAGAGAAGATTGGGAACTATTGAGGAGTTGAGAACTCTTTACTGTGTATATTATATTTTTATTGTGTATATTCATTAATTGGAGATGGACAATGCAATTTTATGTTTTTATTTTCTACTGTTAATAGCATATTCAAATAGTTAAATAGTATGATTTTTCTCTTTTTTAGTTTGAGGGTGAAGATGCTGCATTGGTTTGAAACTTTGAATGTTTTGCTTCAAATGATTCGATATTGGATTTTTTTTTTTTTTTTTTTTTTAATGAGGGATTATTATTGCAAAAAAGAATATAGTAACATTTAGTATAAAGGCTCGTGGAAAACAACAAACAGCAAGCAGTGAAAAAAAAAAAAAAAAAAAAAAAAAAAAAAAAAAAAGACCCGAGACCCGGAAATCCGACCCATCACAGACCCGATTTTTCGGGTCGGGTTAGGTTTCAGAGAGGCAAACCCGATTTCTATCGAGTCGGGTTTCGGGTCACAGTAAACCCGACCCGACCCGACCTAATATCAATCCTACTTGCCAGTGGTAGCTATGAGATTTTGGGGGCATTAGAGTTTAGGGTTAGGGAAAGGATGAGAACAGTTGAGATGAGAGAAGAGAGAGAAATGAGAGAAAAGAAAGAATTTCGGAAGGGAGAGAGAAAGAGAGACCTTAAATAACTAATGGGCTTAAACAGTGTCTAGGGACCAAATTGTGTTAAAGGATCAAGTTGGTTATTTTTGAAATGTTTTGGACTTGGTTGGTATTAGTTCAAACCTCAAGGTAGATGAATGCATGAAATTTAACCTAAATTCAATTGTGTGGTACTATTGCCCAATAAGTCACATAGTTCAATTTAATTGTCGTTACTGGTCAGGGTAAAATAATACCTCATGTGCTTTATTGGACCATACAGCCACATAATAATTAAACTTAAATAGTGAACATAAAGTATACTTGAAGAACTCTTCTTAATTTTTTTTTCTTTCACGATTAAGTTACAAAAAATCAAGAACAAATTTGATGTAACTCAACCGACTGACCTGTAGCAGCAGAGAAACCAACTCTAACCCATTCCGGCAAAACATGACTCAAGTCAATAACGAACGAAATGAAAGACAGAAAGTGTTAGTTATTACAGTGACACTCAGACTTTTGGTTGTTAAGTTATAATCTACTGAAGCATATACAGATATACTTAGTTATTACAGTGACACTCAGACTTTTGGTTGTTAAGTTATAATCTACTGAAGCATATACAGATATACTCTTGACCCATATTCAATGCTACTTTCCTATATCACATCTGTGAAAAGAACTGATTCAATGGAATTAACATTGATTCCAACATTATTAGCATATGGATCCCAGGAATTTTTGTAACTGTCGAACTCAACTGCAACAGTTTGATTCCTCGAAGTGTTAAAAAACATCTTCAGAACTAAAAAGGCCAAGATACCCACCGCTTGAATTGCTAGGGATGTCAGACTCAAATGGTGCAATGAAGAATGCAAGTCCATCACCATACAGAGGTGGCTTATCATCAATGGTTTTTATGTAAAGGAGAATTGGGTGGTGAAGTCTGTTAGTCTCCCTGTCCTGGCATCCCAAAGGTGCACTGGTTCAGCATAAGAGGCACGACCAACACTGTAATTGATGTGGCTTTCTAGTTGATTCTTTGTGAGTTCAAGAACTCCATTGGATGGAAATGCATCACCTTGGAAAGTTATTATGTCATTCATGTTTGCTGGAAACTAGTGAATTCGAAGGTAAATATTGAGTTTGCAAGGGGAAGTAGGAATAAAAAGAAGATGAAGAGGTGATTTGAGAAGAAAGAGGATTTTTTGATGTTGAAGAAGGTAGGAAGAAATGGAAGTGATTCATGGTTGAAATGCAAATAGAAGGAGAGAATGAAGGTAAGTTGGATGTCAAGCCGTCGAGGCCTAGATGTAGTTCAACTATATATATATATACACACACACAAGATACAAGGAGAACAATTAAATTGGAAAGTCTACTTTCTATAAATAAGAGAAAGGCAAAGGGATGAAGCTAATTAGCTAAATATAAGAACAATATTGTGTTATCATCTCCCAAATAAAGCAAATTGCCGTCCCAAGGTCGGGTAATTTTTTCTATTAAAAAAAAACGGTCTTCGGAATTTTTGAAGCTACTATATACTATAATATAACATAGTTTGACCTTTTTCTTTTTGGAATCATGGTCAGTTATGTAGTAGTCATCGTGCTATATATCGTTTCCTTGCTTCTACTTTCTTCCGAGTTTCGACCCTTTGTGTATGGAATAGCAATCATGTACAACTAGCTAGGCAACACAGAAGACTTGCCACCGTGATGACATAATTTTATTATAAGATACCTGAGAATATATATATCATATACTATAGATCCGTTTGGATAAAACTTATTTTGCTGAAATTGAAAACTAAAAACTAAAAACATTGTAGCAAATTAATTTTTAAATGTGTGAATAGTACCATAATACTCAATTTTAATGAAAAAGTTACTGAAAAGTGAATTTTGTGGGTCCCGTAAACAGTGCACGGGACCCATAAATTGATGAAAAGCGGCCAAAAAGTTAGAAATATATAGCTACTGGTCATGAACAGTAGTATGAACCGTAGCCGTTTGTCCCCCTGAAAAGCGTACTGCAGCAGAGGAAAAAAAAAAAAAAAAAAAGGGGGAAAACGCAGGAAGACCAAAACGCAGTAAACGCAACGTGTATCCAAACCCCACCTATATTAGAAATTATGGTTGAGTCAAGTGGTTACTCTAACTGATTAAGAAATTAATCTTATATTATTTGTTAGGATATATTTCCTCAAATTAAGGAATAATATTTAACAACTATTTAATTTAGGTAAAATTTTATCATTTAAATTTCAAAAAATTTAAAACTTATTCATACTAAAAGTCTATTATAAGAAATTTTAAACTTAAATCTCAAACAACAACCCACATTTCTTTATTAAAAAAAAATTAAAAATTAAAAAAAAAAAACCCATGTTTGACTTCTACTCCAACCAAAAGTCTATTGTCAATATTTTAAAAATAACTAATTAGTCAATTAATTTTATACATTAATTAAACTTCACTAAATTCAAATTATATTCAAATTAAAAGTCTATTATAAAAAATTCCAAACTTAAATTCCAGACAATAACCCACGTTTTCTTTCTTAAAAAAAAAAAAAAAAAAAAAAACAACAACAACAACAACAACAACGACAACGACAACATTTTGACTTCTACTCCAACTAAAGGCCTATTAATCAAAATTTTAAGAACAACGAATTAGTAAATTTTTATATTATTTATTATATATTTGCTCATCAAATTAAGGGATAATATTTAACAACTATTTAATTTAAATAAAATTAAAATATATAATCAAAATTTTCTAAACTAAATCCCACACAACTTACGTTTTTCATTTTTTTTTTTCTCAAGTTGCATCTTATTAAATTCATGTTTTATTATAATATTAATTTACAAGACTCTTTACTAAGGAATAAGATTTAACAATAATTTAATTTAGATAAAATTTATTATCTAAGTTTTAGAAATTTAAATTCTACTCCAACTAATAGTCTATTATCAAAAATTTCACACACACA
The DNA here is from genome assembly GCA_030445155.1 of Quercus variabilis. Lineage (NCBI taxonomy): Eukaryota > Viridiplantae > Streptophyta > Magnoliopsida > Fagales > Fagaceae > Quercus > Quercus variabilis. Next base: position 84,748,821 of record CP129446.1, on the reverse strand, counting down.
CACACACACACACACACACATTAAGCCATGACTTTTTGATATAATCTCTCTTAACCAATAAAGTCATCCCTATAATTAAATCCCATATAATACCCCCCAGGTTGTTGTATTTTTCTTCTATTTTTTTTCCCAAGATGCAACATATGCTTATATTTTAATCTAATAAATTCATCTTACTTATTGTTCTTTACTTCTTCTTTTTTTTTTTTTTTTCTTTTTTCTTTTTTGATTTGATTGTTCTTTACTTTTGAATTTGTATTCATGATATAATGTCAAAGAAAGTTTACTATAAAGAAGTAAAACAATTGGCACCCATTTAAGTTCTTGGTTCTCTTATTTAAGTTTTTAATTTTTTTTACTCATACTAATTAGTAAATTAATTTTATATTATTTCTTAGGATATATTTCCTCAAAATAAAGGATAATATTTAAAAAATTCTTAATTTAGGTAAAACTTTATCATTTAAATTTTAATAAATTTAAATTCTATTCAAATTAAAAGTCAATTTTAAAAAATTCTAAACTTGAATCTTAGACAATAACCCACATTTTCTTTCTTTTAAAAAAAAATCTAAATTTTGACTTTTGCTCTAAGTAAAAGTCTATTATCAATATTTTAAGAACAACTAATTAGTAAATTGATTTTATACATTTAGACTTCAAAAAATTTAAATGGTATTCAAACTAAAAGTCTATTATAAAAAAAAAATTAACTTAAATTTCATCAACTTTAAATTCTATTCAAACAAAAATTTTATTAGATAAAACTCTAAACTTAAATCCTAGACAACAACCCACGTTTTCTTTCTCAAAAAAAAAAAAAAAAAAGTTGCATTTTACATGTTAGGAGAAGCTTAAATCCCACACAACTCAAAATTTTTTTTTCTTTCCTCAAGTTGCATTTTATTAAATTAATATTTTATTAGGATATTAAACTACATGACTCTTGACTAAGGGATAAGATTTAACAATAATTTAATTTAGATAAAACTTTATCATCTAAGTTTTAGAAATTTAAATTCTACTCCAACTAATAGTCTATTATCAAAATTTTCATATATATATATATATATATATATTAAGTCATGGTTTTTGGATATAATCTCGCTTAACCAATAAAGTCATCCTTATAATTAAATTCTATGCAATACACCACACGTTGTTGTATTTTTTGTTTTTCAGTTTTTTCCCCAAGATGTAACTTACGCTTATCTTTTAATTTAATAAATTCATCTTATTCATTGTTCCTTGCTTTTGAATTTGCATGCAGGATATTATGCCAAAGGAAATTTACTATAAAAAAGCAAACAATGGACACCCATTTAAGTTCTTGGTTCTCTTATGTATGTTTTTAATTTTTTTTAATTCTCAAATTTTGAACTCTTTTGTGTATTTTTTTTTTTTAATTTTGGTTTTGGTTATTATATTTAATTTGTGAGTATGTTGATTTTTTTAATTAGACTATCACTAGGAAAAATTTTGTATTGAGAATCTATTTTGTTTAATATTGTCTGTACTGGTTAGAAAATTGATTAAATATAATCCAAATAAGAGTGAATGAATGATCAAACTCATTTCATATCTCATATACATTAAGAAATTAATACAAAACACAAAGAGAATTTTCAAATTTAGATAAACACTGATAAAGTCCAAACTCTAAACAACTAGACCTTAAAGAAATTTTTTATTAAAATTATTTACTTATTTTATAATTTATTATTAATATTTATTTAATAATTTTGTTTTAATTATTTAAAAAAAAATAGCTTTCATATGAATTTTCAGCAATCCGCGCAGTGCACAAAAGTAATACTAGTAAATATAATAAAATTTGGACTTAAAAGTCGTAGTTACGCCAAATGACTTTACTAAATTGCAACAATTTTTTCTAAACTATGGTTGCATCAAATGGCTTCACCAAGTTACAACAATACTTTAGATTAAAAAAAAAATTAGATAGAGACAAAAACTTATTTGTTCTTGTCAATTTCTTTAAATAATATAAGAATAAGTGTTTTAAGTTTTAACAAAACAAGCAACATGCATCTAAGTTTTAGTTGTTAGAGACAACAACTTATTTGTTCATATCAACTTTTTTTAGATAAAATAATAATAAGTGTTGTGAGGTCAGAGAATCTGGTAACCCCGGCCCACTTCGTACCAAGTCCAAGGCCCATGCCGAGGAGAAAGAAATACTCGAGGACGAAGTATGAAAGTCCAAATTGCTCAGGAACCTTGCCGAGGACAACCATGTCCTTGGCCAACCAAGACCATAGGAGGGGGAAGTAACGGGCCACTAAAGGTAGCCTTTCAGGGCATCTAAAGAGAAAGAACAAGTACAACGCATCAGCTATGGAAGTATGGTGGAGGGGCAGAACCAGGATGAATTGTCACCTCCATATTAAATGCGCACAACCAACGTTCTAACCGCATTAATGAGGAAATGACCCCTGAGCAGTGCTGCCTCGGTTACTGCAACTCATAGGAGGTTTGGTAAAGTGGCTAATAGGATGGGTTGTCAGAGGAAGGCATGGATGATCAACAAGTGGAAGAAGGGGATCGCAGGAAGAGGGCTACATAAGGGGAAGAAACAGATCAACTAAGGGGGACCATTCCCATGGGAGAGGGACTACTACCAAGCTCCTCGGATCGGGTTGAGGACAGACTTTTAAGGATGATTTCGGTTCACCTGCGTTCGATGGTGGCCAACATTGCATTAGACGTTGTCTGCTTGTTAGGGCCTAGTTCTTGAACCCGCTCTCTACAAATTCATTGTATTGGGCTAGCTGGGCTTGAGTCCACTCATTCAACAGTAGAAGTGCTCAAACCCAGTCCCTACAAGTGTTTTAACAAAATGTGCAACATGAATTTTAGATAAAATAACAATAAGTGTTTTAATAAAACATGCAGCATGCATCTAAGTTTCAGTTGATAGAGACAATAACTTAGTTGCTCTTATCAATTTCTTTAGATAAAATAACAATAAATGTTTTAACTAAACATGCAATATGCATTTTAGATAAAATAGCAATAAGTGTTTTAACAAAACATGTAACATGCATCTAAGTTTCAATTGATAAAGACAACAACTTAAGTTGCGAAGACATCCAAACATTTGGTTGTTGAGTAATAACTTACATTAGCATGTACTATTGACCCCATTTGAATGCTACTTGTTCACTCTGCCCACTGCCACTGGCACTATTATTGATGGGGCCGTCCAGTTGATTTTTTGTGAGTTGGAGAACTCCATTGGATGAAAATGCATCACCTTGGAAATTTATTGTGTAATATAAGTTTGGATGGAAACTAGAGAAGTTGAAGGAAAATGAGTTTGCATGGGGAAGCAGCAATAAAAAGAAGATGAACAGCGGATTGAGAAGAGACTAGATCTTCTGAGGTTGAAGAAAGTAAGAACAAATGTTGAAGTCGAAGTAAGTCATGGTTGAAATGCAAAATGTAAAAACAGCCCAATTACACATTGTTGTCCAAATTACAATTCAACTTAACTACTACTTATCAGTTGCAAGAGTAGACAGCAGCTTCGAATGAATCAACTTGTAAATTCTTGAAACACTAAATAAACCATAAATGCATGTATGGAAAATACAAGTAAACCAAAAAAAAATTTCTTGTTTTCACAAGGCACAAAATAAAAGACATATACCATAAACAATCTCATAATATAAATCATAACCAATGTATCATAGTTTGTAAAACAAGAACATAAGTAAAACAAGAAACATGAAAAATACAAAAGCATTTAAAAAATATAAAAGCATGTCTTCTCCTAACATGTACAATCACGTCATCAAAACATATCTCCACCTAAATACAATCTACAACTAAAAAATATCTATCTCCCCCTATCACTATGCACTTCCCCTTTTTGTGACGTATTGCTAAAAGTCAATCATGACTGATTCGAGGGTGGAGCCAGTGGAGAAGCACCTCTAGCATCAACTAAATCTGCTCACTCCCCCTTTTTGTGACGTATTGCCAAAAGGCAATCATGACTGATCCGAGGGTGGAGCCCGTGGAGAAGCACCTCTAGCATCAACTAAATCTGCTTGTAAGGCTGCAACCTCATTGAGCAAGTCCAATAGAAGCTGTCCATGTGCCACCTGAACCTTAAAAGTATACTAGCCCCATCAATATTTTTAAAAGGATGTGCATCACTAAACAAAATATCGAACTTTAGAGCCTCCTTGAAGACTATATGTGATGCAAATTTTTTATCCTTCACTAGCTGTATATTCTTCATGCCAATGCACTAGTTAAACTCAATGAATTGAAATATTAAATGAGTGTTTACAAATAGTATATTGTTTGCCAAAAAATAACATCCAATGAATTAATAATTACACTTTTCCAGCAAAATTGTAAAACAAAAGTATACTAGCCCCATCAATATTTTTAAAAGGATGTGTATCACTAAACAAAATATCAAACTTTAGTGCCTCCTTGAAGACTATATGTGATGCAAATTTTTAATCCTTCACTAGCTGTACATTCTTCATGCCAATGCGCTAGTTAAACTCAAGGAACCTAAGCCTTGAATTTCCTTCATCATCAGATGACCCTTCTGCACTCCTCAACTCATCACTGTCCCCATGGTTTGAGTCTCCTTCACCATTCCAAACTCCCTCAAGCTGCTTGCTCCCAATTGCTCTATTGATTCCATCATCCTTCATACCAAAATTTTCATTTATGTCATCACCTAATTCAGAACAATCACTCAAATTGTAATCTTTGCCATCCTTGTCATCATCCACATCAATTGGAACATAAACAATTTCAAATTGGCCATCAGCCTCAATAGAATCATATTGGGATTGAGGGGCTTGTACATTTGGCATAGAAGGTGAATTTCTAGGGAGTGGCAGTGGACATTCATCCATGGCTACAACAAAAAATTAACAAGAACATTAATAGAAGAGCTGGAGAAAAAAAAAAATTAAAAAATAAACAATATAGAGAATAGTGGGAAAAAAAAATATTACAACATGCACATGCACATATGCATAATTGTTGCTACTTCAATTCACGTAATTCAAAATATTACAATATACATGGTTATTGCTGATCAAGATCATTGTTTACTATTTATAAATGGATCATGCACATGATCAATAATGCTAGTTTCCACAGTGGTGGCTTAGCATGACCCACAAAATGCTGCATTAATACTCAAATTCAATCATATGTTCTTAGTTTTTACAGTATTAATCAAACAAATAAACCTCGGAAAAAGTAATGGAGCAAGGAATTGTTCAAAGATGGGGTAATGATCTGTAACAAATACCAATTCAATTCGCTTTATCTTCGTTACTTGCTTTATCTTCTCTAATTTTTTCAAAAATTAACTGCATAGCTACTCACAAAGTCTGGCTTTCTGGGAAAATGAATGTATTAGCTAAGGTTAATGTAACGGTCAGTGACAATGGCAAGTTACGGATCATAATTTTTTTTTTTTTTTCAAAAAATTGAGTAGCAAAAGGAATCTTTTTATGCTGAAGGAATCTAATGCATTCCCTTTCATTAATAATATTTTGTAATATTTCATTGATAGACTTTTTTATTAACAGCAATGAAAACATTATTATAAGAAAATAAACTTGGAATAGAGAAGACTTCCTTGAAGCTATCCTTAATATTTAGCCACTGAGCGGCTTGATTATCAAAAACACATAACAGAACACATTATTATGAACTTAAAAGATGAGGGAATTAGCTATTCTAGTTCTTTTTCATTTGTAGGCTAGCTCTAGTGAAAACAAATTGTACTGAAAAGAAACCCAAAGCTGCTTCCAACAACAACAACAACAAAAATCAGGTGCTTCTCCTTTTCTTTTACTCATCTTATAAAAATCCCATCAACCAAAAATCAGATTCTTCAATTCCCATTTCCTATTTCTATAATTTGATTATTAGGATGTACTCTATTTCTTGACTTTTCAAAATTTATTGTTAGGCAAAGATATATGATCTACAATGATTGCCTTTTGCCTTTTTTTCCCCTATGTATCTGCTCCATTGCTTCGAAATGTCCAAAAAGACCACTCTGAGAATCCAGAAAGCCTTGTCTGTTTTCTTATATTTCTTAGATATTTCTCTCAGGCATTTAATCAAACAGTTGTAGAGCATGCTCAAAAGTAATAATGCAATACACATTCACAAAAGCACTGGCCACATAAACATCAATTGCAAAACAATATAAAGAATATACTTCATTCACCTAATATATAAACTATAATTTCAACTCCAAATTTTAATATTTGTTTCATTTGTAAATTCTATTAACTTCTATGAAACAAACAAGCTCACAGAAACCCAACGCCAAAAAATTAAACCAAGCCAAGAAATTCCTATAGAAATTCACTCATGGAAAAAAAAAAACAAAGAAAGCAGAGGGTTTGTTGCAGATTTAAATACCAATACCAGCAAATGAAAGAAAGAAAGAAAGAAAGAAAGAAACCTACCAGGTGGTGACTGTCGAATGGCGATGGAAATACAAGCCGCCGTCGAGACACTAGCAGCGATATGACGGGGCTACCTGTCACGGTGGCTCTGGTTCTACGTCTCTCTCCTCTCTCCGGTGCACAGACCTAAGCAATCTCCTCTTTCCATCGGTTTCACATTCATAACATTCAGTTTGCTCATTTTTAAATCTCTCAGTGTATCTCACATGATTTTATTTCGTTAGTTTTTTAACGGTAAGCAAATAAAAGTATTGATTTGACAGATGTGTATAGTTTATGAAGTAAATTGGTTAATAAAAAAAGTTTAAGGGGGTGTTTTGGCTAGTAGTTGAAAGTTTAGGAGGTTAATGAATATTTTTCATTTTTTCCCCATCATTAAGAATGAAACTTTGAGTAGAAAAAAGAAAAGAAAAAAAAGAAATATTGAAAATAGAGCATGTTAAGAATTCTTACTAAGTTCCAACCACTCTGTATTTCCTTCAATCTGATCTCCACCAAAAATTCTAGCCATTTCGAAATCAGAAATTTTTGGGTTCATCTTACTATCAAGTAAAACATTACTATACTTTGAGAACTCTATGTATAATTTTCAATCATAAGGTCCTTGTAAAGATAGAGAAACCCTTGCACAATCCCACAAATAATGTTAAAGCGTATAGACCAACCTAAAACTTTAGCTCTCATTTCATTTGGCAAGTTTCTCATTTGTGTTAATACAAAGTCCGACTTGGACAATAAAACACGAAATTGAAATTTATTTAAATAATAATAATAAAGGGACAAATTTTTTCCTCCAAACCAGGTCTGAAAAATCTCCTCCCATCCATTATGTGGTTGTTCATAAAACCATCCACAAGTATTAAATTACATGATTCATTAAATAATTTAAACATGACATATGACTATAGTAGACTATGTGACTCAAAGTACATAAGGATAATTTTTTAAGTTGTCACATAGTGAGTTGGAGGAACTTCTCTCAAAATTGGTTTAGAGAAAATTTGTCCTAAAATAATTTCACGAAGATCGGAAAGAATTATTAATTTTTTGAGAAGTTCAAACCAAAAATGAAGGAGTCTCAGCTTCCTTTGGGAATGTATTCATAGATTAGCATTGTCTCCTCTCCTTCAATGCAATAGCCCAAAAGCCTAACCAAATTATGGTATTGCAATTTGGCAATCAACATAACTTCATTTTTAAACTCATTTAATCCTTGTAAAGAACTTTGTGAGAGCCTTTTCACAATAATTTCATGTCCATTTGTTAGTGTACCCTAGCATCCCTAATGTCCATTTCTTTGTCCATGGCTTGCTCTCCACATCGTAGCAAAGCTGCCTTCCATCCCACTACCTTGACATTATTGTGTCTTCTCTCTCCTACAATCATTACATAGTACAATAGCTGTATTAGGTTTTGAAATGGGGGAATCACGGTTTGATACCTGTCCTTATGTACCTAGCAACATTCCTCGTACTATAAGAGGAACTTGTTGCTGAACAATTAGGGCAAGAACCTAGAAAGACAAAGAGAAAAAGGCAAGAAGTCTAGAGAGAAAAGGGAGGCTTTCTTTGGGAAGAACATGACTACTATGTAAAAGCACTAACTTTCACATAATAGAGAACTCTTAGGAGCAAGGGACATTCTTCCCTTGCTCACCTGTTGTTTTTCATCCCTTCCAAAGGATTTTCCACATATTTCCCGTGTCTCTTTTACTTTCTCTATTTCACTTTTGCATTTTCTTGACATTAGAGTGTTAAAGTTTTCATTTTTATTGTTCTTAAGCTCTTCACTCAAATGTACTGCTAGAAACATCACCCCCATTTCCTTACATAGTCTTGACAAATCTAACTTAAGCATATAAATAATAACATTTGTACTTTGGAACAAAAACATTTGCATTTAAGAAAAATAAATAGTATCAATTGAATAGTAATAGAGTGCATCAGTAGGTTTTTCCACGATCTATATTTAACTATTTTATAATATATATATATATATATATATATATATATATATATATATATATAAAGAAATAAATCCTAAAGGAAAAAGCATAAAAAAAGGTTTGATGTGGAGGATGAGATGGCTCAACAGGAGCATATAAACATTAAATGCTACGCTTTAGTTTTTAGATATACTAGCCTCTAAGCATGCGCTCACACGCATGTTCAGAGGCTCTTTTTTTTTTTTTTTTTGATAAAAATTAATAATGTGCATAAATTATAAATTTGGGATTAATATATTTTCCAATTAAAAAAAAAAAAAAAAAAAAAAAAACCCAGGGGTGATGAATGTTAACCATTTGTGGTGAAATAATTTTTTCATCATACTCCTAGGTTTTTGTTGTGATTGGAAAATATATTAATCCCAAATTTATAATTTATGCACATTATTAACTATTACCCAAAAAAAAATAGAAGAGCCTCTGAGCAGCACGCATGTGAGCGCATGCTTTTAGAAGCTATTTTAATATAAATTATGAAATAAATTAACTTTCAATTAAGAGGATCCTAATTTATGTAGAAACCTTTAATCCGTGTAAAGAACGCGTGCAAAGAAATAAGAAAACCTGTATAAAATATAAGAATTTTCTTTTTCATTTCAAGATATGGTAGTCATGCACAAATCACACCTTTATTTATTTATCTTCATAAGAGCATTTTTACCATCAGGTGTGTCAAATGCCAAATATCCTCAGCAGTTGTTGGTGGCTATTGTTGCGGCAGTAGTGGATGTGCTGTTGTTGTTGTTGTTGTTGTTGTTGTTGTTGTTGATGATGATGATGATGATGGGGAGGAGTTAATATATTATTTTAATGTGTTGTGAATATTATTTTAATGTATAGAATTGAAGAATAAAACATCTGATGAATGAGATATTGTAAAATGATGTGGTAAAATAATAAAGTTGAATTTTGATGCGACAAAATGACATTTTTTATAGAAGAACTAATGGTAATGCTCTAATGAAAGGAAAATTTAAAGCGATTCCATAAGTTTAATGTTTTGACTTGGCTTGTCATTTAACTAAGGTTTTGTCTGGTTAAAAAAAAAAAAAAAAAAGTCTTGTCTGTTATAGCCTTACAAATCAGTTTTTTTTTTTTAAATAAAAAAAAAAAATCCAACCAAAATTATTTTTATCTCAACCCCCCCCCCCCCCCCCTAAAAAAAAAAAAATCAAAGTATGAATGATCTAACACTCGTTCACTCCACTTAGTGGCCAATCAGACCCTCTTGTTACGAGACTTGGTTTTCAAAGACATGGTTTTTTGGGTTCAAGTGCATGATATCCCGATTACTTACATGAATCAGAGGACGACAGAAGATTTATGTGCTAAGGTTGGTGAGGTGATACGTATGCCTGAGGATTCTACCTTGAGCGGACATGGTTTCATGAGGGTACGGGTTCGAGTGGATGTCACTCAACCCCTTTGCCGTGGTAGGGTTGTGACACTGGAAAACGGTGAGCAATCATGGGTAACCTTTAAATATGAGAGGCTGCCTAATCTTTGTTACTGGTGCGGATGCCTTGATCATGCTGATAAGGATTGCGAAGCTTGGATCCATAGTAAAGGTTCTCTCAAAACAAAGGACAAAAGGTATGATTCTAGTATTAGAGCCCTACCTTTTTATGCCTCGAAAAAGAATATTGTCTGTGTGCAAGGATTTTTTGAATCACAGAAACTGAAGATCAAAGAGAGGGCTGGTTTTCCGATGAAGCCAAGTCGAGGAGGACCACCGGATGACTTGTGCCGGCAGAAGGAAAAATCAGGGATGGAAGGTGCGACTGCTACGGAGGACATTAATGCAGACTTGAATTCAGACAGGTCAGACATTCTGGTTTCCATGCCTATTTCTCAGAGCCATAATCATGATATTAAATATGATAAAGTCAATCCCATTATTACGGAGCACACGTCTAAGGATTTTGATTTTCATGGAGATATCCTTCATGAAGATGCTACAACAGGTGCCACGTTGAACTCAATGGGTTGTAAACATCCTTCTGGGCCAACTTCTAAAAGCCCAACTAATACTACACCTGTTGTGAAGCCGGGCCTAGTAAGTGATACAGCAGCTAAGTGGGTTAGGATTACTCGGCCCAATAACTCATGCAAAGGTGATGCAAACAACGCTCAGCTTAGGAAACGCCACAGCGAAGTTTTCTCTTCTGAACTTTCAGCAGCAAAGCGTCGAATACAGAGTGATGAAGTCCCTCAGTCACGTTCTTTTTCAACGGTGGAGGCTGTCCAACAACCCCACCGGTCACAATGAATTGGTTATGTTGGAACGTGCGAGGGCTTGGGAACCAATGCATCGTTCATGAGCTTGCATCGATGATACGGGCGCAAGATCCTACTGTCGTGTTCTTGGCCGAGACATGGGCAGACGAAGATAGGCTGTTGAAACTGTGTGATGAGATGCATTTTAATGATGTATGGGTTGTTCCGAGAGAGACAAGGGCAGGTGGTTTGGCTCTACTTTGGCGGAATTTAGTTCAAATTGATGTGGACTCCTCCTCCCTTAACCATATAGACGTTATTGTCAATAGAGGGAAGGAGAATTCATGGCGGTTCACGGGTATTTACGGGATGCCGGAAGCTAGTCAGAAAAGTGAGACATGGGATTTAATCCGCAATCTTTAGCGGAAATACTCCCTTCCATGGTTATTCGCTGGTGACTTTAATGAAATCTTATTGTCACATGAGAAGCTAGGTGGGGCACTACGTAGTGAAGTTGCTATGAGGGAGTTTAGGGAGGTTGTGGATGACTGTGGGTTTATGGACCTAGGTTATGTGGGAAAAAAATACTCTTGGAGAGGCAAACGTGGAGAACACATGGTGTTGGAAAGGTTAGATCGTGCTCTAGCAACTCATTCGTGGCTTGCTTTATATTCGGGCTCAAGAGTACAATGTATTCAATCCAAAGCTTCTGATCATTATCCTATAGTCATTAATCCTGAAGGAATAGCAATCAAACCTTGCAAACCCTTTAGGTTCGAACAAATGTGGCTTAAGGAGAGTGGAGGCGGAGAAACCATTAAGGCAGCGTGGCTGTCTCCACTACCTCAATCAAACTCGCCATTGATGCATGAAAGAATAAAGTTATGTGGAGTTAAACTTATGGAGTGGAGTAAACGCTCCTTTGGGAGTGTGAGGAAGCAATTGGAAGATAAATCAAAGCTTCTGGAAAGGGCCGAATTTGCAGCAGCACAGGGGGTTGATTATGAGGCAGTGAAAATACTACGAATAGAGGTAAATGAGTTGTTGGATAAAGAAAGCTTAATGTGGCAGCAATGGGCACGAGCTTTGCACCTAAAGTGTGGTGATAGTAATACTCGGTTTTTCCATAATAAAGCTTCGCAAAGATTTCATCGTAATAGGATAATGGGTTTATTTGACGAGACAAACTCTTGGTGTTCAGATAGTGCTCAAGTGGCTGACATCATAGTTCAGTTCTATTCAAGATTGTTCACATCCAATAGGCCAACCAATGTCAATGGTATTTTGGAAGTGATACAACCTTTAATTACTGAGGATATGAATACCAACCTGACTAGAGTTTTCACTAAACAAGAAGTTGATCTTGCTTTGAAGGAGATGGCTCCAATTAAGGCTCCAGGTCCCGACGTTATGCCCCCTCTCTTTTTCCAATCCTTTTGGCACTTGATTGGTGATGATGTCTCTAAAGCTGTCTTGGATTGTTTAAATTTCTGTCATATTCCAAAAGAGTTTAATTACACTTATGTTACTCTTATTCCCAAAGTGAAAAATCTTGAAAAAATCGCTGAGTTTAGACCAATAAGTCTTTGCAATGTAATTTACAAATTGATTTCAAAGGTTCTAGCTAATCGTTTAAAACCTTTGCTGCCATCTATTGTTTCTAAGAATCAAAGTGCCTTTCAAGTTGGGCAGGTGATCATAGATAATATTCTTATGGCATTTGAAACACTGCATTAGCAAAGTGGTTCTACAAGTTTTATGGCTCTTAACTTGATATGAGCAAGGCTTACGATCGAGTTGAATGGTCTTTTTTGGAATGCTTGTTGAGGAAGATGGGTTTTCGCACCAGATGGTTTGATCTTATGATGGAGTGTATTACTATAGTATCTTACTCCATTCTAATTAATAGGGAACCTTTACAGACCATCCACCCTAGCAGAGGATTGAGACAGGGAGACCCTCTATCCCCCTATCTCTTCCTTCTCTGCACTGATGGTTTACATGGTTTAATTTCTAAAGCTGCTACTGCTGGTGATATTAGAGGTATCTCTATTTGCAGAAATGGTCCTAGATTAACCCACTTAGTTTTTGCAGATGACAGCCTGCTTTTCTGCAGAGCTTCGGTTCAGGAATGTACACATATCCAAAACCTTCTTGCTATTTATGAAGAAGCATCTGGACAAAAGTTGAACCGAGAGAAAACCACATTGTTTTTCAGTAAAACACCGAATAGTGTGGTCCAAGACTCCATTAAAGACTTATTAGGTGTACCTGAGATTAAGCAATATGAAAAGTATTTAGGCTTACCATCCTTTGTAGGTAAGCATAAGAGAGCTAGTTTGGTGTACATCAAGGACCGGATATGGTCCAAGCTCCAAGGGTGGAAAGAGAAGCTCCTCTCCCAAGCTAGCAGGGAAGTTCTTTTAAAAGCAGTAGTTCAAGCAATCCCGGCTTACTCTATAAGCTGCTTTAAACTACCCATTACTCTTTGCAATGAGATAGAGATTATGATTAGAAAATTTTGGTGGAGTCAACGTGGTACTAGGAGGCGCATTCATTGGGTGAAATGGCGTACTTTATGTAGACCAAAAGATTGTGGAGGCATGGGCTTTAGGGAGCTCCAAAATTTAACGACGCTATGTTGGCCAAGTAGGTTTGGCGTCTCTTACACAATCAAGACTCACTATTTTTTAGATTTTTTAAATCAAAATTTTTCCCCCATGGATCAATTTTTGATGCTGAGGAAAATAAAGGGTCTTTTGCTTGGAGAAGCATTTTGAAGGGGAGAGATCTCATTAAGAGTGGAATGAAATGGAGGCTTGGGAATGGGTCGCATGTGAGAATTTTTCATGATGCCTGGCTGCCTGGGTCTAGGCAAGGCAAAGTCGTATCTCTGGCCTCAAAAAGCCATGAAAATGCTTTGGTTTCTAGCCTTATTAACCAAGTTGATAGGTGCTGGAAGGAGGCAGAGATTGATAATTTATTCCTACCTAAAGAGGCAGCAATTATCAAGGCCATTCCGCTTAGTGTTTTTGATCGGGATGACCTTCTTTTTTGGTCGTACACTCATGATGGAAGTTATTCGGTTAAATCAGGTTATCGGCTTTTGATGGAACAAGAAGACACGGTGCTCTCTGGTACATCAAATGGTGGAGCAAATTCAAATGTTTGGAAGGCTATTTAGAGTATGAGAATCCCAAACAGAGTGCGGACTCTTGTATGGCGAGCTGGGACCAATTCGCTGCTTACAAAGGTTAATCTAGTTCGCAAGAAAATATTGACGGAAGATGTTTGTACGGAATGTCAGACACAGCCAGAGGACGTGATACATGCTCTCTGGACTTGCCCGAAGTTAAAGGATATGTGGAAGATGCAGTTTAGCAGGCTCATGGCTAACACGCGGTCTTGTTCTAGCTTCCTTGAGATACTTGAACAAGCTTTGAAGGCTAAGTCTTCTTTTGAGCAGTTTGCGATGACGATATCTGAAGTATGGCAGAGACGAAACAGAGTCCATATGGGAGAGGCTGTATTACCTTTGCATGTGCTACCTCATAAGGCGCATGATGCTCTTCAAGAATTCTAGAACTGACGTCCTACCCATTTGGATATCCCAAGGACAGCCCGTGCTGTGAAATGGAAGCCGCCTAACGCACCGTGTATGAAGGTGAATTTCAACGGCGCGCTCTTCTCTCAAGCTGAACTTGCTGGCATCGGTGTGATCATCCAGAATGACCAGGGACTTGCTATGGTTGCTCTATCACAACAGATTCCATCACCTGCTTCGGTGGAGATGGTGGAAGTGATTGCGGCACGTCGGGCTCTGATGTTTGCTAAGGAAATCGGGTTTGACAAGGTGGAGGTGGAAGGTGACTCTGAAACAGTAGTTAATGCTATTCTTGGTGACTACATGGACAACTCTTATATGGGTCATGTACTGTAGGATATTAAATGTTTGTTTTCTAGTTTTTCTTGTATTTTTGTTAAGCATATTCTTAGAGAAGGAAACTGTCTTGCCCATGAGCTTGCTAGAACGGCAATTAGACATCCTTTTCTTGTCCGGATGGAGTCAGTGCCTCCAGATATTCTTGATACTTATCAACTTGACATTTTAAGGATGCATTAATAAACTCTTTTCCCCGGTGGGGTTCTTTCTAAATATATATATATATATACTTGTCATTAACCCGTGTGATGCACAGGAAATAGCTATTGAAAGAGTTTAAGGGGAGAAAAAATGTTGTTTTATTTACTAGTTTTTTGTGGGAAGAAATAAGAGACAATGTTGTATCTCTAGTTTAGTTTGTGTAGTATATATAATATTGAATATATATTAAAGGTGTCTGTTAACCGAAAATGTGTCTATTTAACGAATATGTGTCCATTGGCCGAAAATGTGTCTATTGAACGAAAAAATGCCTATTAATCGAAAAGGCACCTATTGAACAAAAATGTGCTTATTGACCAAAAATGTGCTTATTGAATGAAAATGTAACTATTGAATGAAAAAGTACATATTTAATGAAAAGGTACCTCTTGGCCAAAAGGTATCTATTGAATGAAAATGTGTTTATTGACCAAAAATGTGACTATTGAATAAAATTGTGTCTATTAACCGAAAATGTGCCTATTTAATAAAAAAGGTGTTTGTTGAAAGGTCATAATTCTTTGGATATAAACAGTGATTCATATTCATTTGATAACTTCTTCTCAACTTCTTCTCTTTCATCTTTCATTGAAAGACAAGAACCCTGTGTGTTTTCTCTAAAGTTGCTATTTGTAAATCAGATTTTTTTTTTTTTTTGGTTAAATAGTGAAAAGGTCTAGGAATCAATAAAATTCGTAAAACATTGCCTAAAAAATTGGACCACTCTTCTGGTTTTTGAACTCTCCTATATTCCTTCAATCACGCATAAATTCTAAAAAATTGGACCACTCTCCTAGTTTTTGAACTCTCCTATATTCCTTCAATCACGCATAAATTTAAACTACCAATTCTAGCAATTACTTGCTGTAACCATTTCTTCCATCCCCTTATACGAAGTGAATTTGCAGAGTGGCAGTGTCAGGGGGTTCTATGTAGTAAGTTAGGCAACATTTGAAAGTTCTAAGAAAAATAGCATCTCGAGTTTTAGAAACTCGAGATGCTGTTTAAATATCAACTGTTCAAACACTTGCTATGTAGTTGCTGATTTGGAGTAAATGCCATATAGATCTTGAGTCTTTAAGACTTGATTTCTACAAAACAAAAATCGAGTCTTAGAGACTCGATTTTTTAAGGAAAAAATATTTTATCGTAATAGATATCGAGTATTAGAAACTCAATAATTTTTTAAAATTTGTATAGAACTCGAGTCTTATGGACTCGAGTTCTACTAGGCAAAATTTTATAAACACACACGCAGTCCATAAAATTTTATAAACACAGATTGCCTCTCACCCACTCAATCCTCACTCACCACATTGCCTCTCACCCATAACACTCGGCCTCACTAACTCACTGCCTCACTCACCACATTGCCTTTCACTCTCACTCACCACATTGCCACTCACTCTCACTCACCACATTGGCTCTTTCACTGCTCTTCCCTCTCAACAAATTCATATCTCATGTAAGGGTTTTTTGATTTGATTGTCATTGTAGTTGGGTATTAGTTGTTGTTGGGTGTGGGTTAAAGAGTTTGCCTATTTATTTCACAAATAGTTAACATTACCTAGTTAATATACCAATATTGTGAATTATAGAACTTTGTTTTGTTAATGTTAATTTTTTGAGTATTTATTTGCATGGTTTTTGTTATAAAAATTTTATTCATCATTTTTAGGCTCTTAATCATGATCTTACAAGTTTCTTGACTTTATTCATCGTTGTTTTGGGTACAAAATGGGTAGTGAATGAATTGTAGTGAATGGGTATGAAATGGGTATGTAATGAAATGAGTGACTTATGGATATAAAATTAATTGTAATGAAATGGGTATTCTTTGCCCCAACAAGGTGACTAATGAGAATTCTTTGCCCCACCAAAATTTTGTTGTCATTCTCTAGAACTCCAAAACCAAGCAACTCCGCACACGGTTGCCTCCAATTCCCATCCACCACAGCAGTCGACCCAACCAAGACCTCACCGTCTATAGGAAGTCCGAAAATGACCTCCACATCTTCTAGGGTGATTGACATCTCACCATGTGGAAGATGGAACGTATGAGTCTTTGGCTGCCATCGCTCAACTAGGGTTGATATTAGGTAATGATCTATCTCTCTGGAAGGGGCCCTAAACAATCCTTCTAGCCCCACCAACTTGATAATGTCAATCACCTGATTATCTTGCATCATTATGTTTGCCATCTCCTTAGCGCGATCACGGCATGTAAGTGGGCCCGGGTCTTTCAAAATCGATAAAAATTATAGCGGTTGTTAGAACTAGATATACAACTTTGAAAAACTTGCTAAAAGTCAAAGACAACGTAAAATTAAAACAGTTGTTAGAACTAGATATTTCACCTCGCCATTCCAAATGTCCTCTGATCGATGATTTCGTTGTTGCGTCAACAATGAAGGATCTTGTGGACCAGGGCGCACGATCTCTGGCTCCTCATCGATCTGAGGCTCCATACTGCAAAGTGTGCTACTGTAATACATTCGGACATATCTTTGAGGATTTCTATCATTCAGCTAAGCATAAATCTATAATTTTTCCATAATAAAAAGTTAAATGTCTAACAATAACCCAAATTACAGTTGACCACATTCTTATATGCAAAGTGATCAAACCAAGTAATCAAAAATCACAACCAAAAAAAAAAAAGGCTAAGCCAAATAGATGTGTCAATTGAAAGTCAATTGAGTGTAATCAGTGATCAAAATGTTTGAAAATGTATTAAAATGTTAAATGTTATACATTTTCTTAGCAATAAAAATAATAAAGGGTATGAATTCAAATGTTCTTTTCACTCATTTTACCAGCCATCATTATTTAGCTTTTGGTGGAATTGTTTTAACTGGAAGGTTAGCAAACACTACAAGTGATCACCCTGATACATAAAGATTACATCCAATTGTGGGGGTCAATATCAGGTGCAAAGTGATGGGGACTTCCTTAAGAAACTCAGTGCAACTGAACTTCAATGAAGCAGAGAAAACCATGTGTAGCAGCAGTTTTATGGAATGAAATAAACTAATTGTGCTGATGTATCTTCATAGACCAAGAACTACAATACTTTCAAATCAAGCAAATCCCAAAGAGTTAAACAAAATCTTCCATGTGAGATAGTAAGAACAAATCTATATGCTAAAGCTGAGTACAGAACAAGGAAAACCCATGAAAGTAATGCCACTTTGAACCCAAGAAATTGTTGCAAACAACTTCAACTGTAAAAAAATCACAACAAAATAAGGTATCAAAACTCAAAAGCCTCAATTTTTTTAAATTTTTTTTTTTTTTTTTGTGATTATAACCAAAGAACGAAGAACAAAAATAAGAGCACAAACAAAAGCACAAATTTCTCTAATTTAGCCCAATGAAGAAATTTGCATCATTTCTATACAAACTATAAGTAAAGACATATTACACAGATCCAAAGAGTTCAACAACATTTGCAACCACCCCATAACAAAGATTTTACTAACATAAATCCCAGCAAGTAAACACATATCAAGCATTATTACCCAAAAACCAACAAAAAAGAGAGACAAAAACAGAACATGCCAGCAACCCAAATCATACAACAAGTAACAAAACAAATCCGTCTAACAAGAAAAACTAAAGCACTAACAAGGGAAATTATTAAATACAAACACTTGGGCCTAGATGGAATGATTATTTAAAAAGCTCAAATTTTTATAAGAAAAACATACCTTCAAACTTGAAAAAATCTAAACTTCCATTGGTAGGGACAAAACGGATTTTCAAGGTATGGGTGAGGGTGAAGCCGATTGTGAGGAAAAGGGATTTTCAAGGTATGGGATTTTCAAGTCTGAAATCGGTTGTGAGGAAAAAGAGAGCGTTTGAGGATGAGGGTGATTTTTGTTGTACGCTGAGGGGTTGAGGATGATTGACTGGGTGTTTGAGTGAGAGTGTTTGAGAGACTGAGTGTTTGAACTAAAAGACTGAGTGAGAGAGTGTTTGAACTGAGAGAGAGTGTTTAAAAGCATCAGATTGATATATTGTGCAGATTTCGAGTCTTATAAACTCGATTTCTACGTGGCTGAACTTTGTCCACCTGGAAAATTTGTCCACGTAAGTGTATTGACAAACCGGGCAAAACGAATTTTAAAAGCTTGAGTTCTAATTGGATCTTGAGATTTAGAAACTCGAGATGCTAGTTTCACATATTCTTTCAAAACCGGGCAACTAACGAAATTATTACCATAGTAACGTTATTTGGAAAGGGTGTTTCCTTATACGTTCATTTTCTTCAATTTGGAAACAAACTGAAAAGCAATCTAAGCCATTGAGGACGTGTAAAGGAACCAAGGAGGCCACCGACCAAAATAAAATTCATCAGATATATATGAACTCAAATCTTTTCTTCATTATTCTACCATCATGCATTACTGAAATCATCGTCCATTATTGCATTTTGTTAACATCCGAAGAGGACATGCGAAATGTGGCAACTACTCAATACAAAAACCCAACTGGTATGTGATGGGTTTCCGTTTGTTTTTATTCAATACAAAATCACAAAGTCAACCATTCTACAAATGTCTCAAATCTACTTATGCTACGCAAATAAAATTAATTTCTTGTTATTTTAATATATATATATATATATATATATCTTATGTGAAATGGTGAGTAGATACTGAAATTTAATGTGCAATAAGAAGCAGTTAACAAAAAGTTAAAAAGTGTCTATCGACCAAAAAGGTACCTATTAGCCGTAAAGATGCCTATTGAATAAAAATGTGTCTATTAACCGAAAAAGTACCTATTAAAATATGAAAAGTCACAATTGTTGATGTTTTTAAATGAGGAGTGGTTAATTTATCGCTTTTTAACTTATACGTGTTTGAATTTTAGATGAACATTTTTCCTACATGGCAGCATTTCCTTAATTGTAGGAAAAAGTTTCTGCTATTATATATAGTATAAAGAGAAATGATATGTCTACAATATTTTTACAACAAATCCTAAGTGGCAGGTTGTTATTGCTTGTTATTGTTGGGGCAAAAAAGTAATCTTAGTGTTAGTTTTAAATTTGAACCAATAACAACTAACCACCTATGATTTGTTATAAAAATGTTGTAAAATTATTGTAGACATAGCATCTCTCATACATATATATATATATATATATATATATTGATTAGGATCAAAAGTTTTGTAATTTTTCTTTTTTTCTTGGACCAAAGCCATGTAATTTTTATTTTCTTTTGATCCAAATGATATAATTCAATTCAATATTTGTTTTAGAAACAAACTAACTGTTAAACACACACACACACACTCTTAATTACTCCCTCTCACCAATTCAATTTAATATCAATAAAGATGTATATTCATTCAATTTTTTTTTTTATTTTTTATTATAAAATAAGTGGCAAGTCCATACACGTACACAAACAACACACCCCAAAGGACTTCGAAGATCAATAGGTTTAGCCAAAATTTAGTAAAAAAATGGGATCCTCACAATATGCCACCTTCAAATAGGTATATCTAGGGTTGTCCATCAACCCTTCAGACCTAGCTCACCTGATCCAACCCGAAGACCCACAAGAAGATCTAAATAACTAGACAGGTTAGATGTGGGTCTGTTAGTATTAAAAATTAGAGTTCTGGTTTGAGTTCGTATCCCACAATTCCTAACATGTAGAAACCAACCTAACCGCTCATAAATTTAAAAGAGAACACATTTTAGGTCATACCATCAATCACAAGACCTAAAGACCCCTATTTTCAGTGCTTTTGACACTCTTTCTTTCTTTGTTCTTTCTGAAATCCCTTGTTGGGGGGGGGGGGGGGGGGGATAATTTGACCCTCTACAACAATTTTAAAAACACACATGCGGGGTGCAATGTCAAATGTCATAAAAGATTTGAGTGGTCTTCCTTAACACTAATTAGTTTTAAGGTGGAATGGCACAGCTCCCAATTCGAAAAATGGTATTAGAGCCAAGATTATGGGTTCAAGTTTTGAGAGTGTCATTATAAGGGAGGGATTGTTGGGGGAACCACAATTCGACTCTTTACAACCTTTCTAAAAACAAGCTCACTAGGCAAGGTGTTGAATTCCATAAAGGATTTCACTGTGTCTTCCTCATCACCAATTGGTTTTTAGGTGCAATTTCATAGTTCACGGTACAACATCCCTAACCCTAGTGCCTGTAGCCAAGTTTACCCTATTACCACCATTGTTGATTCACAATTGTTGATGCACTCACTATTCTAGGTTAATGATAGACCAAACAACGTATTGACCTCCTTGTGATAAATTAACCAATTAATTTAGCTTAGTGAATTAATTAAGTTAATTAACATGCAAATACGTGGTAGCACAAACAAATCACCAATAAACTAATTATGCAGCTGAAAATAAATAACACGATAATTTGTTTACGAATGGGGAAAACCTAACGGCAAAAACCCCACTGGGTGATTTTCAGGTCACCACTCCCGAAATTCCACTATTATCACAAAAAGCGGTTACAAGTAAAGGAATCTCAGTACCTTATACCAACCTACAGTTGAACCCTTACCCCAATACCTAATTGGACTTGTTCTGCAGTGACAATTTCTCCTTTTGATGCACGACTCCCAAGTACATGACTAACCAATGCGCGAATCCCAGTACGCGACTTCAATCACCAACTAGAGAGAGTTGTTTGCTGCAAAGTTCTTCAGTTCATCCCAACGATGACGATCAAGAAGATGCTTAGTCACAAAACCCTTTGGTGCAAATACACAGAAACTTCTTCAAGACTGATGAACTAGGGCAAAACTTTGTCTCCGGTCACAATTTGCTTAAAACAGAGTTTGCTCAATGCTTGTGCAACTTATGTACCCTTTGACGGCCTTTAAAATAATCATTTTATACGTCTAGGGTTAGGAGAAAAGAAAGCCCAAAGACACATTCACAGATTCCAAAAAAATCAGATCAAAATTCTGAAATTCATAAACCTCAATAGATAGGAGGTGTTGAGCAGGTGTCGAGCACACGGGCTTGAGCAGCTTTCTAAACCTCGACACATGCTAGCTGTCGAGATAGTTGTCGAGTTTTAATAAACTTGCACTTCTTCAGCTTGTTTCTTGGACAGACTTGATGACTTTAATACTTGATCTTGAAACATAGTTTCTTGAAGTATTAAAAACACCTAGAACTACCCAATTACAAGTAAAGTGTGTTTTGTCAAAGGATTAGCCAATTACATAAAAGAATGACATATGTTCTTAACAAGTGAACCACATATGTCCTAACAGTTAAGTTTCACTCAAACCCCACTCTTTTGTAGTAAAGCCTCTTTTGAGGATCTTATCTTGTTCAATCTGATGGTGGATGTACTAATCTTGTGAAAGATGTGGTGATAGTGAGGGAGGGAGTAATGGTGGTGGTGGTGGTTAAGTCTTCTCTCTCTCTCTCTCTCTCTCTCTCTCATTTTAGTCTCAGATATAGGTTTTTGGTATTATTGGTGCTATTTGTTTTTAGTCTCAGATTTGGGTTTGTTGTATTTTGTTGTTGTTTGATTTCTCTAGCTTTCGATTGTGGTTGTAAGTTGTTTAGGTTTGTGTCCTTTGGGTTTGATTTCTTTTGAGTTTTTGTTCTTCAAATACAAAATCACCTAACAGCTCTGACCCGCTTAACCAATGAATCAAGACACTTGGTCTAACATGAATATTTCATCAGCAGCAGGTCCATTTTCCATTTACCTGATCAATCTAGTAGGGTTAGGTGTGGTCAACCCCAACCTCAATCCAACCCAGCCTATGGATAGCCCTAGCTATGTTTCATTCATTTTAAATCTAAATCAAGTCAAATTTATGTTCATTTTGAAGTCACAAATGTCTACTTTCCATTAAAGCAAGTGTCACTTAGAAATTTATTATCGTGGAAAACATATCAATCGAAAAAAAAAAAAAATCAACTTTTAAAATTTGAGCATATCGAAACTTTGTTGCCTTTAAGGAGTTTTTAACCTGCCCTAAACCCTAATAAAGGATTATTTACACAAACTAATATTGACATATTGTCATTAGTTTCCTAACATTTCTTTGAACCATGATGAATTTGATAATGTATTATCTCAAAAACAACATAATTAAAGTAATAAACAAACAACAAATTTTATCTTGATTGTTAGCTTACAAGCCAATAAATGACCTGTTTATTTTGGATAACTATTTTCAGGGTGAGATATTTTTGAATGAGAACTTGGTCTCATTAGAACTATTTTTTTTTTTTTTTTTTTTTTGGTTATTAAGAAACTGTTTAAATAGATTATAACTAGCCTCAATTCTTTTTCTTATTAAAGAAGCCATTTTTAAGCCTTTAACATTCAAATAAGATTGATGTTACAAAATTAGGAAATAAAACTATGTTTAACTTACAAAATGTACGATAGAAATATCAATTATTAGATATGCGATAACAAAATTAATATGATGTTTGGCTATCGAGCCTCTAATTGTGTAACAGTAATTTCATTACTTGAGTAAAATTGGTTCTTGCTTGATGAAGATGACTCTTTTCCTACAAAAGAAGCAGGCTCTTTAGGTTCAGGTAATGAACTCTCACCATGCAACATCATAACTACTGATGACATGTTAGGCCGATCCTTAGGATGTTGTTGCAAACATAAGAAACTAATGCGCAGGCAACGTACAATCTCCAATAGAATGCAAGAGTCCTCTAAGCAAGTATCAATAAGTTCTAAAGGCTTGCCTTCTTTCCATAATTTCCATGCCTAAAACATTTAAAAATTTCCTATCATTATATGTATCATTATTTGTGAAATGGAGAGTCAACGTTTTGATAACTCACATTTCCAACAAGGTTTTGACCATGGCTTTGATTGAAATATCCTCGATTTTTCTTTCCACTTAATATCTCCAACAACAATATTCCAAAGTTGAATACATCGGATTTTACTGAAAATAGACCATCAATGGCATATTCAGGTGCCATATAACCACTGCAGAACATCATTAAGAATAAAACACTTTGATTAGGGAAAAAAGTTGATAATAGAGCAAGTTAAGAATACTTACTAGGTTCCAACCACTCTATCTGTATTTCCTTCAGTCTGATTTCCCCCAAAGATTCTAGCCATACCGAAGTCAGAAATTTTTGGGTTCATCTCACTATCAAGTAAAACGTTACTTGCTTTGAGATCTCTATGTATGATCCTCAATCTAGAATCTTCATGAAGATAGAGAAGCCCCCGTGCAATCCCACAAATAATGTTGAAACGCATAGACCAACCCAAAACTCTAGCTCTTGTTTGATCTAGCAAGTTTATCATTTTTGTTTATACTAAGTCCAACTTATACAATAAAACAAGAAATTGGAATTTATTTAAATAAGAATTAAAAATTGACAAATTTTAACTCCAAATTGGGTTAGGAAAATGTCCTCCACTGGCATTAATTTACATAATTTATTAAATAATTGGAATTTATTTAAAGTTACCAGGTAGTAGATTGAGGAATTTTTCTCTAAATTGGTTTGGAGAAACTTTGTCCTAAAAAAATATATGAAATTTGGCAAATAACTATAAAGTTTTTGAGAAGTTCAAACCAAAAATGAAGGAGTCTAAGCTTTTGTTGGACATGTATTCATAGATTAGGATTGTCTCATGTCCTTCAATGCAATAGCCCAAAAGCCTAAAAAGATTACGGTGTTGCAATTTGGCAATCAACGTAACTTCATTTTTTAACTCATCCAATCCTTGCATAGAACTTTGTGAAAGCCTTTTCACAGCTATTTCCTGTCCATCTGTTAGTGTACCCTGGAAATTCTTATTATTAGTAGATTTTATTGATATTGAATATGATGAGGACTGCTTTTTCTATGGTCTGGTCTTTATAAATCATCTTGTAGGTTTACCTTGTATACGAGTCCAAAACCCCCTTCACCGAGCTTGTTAGTGCTTGAAAAGTTGTTAGTGGCACTGGCTATGGTAGCTAGGCTGAAGAACGGGACCCCTAAGTCTTCACTTTGGCCTTCAATGTTCTGGTCTATCATCATATTATTCTCCATTTCATCTGATAAGAGCATGATGGTTTTTACATTATATAAAAGAAACCAAAATATGACAACCATTATATAATTTCAAAATATGACAACCAAAATATGACAACTATTAAATTCGGTTTAGACCTATGAAAAATTATTATATTATGAAATTCTTATATAATTTCAAATTAAATATAAGACAACCATTATATAGCGAAATTATTATTTAATTTCAAATTAAATCAATTATATAATCCAATATTTCAATATTGAGTTCCAACAAACAACAAGTCGCCAAGCCTTGTTGCAGAATAATAAAAGCAATAAAAGAATGAGACAAACGATATATAGTTGGAGTTGATTTTTCTCTCTAAAATTGGGTTTTGAAGAGTCTATTGGAGATGCTCTAAAGTGGAAGGATGATGGAGAAGTCACAAAAAGGGTAAAGCACTACAGAATAACTTTTCCAAAGGGTATTCTAATTGAAAATCAATTACCAAAGGAGTTTTACAATTTGTTGTAGTTATACTATAGAGTCTTAGGAGATAACTCATGCTTATGACCACAACTAGTTTAGAACTTTGAACTTATTCTTCAATGGATCCCTTCATAAATGACACATTTGCGTGAACAAACTAGAAACTTTGGCACACTCTAAGGTGCTTTCTTGAAGATTTGATCTAAAGTGAACTAACAGGAAGAGAGACTTTGAGGTTTCAAATTTTGGATCACAAGCTTTTTATAGAACTAAAGGATTTTGTCATGAAAGCTCATGGGATGAAAGACATGGGTTTTCTCTCTAAGAGCATTATTATTGGTGGTGCTAAAAAGCTATATTGCTATTTTTAGCTCCACCAATTACAAAATTGAGGCTGCATTGGTGGAGCCAAAGCCAAATATTTTGGTTTCTCAACTACAGTGCACAACTACTTTTACCAGTACACAGTAACTCAAATGTTTTTTTTTTTTTTTTTAATATTTTATTTTGTGTTCACACTTAACTCTCATTATTTTATTTTCCTTCTCATTTCTCGTTACCCTCTCTCTTCTCAAACTCCCTCATTTTCTCTATTTTTCCTCCCTCCACCCTTGCCGATCTGTTGCCCAGCCGCCACAGACCCACCTTGTTGATCTCACTTCTTTGTCTGTCTCCCTTCCTTCTTTATCTTTGCCCAATTTTGGAATTGGGTTTCTTCCCAGATTGTCGTTGGTACAAGCAAGATTTGATTTTGATAGTTTGCTCTCCCTTGAGGGCTTAGATTTGGATAGCTTTGAAACCATCAACATTAGTGGCCTGTTTGGATGGAGAGGGAATGAGCGGGAATTGAGAGAAGTAGAGTAGAGTTAGTTAAAATAAACTAATTTTGTACTAAATTTACTCTACTCCGCCTTCCTCCCCCTCAATCCAAACGGACCATAGGGGTTGATTTGGGTGTTTTGGACAGAGTTTTGTATCTATCAAAAGAGGTTATCGAATTTGATGTAGAATTAGAAGAAGTAGAAGAAGAATGGTGAGAGAGAAAGAACCTAAGGCAATCTCTAGAAGCTTCAATAGACATAAAAGAAGCCTCACTACTGGGTTTGTGGTGGTGGTGATTTTTTATTTATTTACTTAATTAGAGTTGTGGTGGGTTGGTTGTGGTTGTGGTAGTGGGTGGGGGGTGGCTATGATTGCGTTGGTTGTGCTGGTGGAGGTGGCTCTGGGTTTTGCTTCAGACGAGAAGAAGCAATAGAAAGAAAGAAAGAGGCATATTAAAAGAAAAAGAAAATAAAATTAATAAAGAAATAATATTTAAATGAAGAGGTAAAAAAAATAGAACCACTAATGTTGGGTGTATTGTAAAATGAGATGTTAAAATAGATGAAGTAGCTTTTTGAGTTGCTAAAAAACTAAAAAAAATAGCTCCACCAATGTGGATGCTTCAAGGGTCGTTTGGTTGGGTGAAAACAAGGAGAATAAAAAATAGGGGAGAAAAAATGGTTTTTTTGTTTGTTTAGTTAAGGTGGAAATTGAAGAGATTCTAGTGGAGCATTGGTATTTTCTCCTTGGGACCACTAGAATCGTTTCTCCCAAATTTGGGGTTATTTTAGGAGAAAATTTGGGGAAGAGAGTGGTAGATGAGAAAATACCAAATTCACCCTCTCTCTCCATTGTGATTATGTGCTTAACATTGTTCAGTTTATTTTTTATTTTTTTTTAAGTACCTTTTCTCTTTTAATCAAAATTTGACTTTCCTGTTTCTTTTTTGAATCAATGGTGGGTTTTTTCCTTTTCTTTTAATCAAATGGTGCTTTTCACCCCTAATTGTGTGTGTGTGTGTATATATATATAATATTATATTATAACAAAGAAAAAAAATTTAATATGATCTATTTGTTGATTTTTAATTATAGAATGTTATTCTATAAATTTTAATTGATAATAAGTAATGTATACAAACTATACTTTTTATCCTCTCATTTTTCTTCTCAACAAAATAAATGAGTTTTCCATCTCATCACTTTTCCACTCTAAAACCAAACGTGAGAGAAAATTAAAATGTCTTCTATTCCCCAACTTTTCTATCCCCTCCTCATTTTCTATCCTCCAATCAAATGAAACCTAAAAGTGTTGATGACTTCTTGCTTCTCTAATGGCCTGTTTGGATGTTTAAAAAAGGAGGGGGAGTAGAGTAGAGGGAGGGAGAGTAATCCAATTAACTTGTTTGGAAGTTTTTTAAGGAAGGAGGGGGAGGGGTTTGAAGGGGTTTCAACTTCCTCTAACCCCTCATTTTTAATTCCCCCAAATTGGAGAGATTTAGAGAGACAGTAGAGTAGATAAATTATTGTCCAAGTAAATTCCCTAATTTATCCTTTCTAAATTAATCATAGACCAATGTTGCAAGTCTATTTTCAAATAGGGGTAAATTTGTCTATTTTAATCATTTACTTTCCTCTCCATCCTAATTTTTAAAACATCCAAACAAATGGAAGGGTTAATTACTCCCTTCCCCCTTACTAATTTTAAAAACATCTAAACAAGGTGAAGGGGAACCATTCCCCTCTACTCTCCTCCTCACTACTCTCCTCCCCTCTACTCTCCTCCCTCTCTAAACTTCCAAACAAGCCATAAAAGAGCTTACTTTTTGCCTCTCTAACATCAGACTCATTTTAGTAGGTGTTTATATGTAGGGTTAAAATTCTAATTTTAATAGGAACCCTTTTTTACATCAAATAAATTACATAAAAAATTTACTTAACACCCATATTCTTCTTGGTAAATATTAGCATTGATGTGTATACCACGTTGTATATGCTAGAGTAGATGAGAAAGAGAAAGCAAAGAATAGGAATACAATAACATGAGAGTTATGTAGTTCAGCCTTATAGGCTTACATCCACAGAGGAAATTCTTATAGTTTACATCTTTATTGTATTTCAAAGTGTAGTACAAAACTCGTGTTATAATGAACCATAACATTAGTATGTATAGGAAACTAAATCTAAGTTACTAATACAAGTAGGATACTTGTTTTGCACACAAATTAGGTGAGCTTGGGTCTATTACATTGGGCTGATATATCTAATATATCTCTAATATTGTATATCCTCTAAATTTCTCTTTTAAATTAGAATACACCACAATTGTATATGACTCATTACGTTAATGAAAGTAATCTCCCTTCCAATGTTTAACTTTACATACAATTCGTTAATTTTAGCAACAAATTTATACTCATTGCCTTGAATATGCTTGTTTTAAATTCTAGACTTAGATAAGCCTACCGAAAGTAACTTGGTCCCTCGAGGATAGAATAAGAACATTGCAAAATTTTCATCGAGTAAACCCACTTGCTATATGCACTACAAGTATTTCAAGTTTGCTCACAATCGTGCTCTAGTGACTTTGTTTAATTGACTTGGGTAATTCTTTTAAGAAGCTTATGCAAATTTTTTTCCTTAAGCATGATTTTATATTAAGATCAATTGGCTATCACAACTTTTCTTGTTCATCATCTTATTAGCTGCTCTGTACGATTCTAGAAGTTAAATTACACAATCTTGCGATATCTTTTCCGAAGTAAGAGAAAGTAATATTACCTCTCAAGCTTGTCGTTTTGCAAAGGCAGTAGCGAATCAAGAGCACCCCAAAAACAAAGGCAAAGGCAGCCACAACTATTACTATCACCTTCATCTTTTGCTTGCCTTTAACTACTTCATGGTTGAATTTGCAATAAAACAGACGGAAACAAAGATCTTAGTTAGGATTGCACATCAAAATACGAATATGTTGTACTACAGGATTTGATGGCACATCGATCAAAATACGAATGGTTGAATTAGCAATAGAAAAGCAAAAATATTTTAGGTACGGCAATGAAGACTATAAGCCCATACCTTGCTCTGAAGCAGGCATTCGAATATATACTTGCTGCCTATTATCTGCAATCGGTTTAAAATCGATTAGATCCCAATACCAGACGACGCAGCCACTTCCTCCATCTGGACCATCTCTGATATCTGAGTTTGAGTAAGCCATGCAGGAACAGTTGTTCAAACATTTTAATCTGCATTCCTCAAGATTCATACTCTGGTTCACCCAAGAATACGTGGTATCTGGCAATTTGTACCCAACAAATTTAACAAACCCAATTTTTTCTTTATCCTGGCAGCTCAATTGTGTACTGCGTACACATCCCTTAGACCACTCATCTGGAATCCATGTTTTTGCTGACTTAGGCTTGAATCCTTGTATACATTGACAGATAGGTGACTCATCAATGACACAATTTCCATAAACACCACATAAATTATAAGTGTCACATTCGTCTCTTGGAAAATGTAAGTACCGGATCCATTTTCCATCGTTCCATATGTAGCGTTCATACTGAGTTTGGTTCAAAACTGCTCTTGAGATTACAGAATGCTGATCGAATATGAAGTATACCTCGTCCTTGTAGGAGAAAAAACTGAAGTTGAAATATGGGATGCCCCTTACCTCGGGTACACCACTGAAACCAAGACCATTCCATGGGCCAGTCCGGAAAAACATCTTGGAGCCTCTCTTCATGACTAATTCAGGGTAATTATGATGTTCAATCCCAAAACTCAGTTCTCCTGGAGAGGGGTCATCTGGACTCTTCCATGCAGTTAGGCGTCTTTCAAGACCAGTCCTCAAGTCCCATCCAAGCTTCATCCCTGGTAGCCACGTATCAGAAGGATAGTCAAAGCTTTGCCACAAATAATTTTCTGGGCTTTCTTCATGCACTTCTCTTAATACTAGATTTCCTGAATCTAAAAGCTGTACCATTGAATTCCCGGCCTCTTTTGTTGAATTTGCCAACCAAACAACTGTTGAATTTTGGTTGAGAAGAACAAGACTACCTGAACTGCTTCCCTTCAACACGCCAGATGAGTCTGTGATTGGATTGCGCCGGTTTGCTACCCAAACAACCGTTTTAATTGGGATATTGTTGTACCAAATTCCCAAGTAACGGTTAGTGGAATCACCTGGACTGAAGAACCCCAGAACAAAGCCTCCATCTTTAGAAACCAAGGTTGTGGCCTCACTATCACTTAGGAATTGGGATCGAGTAAGGTTGTCAGTGGCATGTGAGAATACAAAGTAGAAAAGAAAAAAACTGGAACTCAAAAACACAAAAACAGAGATGTCCATTGCTTTCTGTTCTTTGAGCTAGTAGCCAACAAGTTAAAGTGAGACCCATTATGATGAGCAAAGACTACAACATAGAAAGTCATGCACTGACTCAAGCAAGTCGTTGCTCTTTTAAATTTCTACAATTTGTTGTGAACAAGAATTTCCACATTACTTCCTTTCGTAGGTGTCACATTTTTTTTAGTTTCTAACTTTGTCTTGATCCCAACTATTTCTGCACTAGGATGTGACAGAAAGGTCGACAAAGGAATGAAATGGTGAGCACTGAGCACTAGGATTTGGAATTCTACAAAGGAATGAAAAGAATTCTCGAAATTCTTTGATTGAAACAGATCAGGAATTGTGTCTTGTGAAAAGAATCTACCTAAGCTTGAAAGAAATGCAACAATGGTGTTCACACTGTGAAACACTCAGTGAGAAGCAATAAACGCAAAGAGAAATAGAGAGAAAATTCAGAGAGAGATGAAGAAAGAATAAAGATTTCTGGAAGAATGAATGCTTCATTATTCATTACACTTGGATGTACAGTATATATATTACAAGAGAATCAGTAACTGCCTAATCAGAGATCCCTAAAATCTCGGGATTGATCCGTAAAATGTGGAGGGAAATTAGGAACTGATTAACTACCAATAACCACTAACAGACTGATCTAATGAACTAATCCAGAAGTACAAAACGTAGCATATCAATGAACTAATAATAGAAGGACTATTGGTCAAAAAAAAAAAAAAAAAGGACTAAAACGCAGCGTTTCATTAAATATATTTACAACACTGTGTTAAATAGAACGACATCGTTTGTTGCATGTCTGGACTAGCAGTTGAGAAACTAGCCGTGGGGCATTTGAACCATTTGAGCAAAACTCTGTTTGTCTCTGGGTTTACTCTTAACATCTTGTCACATCAGGAATTATAGTTTGATGACTTGATCCTGGCTTATAAACAACCAAGAGACTTGGGATGAAAGAGAAATGTACATTTTGCAATAATTTTCATCTCTGCATTCCATCCTAAGGGTACTAGCATTAGGGGTGAAAACACCACCCAGTTACTATTTTACATCCAAAACCACTAAAAACATGCTCCATCTGGGTTAGTATATGTAAAAAATTATACCATTCGTGAACAATAAGCTTCTACATATACAATCCAATGTTCATGACAAGAAACTTGAAAATCTAATATTTTATTCTCTCTCCCACTCTTCTCTCTTCTCTGACTCTCCCTCTTTTCTATCTCCACTCTTCTCTATCCGTCTTTTCTGTATATTTGATTTTTCTCTCTCTCAAATTTGTCTCTTTCTCGACTATTTTTGGTTAGGTTGAATCAGTGGTTATTGCCTTATTGGGTTTAAAGTGGTGGGCTGTTTCAGTGGTTATTGGGTTTGGATTGGTGGTGGTCATTTGGGTGTTGGCTGGGTTTCATGGTGGAGATCAAGTTTGAGATCGGGTTTGGGTCATGGTGGAGATTAGGTTTGCATATGGGTTGTCAAAAGCAAAATTTTATTACTAGAGTATTAATTTTCTTAGCTTCACACTTATTTCCAGGCCCCAGCCCTACTCCTAAGTGTGTTACTATTTTTATTTATTTAATATTTTTTATTCAATTGATATAACTTAAAAATATAAATTAAATAATAAGTTATTATTAATTTGATAAAAATGTATAATTATTCATTTAATTTTATTCATTTACGCATCCAATTATTGTTGCCTTAACAATCTTTCGAGTGTTAATATTTTTTAAGATTATTGTATAATATAGTTGTGTTGTATATAATGTGAAAGTTATATATATATATATATATATATAGAAAAAAAAAATCATTTTATTATTTACTTATGCCTCCCCCGCCAATAAATTTATTGCCCCCCCCCCCCCCCCCCCTATCAGCAGCATCCGAGAATACAAACTACAAAAGAAGCAAACTGGAACTCAAAAGCACAGAAGCAAAGATGTCCATTGCTTACTATCCTTAGAGCTCTTAGCCAACATGTAAAAGTTAGACCAATTATTCCGAGTAAATTAAGAATATAACATAGAACGCCATGCATTGATTTATGCTTTTATTTTTCTTTAGGAGATGCACTGACGCAAGCTGGTTGTTCTTTTCGAATATTCTACATTTTTCTGTGATCAAGAATTTCCAAGTTACTCGGTTTTCCAGGAAAAATTTAGCATAGGGTCCACCTGAGAGGGAAGACTCATGAATCTAACACATGAAATACCTAATCTTTTTACAAATGTCATTTATTCAAGTTTCTGTTGGTCCCGACTATATATGCAATATGTTCATAAAAAAAAAAAAAAAAACAAAAAAAAGTACATTAAAAAAGACTATATATGCAATATGATGTGAAATGAATGGAAAGGTCATGAGCACAAGAATTTGGAAATTATAGAGCAAGATTCACGAATATTCTTTGATAGATAAAGTTTAGCTACAAAATTAGTTGAAGTGTAGGCGCAAGGGGTTTTTGAGAGTCATCACCTAGTTTTTGCAATAGTTTAGGAATCATATATATAGCGTCCTTTCGAGGAAAAACCTTTGATCTTACTACCAAAAATATCGGTTCAGAGTTTAGGTAAGTTATTGGGATGGTGTTAGGCACCCAAGACTGCCTAGCTCTAAGGTTGGCCTTTTATCATTATGTCTTAAGTCTTAACCTTATTAAAAACAATATCAATACTTGTATTCTAAACTCACACACACACTAGCATGCATCTTGTAAGGTTAAATTTTATCAACCATCTTATTGGCTTTATTCCATGCCAATTTGCTTGTATTTTATCACTTAGGTGGAATTTATGTAAGGGTAATGTGTGAAAGAGTGTGAAGAAATGTTCCTCATTGTGCAAAGAAGCAGGGACTCGCAACTGGAACTTGTGGGTGGCTCGCGAGTGGCAAGCCGCCAGAAGAGGGTCATGCGTCAAGCATGCGAGAAGCTGACGCGTTATGCCAGCTGGTGCACTACAGGACAAAATATCCAGACTGGCAATGCAGTTAACTCATGGCTCGAACTCGCGACTTAGTCAAGTCGCAAGGCCAAGCCGCCAACTTGCCCTGTTTGGGAAAAACTGTCTCTTCGTATTCCAAACACACACTACTATATATAGACCCTTATACCCACGAAATGTAAAGAGCTTCTAAAGAGAATTTTGAGAGAAAAACCCTAGAGAAAAACAAGATTGATTCATCCATAATCTTCATCTAAGAGACTCTTCAAATTCCTCTACCCTCTTCCTCTCCATTGATACATCCTTGAGAGGTTCTTGACCAAATCCTTTTCTCACTACACCCACGTCTGTGAGAAGGTCTTTTGGAGCTAAGAGAAGTAGTTTGGAAAGGACCAATGGTTATTGGTTGATGCTATGGGCTATAGCGGAATCCGGTAAGCTAGAGAAGAAAAAGGTTCAGTGCAACCTCGTTGGAGCAAGAAGCTTGGAGGGCTTAGGTACCTGGGTATATTAGGCTTGGAGGGTCTATTGCAATTCATGTATCCCAACTACATTTTCTAGTGGATTATTGACCTCTTGGAGGGCGGCGGAGAGGTTTTATGCCAAGTGTTTCAATTTCCTCTTCGATAACATATCACCGTGTTGTCTTTGTGTTTACATCTCTCTTTTCTTAATCTTTACCATTTATTATCTGTTGTAGATGTGATTTTAAATTGGTTTAGATTGTTTATCAATTTTGTCGTTGGCTTATGTTCATGTTCCGCATATTAATTGTTTGATAATAAGCTTGAATTTGTATTTTGTAATTGGGGGTCTAAACGTTCATAGTATTTTCAACGCTATTTGAATTTTCAATTGGTATCAGAGCAGGTACACTTGTTGTGGTTTAAATACCTAAGTGTGATCCTTAAAAAAAAAATTTATATATAATTTATTTTTGACCCCTACAATAAAAATTTGAACACTCTAACTTTAAATTTTTTGTTAAACCCAATTCAAATAAGTTTGAATATGATCCTTAGTTTTCCTCTATGTTTGATTTGAATTTATGTTTTCTTAGTTTTTCTCTTTGTCCGATCAAGTATTTTGTTAAGTGCTCTACACATTTGGAAGTTCAAGAAATCTTTTACTGTTTACTCTAATTTCGAGTGAGTGACAGCATTCATATCTAAAAAACCATACACTTCGAAAGCAAAATTTTATTACTAGAGTATTAATTTTCTTAGCTTCACACTTACTTCTAGGCCCCAGCCCTACTCCTAAGTGTGTTACTATTCTTATTTATTTAATATTTTTTTATTCAATTGATATAACTTAAAAAAATAAATTAAATAATAAGTTATTATTAATTTGATAAAAATGTATAATTATTCATTTAATTCTATTCATTTACGCATCCAATGATTGTTGTCATAAAGATCTTTCGAATGTTAATATTTTTCAAGATTATTGTATAATATAGTTGTGTTGTATATAACGTGAAAGTTATATATATAGAAAAAAAAAAAAAAACAAAAAAAAATAATCATTTTATTATTTACTCACGCCTCCCCCGCCAATAAATTCATTGCTCCGCCATTATTGACCCCCCTAAATAAAAATCCTGGAGACGCCATTGATGAATTGGGATTGAGTAATGCTATCAGCAGCATCCGAGAATACAAAGTACAAAAGAAGCAAACTGGAACTCAAAAGCACAGAAGCAAAGACGTCCATTGCTTACTATCCTTAGAGCTTTTACCCAACATGTAAAAGTTAGACCAATTATTCTGAGTAAATTAAGACCATAACATAGAACGCCATGCCTTGATTTATGCTTTTATTTTTCTTTAGGAGATGCACTGACGCAAGCTGGTTGTTGTTTTTCGAATATTCTACATTTTTCTGTGATCAAGAATTTCCAAGTTACTCGGTTTTCCAGGAAAAATTTAGCATAGGGTCCACCTGAGAGGGAAGACTCATGAATCTAACGCACGAAATACCTAATCTTTTTACAAATGTCATATTTATTCAAGTTTCTGTTGGTCCCGACTATATATGCAATATGTTCATCAAAAAAAACAAAAAAAAGTACATCAAAAAAGACTATATATGCAATATGATGTGAAATGAATGGAAAGGTCATGAGCACAAGAATTTTGAAACTATAGAGCAAGATTCACGAATATTCTTTGATAGATAAAGTTTAGCTACAAAATTGGTTGAAGTTTAGGCGCAAGGGGTTTTTGAGAGTCGTCACCTAGTTTTTGCAACAGTCTTGGAATCCTATATATAGCATCCTTTCGAGGAAGGACCTTTAATCTTACTATCAAAAATATGGGTTTAGAGTTTAGGTAAGATTTTGGGACAGTGTTAGGCACCCAAGATTGCTCAGCTCTAAGGTTGGCCTTCCATCATTATGTCTTAAGTCTTAACCTTATTAAAAACAATATCAATACTTGTATTCTAAACTCACACACACACTAACATGCATCTAAACATACAATATGGCATCATTCATCCCTAAACACGTATCCACCTATCCATAAAGCAAAAGGAAGCCAAACCTAATTTCATATATTACACCATTTTTTTACATAAAACTGTACCTAATTTCATGTGTCTTTTTCAAAAGAAAAGTATACTACTACGCCTAGGTGCACCCAAATATAATATTTATCTTTATCTGGACTAAAGAACCCCAGGGCAAAGCCTTCATGTTTAGAGATCAACGTTGTGCCGTTACTGTCACTAATGAATTGCAGGGCAGCTCCAAGACCGACCCAGAGGGTTCAAATAAACCCCATGAGGCCCTGACCTAGTCCTAAAATTAAAAAAAAAAACTAAAAAAAAAATTATATATAATTTATTTTTGACCCCTACAATAAAAATTGGAACACTCTAACTATAAATTTTTTGTTAAACCCAATTGAAATAAGTTTGAACATGATCCTTAGTTTTCCTCTATGTTTGATTTATATTTATGTTTTCTTAGTTTTTCTCTATGTCCGATCAAGTATTTTGATAAGTGCTCTACACATTTGCAAGTTCGAGAAATCTTTCACTATTTACTCTAATTCTGAGTGAGTGACAGCGTGCATATTTAAAAAACCATACACTTTGAAAGCAAAATTTTATTACTAGAGTATTTATTTTCTTAGCTTCACACTTACTCCCAGGCCCCAACCCTACTCCTAAGTGTGTTACTATTCTTATTTATTTAATGTTTTTTTATTCAATTGATATAACTTAAAAATATAAATTAAATAATAAGTTATTAATAATTTTATAAAAATTTGTAATTATTCATTTAATTCTATTCATTTACGCATCCAATGATTGTTGTCTTAACGATCTTTCAAATGTTAATATTTTTTAAGATTATTGTATAATGTAGTTGTGTTGTATGTAATCTGAAAGTAATATATATAGAAAAAAAAAATCATTTTATTATTTACTCACGCCTCCTCCGCCAATAAATTCATTGCTCTGCCATTATTGACCCCCTAAATAAAAATCCCAGGGCCGCCACTGATGAATTGGGATTGAGTAATGCTATCAGCAGCATACGATAATACAAAGTACAAAAGAAGCAAACTGGAACTCAGAAGCAGAGAAGGAAAGATGTCCACTGCTTACTATCCTTAGAGCTCTTACCCAACATGTAAAAGTTAGACCCATTATTCTGAGTAAATTAAGACTATAACATAGAACGCCATGCATTGATTTATGCTTTTATTTTTCTTTAATTAGGAGATGCATTGACGTAAGCTGGTTGTTGTTTTTCGAATATTCTACATTTTTCTGTGATCAAGAATTTCCAAGTCACTCGGTTTTCTAGGAAAAATTTGTCATAGGGTCCACCTGAGAGGGAAGACTCATGAATCTGACGCCTAAAATACCTAATCGTTTTACAAATGTCATATTTGTTCAAGTTTGTCTTGGTCCCGACTATATATGCAGTGTGATGTGTAATGAATGGAAAGGTCATGAGCGCAAGGATTTGAAATTATAGAGCAGGATTCACGTATATTCTTTTTTTCTTTTTTTTTTTGATGAAAAGATTCACGTATATTCTTTAATTGAAACGGGATGAAAGCCATATTTTTGTCATTTAATTTTTACATCCTTATTCAATGGGAGCTGGCAGCTGGCAGCTGGGCTTGCAGGGACGGACCGGGGGCGCGGCCCTCCCTGCCCTAAGAAAAAAAATTTGGGCCCCTTGGCCCAAAGAAAAAAAAATCCATTGTTATATTTTTAAATTTCTAAAGTCGTGCCTCATTCCTTCGAAAACTTAGACCCGCCCCCTTTTAGTTAGCTTAGCCCAACTGACAATTACTTAATTTTAAAACTTAACAAAAACAAAACACTAAAATAAAATAAAAAATCTTAGTCCGCCCAAAATTAGAATATTAGCATTAGGTGTTCTAAATGTTAAATATTTAGTATTTAGAACATTAAATACTAAAAAATTACTGTACAAGACATTTCAAATGTAATATTAAAGTAGCAAAAGTAATTTTTGGTTTGTGAATTTTTTTTTTTTTTTTGCAATAACTAATGCTCTTAAGAAACAATTTTATATCGTGTTTTTCTGTCGTTGTTGATAGATGATTGCATCTTAATATATTAAGAAACAATACTTTTGTGTATTTATTTTGGTTGATAGTTTGTCAATAGTATATAGATACTTGTGGGCTAGTAGGAAATTTGACTAATAAGTCTCAAGTTTGATCCAAACTTACAAACAATT
The DNA here is from genome assembly GCA_030445155.1 of Quercus variabilis. Taxonomy (NCBI): domain Eukaryota; kingdom Viridiplantae; phylum Streptophyta; class Magnoliopsida; order Fagales; family Fagaceae; genus Quercus; species Quercus variabilis. The sequence continues at coordinate 84,710,593 of CP129446.1, read as the reverse complement.
GAGAGACTTGGAATTTAAGAGAAACTAGTCACTAATCCGTGCGATGCATGGGAATAGCTACTAAATGAGTTTCAAGGGGGAAAAAAGCCATTATTTTTGAGTTGGAGTAATAAACAAAAATGTATGAAATTAAAAAAAAAAATGATATTGAATAAATAGCACAAAATTTTATTAGTTAGATAGAGAAAACGGTGTTATTTTATTTATTAGTTTTTTGTAGGAAGGAATAAGAGAAAGAATGTTCTATCTCTGGTTTAGTTAGTGTTATATATGTATACATATATATAGGTATATACAAGATAGATTATATATATACACACACAAACACAACAAAAGGTATCTATTGAAAAGTTATAACCCTTTAAATTAGATGTACCAAAAGATGCCTATTGAAATGTTATAACCCTTTATATTGGATATACCAAAAGATGCATATTGAAAAGTCATAATCCTTCATATTAGATGTATATTAAAGATGCCTATTGACCGAAAAAATGTCTATTGAATGAAATGTGTCTATTGACCGAAAATGTGCATATTGAATTAAAATGTACCTATTGAATGAAAAAGTGCCTTTAGAAGGTCATAATCTTTTAGGTATAAATAATGGTTCATATTCATTTGGTAACTTTTTCTCAGCTTCTTCTTTTTCATTTTTCTTAGAAACACAAAAAACTTGTGGGACTTCATCAAAATTGTTATTTGTAGAACCCAATTAATTTAGTTATATCCTTGGGACAAATTTGTAGTAACTTTTTAACAACTCTTACATGGGGCAAATATTGTCTATTGATAACATTCAATTGTACCTCCAAGTCAATCAAATTTCCGGTTTTTCTACTGGATCATTTTATTATTTCATTATATTACTCCCAGTGGCGACTCTAGGATTATTTTCTAGGGGGTTCAAGAAATATAAATTATACAAAATTTTTAACAAAAGATAAATTAAAAATATTGACATCACCAAAAAAAGCAAAAAATCTTTAATATATAAAGTTTTACAATTGCCTTTTATGATGTTTCATATTTTGAAATTGTTGCTTGATATCTTCATTATCAATCTTACTAGCTACATTTGTTTTAATGTATATAGTCATGCAATCATTCATCTACTAATTTTCTATTTGATTTATTTATCTAAAATTTCTTGTGATCTAAATGAGTTTTTTCTAAGGTTTAAGATTAGCAAATTCTACTTTTATTGTTGGGCTAATTAGAAATTTTTCCTAGATTTTAGATCAAATTGATTTGTTACTAAAATTTTTCTGTGTTTAAAAAGATCAAGATATTGTTAAGATAATTATATTTAAGTTTATTTCAATTGCGCTTAAGATTAAGGTGTTCAGATTTTTATTTTAAATGTCAAAACAGGAAAAATAAAATAAAAAATATTATAATTTTTTTTTTTTTTGGGGTTCAATTCAGGGGGTTCTCTTGAACCGCCTGGGCTCCAAGTGGAGCCGCCCCTAATTACTCCTCTATATTCCCAAAAATCAAAAAGATCGGTGAAGTCTAATCTTCGTTTTAGTGTAACTGAAACGAAGAATTTTTTTAGAGGAATTCAGAGATGTTATTTATTTATTTATTTCAATCTATGGATATATGACCATCAAAGCTTTTGTTTTTGTTTTTACCAAGGACTTGTAAACGCATGATTGGTGGTTTATTGGGAATAGAAAAAAAGGAAGTATGTGGCGGAGATGTTGAGATGCAGAGGAAGGAAAGGAATTAAGTAGGGAACATGAAAAGTTATAATACATGGAGAATGTGTTTGTGCATTAAGAAAGAAGAGACTTATACCTTTGTTAGAAAATGTCCGATACACATAGGACAGTCTATTGGTGTTGTCATGGATATACTGTGAACTATCTCTCCAAGTATGCGGTCAATTGCTGCCCCTGATTGTATAGAATATCATTAGATAGCAACAAATATGCCAAATACCCATAAACTAAAAATAATCGCGTAATATTAGAAATTTTAACTATTCAAACATGCAATCACCTTTGATGACACCAACTACTCGCACCTCAACAGATTGGCCACCTTGAACAACATCAACAGATGCATTTAAAATTGGGCCTGTTCCTGAAGTTGCATGACGTTCAAAATGTGATCGGGGAGTTCTTTCTGTAATGTGTTTAGGATAAGAAGGATTTTTTTTTTTTTTTTTTTAATTTTTTGAGAAATAGGATATGAAGGATTTTGATATGATATATTTTTTTTATCTATAACAGTTTCTAAAACAAACAAACAAAAAAAAGAAAAAGAAAAAGGAGTTATTTAGAACGTTGCTTATTTCAATTTATATTGCACTAATGACTTAGAGGTTGATACTGAAAAGTGAAAATATTACTGAAATTTTACTTTGATTCCACCAAGAAAAGACAAAATATTTCGGTGTTTTTAAATGTAGACGTGACACTAATTTGTGTAGCCACATGGCGCAATAAGGTAAAGTCAACAAAAAGTCAAATATATCAATTTTATATTATACTAGTCGCTAACCCGTGCTATGTAAATGAATATAGCTACTAAATGAGTTTCAGGAAAAAAAAAAATAATGTTGTTTTATTTATTATTTTTTTGTGGAAAGAGATAAGAAATGTAATGTTGCGTTTCTAGTTTAGTTTGTATTATGTATATAGATATATACAAGATAGATTGTAATATATGTTAGAATTGTAAGGTTGAATTTCATTTTGTTGACTTTATTCCGTGCCAAATTTGCTTGTAATTCAGCATTTAGAAATCCTGTATTTAGGTGGGAATCATGTAAGGGTAGTGTGTGACAGAGTGTGAAGAAATGCTCGAGAGAATGCACTCAAGAAGGGCCTCGCAACTGGATCTCGCGACTGGTAAGTTGCCAAAAGTGGCACATGTGTGAAGCATGCAAGTGAGCTGAAAAGTCACATCAGCTGTTGCACTACAGGACAAAACTTCCAGTCTGGCTAGGCCGTTAACTCACGACTGGAGCTCGAGTCACCAGAGCACCTTGTTTGTTACAAAACTGACTCTTCACATTCCATACACACCCTACTATAAATACCCTTATACTCACGTATTGTAGAGAGCTTCCAGAGAGAATTTTGAGAGAGAAATCCTAGAGAAAAATAAGATTGACTCATCCACAATCTTCATCATTTGATTCTCCAAATTCCTCTACTCTCACCCTCTCCATTGATACATCCTTGAGAGGTACATTAGCCAAATCCTTATCTCACCATACCCATTTCTATGAGAAGGTTTTTTGGTGCTTAGAAAGCAGTTAGGACCCTACCAATTCATTTTAGTTGATGCAATGGGCGATTGCGAGGTCCGGTAAGCTAAAGAAGACAAGGTTCAGCGTAACCTATTGGAGCAAGAAGCTTGGAGGGCTTAGGTGCACTAGGTAGATTAGACTTGGAGGGTCTTCTGCTATTCATGTATCCCAACTTTATTCTCTAGTGAATTATTGACCGCTTGAAGGGCAGCAGAAATGTTTTCTCTTTGATAACACATCGCTGCGTTGTCTTTGTATTTGCATCTCTCTTCCCTTAATCTTTGCCTTTTAATTACTACTGTGGTTGTGATTAATTATGGTTTAGATTGTTTTACCAATTTTGTTTTAGTTTATTTTCATATTCCGCGCATATATTGTTTGATAATAAGCTTGTGTTGGTATTTTGTAAATTGGGGGTCTAAACGTTTATAGGTGTTTTATACACATTTTGAACATTCAAGGACAAATGTGATTTATGTTAGGAACATATGTCAATATAAAATTGGCTAATCCTTTGACAAAACACACTTTACTTGTAATTGGGTAGATCTAAGATATGTTTAATACTTCAAGGAATAAGGTTTCAAGTTCAAGTGTTAAAACCATGAAAGTCTGTCCAAGATTTAAGTGAAAAAGTGCTGAATTTTAAAACTCGATGGCTAGCTCAACAGCTAGTATCTATTGAGGTTTAAAAAACTGTTTCAACTCGATGCTTGACAGCTAGCTCAATAGATACCCTATCTGTCAAGATTTAAGAAAATCATATTTTCAAATATGATTTCATTCCAATCCGTGTGTGCATATTTAGACTTTATTTTCTCACAACTCTAAACATATATAAAAATTGTTTTAAGGGCCGTCAAAGAGGGCCGTCAAAGGTTACGCGAGTGTGAAGAAAAGTTTTGTTCATGCAAATTATGACCGGAGACAAAATTTGCCCGAGTTCATCTTTTTCTTGAAGAAGCTGCTGTGTTTGTACACCATAGAGTTTTGTAACCAAGGAGCTTTGTGATCTTCATCGTGTTGATGAACTGAAGAACTTTGCAGTCAACATCCTTCTCAAGTTGATGATTAAGTTATGTATTGGGATCCGCGCATCTATTGGTTAGTCGCATACTAGGAGCCGTGCATTGAAATGAGAGATTGTCACTACAGAACAAGTCCAATTAGGTATTGGGGTAAGGGTTCAGCTGTAAGTTGGTATAAGGTACTGAGATTCCTTTACTTGTAACCGCTTGTTGTGATAATAGTAAATTCTCAGGAGTGGTGACCTTAAAAACACCCAGTGGGGTTTTTGCTGTGTTGGTTTTCCCTATCTGTAAACAAATCACTGTGTCAATTTATTTTCTGCTGCATTTAGTTATTTGGTGAATTGTTTGTGCTACCATGCTTATTGCATGTTAATTGAATTAATTAATTAACTTAGCTAATTAATTGATTAATTCATCACAAATGATCAATACATAACTCATAACCATTCAAATTGGATATACCAAAAGGTATCTATTGAAGTGTCATAATCCTTCATATTGGATATATATTAAAGGTGCTATTGACCAAAAGTGTGCCTATTGGTCGAAAAGGTGTCTATTGAATGTAAAAGTGAGAAAAGACAAAATATTTCAGTGTTTTTAAATGTAGACATGACACTAATTTGTGTAGCCACATGGCGCAATAAGGTGAAGTCAACAAAAAGTCAAATATATCAATTTTATATTATACTAGTCGCTAACCCGTGTGATGCATAAGAATAGCTACTAGATGAGTTTCAAGAAAAAAAAATAATGTTGTTTTATTTATTAGTTTTTTGTGGAAAGAGATGAGAGATATAATGTTACATTTCTAGTTTAGTTTGTGTTATGTATATAGATATATACAAGATAGATTGTAATGTATATACCAAAAAGTACCTATTAAAAAGTTATAACTCATAACCATTCAAATTGGGTATGCCAAAAGGTATCTTTTGAAATGGCATAATCCTTCATATTGGATACATATTAAAGGTGCTATTGACCAAAAGTGTGCCTATTGGTAAAAAAGGTGTCTATTGAGCGTAAAAGTGACTGTTGACCAAAAATGCATCTATTGACCAAAAATCCATCTATTGACTGAAAATATGCCTATTGACTGAAAATATGCCTATTGAACAAAAATGTATGTATTGACCGTAAATATGTTTGTTAAGTGAAAACGTGTCTATTGATCCAATATATATATGTATATATATATATAAACCAAAAATGTGCCTATTGAATAAAAATGTGTCTATTAACCAAAAATGGTTCCTAATGAATGAAAATGTGTCTATTAAATTGATAAGGTACCTATTAAATGAAAATGTGTCTATTGAACGAAAATGTGCTTGTTGAAGGGTCATAATCCTTTGGGTATAAATAGTAGTTCATATTCATTTGGTAACTTCTTTTCAACTTCTTATCTTTCATTTTTCTTAGAAACATAAGAAACCTATGAGTTTTCTCCAAAATTGCTATTTGTACTTAGTTTTTTTTTGTTAAATAGTGAAAAGGCCCAAAAATCAAATTCGAAGAGAGAGAGAGAGAAGATTAAGTTTCAAATAATGTATTGTGGCACAACTATTTAGGAGACAAACACTTGTGTTAGGGTCATAATTTATTGTAATTGGCTAATCGTTTGACAAAATGAACTTTATTTGTAATTGGGTATATCTAAGATAGGTTTAGTACTTCAAGAAATATGTTGTTAAAGTCAAGTATTAAAGATATGAAGATTGGACTAAGAAACAAGTGAAGAAAAGCTGTTCATTAAGTCTCGACATATGCCTACTATCGAGACTTAATGTGAAGCTCAATAGATAGCTCGACAGAAGTTTGATCTATTAAGAACTATGATTTCAGAATTTCCAAATCTAAAATTCGGCATTTTCTTATGTATTTGTATAGGGTTTCTTTTCTCACAACCTTAGATATATATAAGACTTATTTTAAAGGCCGTTACATACAGATAGAGAGACCAAGAGACTTACTTTCTCTATGTGAAGTTATTGCGTTTGTATGCCATAGGGTTTTATAATCAAGTGCTTCCAGATCTTCATTATTGATAAAGTGAATAACTTTGCAGCCAACAACATATGTTCAAGTTGCTGGAGTTAGTCATGTACTTGGGATCCATGCAAAGGGTTAGTCACAAATTGGAGATTTGTGCATCAAGGGAAACAAGGCTACTACAAGATCAAAACCAATTAGGTATTGGAGCAAAGGTTCAACTATAGGTTGGTATTTTGGGATAGGATAGGGTAGTTGATAAGATTCCTTATACTTGTAACCGTTTGATTGTTGATTAGTAGATTCTTGAGAGTTGTAACCTTAAAATCACCTAGCAGGGTTTTTGCCTTGCAAGATTTTCCCCATTTGCCAACAAATCACCGTGTCTAATTTATTTTCTACTGCATTTAGTATTTTTGGTGATTTGTTGGTGTCTCCACAATTTGCATGCAATTGAACCTAATTAATCAACTTAGGTAATTGAATTAATTAATCGGGGTTAAGAAATCTTAACCTAACAAGTGGTATCAGAGCGAGCACATTCTAATTAGGTTTTAATCTTTGTTGTGTGATCTATTGATAGGGATCGTGGACAATCTTTGAGTATTCGTTCTTTATTTGATGGTACTAACTATGCATACTAGAAAGTACGCATGAGAGCTTTTTTGCAGTCCTTAGATGAGAAGTCTGGTTGGCAATTGAAATAGGTTGGAAAAAGCTTGAAGAGCCACTCGAAACATGGGATGATACCAAGATCAAGGCCGCCAACTTTAACAATAGGGCACTGAATGCTCTATTTAGTGCTGTAACGAATGAAGAATTCAAGCAGATCTCTTCCACTGACAATGCCAAGGAAGCTTGGACTACTCTTCAGAATACTTATGAAGGCACTAAAGCTATTAAGAACTCTAAGCTTCAAAGGCTCTATACCAACTATTAAGAATATGTGAAACTTGAGATGCTAGTTTCACATATTCTTTCAAAATTGGGCAACTAATGAAATTATTACCATAGCAACGTTATTTGGAAAGGGTGTTCCCTTATACGTTCATTTTCTTCAATTTGGAAACAAACTGAAAAGCAATCTAAGCCATTGAGTACGTGTAAAGGAACCAAGGAGGCCACCGACCAAAATAAAATTCATCAAATACATATGAACTCAAATCTTTTCTTCATTACTCTACCATCATGCATTACTGAAATCATCGTCCATTATTGCATTTTGTTAATATCCGAAGAGGACATGCGAAATGTGGCAACCACTCAATACAAAAACCCAACTGGTATGTGATGGGTTTCCGTTTGTTTTTATTCAATACAAAATCACAAAGTCAACCATTCTACAAATGTCTCAAATCTACTTATGCTACGCAAATAAAATTAACTTCTTGTTATTTTAATATATATATATATATATATATATATATATATATCTTACGTGAAATGGTGAGAGGTGAGTAGATAATGAAATTTAATGGGCAATAAGAAGTAGTTAACAAAAAGTCAAAAAGTGTCTATTGACCAAAAAGGTACCTATTAGCCGTAAAGATGCCTATTGAATGAAAATGTGTCTATTAACTGAAAAAGTAACTATTAAAATATGAAAAGTCACAATTGTTGATGTTTTTAAATGAGGAGTGGTTAATTTATCGCTTTTTAACTTATACGTGTCTAAATTTTAGATAGAGATTTTTCCTGCATGGCAGCATCTCCTTAATTGTAAGAAAAAGCTTCTACTACTATATATAATATATGATATATATATATATATATATATATATATGTATGTATGTATATATATATATTGATTAGGATCAAAAGTTTTGTAATTTTTCTTTTTTTCTTGAACCAAATCCATGTAATTTTTATTTTCTTTTGATCCAAATGATATAATTCAATTCAATATTTTTTTTTAGAAACAAACTAACTGTTAAACACACACACACACACCCTTAATTACTCCCTCTCACCAATTCAATTCAATATCAATAAAGATGTATATTCATTCAATTTTTTATTATAAAATAAGTGGCAAGTCCATACACGTACATAAACAACACACCCCAAAGGACTTCGAAGATCAATAGGTTTAGCCTAAATTTAGTAAAAAAATGGGATCCTCACAATATGCCACCTTCAAATAGGTATATCTAGGGTTGTCCATCAACCCTTCAGACCTAACCCACCTGATCCAACCTGAAGACCCATGAGAAGATTTGAATAACTAGACAAGTTAGATGTGGGTCTGTTAGTATTAAAAATTAGAGTTCCGGTTTGAGTTTGTATCCCACAATACCTAACATGTAGAAACCAGCCTAACTGCTCATAAATTTAAAAGAGAACACATTTTAGGTTATACCGTCAATCACAAGACCTAAAGCCCCCTATTTTCAATGTTTTTGACACTCTTTCTTTCTTTGTTCTTTCTCAAATCCCTTGTTTGGGGGGGGGGGGGGGGGCTAATTTGACCCCTTACAACAATTTTAAAAACACGCATGTGGGGTGCAATGTCAAATGTCATAAAAGATTTGAGTGGTCTTTCTTAACACTAATTTGTTTTGAGGTGGAGTGGCACAGCTCTCAATTCGAAAAATAGTATTAGAGTCAAGGTCATGGGTTCGAGTTGCGAGAGTGTCGTTATAAGGGAGGGATTGTTGGGGAAACCACAATTCGACTCCTTACAACCTTTCTAAAAATAGGCTCACTAGGCAAGGTGTTGAATTCCATAAAGGATTTCAATGTGTCTTCCTCATCACCAATTGGTTTTTAAGTGGAATGTCATAGTTCACGGTCCAACATCCCTAACCCTAGTGCATGTAGCCAAGTTTACCCTAGTACCACCATTGCTGATTCACAATTGTTGATGCACTCACTATTCTAGGTTAATGATAGGCCAAACAATGTATTGACCCCTTGTGATAAATTAACCAATTAATTTAGTCAAGTTAATTAGCATGCAAATGCGTGGTAGCACAAACAAATCACCAGTAAACTAATTATGCAGCGGAAAATAAATAATACGGTGATTTGTTTACGAATAGGAAAAACCTAACGGCAAAAACCCCACTAGGTGATTTTTAGGTCACCACTCCCGAAATTCCACTATTATCACAACAAGTGATTACAAGTAAAGGAATCACAGTACCTTATACCAATCTACAGTTGAACCCTTACCCCAATACCTAATTGGACTTGTTCTGTAGTGACAATTTTCCTTTTTGATGCATGACTCTCAAGTACGTGACTAACCAATGCGCGGATCTCAGTACGCGACTTCAATCACCAACTAGAGAGAGTTGTTGGCTGCAAAGTTCTTCAGTTCATCCCAACGATGACGATCAAGAAGATGCTTGGTCACAAAACCCTTTGGTGCAAATACACAGCAACTTCTTCAAGAGTGATGAACTAGGGCAAAACTTTGTCTCCGGTCACAATTTGCTTAAAACAGAGTTTGCTCAACGCTTGTGCAACTTGTGTACACTTTGACGGCCTTTAAAATAATCCTTTTATATGTCTAGGGTTAGGAGAAAAGAAAGCCTAAAGACATATTCACGGATTCCAAGAAAATCATATCAAAATTTTGAAATTCATAAACCTCGATAGATAGGAGGTGTCGAGCAGGTGTCGAGCACACGGGCTTGAGCAACTTTCTAAACCTCGACACATGCTAGCTGTCGAGTTTTAATGAACTTACACTTCTTCAGCTTGTTTCTTGGACAGACTTGATGACTTCAACACTTGATCTTGAAATATAGTTTCTTGAAGTATTAAAAACACCTAGAACTACCCAATTACAAGTAAAGTGTGTTTTGTCAAAGGATTAGCCAATTACATAAAAGAATAACATATGTTCTTAACAAGTGAACCACATATGTCATAACAGTTAAGTTTCACTCAAACCCCACTCTTTTGTAGTAAAGCCTCCTTTGAGGATCTTATCTTGTTCAATCTAATGGTGGATGTAAAGATCTTGTGAAAGATGTGGTGATAGTGAGGGAGGGAGTAGTGGTGGTGGTGGTGGTGGTTAAGTCTTCTCTCTCTCTCTCTCTCTCTCTCTCTCTCTTCATTTTAGTCTCAGATATGGGTTTTTGGTATTATTGGTCCTACTTGTTTTTAGTCTCAAATTTGGGTTTGTTGTATTTTGTTGTTGTTTGATTTATCTAGCTTTCGATTGTGGTTGTAAGTTGTTCAAGTTTGTGTCCTTTGGGTTTGATTTCTTTTGAGTTTTTTTTCTTTAAATAAAAAATCACCTAACAGCTCTAACCCGCTTAACCAATGAATCAAGACACTTGGTCTGACATGAATATTTCATCAGCCACAGGTCCATTTTCCATTTACCTTATCAATCTAGTAGGGTTAGGTGTGGTCAACCCTAACCTCAATCCGACCCGACCTATGGATAGACCTAGCTATGTTTCATTCATCTTAAATCTAAATCAAGTCAAATTTGTGTTCATTTTGAAGGCACAAATGCCTACTTTCCATTAAAGCAAGTGTCACTTAGAAATTTATTATCATGGAAAAGATATCAATCGAAAAAAAAAAATAAAAATCAACTTTTAAAATTTGAGCTTATCGAAACTTTGTTGCCTTTGAGGAGTTTTTGACCTGCCCTAAACCCTATTACAGGATTATTTACACAAACTAATATTGACATATTGTCATTAGTTTCCAAATATTTCTTTGAACCATGATAATGTATTATCTCAAAAACAACATAATTAAATCAATAAGCAAACAACAAATTTTATCTTGATTGTTTGCTTACAAGCCAATAAATGACCTGTTTATTTTGGATAACTATTTTCAGGGTGAGATATTTTTGAATGAGAACTTGGTCTCGTTAGAACTACTTTTTTTTGGTTATTAAGAAACTATTTAAATAGATTATAACTAGCCTCAATTCTTTTTCTTATTTAAGAAGCCATTTTAAGCCTTTAACATTCAAATAAGATTGATGTTACAAACTTAGGAAATAAAACTATGTTTAACTTACAAAATGTACGATAGAAATATCAATTATTAGATATACGATAACAAAATTAATATTATGTTTGGCTATCGAGCCTCTAATTGTGTAACAGTAATTTCATTGCTTGAGTAAAATTGTTTCTTGCTTGATGAAGATGACTCTTTTCCTACAAAAGAAGCAGGCTCTTTAGGTTCAGGTAGTGAACTCTCACCATGCAACATCATAACTACAGATGACATGTTAGGCCGATCCTCAGGATGTTGTTGCAAACATAAGAAACTAATGCGCAGGCAACGTACAATCTCCAATAGAATGCAAGAGTCCTCTAAGCAAGTATCAATAAGTTCTAAAGGCTTGCCTTCTTTCCATAATTTCCATGCCTAAAACATTTAAAAATTTCCTATCATTATATGTATCATTATTTGTGAAATGGAGAGTCAACGTTTTGATAACTCACATTTCCAACAAGGTTTTGACCATGGCTTGGATGGAAAGATCCTCGATTTTTCTTTCCACTTAATATCTCCAACAACAATATTCCAAAGCTGAATACATCGGATTTTACTGAAAATAGACCATCAATGGCATATTCAGGTGCCATATAACCACTGCAAAACATCATTAAGAATAAAACACTTTGATTAGGGAAAAAAGTTGATAATAGAGCAAGTTAAGAATACTTACTAGGTTCCAACCACTCTATCTGTATTTCCTTCAGTCTGATTTCCCCCAAAGATTCTAGCCATACCGAAGTCAGAAATTTTTGGGTTCATCTCACTATCAAGTAAAATGTTACTTGCTTTGAGATCTCTATGTATGATCCTCAATCTAGAATCTTCATGAAGATAGAGAAGCCCCCGCGCAATCCCACAAATAATGTTGAAACGCATAGACCAACCCAAAACTCTAGCTCTTGTTTGATCTAGCAAGTTTATCATTCTTGTTTATACTAAGTCCAACTTATACAATAAAACAAGAAATTGGAATTTATTTAAATAAGAATTAAAAATTGACAAATTTTTACTCCAAACTGGGTTAGGAAAATGTCCTCCACTGGCATTAATTTACATAATTTATTAAATAATTGGAATTTATTTAAAGTTACCAGGTAGTAGATTGAGGAACTTTTCTCTAAATTGGTTTGGAGAAACTTTGTCCTAAAAAAAAAAATATGAAATTTGGCAAATAACTATTAAGTTTTTGAGAAGTTCAAACCAAAAATGAAGGAGTCTAGGCTTTTGTTGGACATGTATTCATAGATTAGGATTGTCTCATGTCCTTCAATGCAATAGCCCAAAAGCCTAACAAGATTACGGTGTTGCAATTTGGCAATCAACGTAACTTCATTTTTTAACTGATCCAATCCTTGCATAGAACTTTGTGAAAGCCTTTTCACAGCTATTTCCTGTCCATCTATTAGTGTACCCTGGAAATTCTCATTTATTAGTAGATTTTATTGATATTGAATATGATGAGAACTGCTTTTTCTATGGTCTGGTCTTTATAAATCATCTTGTAGATTTACCTTGTATACGAGTCCAAAACCCCCTTCACCGAGCTTGTTAGTGCTTGAAAAGTTGTTAGTGGCAGTGGTTATGGTAGCTAGGCTGAAGAACGGGACCCCTAAGTCTTCACTTTGACCTTCAATGTTCTGGTCTATCATCATATTATTCTCCATTTCATCTGATAAGAGCATGATGGTCTTTACATTATATAAAAGAAACCAAAATATGACTACTATTAAATTCGGTTTAGACCTATGAAAAATTATTATATTATGAAATTCTTATATAATTTCAAATTAAATATAAGACAACCATTATATAGAAAAATTATTATTTAATTTCAAATTAAATCAATTATATGATCCAAAATTTCAATATTAAGTTCCAACAAACAACAAGTCGCCAAGCCTTGTTGCAGAATAATAAAAGCTATAAAAGAATGAGACAAATGATATATAGTTGGAGTTGATTTTTCTCTCTGAAATTGGGTTTTGAAGAGTCTATTGGAGATGCTCTAAAGTGGAAAGACGATGGAGAAGTCACAGAAAGGGTAAAGCACTACAAGAATAACTTTTCCAAAGGGTATTCTAATTGAAAATCAATTACCAAAGAGTTTACAATTTGTTGTAGTTATACTATAGAGTCTTAGGAGATAACTCATGCTTATGACCACAACTAGTTTAGAACTTTGAACTTATTCTTCAATGGATCCCTTCATAAACGACACATTTGCGTGAACAAACTAGAAACTTTGGCACACTCTAAGGTGCTTTCTTGAAGATTTGATCTAAAGTGAACTAACGGGAAGAGAGACTTTGAGGTTTCAAATTTTGGATCACAAGCTTTTTATAGGACTAAAGGATTTTGTTATGAAAGACATGGGATGAAAGACATGGGTTTTCTCTCTAAGAGCATTATTATTGGTGGTGCTGAAAAGCCATATTGCTATTTTTCGCTCCACCAATTACAAAATTAAGGCGGCATTGGTGGAGCCAAAGCCAAATATTTTGGTTTCTCAACTACAATGCACAACTACTTTTGCCAGTACACTGTAACTCAAATGTTTTTTTTTTTAATATTTTATTTTGTGTTCACACTAAACTCTCATTATTTTATTTTCCTTCTCATTTCCCGTTACCCTCTCTCTCCTTAAACTCCCTCATTTTCTCTATTTCCTCCCTCCACCTTTGCCGATCTATTGCCCAGCCGCCACAGACCCACCTTGTTGATCTCACTTCTCTGTATGTCTCTCTTCCTTCTTTATCTTTGCCCAGTTTTGGAATTGGGTTTCTTCCCAGATTGCCGTTGGTACAAGCAAGATTTGATTTTGACAGTTTGCTCCACCTTAAGGGCTTAGATTTGGATAGCTTTGAAACCATCGACATTAGTGGCCTGTTTGGATGGAGAGGGGAAGGAGGTGGAATGGAGGGAAGTAGAGTAGAGTTGGCTAAAAACAAACTAATTTTGTGCTAAATTTACTCTACTCTATTCTACTCCCCTTCCCTCCCCCTCAATTCAAACGGACCATAGGGGCTGATTTGGGTGTTTTTGACAGAGTTTTGTATCTATCAAAAGGGGTTATCGAATTTGATGTAGAATTAGAAGAAGTAGAAGAAGAATGGTGAGAGAGAAAGAACCTAAGGCAATCTCTAGAAGCTTCAATGGACATAGAAGAAGCCTCACTGCTGGGTTTGTGGTGGTGGTGATTTTTTATTTATTTAATTAATTAGAGTTGTGGTGGGCTGGTTATGGTTGTGGTAGTGGGTGGTGGGTGGCTATGATTGCGTTGGTTGTGCTGGTGGAGGTGGCTCTGGGTTTTGCTTCAGACGAGAAGGAGCAATAGAAAGAAAGAAAGAGGCATATTAAAAGAAAAAGAAAATAAAAATTAATAAAGAAATAATATTTAAATGAAGAGGTAAAAAAAAAAAAAAAAATAGAACCACTAATATTGGGTGTATTGTAAAATGAGATGTTAAAATAGATGAAGTAGTTTTTTGAGTTGCTAAAAAACTAAAAAAAATAGCTCCACCAATGTGGATGCTTCAAGGGTGCGTTTGGTTGGGTGAAAACAAGGAGAATAGAATATAGGGAGAAAAAATGGTTTTTTTGTTTGTTTGGTTAGGGTGGAAATTGAAGAGATTCTAGTGGAGCATTGGTATTTTCTCCTTGGGACCACTAGAATCGTTCTCCCAAATTTGGGGTTATTTTAGGAGAAAATTTGGGGAAGAGAGTATTAGATGAGAAAATACCAAATTTGCCCTCTCTCTCCATTGTGATTATGTGCTTAACATTGTTCAGTTTATTTTTTTTATTTTTTTAAGTGCCTTTTCTCTTTTAATCAAAATTTGGCTTTCCCCTTTCTTTTTTGAATCAATGGTGGGTTTTTTCCTTTTCTTTTAATCAAATGGTGTTTTTCACCCCTAATTGTGTGTGTGTATATATATATAATATTATATTATAACAAAGAAAAAAAAATTTAATATGATCTATTTGTTGATTTTTAATTATAGAATGCTATTCTATAAATTTTAATTGATAATAAGTAATGTATACAAACTATACTTTTTATCCTCTCATTTTTCTTCTCAACAAAATAAATGAGTTTTCCATCTCATCACTTTTTCACTCTAAAACCAAACAACATGAGAGAAAATTAAAATGTCCTATTCCCCAACTTTTCTATCCCCTCCTCATTTTCTATCCTCTAATCAAATGAAACCTAAAAGTGCTAATGACTTCTTGCTTCTCTAAAAGAGCTTACTTTTTGCCTCTCTAACATCAGACTCATTTTAGTAGGTGTTTATATGTAGGGTTAAAATTCTAATTTTAATAGGATTCAGATTATGTTTTTGCAATTCTCACTCGAGTGAGCCTCAAGCTAAAGTTGGGAAGGGCTTGCTTGAGCAGGCTTTAAAGAACCACATGAGCTTGTATGTATTTACTTGCTTGAGCTAGCGTTGATCTCTGCTCAAGTGAGTACATAAATGAACCCTTTTTTACATCAAATAAATTACATAAAAAATTTACTTAACACCCATATTCTTATTGGTAAATATTAGCATTGATGTGTATACCACGTTGTATATACTAGAGTAGATGTGAAAGAGAAAGCATAGAATAGGAATACAATAACACGAGAGTTACGTGGTTCAACCTTATAGGCTTCCGTCCACGGAGGAAATTCTTATAGTTTACATCTTTATTGAATTTCAAAGTGTAGTACAAAACTCGTGTATAATGAACCATAACATTAGTATATATAGGAAACTAAATCTAGGTTACTAGTACAAGTAGGATACTTGATTTGCACACAAATTAAGTGGACTTGGGCCTATTACATTGGGTTGATATGTGTAATATATCTCTAATATTGTATATCCTTTAAATTTCTCTTTTAAATTAGAATACACCACAATTGTATATGACTCATTACGTTAATGAAAGTAATCTCCCTTCCAATGTTTAACTTTACATACAATTCGTTAATTTTAGCAACAAATTTATACTCATTGCCTTGAATATGCTTGTTTTAAATTCTAGACTTAGATAAGCCTACCGAAAGTAACTTGGTCCTTCGAGGATAGAATAAGAACATTGCAAAATTTTCATGGAATAAACCCACTTGCTATATGCACTACAAGTATTTCAAGTTTGCTCACAATCGTGGTCTAGTGACATTGTTTAATTGACTTGGGTACTTCTTTCAATAAGCTTATGCAAATTTTTTTCCTTAAGCATGATTTTATATTAAGATCAATTGGCTATATATCACAACTTTTCTTGTTCATCATCTTATTAGCTGCTCTGTACGATTCTAGAAGTTAAATTACACAATCTTGCGATATCTTTTCCGAAGTAAGAGAAAGTAATATTACCTCTCAAGCTTGTCGTTTTGCAAAGGCAGTAGCGAATCAAGAGCACCCCAAAAACAAAGGCAAAGGCAGCCACAACTATTACTATCACCTTCATCTTTTGCTTGCCTTTAACTACTTCATGGTTGAATTTGCAATAAAACAGACGGAAACAAAGATCTTAGTTAGGATTGCACATCAAAATACGAATAAGTTGTACTACAGGATTTGATGGCACATCGATCAAAATACGAATGGTTGAATTAGCAATAGAAAAGCAAAAATATTTTAGGTACGGCAATGAAGACTATAAGCCCATACCTTGCTCTGAAGCAGGCATTCGAATATATACTTGCTGCTTAATATCTGCAATCGGTTTAAAATCGATTAGATCCCAATACCAGACGACGCAGCCACTTCCTCCATCTGGACCATCTCTGATATCTGAGTTTGAGTAAGCCATGCAGGAACAGTTGTTCAAACATTTTACTCTGCATTCCTCAAGATTCATACTCTGGTTCACCCAAGAATACGTGGTATCTGGCAATTTGTACCCAACAAATTTAACAAACCCAATTTTCTCTTTATCCTGGCAGCTCAATTGCGTACTGCGTACACATCCCTTAGACCACTCATCTGGAATCCATGTTTTTGCTGACTTAGGCTTGAATCCTTGTATACATTGACAGATAGGTGACTCATCAATGACACAATTTCCATAAACACCACATAAATTATAAGTGTCACATTCGTCTCTTGGAAAATGTAAGTACCGGATCCATTTTCCATCGTTCCATATGTAGCGTTCATACTGAGTTTGGTTCAAAACTGCTCTTGAGATTACAGAATGCTGATAGAATATGAAGTATACCTCGTCCTCGTTGGAGAAAAAACTGAAGTTGAAATATGGGATGTCCCTTACCTCGGGTACACCACTGAAACCAAGACCATTCCATGGGCCAGTCCGGAAAAACATCTTGGAGCCTCTCTTCATGACTAATTCAGGGTAATTATGATGTTCAATCCCAAAACTCAGTTCTCCTGGAGAGGGGTCATCTGGACTCTTCCATGCAGTTAGGCGTCTTTCAAGACCAGTCCTTAAGTCCCATCCAAGCTTCATCCCTGGTAGCCACGTATCAGAAGGATAGTCAAAGCTTTGCCACAAATAATTTTCTGGGTTTTCTTCATGCACTTCTCTTAATACTAGATTTCCTGAATCTAAAAGCTGTACCATTGAATTCCCGGCCTCTTTTGTTGAATTTGCCAACCAAACAACTGTTGAATTTTGGTTAAGAAGAACAAGACTACCTGAACTGCTTACCATCAACACGCCAGACGAGTCTGTGATTGGATTGCGCCGGTTTGCTACCCAAACAACCGTTTTAATTGGGATATTGTTGTACCAAATTCCCAAGTAACGGTTAGTGGAATCACCTGGACTGAAGAACCCCAGAACAAAGCCTCCATCTTTAGAAACCAAGGTTGTGGCCTCACTATCACTTAGGAATTGGGATCGAGTAAGGTTGTCAGTGGCATGTGAGAATACAAAGTAGAAAAGAAAAAAACTGGAACTCAAAAACACAAAAACAGAGATGTCCATTGCTTTCTGTTCTTTGAGCTAGTAGCCAACAAATTAAAGCGAGACCCATTATGATGAGCAAAGACTACGATATAGAAAGTCATGCATTGATCATCATCAAAAAAAGAAAGTCATGCATTGACTCAAGCAAGTCGTCGCTCTTTTAAATTTCTACAATTTGTTGAGAACAAGAATTTCCACATTACTCCCTTTCGTAGATGTCACATTTTTTTCAGTTTCTCACTTTGTCTTGATCCAAACTATTTCTGCACTAGGATGTGACAGAAAGGTTGACAAAGGAATGGAATGGTGAGCACTGAGCACTAGGATTTGGAATTCTATAAGGTTGTGTTCAAGGTTGTCAAAATTGCGATCCGGATCGTAAAATCGCACGATTTTACAATCCCACCTCACCAAAAAGATTAAAATCGTAACAGGATCACAAAAATGTTAGGATCGTAGGTAGGATTGTGTAGGATCGTAGGATCGTGTGGGATCCTACCGATCCTACCGATCCTATCATTTGGCTTCTTTTTTTTTCTTTTTCTTTTTTAAGTGGGCTTCATTTGGGTCATTTGGGTAAGTCCAATATGATAATCCACGGTCCACCTAAAGGTCCTAAACCCACAAGCCCATCAGAACCAAATAATAAATTGAACCAAATTTACCCCTATCTTAACATTAAATCTCAAAAAAACCTTTAGTATTAAGTTAAATGTTTTCAAAACCTAAATATTATGACAAGATGATTTTCCATTTTCTTTCTTAGTAAAAGTTTGTTTCTTTCCCCCTCCCCTCTGTTTGAGAATTCTCAATTAAAATTGTTACAACTATAGGTACATTCAAAAAGGAGAAATCGCTTACACCATAAAAAAAATGAATGACTTGGTCTTCGTTATGTACAACTTGAAGATAAAAGAGAAAAGAGCTAAACCATTGAGTACAAAAGAAGAAATTGGTTTGGAGAATTTGTCTTCTGATGATGAGTGGTTAGCAGTAGATTCAGAAGATGATAGTGTAGATTTTGATGAAGTCAATGAAGGTATTAATTTATAACTTTAAAGCCTTCCTTTATAGCTAATATTTATACAAGTTACCTATGTATAGTTTGAATGTGTGACCACTAATCACTAATTTATATTTGTATACTTTACTTATCAAAAAAATTTGTATATTTTGGTTATCAATGTTAGGTGATGATGAGGTTTCAAGAGTTGCTGCCAAAGGAAAAAGTGTGCTAGTTCATGATGTTAGTGATGAATATCATGAGAACGATGATGGTTCTAATGATGATGATAGTGATGGGCCCCCACCTGGATTTGAGAGAGTTAGGGATTTCGAGGATTACGCCATGGATGTTGATACTAGGAAGGATATAGATGATGATATGAGATATGACAATGACAATGATTAGATTAGAAGAACCTTAGAATGAGAATTCTCTTTTGAATTTCATATTTGTAATTAGCTAGTTTACCTTAGATTGAGAATTCTCTTTTGGATTACATATTGTAAATTTGTAGTTAGCTAGTTTTTATATGCTAACTAGCCTAACTTATTTTGGATTTGGAACTTAGAATTTGGAAAATATTTTCCATATGTGTAGATAATATTTTGGTACTTAGTTGCTAATTAAACATGTACTAAACTTTTTAGATACATTATGTCAAAAGTTAAATATATTTTGTTTTGATAGAATGACATAAGAACAATGTAAAGTGTGCAAATTACATTTTATTATGCAATTTTTTTTTTTAATGGATGGATTCATATTTTAAGTGATTATATAACATACAAAGTCACTATCAATAGGTTTTTTTGCTTAAAATCTAAAAATAGGTAGGATCTTATGATCCACGATTCGATCCTACCTACCTCTCATGATTCTACGTAAGATCCCGATTTTGACAACCTTGGTTGTGTTTGGATGGTAACGTTTGGATTTGGATTTAGATTTGAAATCCATTGATTTAAAATGCCTTGATTTGAAATCCTTTGATTTTAAAATTCTTTGTTTGGGTCTTTCTAAACAAAGAATGATTTGAAATTCATCATTTCAAATTCCATTGTTTGGATACCTAAATTTAGATTTGGATTTGGATTTGAATTTAACATCAATAAAAAATATTTTTTAATTATTATTTTTCTTAATCCTTCTACATTTTAATTTTAGTAACATTTTTAATAAATAAATGAGGTAATATTAATAATTAAATTGACAAGATAATAACTAAATATCTTTAGTTATAAACAACTAAAAAAATATCTTGCCAATTATTGGCAACTGTTAGGACATATGTGTTTCACTTGTTAAGAACATATATCATTCTTTTATGTAATTAGCTAATCTTTTGACAAAACACACTTTACTTGTAATTGGGTAGTTCTAGGTGTTTTTAATACTTCAAGAAACAAGGTTTCAAGATCAAGTGTTAAGTCATCAAGTCTGTCCAAGAAAAACAAGCTGATAGTGCAAATTCATTAAAGCTCGACATTTGCATCTATCGAGCTTAAGAAAGCTGTTCAAGCCGGTAAGCTCGACACTTGCTCGACAGCTTCTCGACACCTCCTATCTATCGAGATTTAAGAAATTCAGAATTCTGATCTGATTTCTTGGGATCCATGAATGTGTCTTTGGGCCTTCTTTTCTCCTAACCCTAGACATATAAAATGATTGTTTTAAGGTCGTTAAACAGTTCACAAGTTGTGAAAACATTGAGAAAACTTTGTTGAAGCAAATTGTGACTGAAGACGAAGTTCTTGCCCTAGTTCATCTCTTCTGAAGAAGTTGCTGTGTTTTTGCACCTTTGGGTTTTATGACTAAGCATCTTCTTGATCTTTATTGTGTAGGATGAACTGAAAAATTTTGCAGCCAACCTCTCTTTCAGTTGGTGTTTGAAGTCGCGTACTGGGATCCGCGCAAACTGATTAGTCACGTACTTAAGAGCCGTGCAACAAAAAGGGGGAACTGTCACTACAGAACAAGTCCAATTGGGTATTGGGGTAAGGGTTCAACTGTAGGTTGGTAAGGTACTTGGGATTTCTTTACTTGTAATCGTTTGTTGTGATAATAGTGAAGTTTCGAGAGTGGTGACCTAAAAATTACCCGATGAGATTTTTGCCATAAAGGTTTTCCCTATTCGTAAACAAATCATTGTGTCATTTAATTTCCGCTGCATAATTAGTTTATTGGTAATTTGTGTGTGCTTCCACGCATTTGCATGTTAAATTGATTAATTAATAACTTGGCTAATTAATTAATTAGTTTAAACACAAGGAATCATTCAGTTTGTGGCCTATCAGCAACTAAAATTTTTACATCAACTGGAGAGAAAACCCAAATGCATGGATTTTTTCATAAAATTCAAAATCTCAAACTAAAGTTCATAACAACTAAACAATTATATATCAAGAGAGACAGATTAAATATCCAAAATATGTGTATTTTCTTCCCATTTCTATTATATTTTTCAAATAATACAAAATTCAAAATAAGAAAATTACAATACATAAATATAAATATAAAGTCTCAAATCTCATTGCCTCTTCCTCATATACTTCCATCTCCTCTCTTTTACGTTTTCGTTGAATGGATTTATCTCTTCCATCGTTGGTCATTTTTGTCTCTGTTTATTTTTTAAAATACAAACAATAAGAATCTATAACTAATAAAAAGCTGCCTAATGCCACAGAACTGATCTAGGCTACAAGATTGAAGCTAACTATGAAAGCTAGACTAAAATTCGACCAAGCAAAGATACATCACCAAATGTAGCAAAGAAAGTGAACTACATTAACTCAAGACAAACATAGAGTAGGCAAACATTGTCATAAAAAGACACTCAGTGAAGCCAAATTGTTTAACTACAAAAGGGGAGCTCAAACACGACCTCCATTCCTCAGAAATTATTATTATTATTATTTTTTTTTTGGGGTCAATTCACTCCACAGTCCACACTGGCCTGCCTAAAGTACCACCGTCTTCATCATCCATCACCTTGACAGCAATAAACTTAATGTTGTCCATTGGCATACAATGAAAGAAATTCATACCCAGACACTCTTAGGACACCCTCTAAGCAAACGCCTCAAAGTCTTCCATTAAACTATTAGTGAAAGGTATGAAAGAAAGAAAACCAAATCATATGTGAATAAACCTTTACCACTGGACCACTTACCCACTGATAAACCAATACCTGAAGAGTCTAAATAGAGGCAATAGAGGACAGGGGACCATTGGTGCTTCCTCATGCAAGTTTAGCCATAACTTAATCCAAACTCTTTTGGAGTCCTAGTAGCATTAGTTAGTGGATATCCTGAGAACAAACTTCATGCTCTCAAAAATTCAAACTTGTTGACCTCAATCAAATCATATGAGATTGGCCTTTCTCATTGGACCATTGACCTTAGTGGTAGTGCCAAAACCAATTTTTCACTGTGCCCCAATGGACAACACGCTAATTCTCTTCATCTATATCAAAACACCCATCAAATTTTAGTAGCATGGTCATGTCTTTGAGCATTAACTAATCCAAATTGAGTTTGTCAACTAGGTTTATTACTTGCCAAATTCACCAAAACTATAGATATACCTTTGCTTATTACTTCACAACTCATAGACAGTTCATAGAAGTATTTCATCAAAGACATACTTTGCATTACAAACCCACAAATTAAAATAGAAATAGAAAATAAAGACAAACCCAAAACAAATCATTGAAAATACCATGAAACAAGATGCACAAACAAATCAAACAAAACCCACAAATAATCAAATTGAACCCAAACAAACCCACAAAAAAATCAAATAAAACCCATTGGAAAAACCCACAACCTTTGTGGATTTAGATTTAGTAGAAAGAGAGAATTAGAGAGGTTAAAGAGGAAGATATGAGTTGAGAGAAACAAACCTAAAGTTGCTGAAAGAGAGAGGGGGGGAAGTTGCCGAGAGAGAGAGAGGGAAGAATAGCTTGTGAGTTGTGGCTAGGAAGAGAGACACGGAGAGCCCAGAAAGAAATAGTGTGTGAGAGGGAGAGTGAGAGATTTCCAAATTCCACCATGTAGGAAGGTATTTCAAATCCATGGATTTAGGCCTATAAAGAGAGTACGCAGCCAAGCTAACTTTGCTACTGTGGAAGCCAAGGCACGATACTCTGCCTCTGTGGAAGAACGAGAAACAGTGGATTGTTTCTTGGAAGACCAAGAAATCGGGCTTGAACCAAGAAAATCCAACATTCCAGTAGTAGATTTCTTGTCAATGGGGTCTCCAACCCAATTTGCGTCAGAGAAGGCAAAGAAAGTAAGTGGGCTAGGAGCAAGATGAATCCCAAAATGTAAAGTACCCCTCACATAATGAAGAACAAGCTTGGCTGCCTCCAAATGAGAAGTAGTGGGATGATGCATAAATTGGTAGAGTTGATGAACACTAAAGGCCAAATCAGGGTGTGTGAAGGTCAAGTACTAGAGAACACCCACCATACTTCTATACTTAGTGGGATCAGGAAAAATAGAACCATCAAAAGGAGTAAGACGCACATTTGGACAACAAGGGGTATTCGTAGGCTTAGAATTCTCCATCTTGAATCTATGAAGTACATTAGAGGCATACTTGGATTGGCATAAAATAAGACCAAATCTGGAAGACACAATCTAAATGCCTAAGAAATAAGAGAGAGCACCCAAATCTTTAAGCTCAAAAGCCTTACTAAGGGCAATGACAAGATGAGAGACTTGTGAAGAAGAATTGCCTGTGATGATAATATCATCAACATACACAAGGAGATAAATGATAGTTTGATGAGAGTAAAACACAAATAAGGAAGAATCTGCCATGGAAGCTTCAAATCCAAGATGCAACAACTGAGATGTAAATTTGTCAAACCAAGCCCTTGGGGCTTGTTTCAAGCCATATAAAGATTTATGTAATCTACAAACATGATGAGGGAATTGTTGATCTACATAGCCTAGCGGTTGCTCCATATACACCTCCTCATTTAGAAAACCATGGAGGAAGGCATTGGAGACATCCAACTATTTGAGGGGCCAATTAAAACTCACTACAATGGAAAGTACAAGTCTCACAGTAGCTGGTTTCACTATTGGACTAAATGTCTCAGTGTAGTCCACACCTGCTTGTTGATGAAAGCCCTTAGCAACCAATCTTGCTTTATAACGAGCAATGGTTCCATCACTATGTAATTTTAGCTTATACACCCATTTACAACCCACCAAATTAATGCCAGGAACAACAGGAATAAGAGACCAAGTTTTCTGTCTTTGTAAAGTAGAAAATTCCTCATCCATGGCCTTAACCCATTGAGGAAATTTACAAGCAATTCTATATGATGGAGGCTCAGTGTGTGTATAGTCAACCACAGCCTTGTAACACAATTTAGGCTTGGAGATACCATTCTTTGATCTGGTGGTCATAGGATGTATATTTACAGGTGCAATGACAGAAGCAGTGGCAGTAGGAGGGGAAGATGCAGTGGCAGCAGGAGGGGAAGATGTTGTGACAGCAGGAGGTAAAGATGCAGTGGGAATAGAAATAGAGGGAATAGGCTGTAAAGGAGTTGAAGAAGTAGGTATAGATGAAATTGGAGGACGTGGAGGTGTTTGGTGAGTGACAGAGACAGGTGGAGATGCAGTAGCAAGAATAGAGGCAGATAAGGGAAAATGACAAGAAGTGGGAGATGAAAGAGTAGGATTAGGATTTGTGGAATGAGACATAGAAGTAGAATAAGGCCCTAGGATAGAAGGTTGATTAGAAGAGTGTAAATAGAGAAGATTAGGAAGCCAAACATCAAGATTAGGAGTATGAGAGGTTGAAGCAGAAGAGGGTGTAGAAGAAAAGGGAAATTTGGCTTCATTAAACAAAACATGTCTGCAAGTGTATAGGGTGTGAGTGAGCAAGTCAAGACATAAGTAACCTTTGGAAATGGCAGAATAGCCCAAGAAAAGACACTCTATGGTCCTATGATTAAGCTTGTGTTTGGTGTATGGTCTAAGAAATGGGTAGCAAGCACAGCCAAAGATTTTAAGAGAAGAAATATTAGGATGTTGACCATAGAGCTTATACCAAGGAGAACTGAAACCTAATGTAGCAGTAGGAAGTAAATTGATTAGTGTCATAGCTGATTGAACAACAAATGACCAGTATGAAGAAGGCAAGGAAGCCTGGGACAGAAGGGTGATAGTAGTTTCAATTAGGTGTCTATGCTTCCTCTCTACTAAGCCATTCTATTGAGGAGTATAAGGACAAGAGATTTGATGATTAATCCCACTGGAAGTGAGAAAGGATTCAAAAGATTTAGAAGTGTACTCACTTCCACCATCTGATCTAAGAGTTTTAATAGTTAAGGAAAACTGTGTTTTAACCATAGCATGAAACGTGACAAATTTTGAGTAAACTTCAAACTTAGCAGAAAGTAAGTATAGCCATGTGAAACGAGTGAAATGATCAACAAAAATGACATAATATTTGTAGCCATTTATTGAATTAAGAGGTGCAGGATCCCATAGATCAATATGTACAAGTTCAAAGGGAGAATTAGTTACAAATCTTGAACTAGGAAATGGAAGTCTATGCATTTTGCCATGAAGACAGTGAATACAAAAATTAACAAAATTAGCACTAGTACTAAAAGACAGCCCATTATTTTGTAACAAAAGCTTAAGAACTTGAGAGTTTGGATGGCCAAGTCTGTTGTGCCACAGATGCCAACTAGAGGAAGAGAGCTGAACTGAATTGCACAATTTATTAGGAAGCAAAAGCTCAGTGGCCTTGTGAGAATAGATGGGGTACACACCACCTTCACTCTTGCCCTTGTAAAGAGTTTTCCCCGTGGCCAAGGCCTGAATGAGTAAGGTGTTTTCATCAAAGTAACACCAACTGTTATTATCATGACAAAGTTTGTGAACTGAAGCAAGGTTAGAAGCAATAGAGGGAACCCTAAGCACATTTCTAAGTTGAATAGGAGCATTTGAAGCAGGGATTAGAAAGTTACCCATGTGAGTAATAGGCAAATTCTAACCATTACCAACTGTGAGATGCTCCTGACCTTTGTAAGGCTTAGGGAAGCTCAAATGATTAAGACTAAAGTGACATGATCTGTAGCTGCACTGTCTGCTAACCAAGGTTGCTCCTGAGCTATCATTGAGTTGGAAGAAGTTGCCATTGCAGCTAACTTTGTGGGTGGATGCTTGCCTTGATAGGCATAATCCATCCTGTGGTAATAATCTAAGGCAAGATGACCCGCCTTACCACAAATCTGGCAAATTGGCCTTTCTGATATAGCATTAGAACCTTGAGATTGTGAAAACTAGTTGAAGTGAAGTGATTGGCTAGTATCTATCAAGGTTTAAAAAGCTGCTAAAGCCCGAAACTCGACAGCTAGCTCGATAGATACCTTATCTGTCGAGGTTTATGGAATTCAATTTTTCAGAGCTGTTTTTCATCCAATCCGTGTGTATATGTTTGTGCTTTCTTTTCTCACAACCCTAAACATATATAAAGATTATTTTAAGGGCCATAAAAGGTTGCGCAAGTGTGAAGCAAAGTTTTGTTCATGCAAATTGTGACCAGAGACAGAGTTTGCCCTAATTCATCTTTCTCTTGAAGGAGTTTCGTGATCTTCATCGTGTGATGAATTGAAGAACTTTGCAGCCAACATTTTTCTCAAGTTGGTGATTAAGTCGCGTACTGGGATCCGCACATCTATTGGTTAGTCACATACTGGGAGCCATGCATTGAAAATGAGAGATTGTCACTACAGAACAAGTCCAATTGGGTATTGGGATAAGGGTTCAATTGTAAGTTGATATAAGGTACTGAGATTCTTTTACTTGTAACCGCTTGTTTTGATAATAGTGGATTCTCGGGAGTAGTGACCTTAAAATCACCTGGTGGGATTTTTGTCATGTAGGTTTTCCCTATTCGTAAACAAATCACTATGTCAATTTAATTTCCGTTGCATTTAGTTAATTGGTGATTTGTTTATGCTATCACACATTTTGCATGTTAATTGAATTAATTAATTAACTTGGCTAAATCAATTGGTTAATTTATCACAAAGAGTCAATACATTCTTGGCCTATCATGGAATTATCAACAATTTGTGACTCATTAAGAACCTTGTATTGGAGACTATTACCACCTCTACAGATTTTTATTCTGCTAATCGGACAAGGTTTCCAAATTATTTTAGAGAGAAACTCTTCAAACTCCTCCTATATTTATTTTAAAAGTTAATTTTTAAAATCTAATCCTCCATACTTGCAAAATTTCAAAAAGATAAAAAATCTATAACTATATTATCAATTAAATGTTTAAATTTAAAGTTTTTGTGGTCTAAAATTATGTATAAAAAATAAGTTTATTAATCGAATAGTAAATAACATTTTATTTGAACAAAATTTTATATGTGTGTTAATAACATAAAGAAAATACAATCTAACGGTTAAATTTTCAAATTTTACATTCAATAAAAAAATAATAATTATAGGGAAAGTTTGAAGGGTGTCTCTCCTTTCTTGCTAATCGTTCTTGGAGAATTGACTGCATACCACAATCTCCCTTGGGACAAGTGGAAGGCAACCTTGAAACAAGATTACTTCAGTACTCCATGGGCTGTCCTTGCTATCATCACTGCTGCTGTACTTCTCCATGCACTCTTACTCAAATAGTTTTCTGTTCTGTTCTGTTCTCTCTCTGTAAATTCTTTAAGCCATGAACCTTAATTAAGATGATAGTAACTATGCATTCCATGTCAAGAATAACAAAATTTTCACATACCAAATAGTATATTAATGTTCTCAAATGATATCTAAATATGTTTCTTTCCGAAATAAAACACAGATTTAGAACTCTTAAAACATGCTGAGATTGCCTTGACTGCACTATTCTCATAAGTTACCATACAAATGGGGAAATTATAAATGATGTAGATCCTTCCAACTTAGACAAAACCACCGCACCTATCAGTTGGCCTAGACTGAATTGAACAGTATTATGGCATAATGGCCTCCACCAACAAAACAAAAACCATCTTCTAAACCATATTTGCCTCCTCTCTGGAATTCCATCTGTGTTCTTACATAAAAGGACCTCTCTATAGAGTTTGTGTTGATGCATGAATTACGCAAACCACAGTAGCGCTTGCATTTAGTTGACTATCTAATAGATGGTAGACAAGCTTTCTATGCGGCCTTTTTTTTTCCCAAACAATGAGCTCAATGAATAAGTGTTTCCCTTCTGTGCAGCAACTCCTACTTGCTTCCTACCAATCTACAAGTTATTTTTATCAAGTACTCCATCAAAAAAATAAATATCAAAAGCAATTCATAGCATTATTTTGCAAGCTGCATTGGATTCATATATAAATGACAGCATCTAACATAGTCCGCATGATGTAGTAGGAGGTATAGATTTACTGATTTAAAAGGTACAGAAAATACATTGTCGATGAGCCAAGAGCCAATGGTTGGCATGTTCTGCACCAAATACATTACAACAAGCACAGGCTGCACGAGATAACCAAAAGAATTGAGATTATTAAACAAGAAATTTCAATGATAAGAGCAAGGAATAGTCATTTAATTTCCCATTATAAACAAAAAAGAAGTATATGGACTCCTACACTATACCATTAAAGGCGAAGGGACAAGGACATTTTGGAGCTAGCTTCGTTTGAAGCCAGTCTTTCATGTGCACTCTTACTTAATAGTTTCAAATTTTTTAGTATAATTTACAGTTATTTGCATTGTCATATTCACAAAATTAGAGAAAATTAAAGTCTTAGAATATTTCAAATCTCTAAACCATATTCTAACAAAAAAAGAATTTAAAAATTAATTAATTAATTAATTAAAATTTTAAAAAAATAAAAATAAAAAGGAGTGCCTAAAAAAATAAAAAAAATATAAGAAAATGTGAAAAGAAGGTAAATAGAAGAATGGCACCTTGTAAAAAGTCCCACTCAAAAACTGATGGGAGACTAGGAGCTTTCATCCTGCTTGATCAGGAAGACAACTAGAAGAATGGCACCTTGTAAAAAGCCTTGATCCACACTCTCGCACTCTAAATAATGTGCAAGAATCCTACTTGGAATAAGTCTACCTTTTACTAACATATTATACACTAAGCTCCAAATTGCACCCTCATCAAAGTTTGGAGTCATTTTGATATTGCCACCAAAAGTTTAAAATTTTGAATTTAGACCCCTAACATGATGTAGCATATAAATTGGAGCCATTCCATCCATACTTATGGCAAGGGTGGTCACTAGGTATCATATTTAATTGATCCAATTAAATTATGTCACTTTAATAGGGATAATAACAAGGACGTTGGGTGGGTTGGATCTTGAGTGCCCCATTCCCTCTTCTGTTATTTAGCATTGTAGCTCACCATACGAATACATTATTTCATCACATGATTGGCAAAGTTTAGGTGTTTTTATTTTCATATTTTGGAAAAATTTCAACGATATCAGTGTTTACTTTTTATTTATTATTAAATAACAAATGTTTGACTTTCAAAAAAAAAAATAACAAATGTTTGCACAATATATTGCTAGTATCATAGCATAAATAATCTATAATTAAAATTTTATAAAGAATACTTATAAAAAAAATTGTATAAAGACTAAATCCTCATTCGATAAGATCTTGCCACAATATATTCTTAAATTAAATAAAAGGTAATTCTATGTATAGAGTCAATCCGGATAGAACCAATAAAGTCCACTATCTTTCTTTTTTTTTTTTTTTTGAGAATCAATTAAAGTCCACTATCTAAAATCCAATTGAATAATACAATTGAAAACAGATATGGATTAATGATGAAGGTTTAAAAAAAAACACTTATCCCATCACCTCGACAAGCTCAGTCGTGATGAAAGGGGAAAGGAGCACCATATCTGGAAGAAAGTTTATGGATTATGTTTTCTAGGCAAGTCTTCTTACAACTTGTTTAGATTCTCAGTTGGGAGTTTACTTGGATTTAGATCTTGGTATATGAAAGAGCGACAGAGGTAAATTGATAAGATTAAAATGAGTGGTATGGTTGAAATTTTAAAATTATATATATATATATATATATAAATATTTTTTTTTTTAAATTAAAAATACTTTCTAAAATTTTTATGAAAAACTGTGGCACTTTTAGTGACGTGATTTGAATCCATTCAGGATCTAAAATCATGGACTCAAACACAACACTGAGCTAACATACCATGGGTCTATTGGAAATCGTGATTGAACCCAAATACTGTGAGTTGAACTCACTTTTTTAAAAGTGTCGCAGTTTTCATATAAAGTTTTAGCAATTAGGTACTCCTTCCGTCTCAATTTGTTTGTCATCTATTTTATTTTGCAGTGTTTCAAAATATTGTTATGTTTTGAAAAATAAAATTAATTAATATACTAATGTTCCTATTATACCCTTATTTTATTTTCAAAACTATTTGAAAAGAAAACTAACAAATAATTAAAAAAATCAATCTAATTAGGCCACATTTTTAGTTGCCTCATTAAAAATAACTTTTTTTAAAAAAATTGATAAATTTATTTAAAAGTTGTTTTATAAACTTATATATTTTTATAAAATAGACAAGACAATAAATGATATTTTCTTAAATGATTGGTTTGTGTGCTGCCGAGGTGGCTTACCAGGAGAGGAGGCAATTGTTTGGTAAAAAGTAGGTAGACAAGGTAGCATTTAATTATTGGCAGTTGTCAGCAATAAGTTTCAAACACACAAGATTTCACTTCTTCATTAACAAGTTTTTAAACTTTCGCAGGTGTATTACTATTGCCACTATAAATGTGACCCAAGTAGACCAATATAAAAGTGCAGTCAGTGGCAAGAAACCTCCGCAACTTACTAAAAATGTTATCAATTTGTATACGTATGAAAACTTATTGCTACACCAAACTTGAGAGAGTATATGTACTTATCATTTGTTATTGTTTTATATCTTCATATATTAATGTGTATATAATTGAAAGGAATTGACAGATATTTCTAGTACTCTAAATCAAATTCATATATAAAGAAGGGTTCTAAGTGGTAAAATTAGAGTCCAAAGATTTGAAAAAAGGGTATGGTCATTTCAACAGCATTACACACTTCGATAGTATAGGAACGTGGAATACACGAGGTCTTTATCCAAATCCAATCGTTTGATGCTTTAGACATATCAAACCTCTGCTATCATGCCATCAAGCTGAAACGCAACACTCATTTTATGCTTTAGAAATCAGACATGCTATTATGCAATCAAGCTGAAACGCAAAACTCGGTACATCTCCAGTTCCAAGGATTGGATCAAGGTAATATCCAAGCCTAAAGCACTACGCTGACAGGGAGTGTGGCAAACATGAGGGGTGTATTGTGCAGCTTTAGATCGTGCTAAACTCAATGAAGTGTGTGACACAGGCTAAGTCAGAAACTAATTTCATTATTTGAATAGTGTGGAAAGAAAGAATTCTGCCTAAAATGCAACAAATAGAAAGATTACTAATTCATATGCAAACTCATACAATGAAGCAAAGGCATAAGCAATACAAAACAAGTCAAGATTGTTCAAAGACAGTCAGGAAATAAACAGCATATAATCTTTGCCTTTAGTATTTCAAAACAAACAGAGCTGAATAGTCAAAAAGTTACAAACTAAAGATCCCATGCCAACTACCATCAACTAGACATGCCTCCATCCGCCAGAATGCAAATTAAATTTGGTAGCAAACTATCATATGCCATGATATCCATCTATTAAAGAATTAAGCAAAACTGGACGAATTATTGTTATTACATTTTCTAAGTTCCCTAGCAAAATAAACTGTAGAAAAGTAAACATATCCTTTGCAAGTTTCGTTCTTTGTCCCTTAAACGGCTGCCACCAATGCTCTTCAAAGTGCCAATCTTTTGAGCGGGAAAAAGTTGTTTAGTCCAGCTTCACGGAGGAGAACAAGTAATGCACAAACCAGAATGATGAAAGGAACCCAACTGTGCCAGTTGCCAGCATGATTGCTATAACCATGAAGAGCGAATATCCCAAGTAAAGAGTGGCAGAGACAGGTCCACTCAAACTCTTTAGATCAAATACAAGATAGTTTATGGAGTACAAGAAGATGTATATGGCGACAGAACCAGAAGCAAAGAATGACTTCCACCACCATTTCCAGTCCTCCACACAGAGATGCATATATGTTAGAACCAACGACACTTCAGCACACACCACCACAAGAAGGATCATAACAATAAAGAGGAATCCAAAGACATAGTATACACGGCCCATCCAAATGCTAGACATGATAAAGAATAGCTCAATGAAAAGGGTACCGAAAGGGAGGGTACCAGCACCAAGAACAAGCAGCCAGGATGGGTATTTCTGAGCTGGGATTTCACGAGGAATCTGGTTGGTTCTAACAGGGTATTCAATATGAGGTGCTTTTGCCCCAAAGTATCCACCAATTAAGGTCAGGGGAACAGAGATGCAGAACCAGAGCAGAAGCAGAATAACAAACAGAGAGAATGGAATGGCCCCTGTGCTGTGACTTCCCCACAAAAGGAAATTCAAAGTGGTGAGGATCATAAAGGCTATACCAGGGAAGAAACAAGCAGCCTTCCATGAGACCGAAGCCCATCCTTTGGAATCACCACAGCCAATAGTCCTCCAGAGTCGAACAGCGACATAACCAGCTGCAATACCAAGTATCATATAGATAAAAAGCATACCTGTAATAAGTGTTCCACGTGAAGCCGGCGACATGAATCCAAGAGCTGCAAACAATATCGTCACAACAGCCATTCCAAGAATCTGAACCCCATCTCCAACCATGATACACAAGAGGGAGGCATTGTTTGGGGCACGGAATACATCCCCCACAACAAGCTTCCACCCAGATAATTCCTCATTCATCTGTGCCTGTGCCTCCTTGTCAAGTTCCTCATAACGGGTCAGATCCCGCCTAACAGTCCTCAAGAAGATGACTAGCACAATACCAGCAAGGAATGTGATCACCATTAGGGAATTCAAAATCGAGAACCAATGGACTTTTGCTCCCTCCATCTTCAAATAAGCATCCCACCGCGATGGCCACTTGATGTCACTCTCCTCAAATTCAACCTCATAGGTAAAGACAATCGGCTGCCCTTGCTTGATCGGCATTGACACGGTGCTTGGATCACATTTCAATTTATTTGGGAACTTATCATACGGTTTCAACTTCTTCACTGAATCAGCATTAATCATTACACTACAAGGCACAACCTCAAACCCAACAACCATGTATCCAGGCGGACCCGAATCCCTTTTCGCAACATTTGGGATCACCTCAGCTGCATCACCGGTCCCCATTACACCCGCCACGTTTGTCTCCTCGTACTTATGAACAAGCACTTTAAACTTCAAATGGTTAAATATATAGTACACATCCTGAATGTTAACCCCAACCGGATACCCCGTCCACCGCAAAACATAATCCTCCTTCGAGGTATACCGAATTGCAGGCAAGTTATCGAGAAGCAAATTAACCTGATACACCTCATCAATTCTTTTAGTCAAGATCTTGAAATCGTCGGCCGATAACGGATCTGACTTACACAAGAAGATCTCGGACTCGTTTGTATGCATCTTAAACAGATAAGGCGAGTTCTCGATCCGATCCCCCATGAGAAGCTCACCGAGATTCTCGGCGCTGTCCTTGACACCCCCTTGGGGCTTACAGAAGGGCAAACTGTAATAGCTGAAGGGCATTTCGGTTTCAATGGAAGTGATAGAATTCACTTTCACCGATAATGGGTCGCCCACGCCATGATTGTGGGGGTAACTACCCGGAAGATAAAACCCATACCCGGATTGAAATACCAAGCAAATGGTCAATACCCAGATCCTAAAATGGTTAAAGAACCCCATTTTTGAACAAGTTTGTGTCGGATCTGGACAACCCAGATCGGGAAACGGGTGAAAAAGGCAAAATTTGATGTGGGTTTTGGGTTTAATCGCAGATTCGGATATGAAAACTACGAAATCTAATACAATTAAATTAAGGAATATGCAAAAATGAAAAGGATTTGAGAGGAAGTACGGATCTGACTGACCTTCAGCGAATACGAAAATTGAGAGATGGGTTTCTCTCTGTGAGGAAGAAAAAAAAAACGAGATCTTGGATCACTGGGAATTTGGGATTTGGGAGAGAGAGAGGTGAAGGAATTGGAAGAAACGCAATCAGATATATATGGTTTGTTTTGCTTTGGGGGTGACGCAGTAAAAATGGCTTGGGAGTTTTGTTTTGGCTTTTTCATTCATTGACCATAATGACCCTCCTATGTCAGTTTTCTCAAATGCCGACAATGGCCTCTAATTAGTGTCCATTTTTTCATTTCTTTCTCAAATCGCCCTTTCTAGGTCTTTAGGCTGTTTAAAGAGAAATTTTTAATAATGTTGTTTAGCTGTGGTAGAAATAAGTGCGGATAAAAAAGTATTGTGAAAATATATGTTGTATTGTTTAAACAATATCATCAAACAAGCTTTTAAAAACAAACAAATATTTTATTTTATTCCCAAGATCGATAGTGTAGTAAATTGAACCTAAAATCTTTAAAATTACGTTACAACTCATAACAATGCGCCTATTATTGAGGTGTCTCATGAAGGTAAGTACAACTTATTCAAACAACCCATTTTCAAAAAAATAAAGAAATAAATTAGGTTAAAATACGTGTTTGGCCCTTATCTTTTATATCATATTTTAGATTGGTATTTAACCTTTCAATTTAGTCAATTTGGTCACTAATGTTTCAATGTCGTGTCAATTTAGTTCATACCATTATCTTTTAAATGAAAATTAATGATCTAACAAACAACTAAAATAAAAAAAATAAAAAATTAGTTTATTGTCATATCAACAGAAATTAATTTTCTATTTTAGTCGTTAGCCATATCAGCAATTTTCATCTAAAAGATAACGGCAGAGACTAAATTGACACAGCACTGAAATATTAAGAAATAAATTGACACAATTTATGGACCAAATTAAAATATGGTGTAGATGATAGGGTCCGAATACGTAGTTTCTCAAAAAAAAATTAGTATCTTTTTATTTTTTTGAATTATTAGTATTTAGTATTTTTTTTTTCTTTATTTCTCAAAAAAAAAAGTATGTTTTTCTTTCCAAAACAGAAAGTAGGGCTGCCTATTAATTATTTCTAAATTTACTAGAAGTAAAAATCTTGTTTGATACATATAATTGGGTGATTTATTTTTTGAATATTGTCCTTTCTTTATAAGAATTAAAATTGATTTAACATTAAAAAAATGAATTTGCATTATAATTTAATTAAATTATCTCTATGGAAAATTGTAAGTAATAAAAGATGTTCTTATATTTTGTCACTTATTATTTTTTAATAAAATAATAAGAAAAATAGTGCTAGGGACACAAGTTGTTTATTCATAACCTGTTTAAAATTATAGGTTTTAATTAGAGTAATATCACTTTCACATGCATCTACTATTTATTATGCACTAATCAAAATATGTCGTGCCAATAAAATTTATTTTTTTAATGTGAAACATTTTGTACCATAACCATAGACTTATTTAATATTTTGAAGGTATAGATTATTTTAAGTTAAGATTTTTTTTTTTTTTTTGAAAGGAAGATTATAAATGTTGGATTCTAGTAACACTTTAGCACTTGCCTTTAAATATGTAAAGGGCAAAAAGTTAATTTCAATTTAATTCATAATAAGGTAAGAATGTAAGATAGGAAATATTTGAAAATCCTCGTCCCAATAATTAAGTTAGAATTTTCACATTTGACAGGAATAACAATGCATGTGTGATTATTATTGTCAAAAGATATGCCAAACAACAAGATCAAAACTTTTGCCTAACTTTGACTTCTCGTTTAATGAATAGGCCAGTGAGAGAGTTTATTGAAATTATGCCCAAGAAATTAGGGAGAAATTAGGGATGGTGTATTGAAGTCAGGGTATCCTTATTTAGGGAATTGGACAATACCATTAAATTACAAAAAAAAATTGATAAAAACAGTAAAAACAGAAAGATAGAATTTATTGAGATCTCCTTTTGAAGGTACAACCATAGAAGTTGTTTTTTCAAGTTTGGGTGCAAAATCTTTCATTGTGCTCAAATTTTTTTTAACAGATTTTGATGAAATGAGCATATTGATATGTTTATAATAGTTGAAGGTGTAAATTACAAATGCTTAAAGTTAAGAGACTGATTTAGAAGCAACTCAAATTTAGAGCCTTAATTATTTAAATGGGAGAGAGGGAGAACATGGAGACCATTAAAATTTTTATGGTTTGACTTTTTATAGTTTCTGCATCTTGGCTCAATGAACTTGACATTGCAATGTTCTTTAACCATTAGCATGGTGGATCAGTATCTTAGGAGTTAAAATAGCTATAAACTATTAAACTTTTAATTTTTCTATCAAAAAAAAAAAAAGAGCTAGACTTGATGTAGCTTAGATCTAAATCTAGGTAAACAAAGTATCATATACTAGTTTTTATCTAAGCTAGAAAGAGTAAACTGTCTTTACAGGCCCGAGGTCACTAATTTAATCTTGATGCATCCCATTGGACCATATTATGCCGTGTGCTTCACTGCAAACTGAGACCTGATGAAGAGAGGAGACCTAAAGCAATAAAGACTTGGTTTCTTTGTGATTGAGTACTGATTT
Source organism: Quercus variabilis (assembly GCA_030445155.1). Taxonomy (NCBI): domain Eukaryota; kingdom Viridiplantae; phylum Streptophyta; class Magnoliopsida; order Fagales; family Fagaceae; genus Quercus; species Quercus variabilis. The sequence continues at coordinate 84,673,678 of CP129446.1, read as the reverse complement.
GATTATTTAACCCAGTGTTTAACACATTCTCTTCCATATTTTCAATCACATCAAATAGGTTTAAGTTACTCTCATAAGTTACCAAAAAAATATATTTAAATACTAAATAATTATTTAAAAAAAGACCTGGTAAGAGTCTTTAAGCCGCTTATACATTTTTTTTTTTTTTCTGTTTAATTTCGTACATATCATGTAAATTAATAATGTGATGTGGTAGTTGAGACTTGAGACTCGTATTGCCTAAACGTACGGACTTGATCTTGACGAAGCATTTTTTTCTTTTTGAGAAATGATCTTGGTGTCGCTGGCACAATTGGGTTCTCTATTTTCTGTTATTCTGTACTTTTTGATTATTTTTGGGGTGTCGGTGCTTAGAACTGGCTCAAAGCCAAGGGCAGTGAGTAATAATAATAATAATATTAATATTAATAATCCAATTCACTTCATCTCCAAAAAAAAAATCACTGGAATAAGAACATTCGCCCATCAATGTACGCACCACCTTGTCTTTGTACATGTCTTCACTCATGCATTCCCCGGACCACTGCCACTCTGCAATAGTTCCCTCATTGAACTTGTCTTCTCTTTAGATTTCTCAAACAAAAAGTTTACCACCACACATTTTTAGCACATTTTATACTTGTCTTCTCTTTTGATTTCTCAAACAAAAAGTTTATGATGACACACTTTTAACACATTTTAGACTTATACTAAGCGATGATTGTATTATTATTTTTCACTAAAAGTGTGTTTAAATGTCGCTTATTTTGCTAAAAACTAAAAATATTATAGCAAAATAATTTTTAAATGTGTGAATAATACTGTAAAACCTATTTTTAATGAAAGTTTTGTTTAAAAAAATAAAAGTTTGTAGGTTCTGTAAATAATGCCACATGACTCACTGAAAAAGCAAATTAGTCGTTTAAACACACTTCTCAAAAAAAACTGAAAAAAGATACTACGTATCAGTAATGGACACATTCGTAAGTAATTTAATCCAATAATACATTAACTTAATCCAATAACACATTAACAAATATGCAAAGTTGTGTCAGAATGTATCCAAGAGTGCGCAAAACAATTTTTCAAACAACCTTTTCTTTTCTTTTTTAATGATATAAGAGAACTTCACTCAAATTAATTATATATCGCAGAGCATATTATACAACAATCCTCATAGTTAATCAAACGACCGTTGAGACATGATATGGGCCCAGCACCCTAGCCAGTAAAATCCTCTCTTCCAAAGCACACCCAAAATTCAAATATTCATGGCCCAATTTTCCACAGGATATCATAGCATATCTTCGTATTCAAAAAATTCCACACTCGTGGTTGGTTTGTCGTCTAATCTTCAATTGGAATGCAAACATCCAATTTTATTCTACCTTGATAGTTTCATCTCAACTAATTGTTCTATTTTCTCGATTTCCTAGCCATCTTATGATGATGCTAACCAAAATTGGACAGATTGGTTACAATACCAACCAATTGCATTGCTTTAAAAATTATTTTGTCCCATCAAGGGAGGAGAAGAATATTCCTGTGGGCTGTCTAGAATAGCCATTAAAAATTTTTATTAATATATATTTATATATATATATATATATATATATTGCCTCCTTTGAAAATTGCAATATGGCTGCTCATGATCGAGCAACCTGGACAAAAGTTCATTTCAATTTCCTAGATGGCTAAAATACTATTAATCAATTGAATAAAACGTGTCAGATATCTGAGGACCAATACCAATCAAACTGAATAATAGAATTTTTGCTCTCGACAATAAAATAATTACACATCATCTTTGAAAGAACAGATGATAGCTGGAGACTCAGACATGGAAGCAACAAATATGAAACTAATAAATAATCTTTGCACATTTGATGAGAATGGAAGTAATATGCCATAATTAGCTATTAATTTACAAGGAACTAGAAATAAATTTGAGAGAACTAAGAGTCATTAATTTTCTATCAATTTTAATGATATCTAACCTTTCGCACCCAATCCTTGAGATTTTGGTCGCCTGACAGCACCCAAAGGATTGAGTATGCCTTGTGAATTTCTGCCCAAGCCCATGCCTTCAACAAAACCCATCTTTGCCATCATCTTTGATCCGAATCCCTTCGTATGCTGTTCAAAAGCTCCAATCCTTTGGGACCCAGATGCTCCAATCTTTTGGGACCTGTTTCTTGTTGGGTCACCGCCAGATTTGGAGACTTGGGCCTTTTGGGATTTGGTCCTGCCTGTGTCGGATTTGGTCCCGGCTGGGTCACTAGTTGACTCAGAGAACTCCATACCCAATCCAAGTGATTTAGGGCGTTTGATAGCTTCAATGGGCTCTGCAATACCTTGACCATCCTTTCCTAACCCTCCACCTTCGACAAACCCCATTTTAGCCATCATTTTAGATCCAAATCCCTTGGTGTGTACCTCAAATGAACCTAAACTTGCCGAGCCAACTACACCTTTATCTTTACAATTTTCATTTGTCTCTTGTGAATCAACTGCTGTGATCTCAACAGCGTCTGATTGCATTATACCACTTGATACAAATGACATGGGTTGATCCACATAAGAAACCTTATTGCTATATGAACTCTTTTTCCCACTCCGTTTCTTCTCACTTGCTTCACCACTGCCCTTAGCAGTCTTCTTAACCCTGTTCCTGTTGGCAGATCTTAAATTTGAGAAATCAGTCACAGCAAAATCAGCATCCTCATCACCAGCACCTATCAGCTGAAATTCATAATGAAACCGCTAATCTTAGGTTTGCTGAAACATAGATTAAGTAGACAGTAGAAATCTATATTCTTCGAAGAACATGTAAGACAACTTCATAGACAATAAAAAAAAGGAACAAACAATGCATAATACTTAGTATGCAGTTTAATTAACATCTGAACCTTTTCCAGGCGAACTTTATCATTTGCTGATGGCATACTTGTATGTTGTGTTCGCACCACTGTTACAAATCTGAAAAAACAAAATAACAGCTAGTTTGAAATCAACTCTATGTTAAACAAATTTAGAAAGTATGTGTCTGTATATCTCCATCCATATGTAAACACACACACACATATTTCACTATATACCTTTTCTTTCCAGAACCTTGGCAGCCACTTCGCAAGTGATATATTGCAGCTAATCGTTGTACCTAATACATCAAAAACAGTTTGAAATCAATGAAAGATTCTTAAGATTCCTAGGATTAATTCAATAGCATGTTAAACATAATCCATACTAGGATTGTGCTTTATTTATCCACCAAAAAAAAAAAAAAATGATGCTATATTCGCTTCTTTCTTTATTTTTTTGAAGGGGGGAGGTGGGTTGTGAAGAAAGTATATACCTGGGAACAATCACGAGAATGCATAGGTTGAAAAGAAAACATATCCACACCATCCAATACAATCCGCTCTAGTTTCTACAGTTCAAACCAATTAAGCTGTTAGTAATACTGAAAAATCATAAGTATATAAACAGTATGATTGTCTGAAAAGAATTGATATCAAATTAAGAAATCCCTATCTAACTAGAAGGGTACAATTTGGAAAAGGAAAAGGTTTATATCCAGTAATCAAATTGATTAATTAGCTTATAAGGACACTTGCACTTCAATATAACTGGTAATAATTGCAAGAAAGCCAAAAAAAGAAATCTGCATTGGAGATGTTAAGGTGAAAAATAAAACACCAAACCAAACTTCATGAAGCATGCCTGTAATCAACAGTAAACAACCACCCTTATAAACTACTTAGAAAATGAATGGCATTAGTATGCTTTCCATAAATTTAATTGGAAATGAAAACAACAAAAGGAAGGCCAACAACACTAAGTTTCCTTTTTGCTTTTACCAAATTAATTTGCTCCAGATCAACACCCCGGTGCAGCATTCTCTCCCGACGTTTCACAGCAATCATTTCTTTACGATGTTTCTTTTTTTCACCTGAATGGTAAGTAGAAGAATTTACAATATGAAGTATGAACTGAAGGCAGACCCTTTAGTTTAGTAGACAGAGCAGAATAATAGTTTAGAAAATTTTCACCGACAGAGAAGAACAAATGTAAGCTTAAAGAAAGTAGACCCATGGCTAGAAATTTATGAAATAAAATTCCTAATTGTTACAAACATACTAAAACCATGATTGCTATTTGAAACTAAAACATGAAAGCCCAAACTTACATTAATAAATAAAAAGAAAAACTATAACAATGTTTGCATGTGCATGAACAAAAAACTATTTCTTTAGACCTACCAGGAAATTTTTCTTGAAGAAAATTATTCTGCGGCTCTCTTGCCAAAAGGTTATATTTCTTTAGTCAAGCATAGAAAAACCAATCTTAACTTTGACACTCTTATCAATTTCTTTAATTTATTCCTAAGATGATGATCATACTGTTCATATGCTGCTTCCTAGTTTCTTTATCATTCATACAATTCTTTTAACAGTATTGATTATCTTCTATGATTCTTTTAAATGAAATGTATCAATGCCTAAATTCAGCACCAACTCTCCAATCCCATTGCTAATGAAGCTCTTTATGTGGATCACCATTATCCACTAGCTCTTATCACCCATTCATTTCAAAAAATCATTTGTATTTTTGGTAAAAGTTATAATTCCTTGAATTGGCCATTATCCCCAACATTATTTATTTATCTTATACTTATAGATTTGTGTTACTTTTTGGTTTCATTAGGTGTGTCAAATATCAAGAAGCCAGCTCTCTAAGGTTTTGGCTTTATGCCTCATAATTTCATGAGAAACAGTCAACCTACTAAAGATTTAATAAAACAATATAACTTATGCCTCAAGCACATAAATGATGACAGCATCAAGGCACCATCATAGACATGCTAGCATTTGCAAGATGTTTAAACAAAGAGGAAATGTATGAGGTGAATTGAAACAGACTGACTATCTTACATACACGAGGTCCTTGTGTATATGAATAAGCCAACCCAGTCATTTGCCCATGGATTTCAAATCATCAACCTATGATTGTTTCAGACTTTCACAAGGTTATAGGATTTTAATCATGTGTATGTTCACACAACACAAATAGACAACCCTTTGGTCATAAAGCTACACAAATATGAACACACCAACAATGATAAGATTCAATGATTAACTCATCCCTATACTCCGATTAAATGCAGCATTTTGATAGAGTACTACTACTTCCATCCCTTTTTTACTAGTCCTCAATTTTTTTTTTTTTGGGGGGGAAAAATACACGTCCTCAATTTCATTTTTGGACATCCCAAAATGTGGTCCTCTTTGACAAATCAATAGATATAATATTAATAACATTCCTAACTTACCCTTTATTTGAAAAGTCAAAACTGTTTTTTCCATTAGCTTTATTTGAGTTTAGATTAAAGAGGTTAGTTTTGGAAAATTATATCTTTTTTTTTTTTTTTTTATATAAGAAAATTGGGAGAGCGGAGCTGGTGGGGATCATATCCCAGTGCCCAAGCACTACAAGAGGTGCTAGAACCACTGGGGTATCCCTCTAACCCCCTTTTTTATTTAAATTAAATCATGATCTCTTGGAAAGTATGATTGCAGCATGCATCCCTGCCTCCAAATATTATGAATTGAGAACTTAAAACAAATAAAAGATTATTTCCCAGGAGAAAATAAAAATGTGCATCATCCAAGATAAAAACAGACTTGAGCAAAATTTACCAGGAAAGTTTCTGGAAGTTTTACTCTTCTGAGCCTCAAGAGGCCAAGATCGAGGAAACCTAGCAACATGCTTTTTTTTTGCAGAAACAGTTCTTGGATCTTTTATGAGCATAAGGTCATCTATGGCCAATGACAAATTCTCTTTGGAAGGTTTAGAGTATCTCTTCCTTGATTTGGGCTTCTTCAAACCATATTCCCTAGATGCATCCTGGAGAGCAATTCCACCCAACTTCTCTACAGTCTCATCAAAGCCGTTGCTAGAACTATCATCATCTGACTCATCCAAAACTTGTTCCATCAACCATTTGGAATTTAAAACATTGTCACTTCCACCAATTCCTTCTAAGTAATCTTTTGCAACTTCATCATCAATATCTAAATCACTATCAGATGAGTCTTCAGAGCTATCACTTTCAGACGATCCAACTGCTTCTCCAGGCTCAGAAGTGTCATTGCTTTCCTCATCTAGAGACTCTCTATTGTCTTCTTCATCACTTTCCTCATCAGATATATCTTGGGTGTATAATTTCATGCCTCCAATTGACAAGAATCCCGAATTTTTTCCTGGAGGTGATACCTCGGCCAAAATTTCTTCAGACATCTGACCTATCTCATCATTAATGTTCTCATCGGCATTAATTTCCTTCTCATAGGATGAGGTTCCTTCAGTTTCAGCTTGGAATCCCAAGCCTCGATGAGAGCCATCACCTAACACAAAATCTGAATGGTAGTCATAAGTAAATTCCCCATCACGAGGCTCCGAAGATGGCATTTGGTCTACATAAGCGACAATTTGATTCTCCTTTGAATCCACTAAAACAATGGGGTGCGACTCATCTATACTGTCATCTCCATTATTGCCCTTCTGTTAAACGAAAATTTGTTCCAGGTTAAATATTTTAGGAAATAGAACATCTAAAACTTCAATTAAATGGAAAATATTCCCAAAAACATTTTCCCTAGAAAGAAATGATTCAGGAGGGTATGGAAATTCCAACGTAGCAAACAGATGAGAGCTCATAAAACGTCACCAACATTCACATTAGTTTAAAAGAAGATTAAAGTATTTGGTCAATTTCTGCAGAAACTAAGAATTATCTACAGCTAAAGAAGAATTTTTTAGAGAGGGAAAATTTAGTGCCTTGTAGGATTTAACCAAAATACTATCCCCAAAATGAAATGATTACAAAATCAGAAACTTTTTAAAGAATTTGAGCTCCATCATTAACAACCAAAACAACTGAAACTGAATTTAATAAACAAAGTAACAACTCCCAAGTCCCAACAACACCCCCCCCCCCCCCCCAAAAAGAAACACACCCAAAAAAATGCACAAAATTTCAAAATCATTTGATTCTAGGGACACAATCAACCAAGGAAACCAATCCTTACCCCATTTTCCCTTTCCTTAAGTTATATGATTAGAAAGTTAAGGGCCTTAAGGCTCTGGATAAACACTTAAAAAATTAGTCTTCTATTCTAAACAGAAAGGCTTACTTGCTTGCTCACTCTCCAACATAGCTACTTGGAACGGAAATTAATTTCTAAAACATTAAACTCATATGTAACATTTGATTCAATACAACATACCTCAAAGTCAAGCGCAGGGTATCTGTACCCAATAGCATTCCCACCCATTTTCCGAGGTTCAATTTTAGAACCAGAAGCTTTGCTTTTACCAATGCTTCCAGATTTGGACACAGACACAGACCCAGATTTGTTATTCGGATTGGAATTCCTCCCTGCAATTCAAAAAACCAATCAAAATTCCAAAACAAAAACTTGGAAGAACCGGAAATTTGGAACACACGTAACTATATAACATTTCCTATCATCTAAGACACCAAAAAGAAATTCTATGGATTACCCAGTTCAGCATCCACCAAACTTAACCTTAAAGTCATCTTCTTTTTTCTCTTTAATCTAAAATAAATAAATAAATAAAATTTCCGCTATTTTCCTACACTTTCCTCTGCTTTCCCAGCAACCAAACATCAAGCTGGCCAATAATCAAACAAAGATAGAACTTTTATTTGCTAGAGATCAATTTAAGGAGAGAGAAAGACCTCGAGAAGGGGTTTGATTTTTACTTTGATTTTGCCAATCAGATAACAAGCCACCTTCAACGAACAAACCGGCTCTAACAGGGAAAGGTTCTGATCCTCTTCTTCTACCCTTGTTGTTGCTATTGCTATTGCTATTGCTTTTGTTGTTTTGGGTTTTAGCAGGTCGCCTTCTACCTCCAGCCATGGCTACACAAACAAAAGAGAAAGCAATGTGTGTGTGATGGATTGTAGTTAGGACTTTGGAGAGAACCTTGGATTGTGGAACCCTCGAAGGGCCAAGAGGCGTTGGAGTTGAATCTTTGATTTGATCATACAGAAATTGCAATTGTTGTTGGATCTGGACCGTTTGATGTTACGTGGGGCACAAGTTGATGACGTGGAGGACCCCCATAGGTCCTTGTCCTTGTCCGAGCTCGGAAGGGTTGGCCGAAAAAAGTGGGACTTGGAATATAACTATGCGAATCATACCATATGCTAGCTACTGTTAAAGCTTCCTATAATATAGTTCTTTACTTATCGTATCCATGCTTCTCTTTACAATCTTTTGGTACATGTCATCAGCAATTAATCATATAAAAATCCTCTTCCGTGTTTTTTTTTTTTTTTTTTTTTGCTAATATTAAAAAAAATTAAATTTAAAATTTTTAGATAAAATAGTTATTAATCACCATTCGTCTTAATTTATTACAAGTATAGAGTGTTTTGATTTTACTAAGAAAAATAGTAAGATGAAAGATTAATAACTAAGTTATTATCTAAAAAAATTTTAAATTTCAAAAGGTTTTTACTTTAGAATTATAAGCAAATGCAAAGCTAGCGGATTGGATGCCAAATAACAGTTAATTAATATGAAATTTTGGTGTGCATATTAAGAATAAAAAGAATTTGCAATTTAATGGTGAGATTTTTAACTTTTAAATAGAATAAAACATTATTAAGTGATAAAATTTTGACAAAAAGATATACCAATTACAACTTGATTCTGACACATATATGATTTATATGAAATGGTTAATAAGAGCCTCATTTAAGTATTGTTAATGGTATGACTAGTTCAATCAAAGTTTTTCTAGCCAATCCAAAAGAAGGGATCAACATTGGAAGCTAGCCAAAGCAATTGGTATTAGCAAAATAGTTTTGCCACCTTCTCTCTCTCTCTCTCTCTCTCTCTCTCTCTCTCTCTCTCATTATATACTATATTTCCCTCCTCCCCTAAACTTCCCAAACTCTAATCTCTTCCTTCTATCTCTTACAACATCATCTTTGACCTCACTTACCACCATCTCCATCACTACATATGCAAGGCCAACTCTATAGCATAGGCAAATAAGGTGGCCGCCTAAGGCCCCAAATAGAAAAATGCCCTCAAAGTTTAACTAATAAGGTTATTTCTTTCTTTGTAATGATACTGATTAAGCCCAAATACTAGCTAATAAATAAAATAGTATTTTTTTTATCAAATGAAAAACAAGAAAAGAAAAAAAAAAGAGTAAGAAATAATACATTTACAACACTTTCACAACAAATTCTAAGTGGTAGGTTGTTACTGAATATTTTGGTAGATAAAAAAGTAATTTCAATTGTGAGTTCAAATTATAACCAGTAACAACTTAACATATATTATTTGTTGTGAAAAATGTTGTAAATATAGTACTTAAAAAAAAAAAGTAATACACAAAATTTCACAACAGTTAAGTTGGTAAACTTTTATTAATTCTTATCAAAGTTCATCACCAATATTATTTTTTTACTTACCACTATCAATCTACCACATTAACAATTCTAAAAAGTTTTGTCAATTTTTTTTTTTTTTTTTTTTTTTTTGTGACTATAGACTTTAAAAAATTATATATATAGACACACATGATTTATGTTAATTAGTAATTTTACATATAAAACAAGAAAATAAAATTTAAGAAATATTTTTTTTAAATATTATATTTAAATATATATAAAAGACTTTAATTCAATTTTCGCCATAAGCCCCAAATACACTAAGCCACTTATGCACATATGTATTCATCTACCACCATGTCCCCATGTTCACACATTGTAAGGAAGTCAAAGGACCATGAGTGTATGATATCTCCAAGCCCATCATACCACGGGGTTGATGATTTAGGACGTCATCATTTTGATTAATTGAGAATAAGCCGGAAGAGAGAATTTAGATGAGAATAGGATTAAGCTACTTGTGATGATTAAGCGGATGGAGATGATGGGGACTTCATGGTTTGTGAGAGTGGTGGCAATGGGTGATTTTGGATCAATGATGAAGATAGGGAGAGGCTAGAAAAGTAGAGAGAAAAAGAATTAAAAATAATATTTAATTAGTAATAGAGTAAAAAACAAAGAGTTTTGATGCATACCCATCTGATGAAAAGACTAACTAAAATATATGAAGTAATTTTTTTGGATTAAAGTTAGCAAAAATTCAGTATAGTTTAATGTAAATGCTCGTATTTGTATATTTTATACTCAATACTTTATATTTGTAAAAGTGAATATATTAAAAAGTATTTGGCCTTAAAATGATATAATCTAGTGATAATGATATTATACTTTGGGTCTTGCTCTTGCACTACCTAGACTCTGTCCACTATTAACAATTTAACAACAAACCGAACTGAACTTGGGCCGATCACACTTTATGTGGGGCCTTTAAACTTTTACTTTTTATTTTTAGGAAAGTGAGGCCTCTAACCTGCACCTAGCCCAGTTTGCAGTTTTATCATTAAGGTTGAATGATATCATGTCCTGGCTGGACCAAATGGACAATGCATGATGGGCTGGGCCGAACGGCTTACATGGCTTTATATTTTCAACTCATAGTCTGATTACATTATGGCACCATCCCCACATTCTTTACAAGAGGGGAGTTGGAAATTCTTGTTTATTATGAACAACCAAGATAATTTATAGGGGCAAACAGAAAACTAGAGGTGGAGAAGACGAAGAAGAAGAAGAGGTGTTGGCTAGACTAGCCAATGAAGTTTGTTTGAGTATGTTTAGACAAAGGGAGACGAAGAGAGGGGAGAGAAGAAGAGAGTAGAGTAGAGAGGAATGTGACGGAAATATATTAAAGGGTAAAATACAATTAACGCCCCTAAGATTTGGACTAATGTTAGTCAAGTTCAAGACATTTTAAAACTGATCAACTTGGTTCCTAATTACCATAAAAGAGTGGAGAAAAATGAGTAACAATTTAGTGTCCAAGTTGGGTTTAGGACCAAGTTGGTTACTTTTAAAATGTCTTGGACTTGGCTAGTCTTTAGCCCAAATCATAAGGGTGTTGAATGTATTTTATCCTATATTAAAAGTATGGTTAGGGCCAGGTTATATTCCAATCTCCTTTCCCTCCACTCTCTTCTCTTCTTTTACCATCTTCCTGCATCTAAACATAGAGTTGGTGTTGTATTGAAGAAATCAAACGGTTGCTCACACTAAGAGATGACAAGCATTACCTCCATTAACTAGTCCTGATCATCTAATAAAAAATTAAAAAAATAATTAAGGGTGATGCGCATGATCAATCTAGCTAGTAATCCTAATAATTGCATTCAATTGTACACAATCTAAGGGCTTCTAGTTAGGGATGGAGCTAGAACTAGAGTTAGAGCTTGGAATTATAGGACGGGTCTGTTGCTGATTGTATGCGACAACTAATTTGCTAAGGGGCTTTTGTGTGTGTGTGTGTGTGTGTGTGCGCGCGCGGCTGTTGCTAGGTAAGGACAAAATTATTATTATTTTAAAATTTTTTGAAAGGGCCATGTTGTTTGTTTTAGGTAAAATTAGATGATTAGGCTTAATTTTTTTTAGCTTTACTATAGATAATTTTTGTTGTTGGGTTGCTTTTTTTGTGCTTGTATATTTGGTTTTAGATTTTAGATCTATAGATTTTGTTTTATGGTTTTTAAAAAGAGAAAAATTCTAGTGTTACAAATTTTTTTACAAATTACTGATGAGGTGAGTGGTTATTAGATAGTAAAAAAAAATGGTATAAGTGATGGACTCAAATGTGAATTAATAAGAATTTTTTTCTACTTCAATAGTTGTAAAAATGTTATAGAAAAGTTTGTGACTATAGTATTACTTTTAAAGAAATCAATGATATTGTTATGAGGGGGCAAAATATAATTTTATAGAATAAGATTGCTAAAATTAGTACTTAAGTATATTCTAATATTTAAAATATATATATATATATATATATATGGTGGGGGGGGGGGGGGGGGGGATTGAAAAGATTGGGTCCATCATGCTTTTAGTGATCGCTAATTTGCTATAACACCAATAATCTTTAGATTAAATGGTATCTCCATGTATCCCGAGTATATGGAGTGTGTGATAATGAGTTTGAGTGTGTATGTGAGTGATTTTTAAATTTGTTTGTTTGCTTGAAATCATTTGCATACTCTCGTGGTGAATGATTGCTTAATCAGAAGACCTCCGGGTACAAGTAGATGTACTTTTTTCTATATAAAAAAATCAAAAGTAAATTCGTTGTTTTGACTCTTTCTAGAAACTAGAGTCCTTGACTATAGGCAGAATATCATTTACTTGAATTTAATTGCATCCACGAGAATCACCACCACCAACTAGATCGAGATTTTCAGCATATAAAATTGTAAGATTTTCCTCTCTTCACCTTCAAACAACTCGTGATTGTTGCAACCATATTTAATTTCACCTGGCCACTTCACTTATTGTCTGTGCAATCTTTCTTAATACTCTAATGGAATCTAGCTCCATATTCATGTAACCAAGTATCGTGATCTTATATGCAAACTTTTTTTTCTTTTTGGATGAGTAATTACCAAGAATCCTTGAGACCTTTGAGTAATGAAAGTTGGCTCACTAGCCCAAGTAAAGCTCCCTTGCTTAGTGTTACCTTTCCGCAGTAGAAAATCCATTTTAGGTGCAGTTGGTGTGAAAATTGTGGACAACCAAGAGCAGAGGTAACTGTATTTTGGTATGCTTTTTCTTCTATAATAGCACTCTTCCCATCTTGCCTCTCAAAACATCTTTACTTTGTTTTAGGTTACCGATATCTCTCCAAGAGAAGTAATCTTACAAAAGTTTCTCTTCTTTCTACTTGAGAGGCAATCATATTAATCAATCATTCTCAACAAGTCAATTGAGCCTTGCAATCTAGACACTCAGAATATTATCCAGCCAACTCTAATTATTGAATCTGAATTTGGTAAAGATGAGTGTAACATCCATGTTTTATACCATCTAATAAAAGATTGTCACATAAGTTTTTTACTAAAACTCAATACATTCTAACATAATAACATCTTAATAAACTTACAATTAAGTTGGATTTTCAAATGAATATTAGAATTGATTGAGTGTGGTGGTTGTATTTATTCTTTAATATGTAATATGATGATATAACATGTTAAAATTGGAGGAATAAAATTTGGGTTTTACATCACATCCTTATTGAATTTAATCTCCTAATTATAAAGAAAAATATTATGTTCATAACATTTTTCCAACATTTTCACAATAAATTTTAAGTAATAGGCTATTACTGACTGTTATTAGTGGGCAAAAAAATAATTTCAGTGGTAGATTCAAATTAGAACCCGTTACAACTTACCATCTATCATTTGTTATGAAAACGTAATGAAAAATGCTATGTTTACAACATTTTTACAATACTTTCACAACAAATTCTATATGGTAGGTTGTTACTAGCTATTATTGGTGGGCAAAAAAATAATTTCAGTGATTGATTTAAATTAGAACATGTAACAACTTACCATCTGTTGTTGCTAGCTTTTATTGGTAGGCAAAAATAATAATTTCAATGGTTGATTCAAATTATTAGAACATGTAACAACTTACTATCTATCATTTTTGTTGTGAAAATATTATGAAAATGTTGTGATTGTAGCACTTCTCAATTATAAATATCAAATATCATAATGTATTCAATATGAGAATTACGTCCACAACGTTTTCACGATACTTTTACAACAACTCATATGTAGTGAGTTGTTATTGGTTCTAATTTGAATCTATAATTAAAATCACTTTTTTTACCAATCAATAATAACCAATAACAACCTGCTACTTAAAATTTATTATGAAAGCATTTGAAAATGTTGTGGATATATCCTTTCTCATTTACTAGAGTTACTATTCTCCAATCCATCATGGGTTAAATTTAAAGGTTGTAGAGCAATTGTAACTTCTTAAAAATCTCTCTGAGCATACCATAACAATTTTTTTTTTTGTTATGAACTGAAAATTTTATTCACAGAAGGAAACAAAAAAGGCATACCATAACTACTTAAAAAATATCTTCCTAGAAATATGTTATATTTTGAGCCTCACATACAAATGTCCCTAGTCTCTCACAATCACAGTTGTGCTGGCGGAGCTGGGGGGACCAGAAATACCCACGGCTTTGAAAAGCCCCCCTGTATTTATATAGGATTAGGTTTGTGTCTAATAATGTAGCCTACTAAACAGGATATATATAGAGTATAGCGACATGTTCATCAAAAAAAAAAAAGTATAGCGACGTAACACCTTTTCATCAAAACAGTTACTTATCAATTATTTATTTATTTATTTATTTATGTCAAATATGTTCACTTATCAGTTTACTATCTTCTCAAAATTTTCACTTATCACTTCAATATCTTCTCAAAAAAAAAAAAAAAAAAAACTTATCACTTCATAAATTGATTCAATTCATACCAATTTTTTATTAATTGGAGTCCATAATAAGTCAATAACTCATATTTAACAAGCATCTTACTATGCTAGTTAAAAAATTGTTTTATGTGTCAAATCTTTTTACTTTATTATAAACAGAACATACCGATAATTATATAAAAAAAATTGTAAAATAATTATGGACTTTTATGCTTTTTTGAATTTTCAGGGACCATCCATAGTTTGGTTCTGCTATTGAATGAATGCACCTATGTAGTGCCCGTTTGTTTTAGCTTTTAGAAGCTGAAACGTGCTTTTTGAAACCAAAAAAATAAAATGTTTGCTAATGTTTTAAAAGTTGTTTTTTCTAAAAAGTCGTATTTTCATTTGTGAAGGAATAACCCAAATCGTAAAAGCAGCAAGGAGCTCCATTGCAAAAAAGCGTTGAAGCGTGTTTCATGTTATCGTTAAAAGTTAAATTGTCCACTAGTTATTCTTAAAAACCCAATTTTATCCCTTTACTTATAACACAATTTTACAAAGGAACCCAATAATGAAATTAGAACAAAAAAAAAAAAAAAAAAAAAACCGATCTGACCCATTTCTATAGCATGTCGTTGGTAGGGGGGAAGAGATCAAGTAGCAGTGGGGAGGAAGACAAGTGGCGGTGAAGGCAGAGTAGATCAGCAAACAGCATAGGCGATTTTCCTCTCTTGGTGATTTCCCCCTCTCTCCATCTTCATTTGATGAGAATCAAATGGTGTGGTTGTGTTTAACCTTTAAGTTTGTGTGTTTTGATGGGATAAAGGGAAAGAAACTTGCAAACGAAGTGGTAAGAGAAAAGAGAGAAAGGAAGAAAATGAATGAAGAAAAATTGATTTAAATATTATGAAGTAGTTGATTTAAGTATAAAATAAACTCCTTTATATATACATTGTCATTTTTGGTAATTTATCACTCAAACCGCCACTTTATAAGTACTAGCCAAATACTCAGGTTATGTTTGGTAACAATTTTTATTTTCTATTTTCAAAAACATGTTTTTGGGAATATAAAGAAAAAATAATTTTCTTGTATTTTTGAAATAAAAAATATGTTTGGTTAGTTAAAATTAAAAGAATAGTTTTTTGAAGAAAAAAAAATAGAAAATACTAAAATATATTGTTACTAGGATTTAAACTCTAATACTAACTCATTAAATGAGATAAATTCATTCAATTAAATGCGTATTTTTATTGACTTTTGAAAATTAAAAACTGAAAACAGTCTTTTGCATGTTTTTAGTTTCTTTCACAAATTGAGTTTTGAGAATAATTTTTATTTTCTATCAATTTTTGGTTGCCAAACAAGTTTTTTAGTTTCAAAAAAAATTTTGGAAACAGAAAATAAGGGAAAAAAATAGTTACCAAACATACCCTTAGTTTTTTCAAAAAAAAAACTTTTTAGCAATTTTTACCAAACATTTAACTTTTTCAAAAAGCCTAATTTCATACCGCACTTTTTAAAATCTCTACTTTTTCAAAAAGTATAATATCAAAAAGCTGAACTAAACTCACCATTTGGTTGGCTACACTTTTAGAAGACCTAAATAAAGGCTATGTTATGTGTCAAAGTCCCAAGGACAATAGTGGACACTTGACACTTGCCAAGCTATAGATTGTGTGGATGACAGAAGCTATAGTACAATAGGAAGTATTATGATATTTTTACTGGGTATGTTATTTTATTTTAAATATATAATGATAAGTGGTAGTGGGGTTTAATCCTTACAATTTATTTAGTTAGTGGGTGATGTAGCAATTTCTCATTAAAACAAAAGAAGATTCATTTTTAAAAAGTGCTGAAGGTAACTCAAACTTCTTTCCATACGATTTTATAGTTTTAATAAATAATTAAATATGAGTTCGAATTTAAAGGTGTAATAAATGTCATGTCATAATACTTTATATATTATTTTATTCAAAAAAAAAAATCTTAACTATGATTTTTTTTTTTTTTCCTGTTTCAAATTTTCAAATACAATAGAGATGATCATGTTCTCATGTGGATACAGTTCTCAGATGGTTAGGTAGGCTTGGTAGGGTATTAACTTAGGAGTCTAGATTAATTTTAGTGCTTTTAGTGCATTGGACCCGGACAGATTGTGACACGTGTCTAAAAGTAGACACATGTTACCATCTCAACGAGTCCAATGCCACTATTGGACACTGGACCCAAACTACTCCCTTAACTTATTGGTAATGATAGAGGTGGCTAAAAATGTAGGGTAGACTGCGTAATAAATATAACGAAAATCAACCCTAATGTTTTGCTTTCAGGAGAGAAAGACTACCTTCTTCTTCTTCTTCTTCTTTTAATTTTTTATTTTAATTTTTATTTTTATTTTTGACAACTGGAGAGAGATTACCTAACCTGACATATAACCTACCATTATTGCCGAATGGTTAGAAAGAAAAAGAAGAAGAAGAAATCCTAGCATTTGTCAACCTAAATTGATACACCATACTTCTCCAGCAATATTTTTTAATTAATGAAAATACTATTATATTTTTTTTTTTTTTAAATTGATAATTGAGGAATGAGAAATTTGAACCTAGATGTTAACATGTGTCAATTGAGTTACAATACTCTTGACTATTACTATTTTTGAAAAACATACATACACACAAAGGAGATAGAATGAGATTTTAAAACAAACATACACCACAAACTTTTTAAATTATGCTTAACTTAAACCGGTGGTGAGGATAAATATTATATCATGGACATGTGAATGTAATTATATTATACAAGAAAGTAATCTTCCCTTTATATTACTACTAAAAATGTTCACATAATAATTCAATAAGACAATAAGTTAATTGAAGGTGAGTAATTTGAACAGTCAACAAGACAAATGAAAACGCATTATTGAAAGGTCACCATTGAAAATTTAGGACAAAACTTATTTACATGCAGTATTTTAGGTGTTGTTTTTTAGGTTCCTCTCTTAAAATTCTATCATGAGACTATTTAACTAAAAAATACATTTCTATTTCATGAGAAAAAAACCATATAGCATAATCTTAAGAAGGAAACCTAATGAACAACATCTAAATATTGTATTTAAGTCTTGTCCCAAAAGTTATAACCTTCAAAATATTGTCAAATCTATTACTAGAGGCGTTAAAAAGTTTAGTGGTCACTTAGGGCACGTTTTTCATCACAATTCTGAATAATTCTAGAGTCTCAAACGATTTTGATGCACACTTCACTTGACTGAACCATTGAACACATTGGAAATGCCTCAAATTTCTCTTGACCTTGCTCAACAACATTTCACTTGAGTAATCATAGCCTATATATAGCTGTGCTTAGCCTTGCACACTTCACTTGGCTGAAACATTGAGCATACTGGAAATGCCTCAAATTTCTCTTGACCTTGCACAACAACATTTCACTTGAGTAATCGTAGCCTATAGCTACGCTTAACCTAGTGTGTTAACTCACTTTAGTAAACTTTAGACAGAAAGTTTGCTCTAACTCTCGTTTGACTGAACCTATAAATATTTTTTTTCTATTTTCAGAGTGGGATTCACTTGCATATTACATTTATGAACATCTTTCTCCCCCAAAAAAAAAAAAAAAAAAAATTATACAATCTCTTCGTACCTTCTTTTTTAGTTTTTGCTAAATAAAAAAAGAAGTTTCCAATGAGAATTCATCAATCTCATCACGTAATAGGTAATATCATGTATATCACTAAAATCTTGTTGGAGTTATCACTCGAATGGCTCACCAAGTGAAGAACCGGTAATCACATTTTTGGCATCAATGGCATGGATCATAAGCCACAAGGCTACAACATTTGCTCACATTGTTACCTTCCCCACCCCCTCTTTTATTACATGCTTTGTACTTTTTCTCTATTGTGGAATGCTATCATTTTCCCATTAAAAAGAAAAGTTAAAAAAGAAACTCCTAACCGATCACCACTCGATAATTACAAGAAATACTAAGATTATGACGACTACCAAATCAAATCATGCAAGAATTATGCTAAACAATCCCCCACAAATCTCACCAATAAAAATATAGAAAAAATTTAAAAAAAAAAAAAAAAAAAACCAAAATATCAGCCCAAAAGGCCAAAACGTTTGCTTAGGGACAATCTATGAGAATCGTGTCGGTAACTACACACCCCCTTTATTTTCTCTCCTAACACACATGCAAAAGGCCACGTATCTTACTAGTATTTTTACTAGGTCTACACTTCTATAACCGACCCCTCAAGACACGCGGACACGGCTTCTACGGCTCTTAAATGCCGCACAATACAGCTTGCAAACAACAACATTTTGACCCCACCACCTAAAACCCCCCAAAGAGAAAAAAGCCTAATACCATTCCATCACTACCACTATATAAGCATCAATAACTACTTCTATAAATGCCCACCATTGCTCTACAAACTTAAAAATTTTCTAGAAGGTGGTCGTGTGTTGCACATAGAGAAAACTCAGAAAAGTAGTGGTGTTGGTGGTAAAGACAATGGCCACCGGTGCTGCTGATGGACTTTTCCGATGTGTCTATGAGGGTTGCATTTCTGACTGTGACACAGGGAAAGAGCGCAGACCATACCATAAAAACTGTGGCTGTGCACTTCACAAGGCTGGTAAAGAATGTTCACATCCATTGCCTAAGTGCAAAAACGTGTCCTACCCAATAAGGAGGGCTTGGAGTGAAGGGTCTTTGGTCTTGGCGGCTTCTAACTGTTCTTCACCTTCAACTTCACCAGCTTTGGTTGGTACTGGGAGGAACCAGTTGGGTTTGTGTGATCTAGAGGAAGAGTATGTTACATTCAAGATATGATTTTTATTTATTTAATTTGTTAAAAACATGGTCTCTTTTTTAGAACAAATTGGTGTTCAAGTCAGATTTCTGACAATTTTATATGTGTTGGTGGAATTAATGGTTGTAAACTTTTTTGATTCCTGACAGTTTTCGTGATCCTAATCTTATGAATGGTTTAATCAAAAATGGATTTTGTGTTTGATGGAATGGTTTGCAGTGTAAATATGGTGCAACGTATATGTAAATTCCCTTCTTTTGTCAAGAAAAAAAAATGAAGAATAGATGGTGCTTTCGTTTCGTGTACGCAATAGCATCTGTGTACTGCTTTAAAATCGAGAACCCAAATTGAAATTTTCTTCTACATATTCTTTGTGAATTTTGGAATCTGGATTCCCAACTCGAATTAAGCTCGACCCTATTGTGAATCTTGATCTCCAATGACATTTTGGAAAACTTTATTAAACACCATCAAAATCTAAACCGAATCTAAATTAACTTTTTTGTAGTTTTATTTTATCAAAGTTTCTATTTTAATTTTCTTAATTCTAGTGTCAAGTGACCTATTCATAATAGGTCGTTCAATTTAGATGCATTAGGATGATTATTTAAAAGAGTTATGCCTAAATTTAGTTCATAAAAGGACCATCATGGTTGTAAGAATCAGGTTTTGAGGGATGCATTTTTTTTTAAATAATGGCTTGCACATCTTGCTGGGATGGTCAGGTCAGATGGGCATCAATTCGTGTCACATGTGGGCGGCTCCCTTGTTCAATGCTAGGGGAAAAAGCATGAATAAAATAAAATCAAAGGAAGGAATATACAAGGAAAAAAAGCATCTTAAAGTGTGATATGGGCTTATCTTCCTCTTAATTGGATATATAAATTAAAAGTTTTTTCTATAAATAATAATTATGAATAAGAACTCCTTTGATTATGGTGTTGCCAAAGCTGACCACATGGGACGGAAGGTAGAACTGGGTAGAAAGGCACATCCATGTTTGAGAATGGTCAAAAATGACAAAGGCAAAAAGTCTGAACATTTCTTATTCCAATCAAATGGTAGTATTGTCATGTAGTTACAATCCAAACCAAATGGCAAAGGATCTCTGTATCCGACTTAGTACAGGAAAAATAAGGTATTTGCTAGCAAAAGTCTACAAATGGTCGATATCTCCTTGGCTAGTTGGCTCCAGTAGCCAAGCTCATCTTGTGATGCCAACTTAACCATAAACAATTTAAAGAACCTATTTGGGCATGTCAAATAAAAAGGGAGTTGAGTGCAATATTTATACATCTTGATTGAAGCCTAGACTAAGGGTAATAATTATTACACACTCGCAATTACATACTTACTGTCACGTTGACTAAAATCATGTTTTGAAAACATGATTTCAATTAAGTACACATACTTTCATGTGGATTGAAATTATATTAGAAAACACGATTTCAAATACACTGTCATGTTGACTAAAATTGTGTTTTGAAAACATAATTTCAATTAACAAATTGTACACACACTGTCATGTGAATTGAAATTGTCCCCTGTTACACTTGTAATCATTTTTTGTTTGGAGAGTCCCACATTGGAAGAATTTTCTCCCTCTTTCCACCTTATAAGGGATGACCAATGGCTTAAAAGTACCACTAGTTTAAAATCAAGTGTTGCACTTGTAATCATTTTTGGCTTGGAGAGTCTCACATTGGAAGAATTTCCTCTACCTTATAAGGGATGACCAATGGCTTAAGAGTACCACTAGTTTAATAACAAGTGTTGCACTTGTAATCATTTTTGGCTTGGACAATCCCACATTGGAAGAATTTCCTCACTCTTTCCACCTTATAAGGGATGACCAATGGCTTAAGAGTATAGCTTAAGAGTACCACTAGTTTGGTCTTCCAATTTTCTCCCTCTTTCCACCTTATAAGGGATGACCAATGGCTTAAGAGTACCACTAGTTTAATATCAAGTGTTGCACTTGTAATCATTTTTGGCTTGGACAATCCCACATTGGAAGAATTTCCTCACTCTTTCCACCTTATAAGGGATGACCAATGGCTTAAGAGTATAGCTTAAGAGTACCACTAGTTTGGTCTTCCAATTTTCTCCCTCTTTCCACCTTATAAGGGATGACCAATGGCTTAAGAGTACCACTAGTTTGGTTAAAGAGGGAGGAAATTCTTCCAATATGAGACTCTCTAAGCAAAAAATGATTACAAGTGCAACACTTGATCTTGAGGCAAAAATTGTCCCCACAAAAATCATATTAAAAATCACGATTTCTAAAAAAGTTGTGTTTTGAAAACATAATTTTAATTAATTGTACACACTGTCATGTAGACTAAAATAATATTTTTAAAAGAAGTGTGTATAGAGTATGCAATAGTGAGTGTGTAACAAGATTTTTCCACTTTGTAATTACCTAATGCAAAACGAACATAGTAGAGCTTACTCTTTTAAACCCTCAAGATAGACTCTAGAATTCACTAGAAAATAAAAAGAGAACACCTTTCTAAAAAATATTATTAATCAAATTATAAATTTTGAACTGTATTTTCCTTTCTCTCAAAAAAAAAAAAACTGTATTTTCCTTTTACATATTGCAAGTTTATTTAAAGGCTCTAGAAAACTAATTTTTCAAGTAAAAATATTCCACATATTCTAATTGATATAGTACCAATAATAGGAATTTAATTTGACTAGAAAAACCTTAAAACTCCTAAAATCAAGGAAATAGAATCCAAAATCCTAGAATAACAAAAATTACACAAGAATTCGAAACTAACAAATGATAAAAATTTAAAATCTTGAAATACATCAAGACTCCTCCACTTGAATGAAACTTGTCCTTGAGTGTTTGTTTGGAAATTGAAATTTTCCAAGATACTTCGAGTACTTACACAATCCGGTTTTGAAACTTGTGTCCTCGATATACTGTAGCATAAAATTTCTTCTTATTGGCCTTCAATTGATTTACAACATCAGTTAACAACAGGTTGAAGATAATCAAATTTTTTTACTTCAAGAAAATCAATGAAATCCTGAGACTTGAGGGTCGTTATAGGTCACCTTCATGTTTTAGGTCAATTAAATCGTAATGACATCCCGAGACTTGAGTGGTTATATATACTGTTATAGGGTCACCTTCATGTTTAATATCAATCAAATCCTCCACAGTATCCAACTCATGATCCCCCCAAAGAAGAGGAAAAAGGAAACATGTGAATGTCCTTAATGCTCTTTAACAGTATAAGATTAGTAGCTTATGACTGAATCTCATCCCCAGCAGCTCCTTAATTACTGTTTGATGCAAAGAGAAATTTTGCATCTATGGATAACACCAAACAAAACAGTGTCATATCATATGCTGCCAACCATTTGAATGGAAGGAATGGACCTTGCTGAAATTAAAATAGAGCATCAAAATCATCAAACAAAATGCAATACCAAAACGAAATAATAGGATTTTTGTTGTATTAAGAAATATTACAGTTGACCAAGATCTTAAGTTGCAGGGAAATTAGGAAGGGTCACCTACCTTCATATAAGTTTGGTAAATCTCTGGTCAGAAGAGTAAGTCAAAGTGTATTTCTTCGGAGAAAACTATGCTAAAATACCACATTCAACAAAGAAATCAAAAGGCAAGCCAGGACAGCCTATAAACAAAATTTCCAAGGCTCTATAGCTAGAATTACTTCCCTAATTAAACACGTCTGTCTTAGTTAGGTAACTGCTTTGCCAAAAACCCTCCAGACCCTTCTTGAATTCTTCTACGTGGAAGCACTTGCACGAAAGTTTCTCTAGATTTCTACCACACACTAAAAACAATTGTTGATGTCCTCCTCTATATTAATGCTTCATTAATAGCAAGCATGCAAAAGTTTCAACACAATTACATTCAAACACATACAAACCCACCAAGACGTACACAAAATAAGGGAATTTAAAAGAGGGAAGAGAGAGAGAGAGGGGAAAGAATGGCCATTGGAGCAGCTGAGATGATGCTGCAGTGTGTATTTAATGGAAGCATATCAGTGCATGATATGGAGATTGAGAGGAGACCCTACCATCGGAACTGCAGCTGTGCACTTCACAAGTTAGAAAATGTTTGCTCCAATGATTACTCTCAACAAGGGAAAATTTCATTACCTTCACAATCACTGCAAAAGTTATGCAGTAATTGTAACCTGTACATGGCAGCTTTCAAATTCTCTTCACAATCTTCTCCTCTTAGTATGAAACAGAGAAGAAGCCAATGGAACTCTTTTCACATGGATGAAAGGAATTTCTTGGGGACTAGATACAAATGAGTGAGGAAAAAAGGTTAGGAACTAAGAAACTATATTATTGCTTTGTTTCTCTATTTCTAATTCTCCTATAGAATTCGAAAGCAGTTTCTTCTGGCTTCATTACTGTAAATTCTGCAGAGTTTATGTAGCTATGGTGTTTTACCCCTATTTCTTTTGAGAACATGCCGACTCAATAACAATATACTAATTTAAGTTGAGTTAACATACCCTTCTCGTCCTGATTTTCTAACCAGTGTATGGGTTCCATGCCATTGACTTTCAATGGAAAACAAAAGAAGCAATATGCCAGACTTTCTTTGCCTTTTTTTTTCTCTCTTTTTCATTGGTAGTATGATTTCTAGGCATGGGACAAGGACTTAGTTTCAGCATGGGAACCTCCTAAGATGAAGACATGTTGAGACAGATGCTCTGCCGGGTGCTTGAATGTGCATGTGCGTGTGTAAATCCTTATGTTCTTTTTTTCCTAAGTAAATTTATTAATGGTAATTACACAAGCCTATTGGGTCGTGAACCCATGATCTCATCTTCAACCATACTCTTACAAGGGAAAGGAGTGCCATTTAAACCAAAGCTCATTGGCTATTATGCTAAGTAAATTAGAGACGGAGAGGAGTCACGGAGACTCATTAAGCATAATTCCAAGCTTGCCTCAAAAAGACTCTAACCTCCACGTTTTACTTATTGTTTTTCGTTTAATCCTATGGAAATGCCTAGCTTGGCTGCCAAACAATACCACTATTTCTCATCAGGAAATGCATCTTTGATTGCATTGTATACAGAAAACACATACAAGGCAACCTCCTTTGTCATTTTTATTCATGTATGAATAATGAAAATACCTATAGATTGGGTATTGAAATGTACCAAACTTCACATATTGGGCCCTTTATTTGGGAAGCGAGCACTTCTAGTGCACAAATCGTATCATGTACAAAAAGTTTCGTATCGTAAGGGCATATTGTAAGTGCTCATCGTAAGTGCTTATGAATCATTCGATGCATAGATGTGTATTGTATGAATTGTATTGTATCGATGAATCATATGATACGTACGATACATAAACATGAGGATTTAAAATGATTTTTTTTTTTTTTGGTTAAAATTTGTGGTTTTATTTGATTTAAACAAGTTGTTATACTTTTTTAATACAAAATTATTAGGAAACTTAATTGAGTCTAATAAAATAGCAAGTCCATGAGGGTTTTTTTTCCCCCTACAAAATTTAGATTATACTTATAACACTCACTTTCATATATGCAAATTTATCTTCTATGCTATTAATAATGTATTATAGGAAAATATTATTATTTTTTATTTTGTTATTATTATTTTGAGTTTAAAAATCTAGAATTCCAAGAAAAAATACAAAGAAAAAATTATTAGAATAAAATGAAAAAAATAGTAAATGTTGATAATAATGAAGATATTATCTATAAGAAAATAAGTTTGCAAGATGTTGAACATGATGATAACATTGACTTCTATAGAGTTAATTAGCCAAGATGATGAAAATATATTATTATTTTGGTTTATATATCATGTATTATCACTTCTGAGTTTAATCAATTTTAACGTGCATGTTATAAATATAAATTCATTTAATTTATTTAGTTAGCTTTGTTAAATTTTATTACAAAGGTTGTAGGGTCACAATTTGTAGCCCAAGTCCTAAAGATATGGGATATAGGCCCAATAAGCCTAGTACAATAAATTTGTAGAGAGTGAGTGAAAGAGCTAAGCCTTTTGTGGATTGGGCAACGACTAACAGGGATTTAAAAGATGAACAAGCAAGAAACACACGTAAAACTGAATGAAATGATTGTCCAAGTAGATAGATTATGAATTAAACTGATAGAACTAAATGTTAATACAGTTTTTAGTGCTACTGTAGTTCTTTTCTCTTTTTCTTTCTTCTTTTTTTGATCCCCCTCTCATGGGAGATCTTTTTTCTTATATAGTTTCCTTCAAACCACCTTGATCCTACACTTGTCAATCATCAAGGCCTTTCACTTGAGTGCATGTCTCATCAAACATCCTTTTAGCTTTTGGTGAGTTGTGATAATTCAGATTATACTGTTCAGGGGTATTCTCTACATAAATAAGGCCAAAAAAGTTGCTGCAGTACATTTAATGCGGTGACAGCAGCTTTTCCTTTAGATATTTCTGAGTTTCTATCACCTTTGTACATGCCTGGATCTCATCCTTATCATTGAAACTTCTTGGAAGGTCACCTAGATTCTCCCAAATACAGATTTGATCAGTATTCATCGTATTCGAGAAGGAACCTCTTCTCGGACTATATTCCTCTATTCTTTCCTTATGCAATTCTTAACTTTAAGCTTCTCCCAATCGTTTACTCCTCCTCAGACATGCACATGTCCTCAGGTAAGGTCCAAGGCCCAATATACAAATTTGGGCTCATACCCCCACATTGGTAATGATTGGTCATTAGTTGAAAATATTTCGAATTTATAATGAATATTCCTTTTATATATGTATATCTATTATTATTTTATAATTTTCTTGGGTATTTGTATATCTTACGATACACGATTTGATACGATACACGATACAGAAAAATTAAAAATCGATTCACGATACGATTCATGATTTGACAACTATGGATATATGGTGAGAATAAGGGTCAGGTTTGAGCTAGCTAGTGAACTAAGCTACTTTACTTAAGAGTAAATCTAAAATTTCTTTTTCTTTTTCATTTAAGTTCTCTCAAATTGCATAGTTATGAGGTCCATCATAGAGCATAGAGCATAGCTGGTCTTATAATAATCTTATAAAATTTTATCATAAATTAAAAAAGAATTCTATGATCACTCAATACTCCTAACATGCTTCTCCACTTCATTCACCTTGCTCTTATCTTATGATTCACATACACTTCAATCTCTCCATCATTAAATTGAGTACACTAGATATGTCATTCAATTATACAATGGCAGTGAGAAATATCGCAATCCCACTGTCACAATATTTTCTTTTCCCTTTGATCTAATTATCATGCAAGACAATGATGATTGATCTTTTAATATCGACCTTTAATGCAATTGGCTTCTTAAAAAATATTTATTGAATTTGCTCACTACTTCCAGAGAGTGGTTTAATCATTTAAACAAGGATTAAGAGATACAAACTGTGTCAAGAAAGAAAAAATGATCATCCCAATAAAGCAACAGATAACTGCATTTAATAAAAAAATCATATGATGTGATATGAGTTACCTGTAACAAAAATACACCTTGTATGCAATCTGAAGCATGGCTTGGAAGCCAGCAGGTAGATGAGTTGGCGAATTTCTTATTTCTCAACTCCTAAGAGCAAGTTTTACCTACATTTGAGAAACAATAATACGATAACAGCTTTAGCATATCCCCACACTTAACCAACCACCCAATCCCCCCTCCTCCACCCACCAACCAACCCCCCCCCCCCCCCCCCCCCCCCCCCCACAAAAAAAAAGATTAAGAAAAAGAGGGCTCAAATATTCCTATATTCTGACAGCTGCTTAGAGTGAATAGAAGAAATTACAAGCACAAAGTTAATTAATTCCATTAGAAATCTCAGAAAATCCTGACTGCTGCTTAAAAAGAGTGAATAAAATTTAAATTTCAAGCTCAAAGTTAATCAATTCCATTAGAAATCTCAAGCTACAAATGTAGCTGCACGTTTGATATTCCCCAGCAATTTTCTTCTTTAAAAGTATTCTTATTGGTATAGCAAACATGGATAAATATATAAAATTTGGAGAGTCAACCATAAGGTGACAATGGGAAAACCCAAAAGTATGAAATACACACTGCATTCCTATCACTACCTATATGAGCTACAATATTCATTTAAATTTTTTCTACGATTCAAATTAAGTTGTTATATTATTTAACACGGTTAAAGTATTGGTTTTATGTTGATGTAATGGCCCCAGAGGCCCACTTCTAGTCTCTATATATAATAGGGTTTATTGTAATGGACTTGAATATACAGTAAAGATGTAGCCGTTAAGGCTTTATTCCTCTCATATTCTTCGCTCTTTTTTGTTTCTGCTTCTCTTTATTATTTTATTCTCATTTTTAACAAACACCAACTAATTATGGTAATTATCATTAAGCATTATTTGTCTGGGCAGGGGGAGGGGTGGGGGATCCATTGAGTTCTTACACTTTTAGGTCAGAAACTTCATCTTACTATAGGGAATGAAGCCGATCAGAAATATGAACCAAAAAAGAAAGTTTTGCTGAATGCAATTATATGAGGTGTGATGTCTCAACAATCATAATGCATTTTCAAGCACCATTGTTTTTATTTATTTATTTATTTACTAGTTCACACCCACAACTAGCTGGTTTTAAACTCATGGTATCATTCTCCT
Source organism: Quercus variabilis (assembly GCA_030445155.1). Lineage (NCBI taxonomy): Eukaryota > Viridiplantae > Streptophyta > Magnoliopsida > Fagales > Fagaceae > Quercus > Quercus variabilis. The sequence goes on along the minus strand of CP129446.1, from coordinate 84,645,716 downwards.
CCTCTTCTTGTGGGAGGAGGAAGTAACATTTGAACCAGAGCTCATTGGCATATTTTCAAGCACCAATTCGTGACACCGTGTACCAGAATAAACAGAAAAAAAACTTGATTAATAGTCAAATGTTATATAGAAACAAAATTCATTGTTGTTTTGCATTCTTTCCATCTGCCAAGTTGAAAACTTTTGAACTATTTATCTAAACCAACAAATAAGACACATGCAGCTAGGTTGGACATGTAATGAACTTGTGTAAGCCAAATATCAAAACCAATTATATATATATATATATATATATGTATGTAGAGAGATAGAGAGAGAGAGAACTATATTATGTATATTCAGAAAAACAAATACTTGGCTTCCTACTTCTGATTAGTATAATGATGCTTAAACTGATATCCTTTATTGCATAGAAAGGACAACAAATTAGGATCCTCCAAACAAGTTAGGTTTATATAAAAGTATTACCGGAGCAATCTATGCAAGCCTAAAATCCCATGACTACAATAGATTCAAAAGTCAAGCAAACAAGAATAAGCCAAACCAAGGTCTCTCCTCAATTCCTAAGTCACTCTCTCACAGGAAAAGACCAACATTCCAAAACTGAAACTTTCCTAGAGGAAAACGTTTATTTTAGTCGTGTAACTACTTTTTCTCGAGTTCAACGGTACATAAGCACAAACTTTTTCTGTCCAAGAGTACTCCCACCTATACTATATACGCTAATTCCATGCTCTATATAAATGCTTCACAAAACATGCAAAAGTTTCTACATAGTTGATGAAGTGCAAACTTGTCAATTGAAGTAAGTGCGTTCAGATGGAGCCAAGCCCTCGTATCTATGATTATAAAAGTGATATAGTAGCTTCCTTAGGATGGTCACCGGTGTGGTGTCTGCCACAATGTCTCCGATGCCAAAGTTAGTATAAGAAAACTCTTTGAAAAAGAATAATGTAATATAATAGAACAATAAGTATTTCTAAGTGTGTCTGTGTACCTTATGTTGGTGCTTGGAGTGTTATATATACATTCTCGTATCCCCTGGCCGTTGTGGCTATTATGGTGGCTTTAATGCTCCTTTGGGTAATGTCTCATTCCTAGAAATATGGTCCTTAATGGACCTCCAATGGTCTTCACAGTTGGCCTCGTAATTGCCTGAATTATTTATTGATTTCATTTAATGACTTCTTTTCCTTCGTCAGTGGTGCGGTTATATCGCCGGGATGTTTTGTTGTTTCGTTTGTCAAGGTGACTTCGTCAGTCTTAAAGGATTCATCCCGGAAAGTCTATCTCGTCAGTCCCATCAATAGTCATTAATATGATTCACATGTCTGGTCCTTGTTTGTGTACAGAAACTCATTCTGAAGAATAAGAAATAAAGGGAAAGTCATAGGAGATTGAGAACATATGAATCCCTGCATTGCATTATGAAGGGAGTACATCATGTATTTATATACATACAGACTCAATGCTCGGGCACCTGCTAAAAGAATAACCAAGTTTGTTAAGCTGAAAACTACACCTAACTGCCTTAACCACTCTCAGTTACATAAACCAACTTATAGCAACTTATAATTACTTGATAACTGGATACCGCACTGGTTTAATAGCTTGATAAGGATTGAACTTGAAAAGAGCAGATACTGCTAACAGTTTGCAGACCTCCAATTTTTGCTTTTAATATATTTACTGGAGTGCCTATAGCTAAGCACATAAATTGTAACAAACTTCATGGTTCAAACTTGACATTGTAAAGAATACATCTAAGCCAGGCTACTGCCAGGTACCAAACTTTGGTTGTTAGATGCTGGTTCAGTGTCAAAGGAATTCAGCACTTCACAGTGCACCAAGGTGAATTTTTTCCCAGGCCTTGTACACTCCACCCCAGAAAAGGTGCGCGCGCTCACACACACACAAGTACATACACAGATAAGAGAGAGCGATCTTCCACTGAACCGCACTACTAATTGTCACCTGTGACCACTTTCCCCTCTCGTTGAATACATCCCTGGGATTTGTGTAGGCTGGAGTAATAGGTTGGTTCAAGTGGATGTGTGCTATAGCCTATGGGATATCCTAGAACAGGCGCATCCTTTTTTCTTATGGTAAATGATCATCTCTTTCCATCAGCTAGCTGTCTAAAAATAATTGAAATCAAACTCAATATGTCATAATGATAATGTTGTTTGCGACAAATGCGAGACTACTGAGGTTCTTGATAATGTAAATATATTTAGTGAGAATAAGTGAAAATGAAGAACCAAGAACTGGATAAATGAAAGAGATTTTCATATTGAACAAAAATTTTCATTTATTTTAATTAAGAACAATGAAAGCAATGGTGCAGCGCATTAAGGCAACAAATGTTGGGTGCGCTGCACCATGTTCTAGCCAACACTTTGTCTTAGCTCATTAAATGAGCTTGTTCTTGTTGGACAAGTGCTGAGAAGTCAGCAAAATGAAATGAGTTTGCTGGAGTAGCTTGTCCGAAAGAGAAGAATTGGGTTCATCTTTTCCTTCATAATTATGTACAAAAAAGTCCAGCAACATTTATGAAGGGATGTACAAAAGTCAAGCCACATAAATGAATATATGATGTTAAATTTGTGAGACACGTTAGAAGGAAGAAAGAAAAGAAAGAAGCAAAAGGGTCATTCGGCTAAGGGAGAGCTGAAGAAAAGAAATTGGTTGAAGTAAAGTCAAGATAAGTTGGCTTGCATTTATTGTAACTTGATGTGAAGAGTGTGAAAGGGAGAAAAGAAGGAAAAGATGAAGAAATAAAATGAGAGGCCATTCGGCCATTTGAAGAAGTGAAGTCCCAGAGTGTGAGGACTAAGTGCAGTTTTTGGACTAAGTGCAGTTTTGAAGAACTGCGTGAGTGAGAGCAAGCAAAAAGAGAAGAGAAAAATAGAGAGAGTAAGAGAAAACTGTGAGAGATATATAATGAAAAAAATAGTGGTGAGTGAAAAGAAAAAGAGAGTTTTTCTTTATTCAAGTTATATCTCTAAGTGTTGTAATATCTATTTAATATAGTGAAATTATTTAGAATTTGTCATGTGGTTTTTCCCTTTAAGGAGAAAGGGTTTCCATGTAAATCTTTGTATTATTTTGTGGTTGTGCTTCCGCTGTACTTGCTGAAATTTATTAACAGTTATATAAAATATTTCCCAACAACAAATTCCCCCTCTCCCCCCCCTTCTCATTCTTCCTCCAAAAGAATGTTCACTAAATGAGGAAAATTGCTGGAATTTGTAGGGGCTCCTTTTTCGGAGGTGGGCCCCCGACAATGAATTTATAGAGTGTGGGCAAAAGGGTTTGGCTCCGGCCGGCCATTTTCCGGTCTTCTTTAAACTTCTCGTTTATTTGCTCTCCGTCTGGGGTTGCTCCTCGGCTGGGGTCCGAGGAGGCCCCCCTGCACTAGGGAGGTCCTTTAACTTTTATACTCCCTCTGGCTCGATCCTGGCCTTACAGCTGTTGGCCATCCGGGCTAATGGCTCAGGACTTGTCCCATCAGGCAGGTTCTCTCCCATGCCGGGGGTTGCTTCCCCCAAGGCTTTTCAGTGAAGGGTCTTGTCAGCATTGATGGGACTTGGAGGGCCTGGCAGGATGGTTAAGTGTGGATGTGACTGCATGCAGTAAGTCTGTCCCCTAACCAGTTTAGGCTAGGTTCGCCGAGGATAGGTGTATCCTCGGCTCGGGCCTTGGAAGGATTGAATCCTTTAGGCCGACCATCCGGGGAGATCTCCTTCCTCGGCTTGGGCCCTGGGCCCGCCCAAAGGTGGGCCGGGGATTCTGGGCCCTTGGGCCCCACAATAGCCCCTCAAAAACCCTGCTGCACGTACCCTCGGACGGGGAGGAGGGTTTTGCAAACCTCGGCCCCTATGGTCCGGAAGGCCGTCAGTTCAGCTGGTCCCTTCTTGAGTGGTCGGATCGACCGTTAGGCCCTTCATTAGGTAGTTAATTTCTTCACGGGAACGGATTCTCGGACCAAGCAGTACTTTGACCCTGTCGTAAAATAGGTAGCTACCCGTGTGCAGTCGTCGCCTTTTAGTTACGAGTGGTCGGCTCCCCGTAGGCTTGAGTCCGAGGACCATGCAAGACCTAGGTACAGTTGCTGCCCTTTAAGTACGAGTGGTCAGCTCCCCGTAGGCTTGAGTCCGAGGACCATGCAAGACCTAGGTACAATTGCTGCCATCGTTTCCATGTGGCTAGCTCCCCTTAGGCTTGAGTCCGTAGACCATGCAAGACCTAGGTACAGTTGCTGCCCTTCAAGTACGAGTGGTCAGCTCCCCGTAGGCTTGAGTCCGAGGACCATGCAAGACCTAGGTACAATTGCTGCCATCGTTTCCATGTGGCTAGCTCCCCTTAGGCTTGAGTCCGTAGACCATGCAAGACCTAGGTACAGTTGCTGCCCTTTAAGTACGTCAGCTCCCCGTAGGCTTGAGTCCGAGGACCATGCAAGACCTAGGTACAATTGCTGCCATCGTTTCCATGTGGCTAGCTCCCCTTAGGCTTGAGTCCGTAGACCATGCAAGACCTAGGTACAGTTGCTGCCCTTTAAGTACGAGTGGTCAGCTCCCCGTAGGCTTGAGTCCGAGGACCATGCAAGACCTAGGTACAATTGCTGCCATCGTTTCCATGTGGCTAGCTCCCCTTAGGCTTGAGTCCGTAGACCATGCAAGACCTAGGTACAGTTGCTGCCCTTTAAGTACGAGTGGTCAGCTCCCCGTAGGCTTGAGTCCGAGGACCATGCAAGACCTAGGTACAATTGCTGCCATCGTTTCTATGTGGCTAGCTCCCCTTAGGCTTGAGTCCGTAGACCATGCAAGACCTAGGTACAGTTGCTGCCCTTTAAGTACGAGTGGTCAGCTCCCCGTAGGCTTGAGTCCGAGGACCATGCAAGACCTAGGTACAATTGCTGCCATCGTTTCCATGTGGCTAGCTCCCCTTAGGCTTGAGTCCGTAGACCATGCAAGACCTAGGTACAGTTGCTGCCCTTTAAGTACGAGTGGTCAGCTCCCCGTAGGCTTGAGTCCGAGGACCATGCAAGACCTAGGTACAATTGCTGCCATCGTTTCCATGTGGCTAGCTCCCCTTAGGCTTGAGTCCGTAGACCATGCAAGACCTAGGTACAGTTGCTGCCCTTTAAGTACGAGTGGTCAGCTCCCCGTAGGCTTGAGTCCGAGGACCATGCAAGACCTAGGTACAATTGCTGCCATCGTTTCCATGTGGCTAGCTCCCCTTAGGCTTGAGTCCGTAGACCATGCAAGACCTAGGTACAGTTGCTGCCCTTTAAGTACGAGTGGTCAGCTCCCCGTAGGCTTGAGTCCGAGGACCATGCAAGACCTAGGTACAATTGCTGCCATCGTTTCCATGTGGCTAGCTCCCCTTAGGCTTGAGTCCGTAGACCATGCAAGACCTAGGTACAGTTGCTGCCCTTTAAGTACGAGTGGTCAGCTCCCCGTAGGCTTGAGTCCGAGGACCATGCAAGACCTAGGTACAATTGCTGCCATCGTTTTCATGTGGCTAGCTCCCCTTAGGCTTGAGTCCGTAGACCATGCAAGACCTAGGTACAGTTGCTGCCCTTTAAGTACGAGTGGTCAGCTCCCCGTAGGCTTGAGTCCGAGGACCATGCAAGACCTAGGTACAATTGCTGCCATCGTTTCCATGTGGCTCCCGAGCGTGAGGACACAGTGTTCACCTCTCTGGGCAACTCAGTCTCACGTCGGGTAGGGGTCCATCCCCCTAGCCCTTTGCAGGGTGCGGGAGCAAGAGCTATTGTACCACGATTGCACCGTTGCCTCCAATAGGATTTTGTCCTCGGATCCGAGGACTTCGTTTTTGGCGGGGGTTATCCTCGGGTATTTTCCGTGAACTTTCTTTCCTCAGGTCGGCTCGTGACTTCGCACGTGGGGCTAGTCCTACCTCTGGTCCGTGCTTCCCATTTTCCTGGTTTACGAGGCGTCGCCTGGCCTTCCGCGCTTCCTGTTTGACGCTTCGGTGTCCGCAACGCGCCTCCATTAATGCCCTCGTGAATCGACACGCTGCGGGCGGCTGGCGATCCCCTTGGAACTGGGTGGGAATTAATTTCCCTTGACGATTCCCCTTCGAATTCCGCGCGGTTCAGCCCCCGTTGGCTTTCGCCCCCCCATAAAAGGCGTTCTGGGGGGAGCGTTTCTCCTCATTCAATGAATTCTCCCCCACAAACAGACATACACTCTTACATCCTTCTGAGCCCCTTTGATACCGCCACTAGGGTTGTGACCGCAGTTAGGAGACCTGGAGCCAAGTGCCGCCGTGGCCGCAGTCCCCACTAGGCTGCCGGCGAGGCAGAGTTCAGGCGTAACACTGGCCGAGTCTCTCATGGTGGCCAGGGGGGACGTCATCGAAATACCTAACGTCCTCCCCCAGAGTGCACCTCCGACGGAGGGAGCACGCGAACTCCCGTCATGGCCGGCGCCCGAGTATTGCCGTCTCTGACGGTCAATGCTCGTGTAGTTCGGAGGGGGTCGAGGAAGCATCACGAGGGAGGGTGTCCCGGGGTTTGGGGGCTCCTCACTTTGTTGAAGTTTTGGTTCGAAGGTGAGCCAGCCCCTAGCCCCCCGGCCCGTGCTCTTACTGTCAAGCTCTCCCATTCTCTTAACGCCAATAAGAGCACGGCTTGACACTTCCTTCATTCCTGACGGCAATTCTTTGCGAGTCTCTTGCCCAGCCAGTCCCGAGACCGGTCCGCCTGAGCCTCCGATTGTAGGATTAGCTGGTAGGAGTTCTTGTAAAACATGCCTGTCTGAGCCTCTGATTGTATTTGTAATTTTTTCTTTTTTATGAAATAATGAGAATTGTAATTGTAGTCTCTTGTAATTTCTTCTGAATTAATAAAAGACCTTTCTTTTACTTGTTGTTGAGTTTTCTTTTCGCACTGCCCTTCTTCTCTTCCTCTTTTCCTTTGCTTTCTCTCTTTTTTTTACATCGTCAACTTCTGAGCGATAATTGCCTTAGAACGATCGCCGGTTGCGCCAGCCGGCACACTAACCCTTCCCACAGATGGCGCCAATTGTAGGGGCTCCTTTTTCGGAGGTGGGCCCCCGACAATGAATTTATAGAGTGTGGGCAAAAGGGTTTGGCTCCGGCCGGCCATTTTCCGGTCTTCTTTAAACTTCTCGTTTATTTGCTCTCCGTCTGGGGTTGCTCCTCGGCTGGGGTCCGAGGAGGCCCCCCTGCACTAAGGAGGTCCTTTAACTTTTATACTCCCTCTGGCTCGATCCTGGCCTTACAGCTGTTGGCCATCCGGGCTAATGGCTCAGGACTTGTCCCATCAGGCAGGTTCTCTCCCACGCCGGGGGTTGCTTCCCCCAAGGCTTTTCAGTGAAGGGTCTTGTCAGCATTGATGGGACTTGGAGGGCCTGGCAGGATGGTTAAGTGTGGATGTGACTGCATGCAGTAAGTCTGTCCCCTAACTAGTTTAGGCTAGGTTCGCCGAGGATAGGTGTATCCTCGGCTCGGGCCTTGGAAGGATTGAATCCTTTAGGCCGACCATCCGGGGAGATCTCCTTCCTCGGCTTGGGCCCTGGGCCCGCCCAAAGGTGGGCCGGGGATTCTGGGCCCTTGGGCCCCACAGAATTTAATTCAGTCTTTAGATGTTCTCTTCTTTTTTCTATCTCAATGCAGAGAAAGAAACACAACAACACAAATAAGAAAGTTGATCAGGATTTGTATATATATTTACAAATGGCTAGTGATATAACCAACATTACCCCCCATCTACCAATCTAGGCATGTTCTATTTACAAATCAAAACAATTACAGAATTAGGATGAAGAAGAATGTTACCTTTTATCATCATACAGAAAGGCCAACCCTCAAAATGGAAAGACCAGCAACTCAAACTGTCCTAAGATAGGCAGAAAACTGGGAGAAAGATGCACATTTGTTTGGGAAAGCTTATTTTCACTGGGTTTATTGTGCTTAAAAATAAGCTAGGCAAAAGTACATTTGTACCTAAAAAAGTAAAGCATTAATAGAGTTGTACATAAGCTAAACAAACCATTTAATATCATTCTACCGCTAATCCAAATGAAGCCTATGCATATAAGATATTTTTGTATAAGCAAAAATCAATCAACATGGTGAACGAAAAGGATACCATTCTGCACGGTTCACTAAATAACCTATGTTTTATGATACACAAAGATATGTAATGGACCGGTGTTTCGGTCATTCACTTAAATCAGAAAAATGTTACACTGAAATCACCTGGGTAGCACCAGTAGTCATGTGGCTCCTTAGTGTTTTAGTATTACCACTTTTGTTAAATTAAGTATTTAGCCTGAACATTATTCTATGTTTTAGTTCCCCAGTGCTCTAATTGTGGAAACAAGCATAAACTGTTCTCACATTAGAAGCATCAGTTTAAACAAGAGTTCAAGACCAAACCAAGACAAAGCACCACTGCTGGCACTCCACCACAATTCCAAAGTTGCATCCTCTCTCTCTCTCTCTAAACACTAAAGTCTACAAAACAGACAACAGAGAAGCATATTTTATTATCAAAACTTTTGTTTAGCGAATTACTTGGCCTTAACATTATTCTATGTCTTTGTTCCCTTGTGCTCACTTTATCACTTACGAAAACAAGGATAATGTGTTCTCAAATGTCCATCTGGAGGCAGGGATATATTCTTGGAATGAGGAATAAATCAAACAAGGAGAATACAAAATCAAAAAAGTTGGCAGCAATAAAAAATGCTATTGAGGACAACGAGGACTTGAATCCAATGAAATAAGTTGACCAAAATATTTTTGTCTAAGCAAATTAAGTTAAAACCCCATTTTGTACAATGAGATCCAGAGCCAAATCAAGACAAAACTGCTATTGACCTTAATCCTAAATTTGTATCCCATCTCTCTTTCTTCCCAAATCAAGAAAAAACCCAGATGCACAATGGCTTGGAAGTTTCCATATAACAGAAAAGTAGATTTACAATCATTACTGCTTTGAATTATTTAAAAGAAAGGGTATATTTCCAAGTACTAGGATTGCACTCCTCCTTGTGCCTTCTTAAATGAAGTTTTTACTTGTAAAAAATTAAAAGAAAAGGTAGCACAAAAGAATGCCATTTGAGTATTCAAGAAATATATGATACAAATGTTTTCGGCCCGTTTGGTTTATCAGTTCAAAATGTATGTTTAGTTTTCAAAACACAAAACAGTACTGCTCAAAACCAGAAAATCATGTTTGGTGGCCCATTTCTGTTCAAGTGAAGTTTGAAAAATGTTGTTCAAAATCATAGGCTTTTTAAAACATGCTCCGGGCTGTTTTTAAAACAATAAACGCACATTTGAGTGGCAATTCGGTAATAAAATTGAAAAATATATGGCCCACCTGATCAGCCTTATTGTCTCTCTCCTGATTTAAAAATATTATTTTGTACTTTTGCTCAGCTTTTTTTATAAAATTAAACACACATACCAAACACATTTTTATGTTTTTTAAACACTAAAAACATATTGTTTAAACTATAATACCAAACACATTTTTTTTGTATTATAAACACTAAAAATACGTTTTTCAACAACACTTTTTAAACAATAATTTTTACATCTTTTTAAACAACAATTTTTAAACTCTATGACCAAACGGGCCCTTTGTCACTTTCATCTGCATTTTATTCCAAGTTTTCAATAGTCCACAAGCTATCAAAATTTTTTTTTTTTAAATGGATAATTCGTTCTCATTTATTCAGGTAAAAGCAGGTATTTATTGAAATTGGAATAATTTAGAACTATGAAAAATCTGAACATCACTTTTTTTTTGCTAGAAAAAAAATGGATGGTGTAGGACCACCTGAGCAGTAATTGTGCATGCCACTATCCGAACACACAACTCCTGAACTCGTAAGTGTGATGAGTCATACGGCCACCCGGGCTAGATTTCGGGATATTAAAAAATGCTTGCATCCATTACCGATAAACCCAGATACTGTGTTCCATAAAAGTAGAAGCCAATTCATCATGCATAACAATATGATGATAAAATATTAGATACCCTATCTACTGAGACAGAGTAATCAGTAATGGGTAGTACCTTCAGAGGAAACTATGCAAAAATCAAAATTCCAATCCGAGCCACCCATATGTCCCACCCTCGTCCCGAAATTCGAAATAAAATTTAAACCAACACAAAGCATCGGGTTGAGTTGATTTGGCTTCATCAAGTTTATGGATTGAATGCACACACTTGTTTGCGAGTAATGGGCTTGGCCCGCAACCTAATGAGTATTGAGTGCTCTCACAACTGAACTCCCCTAAATTTCAAAATGGGTTATCGAAAGTCAACTTAGTTTTAGATGCGATGTCGCAAAGTTGACCTAACAAATGAGATTTGGTGAAGATGTTGGCTAGTTGGTCATACGCATGGCTTTGTGTGGTTGGTATAAGTACAAGATGCTATTATAAATAGTTAAGCCTCTTTTAAATAAAGGAACTAAAATAGTAAAATTAACCCTTTTTTTTTTGGTTATGAGAATTATATTATATCAATCACAGGATGTCATCTTATACGTTATTTTAAAAATAATTAAATAAATAAAATTTTCGTATGTTTGATATTGTTTTGACTAATTGATATTTTTTTATCTTTAAAAGTTTGAGATTGATTTTATATATTTTGGTCCTTTAAGTTTGAGATTTCGTTTTTGTCCACCAAATTTGATTTCATGTTCAAAATAGGCATTCGGTCAATCTTTGTGATTGATCTAGTTATTAAGTGCAAACAAAATGACATTGTTTCTTCTTTTATTTTCCTATCTCTTAGAGCACTCATATTAATATGTGTATAATAGAATTTACATAATTTTGTCTAAAATTAACTTACATCAATTTGTATATAACTCTGTAAATTACAAGTTTGCTAAAATAACTATATAAATTTATATTGATACTATTTATTTTGTATTTAGTTGTTTATTATTTTTTTACGTATTTCGATGACGAGGAAGAGAGTGGATGATGGTTATTGTGTATAAAGAAAGAAAAAAAATTAAAAAAATTAAGTAAAATTGATATTTTAATAAAATGTAGTGTAAATTGTAAAATAATTTGATGTGAAATATATTAAAAAGTGAGTATATAAAATAGAAAAAGTAAGTTATTATATAAAAAGAAAAAGAAATTTTTGCATCAAGATAAGAATGCTCTAAAGCCATATACTGTAATAGTTATTGATATGTACAAAAAGAATATTTTGAAAACAGAATCAGATTTTATAAACAAGAATTCAACCAAAAATGTAAACAATGCCACACTTGAATAAATAAATAAATTAAAAAAAAAAAAAAAAAAAAAAAAGAAGAAGAAGTAATTTTTAGAAGTTTAGAACTGCTCATATTCTATCCATATTGTAAATGAGTAGACCCCAATCCTCCAGCAAAAACTACTCTCCCTCCCTACCATCATGATTCCCATCCACAAACAAAAGACATGTTCACTCCACCATCATGGCCCGCTCCTTAACACCCCAACCCCAACTCCTCCTTTCCCACCACCACCACCACCACAACCACCACCCTCCTCCTCTCCACTTCAACCCCATAATCACCCGCCGCTCCCTCCTCCTGTCCACCACTTCCCTCTCCTTCACAACCACTCTACCACCACCACCACCCCCCTCACTAGCCTTAGCCTCTCCTCCACTTGACACCACCATCACCGACCGTGTCTTCATGGACTTCAGCCTCTGCCCTACAACTTTCCTCCCCAACACCAACCCAACTCTCTCCCCCGACCCCTCCACTCCTCTCTGCACCGAATCCTTCCCCTTAGGCCGCCTCATTCTCGGCCTCTACGGCCACCTCGTCCCTCTCACTGTCTCCAACTTCAAGTCCATGTGTTCCTCCACTTCCTCTTCCTCATACAAGAACACCCTCGTCCACAAAATCTTTCCGGGTCAGTTCTTCCTCGCTGGTCGCCAGGGCCGCCGTGACAAAGCTGAGGTTCGCCCACCTCATGACTTGCCTCGCAACACTGAGGCTGTCGAGTCCAAAGCTTTCTTGCTCCCGCACTCGCGTGCTGGTGTTGTTTCGCTTTGTTTGTCTGAGAATGATGATGATGAAGATATTAAGCTCGATCCAAATTACAGAAACGTTGAGTTCTTGATCACCACTGGACCTGGTCCTTGTCCACAACTCGATAACAAGAACATTGTTTTCGGGACCGTCCTTGAAGGTTAGTTTTTGTGCACATTATTGTGATTTTGAATAATTCTCTTGTACTAGTCTGTTAGAAATGAACTCTTTTGATATGACCAAAGATATATGGTTGGTGTTTGGTCAAGCTTCGTGTTTTGATAATTAATTGATAGAATTCAATTCAGGGGCTAGTAATTTTTGGAGGGGTATCTATATATACATAATACATTACCATACCGATTCACTGGAATGTTTATAAGTCCATTGCCTCTTGCTTTGTATGGTTGTGAAGTTATTCAAGTTAAGATTGATTCTAGGACTTAACTACAAATTCATGAGATAAGTGATGTTTCAACAATCAGAGAATAAAAATGTATACATTTATTTATGTAGCACTAATCGCTTTCATTGTCATATTGGTTTGTAAGTCTTTTGTAGTAAAATTGGTAATAGTTTTAGCATTTCTCATGTGTTAATTAAATCAATACTTTATTTAAGGCATCTATCTCAAAAGTCTGTTTTTGGAACAAATATCGCATGCATTTCTCAGTTTTGGTGTCTCTTTTGTCCTCCTCAGAAGTTCAATGAGTATATAGAAGTTTGAAGAGCTCTTTGTAATATTTGTCTAATGAGGCATGATGGTTTTATGTGAAAAATGGTTTTGTGCCTCTTATCACCTTTTCTGGACTGTATGGAGTGCCTCAATGATCTTCTTTGTGGTGCTAAGACATTAAAATTCTGTCTTTGGCTTATAGTATTACTGGTAGACGTAGCATAAATACCCTGATACTACAAACAAGAAATATACTACACACAAAAATTCAAAAATTTTCTCATAACTAACAAAGTGACATGTTGTGAGTACAATAAAAGTGATGTACCAATCATAACTTTCATCTCGATTTGTGAAAAAAATTTGTTTATCTAAGATTGGTCTAATAAAAATGTCACTGCTTTCTTTAAACATGTGACAAACTCCTAGATTTGGTGATTCTAGCTTTCTGGTTCACTAGTACATGGCAGCTTGTAGCATGTAAGAGTTGATATCTGGAATGTAGTGCACCCTGCATATAGATAAACACCTTCCCCATCATTACATATAATTTCATGCATCTACAGATCTCTCATCTGTTATGCATTGAACTTTTGTAATTGGACAACAAATTAAAAAAATTCTGATGTAATGAGATTTCATTTTTGGGCTTTAAACCGCAAAATTAAGTCAGTGGCACAAGCAGAAACGCAAACATGCAAAGGATCTTCAAAGCAACAAATTATAAATAAAAGAATTTCTACTGTATCATCATCTAGTGCATGACTAACCTCTCTGCTGAACTGTATGTCAGGTTTGGATATTGTGGCAGCCATAGCCTCCATCCCTACATACAAACCAGGGGAACGAATTCGCCAATTCAATGACTTGGCCAAATTTCTTGGAGATGAAAGAGCCCAAAATGCTCGTGCAATATGGAACAGGCCTCTTAAGACTGTATATATCAGCGACTGTGGAGAGCTCAAAGTGGCTAAGCCTTCCCTTTCTCCTACTCTACCTTAAAACCATTATTAACTAATTCAAGGTCCTTCTGGTATCTACTTGTTAATTTTCTTGTACGTATATCTATTCTTCCTGAATGGAAACAAAAAAGGAAGATTTTTGTACTCGGTTTAATTCATTAAAAAAAAGGAGACCACAGTTCAAAATTCTTTAATTTCCTGAATGCAATTCATATGCAGTGCCTATTAAATGGAACTTGGGGGTGCATTGTGATTTATATAGTACGTTTGTAGCTCAGACATCATGCTAAAGTTTTGCCAATTACAATGAAAAAGTCTAATAGAGAAGAGGTAGTTTATTTACTTAATATTCAACAAAGTGCCATTATGCACGAACGTGTTTTAACCACTGATCTCATTGACTGGGAATTTCTTTTTAATCTTCTATCATGTTATAGCATTTTTGGAAATGTTTAAATAATCTTTTAAGTTTATGGGTGAAGACAAGTTTAAGACTTTCAGACTATAGGTGGCTTCTGAGGCTTTGCTTTGTACTTCCAAGTTTGGTGTTCAGAAGGCCAAATGACTAAGTTTTAACTTTTAAAACTCATTCCATTTCTACAGACTTGTTATAGGCCCAATGAGGTGGAGTAAAATCTCAATAATATACAGACATGAGTTCAGTTGAGTTGGGCCATTCGTAGCGCAACTGTCTGCTATATAATCATCAAGTGCCTGACTAACCAAGCTAAGGTGGGGGCTTACCTAATGGATCAAAAAATGATTGTTGTTAATGATATGACCTATTATAATTGGAACATAATATAATTAGTATAAATTAATGATGTTATTCTAGTCACAAATTATCACCTAAATTGCATATTAAATCACTTATGTGCTAATATTTCTCTATCAAAAATATGTTGGACACCATGGAAACTTGTCAATGTTTGGTATGAGCTCAGATTCCTCGCCATAAGCGCTTGGGTTCGAGTCTCACCAATAGGTGAGGTGAGATAAACCTAAGCCTAAGGTTCAAAACACCCTTATGTTTGGCCCACGTTTGGAGACGCTCACACAGTACTGTAAGAGATGCTACCCTCTCCTCTTCAATACTTTTTTTTTTTTTGAGGAATCTATGGCCTCAAAATAAATTTAAAGAGTAGAAGCTAAATCCTTATACCCTTTTTTAAGCCCAAACGAAAATTCCCCATACCCTTCGATCCTGTCAAAGTAGAAACTTAAGAAATGGCTTCCACCTATTTATTTTACATAACCGGATTAGCAGTTTAGCACAAGTCATAATTTTTCGTTATGTTAAATTAGCATTATATATGTTTTAATGCTCTGTCCTGCATTTTGCTAGGTAATTGAATTCGGACCATCCATTCTAATGGCTTCATTAAATTCACTTTATATATCCGTACTGTTTCTACCTTAATTGCAAGTGATTCAATGTACACCTATCCACATGTTTTGCAACAGCAGGAAGGAAGTTAAATTTGCAAACTACAGAAAGTTTTCATACTTGTAGCTTGGCAAAATTTCAAGCCCAGTACTAAACGCTTTTATATTATTAGAGTCAAAGTACAGGATGATATTGGTGTAACACACTTCCCTTAAAAGAAGGGAGAATTTTATTCAAACAAAAAACAAAGAACTACCTATCAAAAAAAAAAAAAAAAAAAAAAAAAGAACTACAGCTCATAAAACAATCCAAAGTACAAAGCAGCATTGCTGCAAAAATCTAAACTATACTTCACAAGAAGTCAACAACAGCATTCTTTACCTAACAAACTTGGATTGAAAGCAACTGAACATGGACAACAGTGGTAGGCAATACCTCCACATGCAGCACATGCTTAATGCCCTTCACTTTGGATAGAGTTTTCATGAATTTCTTCTTATGCAGTAACCTTCACCTGACATCAATCATGATTGTTTTCAGGATTTCTTCTCACTTTATTTAATCCTATACTACCTTGACATCTTTCATTTCTTTGCCTCCATAGGGAATAGTAGCCCAAACTAGCTTAATAATGATGTTCTTGAATGAAACTGCCTCCTCTTTCAATATTCGGAATTCCTATCACACAAGGGCCTTTTGAAAGTGGACCCTCGATTCAATCAAATACCATTTTGGATTGAATTGGTATGGGTCCGATATGACAGAAGTGAGAGAGTGATAAGCTCAGTCTAAATTTAGCTTGTTTTGGTCATCAAGCTATCAATTATGTTAGAAAATCTTCAAAAACCATACATGAAAATCTTAAAAACTAGAGAGGGTCTAATTAATGGAAGGAAAAATTTTGTAAAATAATTTGTTTTTGTAGTATTTCTCTTAGATAGAATAAGGATGCTTTTCAAGATTTCTATTTGCAATACTAGGACCCGTTTGTTACTATTGTTTAAACAACAGTTTTTAGTATTTAAACAATATTACACGTATTTTTATATACTTTTTTACTCACACGTATTTTTAAAAAATATAAACAACGTCATTAGAAATCTTTTATCAAACGAGTCTCTATGTTAGAGCCTTTATTTTTTTTTACATATGTTAGAACCTTTATTTTTTTTTTCAACATATGTAAGAGCTTGAAACCAGTTTGCAATTAAAGGAAATTAAAGTATAAATAATTACACTTCGAAATCAACAACTTTGTGTTCATAATTCTAGATTTTCATAGAAAACCTCGTGTAATCATACTTGTACCGGAATAACATTAACCAATTTTTTTTTTTTTTACAAAATAGAAATTTTACTTTAGTCTAATCTAAGTGTATATATATATATATAGAACTTTCTTTTGAAAATTTGAACTCCAACCATTGCTTCCCACCACCATGGAAGGCACACTATCTCAAGCCTGTCTCTCTCATTTGGCTTGTGTGAAAGATAAGCCAAACATGCACATGGGGATACTAGTTGAATTCCATTGAAACTATCATGGTGCAACAGCATTAAGCACAAAGAGTTTGCTTACAATTAGCAAATCTCCCTTAAAAGTGCTCTGCATTATGCTTAATAGTTTACCCAAAAATTTTAACAATGACCAATACCTTACACTTATTAGAAAACTTATACCCACAGTGGGTAAATACAATATCTCTCTCATAGTAGATGGGTCTTACACATCAGCAGGTGAGCCCACTAATGTGTGGGACTCATCTATTATGAGAGATGTTGCATATACCCGCTGCATGGTATACTTTCTCCACTTATTATTGAGGCATTGTTTATCAACAAACAAATTTTATAATAATCTCTCTCTCTCTCTCTCTCTCTCTCTCTCTCTCTCTCTCTCATGCATCACTAAATCAAAAATAGTGGGGTTCACGGTGAAGCAAATCTCTCTTGGAGATTAGAGCTCTCTCTCTCTCTTGACTTTAGTCACAACAAAGCTCACGAGGAAGGACGTTGGCCACAATTTAGAGCATCCACAGCAGTGGAACTAAAAATTTAGCTTTTTAGCTCCACAAAAAGTTATTTTATCTATTTTACCTACATACATGCTACAGCAGTGGATCTATTTTAGTTTTCAACACAATAAAATAATATAAACATCACAATAAAATAATATAATCACTACAATAAAATAATATATTCCACTACCAAAAAAACATCCACAGCCACAACCACCTCTACCATCAGTCACACCCATAACCACCACTAACACCACCACCATCGGCAGTAGTCCACAATAGGCAAAAAAAAAATCCAAATCTCCAAGTCAGGTACCCAATATCCACGAGCAAGCACTCCGATCGACAGCGTGGGTCTAAGGTTGATCGGCGGCAACTCCCACACCCACCACCACGAAACCCACCTGAGCCACCCACTGATGTCGACGAAACTAGCCACAACCCACTGATGCTGACGAACCCGGCCACCCACCGACGCTGATCTACCCACACAACCACAACCACTACCACACCACAGCCCACAGCAGGAAAAAAAAAAAAAAAAAAAAAAAAAAAAAAAAAACAGCTAAGTAAGGACGAGATCTGCGGCGTGGATCGGAAGGCGGGGTCTGCGGCGTGGATCGAAGGGCGGGGTCTGCAGCGTGGATCGATGGCGAGGTCTGCGGTGTAAGCGGCGGCGGATCTGCAGTGTGAGCCGGTGGCGTGGGGGTGGGCCGGCAGCTGTGAGAGGAAGTTGAGAGAGAGCTGAGAGAGTTGAGAGATGATCAGAGTTGAGAGAGAGGTAATATTTTAATGGGGCAGGGAATAAAAAATTATTATTATTTTTAGCTCTCATGAACAGTGCACATCTATTTATAGATGTGCACTGTAGCAATGGAGCTAAAAAAAATAGATTTAGCTCCACTGCTGCAGTTTGATTTTAGTGTTTGAGGAACTAAAATATTGCTATATAGCAATATAGCACCACTGCTGTGAGTGCTCTTATTTGGGTTGTATGTGAAGGTGTTGATCTAGGAAGAGAGATGGAGAGAGGAAGAAAAAATCAATGGGTAAGAGAGAGAAAAACAATGAATAATGAATAAATTAAAATTTTAAAAATAGAATATTGAATCTGATGTAAGAGTATCTGTAAATGAGTTAATTAAAATAGCTTTTTAGACCAAATTTGAATAAAATCTCATTAAGCCGGATGGGAGTGCTCTAACCCCTAAAGACTAAAGAGACAAAGTAGCTTGTTATTGCTTATCTAATTACATTGGACTGAGCATCCTTTGATCACTCATAGTAAGAGCTATAGGCGTAGGCATCATGCGAAAACAGTAGACATCGTTCCCCCACCTTATGATATGGTCAAAGGTCATACAAAACGCAAAGTGATGGGAATTTCATGGTGGGGAAACATCGACCCATTTTCTCGCCTCACTGGCTGGTAGTTGTGACAAGAGCATATGATATGTTTGTATGCTATAGTGAACTTGAACTTTCTCATATAGGGAGAGTTCAATTGAGCCATAATAAGTGTCATTATGCAAAAAGAGGCTTTTCACTACTCCCAAAAGATTTTAAATGCTTTGGGGAGAAGCTTTTGTATTTTTGGAACTCTTATTTGTTTCAACAAACAATTTTTTCTATAAAATGGCTTTATTTATTTATTTTTTTTTTTTGAAAAATTGATTTCTTTTTTGGTGTTTGGTTGTGATCTTAAAAATGAGTAAAACATTTTTTGTTATTTGACTTACACGAAAAGTCATGAATAAACAAACCCTTTCATAGACAAAAATAGACTCCAAATAGAAAAACATATTCTATTTTAGATCATTAGAGAGCCTCAAATTTGAAAACAAACCCCCAAATTTGAAATCTGCACAAAAAGAAGTGAGAAATAATTAGTGTGAACAAGAAGGTTATGTGAAAAAAAGTTAATAGATAGTCAATTAGGAGAGTTTTTCTAACCCTAATAGACTTGTTCTCTGTTGATATAGAATTTTTTTTTTTTTTTTGGTCGACTTGCATTTTCAGTTAGAATTCAAAACATCTGAAATTCTAGAAGGTCTCGTTTTTACATTTTTCGTTCAAAATAAACACATGGTTTAGTTCTGTTTGTTTGTGTAGAAAAAAAGTCAAAATAAAAAATATTTCAAAAATCCATTTTTAAAACTCATTTCATTTCAAACGTTTCAAATGGCCATTGGCCAATTGCCCGCTGCACAACACAGAGGTCTCCACCAACTGCATCATAATTGGGAATAGCCTCTCAAAATTATAGTAATTTAAATAACAGCAAGTCTGCAACTTTGAAATTTTCCAATAAATGCATCCTACCTAGTAGGCAGCAACCACGTTATCGGCATGAAAGTCATAAGAATTGATGGGTGGGTCGCAATTCAACAAATCACATGCATTGTAAGACATTAGGCGCTGTTTGGTATGTGATTTTAACTAATACAGAATTTTTTAATTTTTAAACAATATTATATGTATTTTTATACACTTTTTACTTACACATATTTCTAAAAAATAGAAATAACATTACCAAATAGCCCATAATTTATGAATCCTCTTGACCAAACTTTTTTTTTAGAAGAAAATATATGTAACATTCTCATTTTATATATATATATATATATATAGAAATGTTAATGGATATCTAAGATTAAAAATATTGGTTTAGGAATTATTTTTAGAAATATTTTATAGAAAAATGAAAAAATAATTAATTTTTTAACAATTTTTTATATTTCTATTAAAGTAGTATAAAAATTTTCTTATAATGATTTATTATCAATTGTTCTAAGGGCACTGGTAAACATAACACACACATATATAATAGAATACGATGAGTAACACTGAATCAAGACGCACCACAAGTATTTTAATTAAAGTATAATTGTCGTGCTGAAAATGCCACTATCAGTCCTACAAAGAATAATTTGTTTCTTCTCAACTAAAAATAAATAAATAAATAAATAAAATAGTGTGTTTGGGTTAATTGTAATTTTCCATCTTAATTATTTGGGTCAATTCAAGTCCTCACTAAATTATGAAACCAGGTAATGTCCTCCTTGATTGATTGGTAATTGACAAATTGTCCTCTATCATTAATATATTCCGTTAAATGCAAAAATTTTGATACAAAAATTATGTTTCTTTTCAAAAAATTTGCGCATTCTTAAAAATATCTCATGTAAAATTACACCTATGCCATGAGTATATATAGCTATATTGATAATTGGGAAAAATTAATGAATGGTTCAAAGACATTCGTTAGTGAACCATTTTTTTGTTAATTTTAGATTTCAAATAAATTAGTTGCTAAGACACATAGTGAGAAGTTAACAATATCGCTTTAATTAACAAGAAGTTAACAAAAAACAAGTTACATTATTTTCAACAAAATAAATACCAATATTTTAGAATTTTTTTGGGTAAAAATATTTTAGAAATTTGAAATTTAGCATTTGCGTTTTTTTTTTTTTTTAATCGTAAGTTTGTTTGATGTTAATTTTATTTCTTTTGGTGATGGGAATTCATAAACGTTAGTTTTAACTATAAGGGAGGATATTTTGAGATACTTGATAGTAGACATAAGAAAAAAATCTCAAATTTATAATGTTATAGATAAATTAATGTACAGTATGTATCATGTATGAGAATAGAAGAAATTTTGTCTTTATCTCAAAGAACTCTTAAATGGTTTGTAAAAGAGGTGAGTCAGAGATTTAGACATGGACCTTGTCATTCATTTGAACAAATTTACACCCACTCAATAAATTATTAATACAAAGAAATTATTTAAAAGTTGTCTCTAAAATACAACAAACTCAACCACTCGCAATACATTTTGCAAACCAGTCACAAAGAAGAATACCAAAACTACCATAAATTCAATCGGGATAAGATTCCCCTCCAAGATGTGACTAAACACTCATAATTATTTTCTTTCTTAATTTTATTTACTTTTTTTTTGAGAAAATTCATTTACTTATTTTGACTATTAAAAACTCAATGATTTTCAAGAGATTTTTAGTTTAATTGATTTTCAAGAGTTAGTTTATTAAGTGTCAAAAATAAAAAAAGATTGGATCCAAAAATGTTTGAAACTATCTTTTCCAAACCAATATATGGAGGTTTATAAAACTATTCATATGTATTATTTAAATAAATCACACGATTCATTAAAAAAGTCATAAGACTAAAACTACATACTAATGGCCTCTTTAATTACCATATAGTAAGTTAGAGCAAGATAACTCTAAATAGGTTTGGAACTAAACTTTTTTTTTTTAGGGTAAAATATTATTTTGGTCCCTAAACTTGAACAATTTTTTTTTTTGTCCTTAAACTTTAAAAATTATTTTTTTATCCCTAAACTTTGTAAAGATTTTTTTTTTTAAATCAATAGTTTAGAGATAAAAAATAAACTTTTTTTCAATAGTTTAGGGATAAAAATATATCATTTTTAAAGTTTAAGGATAGAAGTGAAACATTTTCAATAAGTTTGGTACAAAATTGATATATGAACTCATATTATACTAAACTTTTGATTAATTGATAGTTGAGATTTGAGACTACAAATTCAAACCAAATGGATTTAATATAAACTTGATTAGAATTAATATAGTACTTGTATTGGATTTTGAGCTCCAACTCAACTTGACAAATGAATCAAGTTAAGCAGGACTAATCTTAAACTTTTAAATATTATCATTGTGCTCAAGATCAAGCTAAACTTAAGCATTTTAGAGACTATTTGGTACGGTGTTTTGAACAGCAGTTTTTCATATTTAAACAACATTATACATTTTTTTACTTGCACCTATTTTCAAAAAATATAAATAACATTAGTAGAACAATATTACCGAACACTCCTAACTTTTTGTTATTTAGTCAAACGTGGTTGTTTTACAATCCAAATTCTATCCTCACGTTTATTAAATTTTTTAAAAATAAAATAAAATAAAAATGTTGTTTGCCTAAAGCGCCTAATGATGAGTCATGAGAGATAAATTAGAAACTGCCGTGAGGCTAACGGCAAGACAGAGAAAGTAGCATTAGGGGGACCATTTGTACGTCGAAACACGTGTCGGTACAACAAAAATCATGCAACAGTCGCTCAAAAATGGGGTCCCCCGGACTAGTCTGTCTACTCCGAGTGGGGACCACCGACTCTACCCCTACACCCAAACGCACTTTCGGCTTTATTATACGTGGGGACCACCAACAGGCGCGCGCGTGATCTTTCTCTCTCTAAATCCTCACTCACTCACTCTGTCTATGACCGTGACTTCAGCCGCCGTTACCTGTAGTCTATGACTCTGTCGTCGTGGTCTGTGGCAGAAAGAAACTAGGTATAGAGTGGTCCCTTCGTTTTAGGCTGTGACCTTGACAGTTGTAAAAATACGATTTGCTGATGAATGTGGCGCGAAGGCCCAAGTGGTCCATGAAACTTGGGCAGGACAAGTGGCTTACGTACGGGGGTCGAGGTCGAAGTTGCTGTCGGCGTCAACGTCGACTAAAATATCTACACTCATTATTATTATAAAAAAGAAAAAGAAATATTGAGATCGAGAGTTATTGGATCTCTGCAGTTGTCCCCACGGTACTGTCGTCGTCGATCATTGTGATTGTACAAACAATAAACATCGATCGATCTTTCAGAGTTGCAAGTTACAGCAACAACACCAATCCAACTTCCTTCCAATGATACAATTTGTGTAATAATAAATTATTGTCTTCAAATAGAACAAGTAACCTTTGATTTTGTGATGCAAGATATTTGTTTCATGATGTGATCCATTTACTTTTTGTAAATGATATAATTTTAATGGATGGTATGAAACATGAGTTAATGTTTGAAATGAGTATAAAATTTAATTCTTAAGAGAGGGCAATAACTTTTGATATTAATATTCAATCGTTTATAAAAATAATTAAAGATAATGGATAGGATGTGAATAGCAGTATAAAAATATGTGAATGAAAGAGAGAAGCATATCAAAAGTATTATGTGATCATAAACTTATTAAATTAAAATGAAAATTTTTACAAGATTACTATAAAATTAGTTATGCTCTACAATATTGAGTGTTGGGTTGTTGAGAAACATATTCATGTTCATAAAATAAGTATAGTTGAAAAAAAAATTAAGATAAATAATTGGAAGTAGAAGGAAATTGGATTCAAAATTAAGAATTTGCTTAAAAAATATATGAGAAAGAGTCACTCGATTAATATAGCTCTGATTTTTTTTTTTTTTTTTGAGAAACGAGAATGGGTCAATTTAAGTCTAGGGAATACTTGAAACATTCTATCCTAGAAGTATAGGATCCGTGAGTACCACCTAATTTGTTCACCTATTTAGATAATATTATTTTGTTCTAAGAATATAAACAAATAAATAAATCTCATGTTGATGGGTCGATTCAAGGATGAAGGAAAAGTACTTGTTAATTAAGATGGTAGTAACCATTCACACTCCCAACAAGCAACAACAACAACAAGTGAAAAGGAAAAGACTTCGTTCTCTAAACTGTAGAAAGGAATTGGGAAAGCCCAAAGGACTACGGTTTCCTTATCAGCTACGAAACCCACAGTAAAATTAAAAACAAAACAAAACAAAAATAAACATTTTCACCACTTTTACAATAAATAATAAAATTATAAGTGGTAGCCTGTTGTTATTATTATTATTATTTTTTATACAATATATAAATTATACTCTAATTCAATTTAAGTGTATATGTATGTGAAGGTATCCTTGAAAATTTTGCCCCCCACACCCTATAAGCACTTATACTTGTGGAACAACTATCGCCTCAAAGATGTGCAGTGATAGTGGTAGATTGTTATTAGTTGTTATTAAGTGAGTTAAAAAAATAATTTGGGTAATGGATTCAAATTAGAATTAATAACAACTTTTCACATATAATTTATTGTAAAAGTATTATAAAAATGTTGGTTAAATAAAAAATTTGTGATTTAATTTCTGCTTGTACTAAAAATCAATCGATACCTTAATTTAATGATAAATAATACAATTATAGAAGTGGATGTCATAAATTAAAACTTTCTAAAAAAAATATAAAAATATTAACAAATATCTTTAAAACATTGTTTTAATAACTATTTTTAAAAATATTTTATAAAAAACATAGACCAATTAATTTTTTTGACAATTACTTATATATTTTATGTGCATAATTTATTATTTATTACCCTAAAAAACACCTGTCAAGATAACCCAAAAACATGTTGTAAAAATGTGATGTCGAAACGAAAAGTGTAAAAAGTGTAAAACTTGTCATAAAAAAAACTCTCTCATCTCACATATGGCTCATCCCCCATGTCACGTAGACCATCAATCAAAAACAAATAAAATGATCAATCTTTGTCTCATTACACAATCTCCAATAACATCGCATCACGCACCACAATCCCCGCCACGTTTCCCAATCATTCTCCACCGTCTGATCATCCCTCGTGTCAATCGATCTCATCCTCGAAAAGTCTTCACCCCGCACCCCGCACCTCAAAAGCTCTTTTCCAAACCTTTCTTTCTTTCTTTCTTTCTTAAACAAACAACAGCAACAGCTTCTTCAAGTTTCAACCACCACCCATGACCTCTTTAACCCGCAACTCCAAACCACGTTTTCTGATATAAATACACACACTTCTACTCTTTTCTTATATATAAAACTGAAACTATAAATGGCGTTTCACGATCACGAAATGTCTTTCGAGTCTTTCACTGACCACCACCACCACCACCACCACCACCAGCATCAGCAGCAGCAACGGTTGTCCGGAGCCGTTGTCGACGTGTCATCCGGCGGAGGAGGATCCGGAGCGCCCACTTGGCTTAGCAACGCGATTTTGCGGCAACAGAGCAGTAATAATAATAACAACAACAACAATTCTTCTTCTTCGGTGCTTCACGACGGAAACGACGACGTACATGCGGGGAGCACGAACCACCGTGGCGGCGGCGGCGATCGGAACCGGACGGAGAGTGAAGATTGTGAAAGAGAAGAGAGGTGGGAGTGGGAGAGTGCGAAGTATAAAGGGGATATAGTGACGCACCCACTGTACGAGCAGCTCTTATCGGCACACGTGGCTTGTCTGAGGATCGCCACGCCGGTGGACCAGCTGCCGAAGATCGACGCACAGCTCGAACAGTCGCAGCGCGTGGTGGCGAAGTACTCGGTGCTCGCCAACGGCGCGGTGGACCAGAAAGAGCTCGATCAGTTTATGGTTAGTTCGGTTTTTTTTTTGTTAGTTATTTGTTTAGTTACTCTCTTCTTGGTAATTGCAGTATAGAAAACAGTTGACTTTTTTTTTATTTTTTTTTTTATTTTTTATGTTAATGGTTGGTGGATTGAGTTTTTAAAAATTTGGTAATAAAAAATATAATAGAGCGTATGATTTCAGATAAAATAGAGTGGTCGGAAAGAATATTTATAACCAACCCCGGCTAATTTGTTGAGGATTTTTAGATGGCTAAAACAATTTTAGAATTAAGGTTTTGTTGTTACTGTAGGTAAATTCATATTTTGATTTGGGGTTGATTTAAGTGCATCAAAATTTGATTTTTTTTTTTTTTTCCATTTTAGTTGTTTTTGGAAATTGATTATATGTGTTGAAATCAAAATTTGAAGCCTTGTTTTTTTATTATATTTTTCTGGGTGGTGTTGTTAATTGTTTATTAACATAAGAAAAGTCCGTCCAATTTGAGATGGGTATTGGGAATGGTAGAGAGAGAGACAGAGAGCCCTGTTGGCATTGTCCTTATTCAGACAATTAAAGGATTATGTGTCAGTTTTCTTTATTTTTTTTAAACAAAAAAATCTTGTATGATTTTAGAAAGTAGAAAGTAAATAAATTAAATATTAGATGGGTAGTACCAAACTTTTGGGTTGTGATGCGAATCAGAATGAATGCAGAAGTGGCATCAGAGGGAGGAATCACGCTGTTCAGAGTACATAATAATTGTAACTTTAAGTTTGGAGTGCTTTGAAGAATCTCTTTCCACTTGTTTTGGGTCATTCATGACTCAGTCCTCCTTGCTATATATCTTGTCCAAATATGATCTGTCATGAAGCACCACCATAATAGTTTATCTAGTTATTTTGTTGATGTAGATGTCCATTTCCTCAATTAGCACCTGTGTGAAGGTGACTTGAGCTGGATGAATTTATGCTGCAATGGATGTCAATCTTATAATTATATTTATTCTTTTTTCTCTTTTGGGCTCTTAAATGAAAGACAAAGTTCTAGGTTGGAGAAATCTTCTCCAAACCATCAAGGTATATTTTAATTTGATGACTTATTAAATTATTTTAAGTGATTAAATCTTAAAAGTACATGTGGATAGTTTTTTTTTTTTTTTTTTTTTTTTTTTTTTGAGGGTGTACATGTGGATAGTTATAGAGTCACCACGTAATCTGTTGAAGGAACTTTATTCTAAGGAAAATTATGTCCTTAAATTAATTTTTTTGAGAAGTAATCTTTTAAAATTCTTAGATATTTTCAAAGCTTGAGTTATCCTTATTGATAACACGACCATAAAAAGGCATGTCATTTTTCAAGGAATTGATGCTTAGACGAGCAATTTCTACTGAAAACTTTGAAAATGATGTCTATTTAATATCTTTTGGATTCCTCAATTTCTTGTTTGCTATCCTTATTCCTTAAGTAAGAGTGTATACAGTTATGATGTTGAGGTCCTCAGACAAAGCCAAAACTATGACACGCAAAACCAAAGAGACAGCATCAATTAAAACTAATATATTTTCCAAAAAACTAAGTTGGTTTCAGATGTATTCCTTCCAATATGGGAATAGGATAATACTTTAAATTATATTGACTTTTGACATGAAAACCTTGGCCTTACTGACCAGCCAAAGAATGACTGTCTTAAATTTTATGTTACTAGTAATTGCAACAAATGGCCTTCTTCTAATCACTCTTGAAAGTCTTATTTGCCTCATGTACTTCCACCAGTTTATTATTGTATTCATTGCCGCCCCCTTAGATGAATAACACAAGATCGACCTATTCTAGGACTCAAATCAAATTAATTGATATTTTGGTCTATATTTATTCAAGTACAACTTGAAATAAAATACCATAATTAAATGGATATCAATTGCTAAAATCATCACTGTGATTAATGGTAAAGTAAAGTTTTGGGATGTGGTAAAATGCAAAGTTCTTTTTCTATGGATCCACTACTATCTCGTTACCCATGCTTTTAGTGATTTTATTGAACTTAAACATATCCAGTATGGTGATTGGTTTTTTTTTTTCATCTGAATTTCCTTTTTTCTTTTCTCTCTTTTTCTTTGTTCCTTCTGATGTAGACACATTATGTTCTATTGCTCTGTTCCTTTAAAGAACAATTGCAACAACATGTCCGCGGTCATGCCATGGAAGCAGTAATGGCTTGTTGGGAGCTTGAGCAGTCTCTACAAAGCTTAACAGGTAACTAACAACCTCACCCCCCCCCCCCCCCCCTTATCTGATATGGCTTGATGTCTCATGTCTTACATAGTAGAAAGAAAACTGAGACATTAGTGTATATATGCTTGTACAAAATTTGTTACATCTTGTTAAAGTTTTTATTTAGTTTCCAAATTTTTATATTTGTTGACTAATACTCCCAATATTTAGTATATGAACTATAATGGTAAGACAAATGGACCTGCCTTCTATCATGTCTGTTACACTTGATCGTATTGTTCTGCTCTTTCTTTATATGATGAGGAACTTTGGACTGGCAAATGTATCCATATGCAAAGAAATATCACATCCCAATTGGCTTTAGATGTTTGGAAGAATTCTTTATATGATTATCTTTCAATTTTGAGATTTGTTTAAATAATTTCTTCTGTTATTCATTGGCAGTAGTGAGCCACAAAATGAGTTTAGCCCTCCCCCTGCCCAAACTCCCCCTATCCTATAGGCTGAATCCAGCCCCCCCCCCTTTTAAAGGGAAGAGGGTACTATTTGCATAACTTTTGTTTAATAAAGGTCTGGTATACGAGCTCTCTGTTTAATTTAGCTTAACATCTATTTCCTTGTTGTCATTATTGTATGACAAGAATAAGTTAGCACTGTACTTCACTTATAACTAGTTATGTGACCTTGATCCGTATGATTGGAAGTATCCCCATTGTTTCAATGTCAGCTTCACAGATGTCAACGAGTTGATGCTTACATTCTTACTAGAGTATTAAGGTTCAGCTATTGTCATTCCTTTATTTATTTATTTTAGATTTGTTTATGAGATATCTATTATTATAGTTACTTTTATAGTCTTCCTTCAATATTTTGCTATGTTCATTTTGGATCAAGATTGGGTTTTGTTTTAGGGTGAGGCTTGTGATTATCAATTCAGTGTCCATTTGGATGCAAGCATGCAATTTTTTACTGAAAATTGGTTAAATAATTTGAAGATATTATACTTGTTATTTGGGGATTCTTCAATTGTGGGTTATCTGCTAGTGAATCATCTGATTCACTTTTTTATTCAATCCTGATCCCTCTGTTATAATTAGTTTTCTCACTATGTTTATTAGCATCGTTATTATCTGGGGAACCTAAATTCTCTTGCACTTCTAACCTGAAAATATATGGCCCAAAAGTTGATTTCGCTCTGGGGTCTTCACCTCTAGCTTCTCTGCATACAGTAGATGATGGAGCGATGAAGATCTTACCCCTTTTTTCACTCTATCTCCCTTTTTTATTTTTGTATATTCTAGAACAGGTTAAAGTGGCTAATTCAAATATGGATAATGTGTGAACAGGTGTATCTCCAGGTGAAGGCACAGGTGCTACAATGTCTGATGATGAAGATGACCAAGCAGATAGTGACACCAACTTGTATGATGGAAGTCTGGATGGACCTGACAGCATGGGATTTGGTCCTCTCATCCCAACTGAAAGTGAGAGGTCCTTGATGGAGCGTGTAAGGCAAGAATTGAAGCATGAGCTAAAACAGGTAAGAATGCATACACTTCAGTACCATATCAGTATATTGCCAAACAGATAAGTAGCTCATAAGCTTCTTGCTTTTCAGGGGTACAAGGAGAAGATTGTAGACATCAGAGAGGAAATTCTACGTAAGAGAAGAGCAGGAAAACTGCCAGGTGACACTACCTCACTCTTAAAATCTTGGTGGCAATCACATTCTAAGTGGCCATACCCCACGGTAGGTTTGACACAATCTCCTCTTATCGTTTTGGCTAAATGTTTTGAAAATGGCTCCACGAGCACGTATTTACTTGTTAATATTGTCTTTAGGAGGAAGACAAAGCAAGGTTGGTGCAGGAAACAGGTTTGCAATTAAAGCAAATAAATAACTGGTTCATTAATCAAAGGAAAAGGAATTGGCATACTAACCCATCAGCTTCTAATGTTTTGAAGAGCAAACGCAAGAGGTAAACTGATGATAAACATATATTTTTTGCTTGTTAAAGATCAATTTCACTTCAAGATTTTTGCCAATTGTAATTTAGAAAGAATTATTGCAGGTGAATCCAGCAAGCAGTGCTTGTAACTGGACAAATTGAAAGAGAAAACTACTTTGTATATCCTTGTGTCAAATCTTTTTGGAAGTTTATTGTTGAAGCACCATTGTGAAGATTACAAGACTCCTTAAAGATCTTTATTTTGTTCATATGGATTAGTCTAAACCTGCCACTTGATACCTATGAGTATTTGACCCACCACTGATTGGTTCCAGTCGATGACGAGTATGCTTTACATTTGATCTCTGTACCACAATCATATGTAAGAACTTGAAGCATACAGGACTGGAAGAAATCCATCTTGATAGCCTTTTTGTACCACCTGCGTGTGGATCTAGATAGCATATTCTATACCAGGTGACTACATATTATTTATGCTTTTGGCGTCTACATCTGTGAATTATTATGGTTATAGATTATGGGTGCATAACTAAGCTCAAAAGATAATACAGAAGTTATGGATATATATAGTAAAATCTTCTCATTATATATTTCGTACCTATGTCTATTGGTATTTCGCTAAAAACTTGGCTATAAAAAAAGGAGTGTGCACAGAAACGTAATTTGAAGAACTTTTAAAAGCCTGTAGTCAGGCCTTAAAATGAGATGGTGAGATATACCAAAAAACTTTAACTATCCAATTATATCATTGATTCCTCAAATTTATTACTTTTCTGTCATGTGAGACTTTCACTTAATCTTGTATACCCAACAAAATTTGTTGTTGATTTAGTATACTATAAGAGCATTCACATGATTAGGCAATTTTTTTTGACAAACTTGTAGGTGAGAAGTTACTTTTTATATTTAACCTACGTACTTTTAAATAAACTCAACGTCTTATTATCTATTTCTTTCTTTATTCTATTAAAATGTTATTTCCATTTTTTTTTTTAATTACTCATTTCTCTCCTTTCTCTTCCCCAAATCTAATTTCACGTTGCTCAATTTCACAATATTTTTCTTAGAACCCCAATTTTCATTTCATCATTCATGCCCAAATCACCATTCAACTCCCAAAATCACTGACGAAACCCTCACCGCTAACAAACCTAGCCCTCAAATCTCCAAGCATCCACTGCAAATTCAGCCTTCAAACTGCAATGAAGTGAGGCTTAAAGACCCACCCACCAATACCACTACTCTCAACCACAATGAAATGACTCGGCCTAGACCGTTAGTCACCACATATTTATCGTCCAAATAGGATCAAAGAATCTAGCAATGAGATCCATATGGGTTGAGAAACACTATTAACTAATGGAATTTTGGCTAATTGATTGTTAATGCAGTGTTCTCTCTTTTTAGAGAAGCACTATAGCTAATGGTAATTTGGCTAAATGATTGTTAATCCAACGTGGGTGATTTTTGGGGGGTTCATTAGGCCTATTTAGGCTAAAATGCTATTTTGCATAAGCCATGTGCGTGCTCTAATTTGCCACTCATTTATTTGGAGCACAAGAAGTCCAACCCATGTAACTAATGTGGCACCATCTCAATATTGACGACGGTTTGAAAGAATAATAACAAGAGATATGATAAGTTTTCAATGCACTTCTGTAATTAGGTTAGAGAAAATGTTAAAGATAGGGGTTCATATTTTGTTTGTGAAAGTAGCATTGATCTTTAGTTTAAACTTTAAAGTCTTCAAGGACAAGGAGAAATGGAATGTGGGGGTGAAACCCCGCTATATGGTAAGGGTATGTTAGAAAATTCAATATATCGAGTTAGGGTTTCTTAGGATTTGTATAAATTTGTTGTGAACTCTAATTTTTATATAATGAAATTCTCAATTGTTTGCTTCCATAAATATAAATATATTGTCGAACTACGTAAATTTCTCGATAGTTTCTCTCTTTTCTTTGTCACTAATATTGTTAAAATCTGAAATCTTCAGCCGAAAATGATTACTTGTTTGAGTTCTTTCAGCAAATTTTGTCTGGTACGTAATTGTGCCTAATATAGCCTCATTGGACATCATGGTTGACACTTGACATTTCACACTATGAGTTTCTAACCAATGACATGCTTGTGTCTCCTTTTATTGCATAGCTGTTTATAATAGTACTGGTTCTATTCAAACAATTGATGTGAAGTGCAACAGTTTGAATTTGTATTTGATCAATATAAAAAATTTCAAGAGAAGAAATTGTTTAAGAAAATGATTATTTTTTCATCTTCTTGTATCGATTAGATGAAGATGACAAATACAAGAGAGAAATTTTACTTTCACTTTAAGACATTTTTGTTAAACAGAACAATATACTCATGGAGCAGAGTAGCTCGGATGGTCTAGACCAAGTTGGGAAAGTAGAGAAGATTTCTGGATATAGAAATAAATATTGGCCAAAGCCTTCAAAAAACTTAAAAGGAACAAACGAAAATATTTAAAGTAGTTGTGGCTTGTGAATATAGTTTGACTTGTTAAGGCGAAAGTGCCCGTCTTTCCATCCCTCATTTGGTAACTTATAGCTAAAAATCCTTACCATTGATCTTTTTAAAGGCCAGCATAACGCCACATCTATATAATCCTTGGGAAAGCACTCCTAACGTTAGGAATAAAAATCCTCTATCACTTATCAATCACAATTTGTTATATATTATAAGGTTAATTACAACTTATCCACATGTGGTTTGACATTTTACTTATCTAAACTATGTTCTGTTAGATTTCCATAACCCACCTCTCCATTTTTAGTTAAAAAACACATTTTAATACAAAAACATAACATAGAACAAATAAAAAATTTAGGGTTTAAAGAAAAATTTTCACACTACATCATCTTACCCAAATAGCATATGGGTTGGATCTTGTCTACACTTTTTGGCTCAAATATTGATTGATTTCTTCATCGATGTCTATGAAGGGGATGTGAGGAATGTAGAGGTAAGATGTTGAAACCCCTTACTGTACAACATTCTCAAATTTCCAAATCCTAAGATGAGAAGATTGGAAAGAGCTGTGGGCATTAAAATTAAATACTCCTCCGGCAAGGACTCCACACCCTTGCAATCAAGATCACTATTTCCGAATCCTAATCCTAATCAAGATCAGCCAGAAGTGTAGAAAATATATTGACTTCTTCATTTTTATCATCTTACCTAGATATCATCCAGTACCTAGTGCCTTGTCATGTTTTATTGAAGTTCAAGCTCTATCTCTCTCTCTCTCTCTCTCTCAAAACCCCAGCCAAGATTCATGCTATGTTTTCAATTTTATTTATATTTTTTGGTTTCTCTTTAGGCTAACACCGGAAGTTTGCTTCATTTTGATGGGTTTGTCACAAAAGGCTTAGTGTTTTCGATTAGAAATTTTTTTTGAGAGAAGTTCTGATATTTAATTTGTATATGTTTGAATTTTATTTTTTTATGCGATGTTCATCCATCTTTTGCAAAATTTTAAACCCTAGTTTTTTTTTTTTTAATCCTTTTTATGTTATATTTTTGTATCTAAATGTGTTTTTTTAACATAAAACGAAGAGGCTAGTTACAGAAGCCTAACAGAGCATAGCTCAGATGGATAAAGTGTCAAATTTCAAACCATGGATAGACAACTTAAATTCGGGGCAAACCAAGGTGGGTAAGTTGTAATTTGCCTCTATGTATATATATGTGTGTGTGTGTGTGTGTGTGTATCAAAACACATGATATACTACAATTGATATAATATAACCATGTATGTGCTCGAAGGGAGAAAATTTTGTATGAGCCAGACATATACACCCTTTTATGAGAGTGACATATGGGCCCTTAATCGAATGTTATTTACTAGTCGAATCATAAATTTATTATTTATGCATAATTTTATACTATAAAATTTTAAATTTAAACATTTGATTAATAACATAGTTATTGATCTTCTAGAAATTTTGCAAGTATAGGGAATATAAGAAGAAAATATAATCCAATGGTTATTTTGTCAAAATTCACATCAAATTAAAAGATATCGAATAGAGTTGTAGCCATTGGATACAACTAAATTTGTGACTAAACTTTGTCTTATAGAAAATAAGGAGATAGTCACGAAACTAAGAAACCCACAACTTTTTTTCTCTTACGTGGCTGAAATTCTCTTGTTATTTTTTCTAAGACAAAGTTTGGCTACAAATTTGGTTGTAGACTTGTAACTAATGACTACAACTTCACACAATATTTTTAGAATAGCTACATATTTTGGAAATTTAAATGTTAGATTGAAGGTTTTTTATATTCTTAATACGTATGTCAAATTTTGTGTTAATCAGATGATATTTACTATTTAATTCATAAACCTACTTTTTATGCATAGTTTTAAAGTACAAAAATTTAAAATTTAAACATTTGATTGGTGACATAACAAATGATCTTTGATTTTTTGGAAATTTTGCAATCATGGATGATATAAGAAGAAAATATAATCGAATGATAAATTTCTCAAAATTCACATCCAAGAAAAAGATATTAAGGGGAAGTGTAGCCATTAGTTACAACTCAAGCTAAAAGCTAAACTTTGTCATTTCCCCTTGAGAGCTGTGACTGCTAAAAGTAACACACACAGGGCCACATTAATAACACGACTATGTATATTGTGTTATATATTTCTTGTCGTTTTGGGAACAACTTATCTAACTTTTTTGTTGAAAGTGTGCTTAAATATACTTGTACCTTGAAAAAAGTGAAAAAACGTGAAGTTTTAAAAAAGCTGTACGTAAGAGCATTCACGTCAAGAATGCTAAAAACTATAGCATTTAACATCAAACATCTTATATTTTTTAACACTTCATTAAAATATTATTTCTTTATTATTTTTTAATTTTTTTCTTACTGTCAATGCTTCTCTTTCTCTTTCTTTCTTCCTCTGTCTTTCTCTATGTATATCTTTTCTCCCAAACAAAAAACACCCAACCCACTGCTCACGGCCACCACTAGCCACCACCATATCAGAAAACCCAAGCCACCACCCAACATCAGAAAACCCAAGCCATTGCAAAACCGTAACCTGGCATTGCAAAATCGAAACTCACTACCACTGCCCACACCCACTGCCACTGCCACCAGCCACTAGCCACCACAACCCACACCCACACCCACACCCACTGCCACAGTCACCACCGCCCACAACCTCAAACCCGAACCACCAAAACCACAAACAAGTCACAAACCCAAAATCACACCACAAACAAATCACAACCAAATCACAAAACTCTAACCAACAACCGCTAAACCACCAAGAACAAATCTCACAAACCCAAACCCATGAAGAACAAAAAAATTTCACAAACTCAGACCCGCGAAGCAAAAATTTCACAAAATCAGACCAACGAAGAACAGAATCGCTTGGTCGACAACGGGCGGTGAAACCGAGTGGTGGCATCGGGATTTGGCGTCTCTGCAAGGTTTTGATTTGGAGAATAGGTGTTTTGGGTGGATCGAAGCTTCAAGAAGATTAAGAGAGAGAGAGAGAGAGGGGCATAGGTTGAGGGGAATAGGCGTGGGAGAAGGGAAGAGAGTTGGCGGCATGGGTTGAGGCATAAGTTAAGTGAGAACCAGAAAAGAAAAAGAGAGGAGGCATACTGGCATGGCTTGAGGTGTAGGTTGAGGGAGAAGCAGAAAAGAAAAGGGAAGGAGGCAGCGTCACGTGTGAGAAAGAGAGAAACAAGGACAGGCCACGTGTGTGTGAAGATTAAAAAATAATATTTAGTTTTGGCACTCAGTTGGGTGTTAAAATTTTTAGCATTTGACATGTAGTTTTTTTTTTTTTTTTTTTTTTTAAATTTTTTTTTACGTATTGGCTATTATTAATAGCATTATAGCATTCTTGATGAGAATGCTATAAGATATAAAAATTAAAAGCAAAAAGCTAAAATTTGTCATTTCCCCTTGTGAGTTGCAACTGCTATAAGTAATACACATAGTGGCACATTAATAACACAACTATGTATAATGTATATTGTGTTATATATTTATTGTAATTTTGGAAACAACTTATTTAACTTTTTACAAATAAATTTTTGCCGAAAGTGTGCTTAAGTATACTTGTATCTTGAAAAAAAGAAGAAGAGAAAAATAGGAAAATATTAAAAAAAGTGGGAAAACGTGGGGTTTAAAAAAAAAAACTATACATAAAAGATTAAAGTTAAAAGCTAAAAATTAAAGTTGATGTCAAACAGACTCTTAGTGTCCATTTGGCAATAGCTTATATAGTTTTTTGCTTAAAGTATGCTAAAATATAGTTGTAACTTAAAAAAATTTAAAAAGAAAAAAAAATGTAGAAAAATATGAAGTTTTAGAAAGTTGTACATAAAAGCTTAAAAAAAAAAAAAAAAAAAAAAAAAAAAAGCTAAAAAGAGACTCAAGCCACATGGGCCAAAATCAACATTAAATCCTATAAGAATGTTGAAACTTGAAACCCCTCCTTGAACTCCTTACACAAAAACACGTTGTCTATCAAACTTGACTCAAACTCACATAACTTAAAAAGTCAAAATTATTTCATCTACTGAACTGCCTTCATTCTTTTTCTATAATTATAGATTTACTACTAATAGTATTGTGGTGCAATCACACCAAACATCTTATAGTTCAATTGACAGTCGTCTTATGGTTCAATTGACAGTTGTAGTATTTTCAATTGAAATGCTGACTATTAAACTTGACTCAAACTCAAAAAACTTAACGCCTCTGCCTCCGCCTACTTAGTGAAGTAATCAACAACTACTAAAACAAACTTTTGATTGCCCGTTGCCTGGGGAAATGGCCCGAGAATATCAAACCCCCCATTGTGCAAAGGGTCAAGGGCTACTGATTGGATTTAGATGTCCTGCTGGCTAGTGGATCAAGGGGGCATGCTTTTGGCACCGTTCACACTTACGCACATACTTGGCAGCATCCTTCTGCATCTGTGGCCACTAGAATCCCTGAGTCATTGTTCGGTGAGCCAATGAGCGCCCCCCTATATGACTGCCGCACACCCCATCATGTAGTTTGGCCAAGAGTTCATTTACTTTCTCGAGGTATAAACATAAAAGGTACAACCCCCCAAAGGACCTCTGGTACAGCTTTCGATTTTCCGACAACCAATACCGAACGGCTGTTTGACGAACCCTATTAGCCTCCTTTTCATCTTTTGGGACCCAATCCTCGGCTAAGAAATCAACGATCGAGTCCATCTAACATGGCCCGGTTGTTGAAACCACTATAACACCAACTCCAGCGACACCAACATTAATCACCGTATTAACCTAGGCATGTCCTCCGTCATCACCAACTCCAACGCAGCTAGTGAGTCAACATGTCTGTTCTGCCTCCGAACCACTTGGGTCAACTTTGCCAAACAAAACTTACTTAAAACTTGCTTTGCCACCTGTAAGTACTTTTTCATTCGAGAATCTCGAGTTTTAAAATTACCTTGCACTTGGCTAACCACCAGTCGTGAATCTGAATAAATCTCTACATCTCGAGCACCCAAGTCCAAAATGGTCCTCAATCTAGCAAGCAGGGCTTCGTACTCTGCCTAGTTGTTGGAGGCCCTAAATCCCAACTTAAAAAAATGCTCCAGCCGTATTCCTTCTGGAGTGATAATGACAATCCCAGCACTAGCCCCCACAGTACTTGACGCATCGTCCACAAACACCTTCCATAGGCAATACTCCACATGACAAACCATCCTCCCTCCATTCTTAGGGGAAAACTCTGTAACAAAATTGGCAAGAACTTGGCCTTTCACCGAACTTCTTGACTTGTATATTATATTAAAAGACCCTAGCCGAGTCACCCACTTAGCTATCTGGCGTGTAAAGTCAGATCGCTTCTATAACAACTGTAAAGGGTATTCGATCAGGACATAGATAGTATGGACTTGAAAATAGTGAGGTAACGTCCTCGTAGAATGCACTAATGCCAACACCAACTTCTCCAGGGGTAAGTACCTTGTCTCGGCATCGACCATGGTCTTGCTAACGTAGTACATAGGTTGTTGCATCCCCTGGTCCCTTAAAAGCACGTTACTCACAGCAAGTTCAGACATTAAGAGGTACATAAATAAGTCCTCCCTAGGTTCTGGGGCTACTAACATGGGTGCCCACATCAAATATTTCTTCAAGTCATGGAAAGCCCTTTCACACTCCATCAGAAATAACAATGTTTCTACTTTATTGCCATCCTTCATACTTTACCCTATCTGAAAATACCGGTCAATGTTTGGTAGTATCTTCACTCTAATTAGTTCCTCGGCACAACTAGCCCTCATTCCTTCTTCGGGATCTTGTAATTTCTATAAAGGGGCTTCCTCGGCAGTTTCCTTTTACCTAGCCTGCTTGTTCTTCCAATTAATCGCGGCCACTAGGCATTGCCTAGCCATTTGCTGGCTCCCCCTTACTACAGCAACACCTTGTTCGGTAGGAAATTTAACCTTTATATGCAAGGTAGAGGGAACAGCCCCCATCACGTGAATCCACGGCCTGCCTAGAATCGCTGTGTATGGAGAAAATGAATTGACCACTATGAATGCAACCATCACCTCCTTACCTTCCATATTTACGGGAAAGGAAATTTGACCCTCAGGAATCACCACCCTGCCATCAAATCTAACCAAAGGTGTATCATACTTTGATAGGTTCTGGTTCTTTAACTTGAGCCCTTTGAATAGTTCTGGATACATCACATCAGCCCCACTTCCCTGGTCTATCATCACCCTTTTTACTAAGAAACTACTTATTCGGGCCGTGACCACCAACGCGTCATCGTGTGGTTGAATTGTTCCTTCTAAATCGTCATCGCCAAAAGCGATGGGCTCTCGACTAATCTTCATCTTCTTCTCGGGTGATTGCTAGCCTGTGCACTTTCCCACGGGTGCTACGATCAGCACTCCTTTTCCTTGCTATAACCGTACCCTCAAGGCAGCGTGGATGACTTCAATCACCCCTAATGGCGGTGGGAGAGGATTTCCCCTCTGTTGAACACCCTGCCCGGTACCTTAGTTTTTGGAATCCACCACAAACTCTTTCAAATATCCTACCTTCACTAGCTGCCCTAGATGATCTTTTAACACCTGACATTACTCGGTGGTATGCCCCTTATCCTTGTGATATGTACAATACAAGTTTTGGTTCCTTCGAGACGGGTCATCCCCTATCTTGTTCGGCCATCCGAAATACGGCTCGTTCTTAATTCGGTCTACGTTCTTGTGCACTGGCTTTTTGAACGTCACATTCACCTCCCCTATTTGTACCTCTGACTCTTGTATTCTCAGATCATTCCAGGGCCTTGGCTAAAAACCGCCTTGCCGGGGACAATTCACTAGCGGGGCCTTACCCTTACTCTGTAGCTGATCATCCTCTAAGCGTTTGTACCCCTCAATACGTCTCATGAGTTACCTCATATCTTCAGGAGGCTTCCTCGTCAATGACTCCCATAGCTCGGAGTCATCGGGCAGCCCCATCCTAAAAATGGACACTACAATCTTCTCGTTCCCCCCATCGATCTCATTATAAAGCTTCCAATACCGACTGGCATAACTGCGAAGGGTTTCCCTAACCCTCATCTTCATAAATAGTAATGCATCCACTAGTTGTGGCACTCAGCTACAAGTTACAAAATGGACACTAAATTCTTGGATTAACTCGGCAAAACTATGAATGAAACCCTTCCGCAACCCATTAAACCACCTCAAAGCGATGGGGCCGAGGCTTAAAGGAAATACCTTGCACATCAGCGCATCATTGTGAGTATGTAGAGCCATCATCTGATTGTAATGGCTAACGTGCTCTACCGGGTCAGTTTTCCCATCTAGGAATTGAACGGTGGGCATGTAAATCTGCTTGGCATTGAGGCTCGTTCAATGTAGTTTGAGAACGGCGATCGAACAGCTCTGCATAAGGCGCGGCTCATTGCATCCATGGTGGCATTATAAGGTCGTCATTCTTCCAGGGAATCCAAACCCCGGTTTGCATATTCCCGTGAATGTGATCGGTCCTGGCATTGGCAAGACCCCTATGAATGTGAACGGTCCCACCGTCGAATGGACTTCCATGAATGTGAACATTCTCAACGTTGACGGGACCCAGATTGATTGGACCCCATCCCATAATGATCTCCCCTACTATCAGATCTCCTATCTCGACCATCTTGGTCTCTTCTTCAGTCCTACCCCATGCCTTCAACTCCAAATCTTTTACCAGTCTACGCAATCATTCAAGCTCCTCATCTCTCTCGTCCAACTGCTTGTGCCTCGAAGCACCTGATATTGTTCAGTTTGTTTGGTATAACCCCTTTCTAAGGCCAGACTATTCTTTCTCTTGTTCACGCTCTCTATCTTCACGCATTTTTTGCCTTCATTCTTACTATGTTGATCCTCGAGAAGATCCCACCGAACCACTTTCAGCGAACTCCTCTAAACATCTCTCAGACATTTCCTAGGCATGAGTCTTAACCGAGCCACAGCTTTGTAGGAAATCCCTACAGATGGCGCCAATTATGCACACCTAAGGAGGGGTTGATGGGCCAACCCTCACTTGGGCTCACAATCTACTTGGAATATGGGCTTTGGATTTCCTACTTTGGGTAGTTCCTTATACAGAGACTTAGCAAAACTGCCTTGCCCTTTGAATTAACTTACTTTCTCTCTTTCTATTATCACTTCACTAGCCTGATACACTCTTGCTCTTACTCTCTACCCTTAGTTTCTTTGTGAACCTTTCAACCACCCTTTTCCTTCCTTAGTTTCCCATATTTATAGCCCAAAATTAGTGGAAGAATCATGATTACTCTTATGGCTAGTGGGAGAAGGTCCAAG
The DNA here is from genome assembly GCA_030445155.1 of Quercus variabilis. NCBI lineage: Eukaryota > Viridiplantae > Streptophyta > Magnoliopsida > Fagales > Fagaceae > Quercus > Quercus variabilis. The sequence goes on along the minus strand of CP129446.1, from coordinate 84,605,313 downwards.
GCCCAATGCTTAACAAGGTTAAAGTCTCATATACGTGGCACCAATACATTAGATCTTACAAACATAAGAGCCTTAAGTGGAGTCGTGCCTCGTACAAATAGTATTTCTTACTTATGGCCAGGCAAACTTCTATCAGGTTGGTGTTGGCCTTGATAGCACATCAAGATTTGGAATTGGACTAACTGGATATGAAGACGACATTCCTTCATGAGAATTTGGACGAAGAGATCTTTATGGAACAACTAGTAGGGTTCAAGCAACCTGCACAGAATCTTGTCTACAGATTAAAGAAGCCACTCTATAGGCTTAAGCAATCTTCTAGATAGTGGTACAAGAGATTTGATTCTTATGTGATTCAGATTGTTTATAACCATTGTGAGTATGATTGTTATGTATATGTTAGAATACTTAATGATGATTCTTTTATTTTTCTGCTATTGTATGACAATGATATATTAATTGTTGTTAAGAGCATTTGTGAGGTTATCCTTGTAAACTCCCCTTTTAGTTTTAAATTTTCCTCAGTTTGAGTTGTTTTATCATGTTATTGCAGGTTTATTTATAGTTTTTGAGTTTTTTTTTTTCTCAATTTAGTCTTATAAATTATTATTATTTTTTGATTTAATTTTGGTTTTTTTTTTTTTTTTGGAGAAGGAATACAATCAACTTTATTAAAAAAAACCAACAATATCAACTAGTACAAAAGAAACAAAGGGTGGTGGAATAGTCTCCATCCATACTAAAAAATCAGAAATACTAATGGAATGTCTTGCTAAATTATACACTACCTTATTACTCTCTCTCTTTGCATGAGAGTAAAGTAATTGATTAAACAAACTCGCATTACATCTAATATCCTCAAGTAATAAACCAAAAGATGACAGGTAAGGGCTATTATTTCTCAAAGCATTTGACAGCACCTGAGAATCTATTTCCAGTATTGCTCGACTAAAACCCAACTTAGCTGCAAACTCAAGGGCTGTTGAGGCTGCTAGTGCTTCAATCTCCAAGGGCGTGTACTGCTGTGGCATAAATTTAGACATTGAAGCCGTGACTAAGCCATTGTTGTCCCGGATCATGACACCAATGCCCGATTTTTTTCTGCTCTTTGAAAGTAGCTCTGTCACAATTTATCTTCACCACTTCTGGATTTGGAGAACACCACTTAGCTCGAAATGAAGTTAGGTCAGGTTGAGTGATGGAAGGGGCAAGTTGGGTCATTGCAAACTCAACCACACGCTCCTTTGCGATGAAATCTGATGGACACTTATGTTTGGTTGGCTCATACACACTTGGTTCCTTTGAGTCCAAATTAACCACACTGAAGTTAAGAACGTCTCCAAATTGTGATCATTTGTAATGAGCCATGAAAGCAATTCCTTAAAATCCACAAAGGTGTGTCTTCTTTGGCAATGTCAAAATGGTTCTTCTTCCCACACCACGTCCAGTTTGCTGCAAGTCCAAAGAGCATGAATAGCTGATTTGGGTACCTGTTTGCAGTGGTCACATGTCGAGTTCTCGATGATAGTTCGCCTCACCAAATTATCCTTAGTTGGCAACGAGTTCCTGCATGCCCTCCACACCAAATTCTTGATTTTGTTCGATACCTAAAGAGACCAAAGTGTCTGCCACAAAACCTTGTCATGCGCCATCTGATCTTCATCCCACTTGGTCTATACTTTAGCCTTCAAGAATCTATATCCAGACTTACTTGTGTAAAGTCCATTGCTAGTGAATGGCTAAAATAAGGTGTCTTCTGCCTCGCACCTTGAGAGTGGAATTGATTTGATCAACTTAGTGTCTTCAGGGGAAAACATTCCTTCTATCAAAGCATGATCCCACTGCCTTGTGTCTTCCTTAATCAAGATCTCCACTTTTGCATCAGCCATTGATTCCACACTAGGTGATTGAACTTGTGGCATGTTATTTCTTGGTAGCTAGTGGTCTTGTCATATACTTACAGCCTTCTCATTCCCAATTCTCCATTGATAGCCCCTAAGTAATACCTCCATTCCTTGTAAGATGCTACTCCACGCATGAGAGCCGCTACTTGAGTGTTTAGCCTCCATAAAGGTGCAATTTGGAAAGAAGCGCGCCTTAAAAAACAATCAATTATTTAATCATTCTCAAATCACATTTAATTACGTTTGCAATGTCACGCCTTGGTTAATGTCCTTGATTAAGATAATATTTTTACAAAATGTGCGCTTAAGACCCCTAAGTGATTAAACTCGCAAAATAACAAATTCAGCAACCAAAAAAAAAAAAAAACTCGCAAAAATAACAAGTGATAATTGGTTACAAAGTGAAAAAAATCATGCCATACTTGTGTTCCTACCGTAGAAGACTAGTAGTCCTAGAAGCTCTAGAATCCTTATTAACTCCCCCACATACTCCTCACTCCCAAAAGCCAAACCTTGGCACTTTTCTAAGGAATTTTCTTGAAGCTTTGGCACTTTTCTAGGGAATTTTCTTGAAGGTTTAACTAAGCAAAACTTACTAGATATGGACTCTGTAGTTTCAATCTCTCAAAAACTCACTTTGGGATTGAATGGTGAGTGGACTAAAACAATGGGTATTCTATCATGGGGATGCAAAATAAGGCATAAGATCAAGAACAAAATCCATAGAGAGGAAAGGTTAGGAAGCTTAACAAAATGCTCTCTTGGATTTTTGTGAAAATCAATTGGTTGGGTTCTTTACTTGTTTGATCTTCACATTCGGCCAAGGGCTTAATCTAAGATATGCTCTCTTTGCTTTTCATTTACGGCTCAGGAGCAAAAGAACCAAACTCTTGTTTGCTGCACCAAAAAAATGCTAGAGCAAAGCTTGAAACACGAAATGCCTTTTTGCAAAAAATGGCTCAACATCTCAAATACTGTTAGTATTATGGTTAAGTGATTAAACTCACAATTTCTTAATAATTTAATTTTTTGGGACAATTGTTAATTTAACATGGTATCACAATAAGAGATCTTGAATTTGATCCTTGACTTCGCTCTATTTCCCATTTACAATATTAAAAAAATCTCATTTAAAATATTAAAAAATCTCATGTGTTGGCCCTCACCTATTGAAAAGAAAGTAATGTACAATCAGTAATTTATCATGGTATTAGAATAAGAGATCTTGAATTTGATTCCTATCTTCTCTCTATCTCCCATTTAAAATATTAAAAAAATTTACGTGTTGATCCTTACCTACTAAAAAGAAAGGGAGTTTGATCTCACACATGAGCAGAAATGTTAGAATTATGGTTAAGTGATTAAATTTATTATTTTCTAATAGTTTAAGCTTTCTAGATAAACAGTAATTGAATAAATACACAAGCTAGTGTTCTCTATATGGCTTACCCCTGCTAGGTTTGGAGCACACTGTGCCATATATAATAACACACGTGTGTATATTATAGTGTTATATACTCAGTCGGCAAAGGAGAATTCCTCTTCCAATTAGAAATTTGGAATTCGGTCAAGCTTGACCGATTTGGGCTTGGAAAATTCAAGCCACACGGTCCCATATCAACATCAAATCAGAACAATGTAGAAACCCTCTTCAATCCTCGAACATATTACATTACACAAGAACACGCTATCCATCAAACTTGACTCAAACTCAAACTCACAGAAAGTCAAAATTATTTCATCCATTGAACAACCTTCCTTCTTTTTCTACAATCTATCATTATTATGGATTTTACCATAATAGTATTGATGGTGCAGTCACGCCTAACTCTAAAAATTCCCCACCTGAGAAAGTCTACTCACAAAACAAATTTGTCAAAACAAATTTGACATTTTGGCAGATTACTATGGTGCTGGTAGGTAAAAATGCTAATGTGGTAAATTATTAGCGATCAGAGACGGCTTAATATATTTGAGAACTTAAGGTGAAAACTGAAATTAAGGTCTTTTATATATTTAAATATAACTTTTAAAAAATAAAATATTATTTAAATTATATATCTTGTTTTAGAGGCAAAATTATTACTAATTAACATAAACCACATAGAAATATTTTTTAGAAAGTTTATAGACACAAAAAAAATTTGATAAAATTATTCACACCTGTTGATGTGGTAGATTGATAGTGGTAAGTAAAAGAGTGATATTAGTAATGGATCTATGTAAGAACTAGTAAAAGGTTGCCAACTCAACTATTGTAAAAAATGTTGTGAATTTTGTATGTATTGCTCTCTTTTTTATTTTTTGAGAATTGCTACATTTACAATAATTTTCATAACAAATCTTAGATATTAAGTTGTTACTGGTTTTAATTTGAACCCACGACTAAAATTATTTTTTTGCCATCACTTATAGCTAGTAATAACTTGCTATTTAAGATTTGTTGTAAAAATATTATAAAAAATATTGTGGACATAATATTTCTCTTTTTCTTTTATTTTTTTCATTTGATAAAAAAATATTATTTTATTTGCTGGCTAATATTTGAGCTTAATTAATTAAAGAAATATTCATATTAGTTAAAATTTTAGGGTTTTTTTTCTACTTAGGGCCTTAAGAGACTACATCAATACAAGCCGGCACTACTAGTGAAAAGTAAAAATGATATAAGTGGTGTACTCAAATTTTACCAACTCAAATTTTTTGTGTATACAATTTTTTGTATGCATTACTCTTCCCCACCCAACTATTGAGTTATCAAAAACTGATTAGTGCAGCTGCGCAGGCACGTCTATTCCCCAATGGGTATAAACTTTTTCTTTTCCCTTTTCAACAAGTGCGGCATAATTACATCTTCAACAAGGAACTGTCTCTAGTTTTTAGCAAATTTGTAGATATGTAACATGAGATTTTACGGAATAGAAAGATGGCAATATCAAACACACAAAATTTCTCTACATAGACTGAATTCCAATAAAAGAGAGACTCATGAATGATTATTATGAAAGAACATTATATTCTATACATGGAAAAAAGTAAGCACAAAGAGATGTGAATCATTAAAATTAAAAAAAAAAAAAAAAAAAATTTAAAAAAAATTCTCCTCACAAAATCATCACTTTCCGGATCCAGTTCGTGGCTGTTCATGATCATGAATAGGAGCAGCAAATTTGGACGTAAAATCAAGAACCAAGGCATCATCCTCACTATCAAAACCTCGATCAAAATTAAGAGCATAACTCTCTGGATCATACTGAAACCTGTTCTTCTCTTTCTTGTTCTTGTTAATACCAAATCTGCTGAACTTTCTCAAAAAAGTCTTCCACTTGGGCCCGGCCAATACCTCTGTAACCTGCTTAACCTTGTTCAGTTGATTCTTCCACCATGTCTCTCTGTGTTCTCCATTTTGCTGCAAAAGATATTTGCTTTCATTGTCGTTGCTACGCCTCTGTCTGAACCCAAAAAGCAGAAAACAGCCACACCCAGATGCGGAACAGGTTTCTTCATCATAGTTATACATATCTTCTCCTTCTTCATTCTCCTTTAATGGTTCTTCATGAAGGGCAGCCATGTGTGTGTATGAGAGAGAGCTTTTTTATGATGAAAGTAGAAATTGAAGATTCCTTTTTATTGTGAAGAAATTGGAAGTATAGAAGGAATAGGAAAGGAAATATCTAAGAAATAAGGGTCTTACTTGTACGCGTCTTTCATACAAACACGTTTTCTGTGTTTGGATGCTGCTAATAATTCTTTGACAAGACCATCGCTTGGTTTATATGCAAAAATTAAACAAATTAAGAAATATAAAAAAGTTTTACTCAAAAAAATAGAAATATAAAAACGTGGAATCTTTTTTGTTGTTGTTGAAAATACCAAGGATTTTAACACACAAGAGATAAGAATACAAATTCTTTGTACTATTTTTTGTATTTTACTTTATGTTCCACCAATCACAACTTACCATGTATTTTTTTTAACTTTCCTAATAAAATAGCCAAAATTTAAAATGGAAAAAAATAAACACATGCAAAGTTGTGATTGGTAGAACATAAAGTAGAATACAAGATGTGATAAAGAGGATTTGTATTCATGAGAGAGGGGAGAAGGTCTTTGAGAATACTAAGTATAAAAACATGGAATTGATTATAAAAAATTAGTGATTAATCACATTGTCACAACAATTTAAACATTAGGCACAAAATTTATATATATATATATATATATATATATGGGTTACCATGTATTTTTTTTAACTTTCCTAATAAAATAGCCAAAATTTAAAATGGAAAAAAATAAACACATGCAAAGTTGTGATTGGTAGAACATAAAGTAGAATACAAGATGTGATAAAAAGGATTTGTATTCATGAGAGATGGGAGAAGGTCTTTGAGAATACTAAGTATAAAAACATGGAATTGATTATAAAAAATTAGTGATTAATCACATTGTCACAACAATTTAAACATTAGGCACAAAATATATATATATATATATATATGGGTTAAGTTTAAGTTACACTTGGTGTAACTCTAAGTAATATTACATTATCCAATAACTTGTTATTGAATTAATATTTTGAAAATCTAACTGTTGAATTACATGTTCTATATTTTCTTAACATACATGCCAATTTTCATATCAATCGGATGTTATTTATAATTTGATTCATAAAATCATCTTTTATGCATTATTTTAAAATACAAAAATTTGAATTTTAACAATTAATTGATAACATGGTTATTAATTTTTGATCACCCAACCTATATATATATATATATATATATATGGGTTGATTTAAGTTACACCTAGTGTAATTCTAAGCAATGTTACACCGCTCAATATTTTTTAATTGGATGCAAATTTTAATAAATCTATCGTTCGATTATATTATCTTTGTATATTCTTTATGCTTGCAAAATTTTGAGGTGATCAAAGATTAATAGCCATATCATCAATCAATTTTTTAAATTCAAGCTTTTGTAATTTAAAATAATGCATAAAAGATAAACTTATGGATCAAATGGTAAATAACATCCAATTGACATAAAAACTGGCATGATTATCAAGAACATATAAAACATGTAATTCAACGGTAGGATTTTTAAAATATGAATTCAATAGCAAGTTATTGAGTGGTGTAACATTACTTAAAGTTACACCAGTATATATATGGGTTAAGTTTAAGTTACACTTGGTGTAACTCTAAGTAATATTACATTATCCAATAACTTGTTATTGAATTAATATTTTGAAAATCTAACTGTTGAATTACATGTTCTATATTTTCTTAACATACATGCCAATTTTCATATCAATCAGATGTTATTTATAATTTGATCCATAAAATCATCTTTTATGCATTATTTTAAAATACAAAAATTTGAATTTTAACAATTAATTGATGACATGATTATTAATCTTTGATCACCCAACCTATAAATATATATATATATATATATATATATATGGGTTGATTTAAGTTACACCTAGTGTAATTCTAAGCAATGTTACACCGCTCAATATTTTTTAATTGGATGCAAATTTTAATAAATCTACCGTTCGATTACATTATCTTTGTATATTCTTTATGCTTGCAAAATTTTGAGGTGATCAAAGATTAATAGCCATATCATCAATCAATTTTTTAAATTCAAGTTTTTGTAGTTTAAAATAATGCATAAAAGATAAACTTATGGATCAAATGGTAAATAACATCCAATTGACATAAAAACTGGCATGATTATTAAGAACATATAAAACATGTAATTCAACGGTGGGATTTTTAAAATATGAATTCAATAACAAGTTATTGAGTGGTGTAACATTACTTAAAGTTACACCAGTATATATATGGGTTAAGTTTAAGTTACACTTGGTGTAACTCTAAGTAATATTACATGATCCAATAACTTGTTATTGAATTCATATTTTGAAAATCTAACTGTTGAATTATATGTTCTATATTTTCTTAACATACATGCCAATTTTCATATCAATCGGATGTTATTTATAATTTGATCCATAAAATCATCTTTTATGCATTATTTTAAAATACAAAAATTTGAATTTTAACAATTAATTGATGACATGGTTATTAATCTTTGATCACCCAACTCATATATATATATATATATATATATGGGTTGATTTAAGTTACACCTAGTGTAATTCTAAGCAATGTTACACCGCTCAATATTTTTTAATTGGATGCAAATTTTAATAAATTTACCGTTCGATTACATTATCTTTGTATATTCTTTATACTTGCAAAATTTTGAGGTGATCAAAGATTAATAGTCATATCATCAATCAATTTTTTAAATTCAAGATTTTGTAATTTAAAATAATGCATAAAAGATAAACTTATGGATCAAATGGTAAATAACATCCAATTGACATAAAAACTGGCATGATTATCAAGAACATATAAAACATGTAATTCAACGGTGAGATTTTTAAAATATGAATTCAATAACAAGTTATTAAGTGGTGTAACATTACTTAAAGTTACACCAAGTGTAACTTGAACCCAACCATATATATATATATATATATATAAAGGTGCATTCTTTCCAAAGAGAATTGGAATATTCTCAAGTATCATATCAAAGATAAGAACAAATTAAATATTATCTTTTTTTATTTATTTTTTATTTGGTTCAATGTTTCAATACTTTTTTTTCCTTTTATATATATATATATATATAAAAGGTTGGGTTCGAGTTACACCTGGTGTAACTTAAAGTAATATTACACTACCTAATAACTTGTTATTCAATTAATATTTTGAAAATCCAACCGTCAAATTACATGTTCTATATGTTCTTAATAAGAACGCTAATTTTCATGCCAATCGAATATAATTTACCATTCGATCCATAAAATCATCTTTTATGCATAATTTTAAATTACAAAAACTTAAATGTAAATAATTAATTGATGACATGGCTACTGATCTTTGATCATCTTTAAATTTTGTAAGCATGAAGAATATACGAAGATAATGTAATCCAGCGGTGGATTTATCAAAATTCACATCTAATTAAAAATATTGAGTAGTGTAACATTACTTAAAGTTATATTAGGTGTAACTTGAACCTAACCCATATATATATATATATATATATATGGGTAGGCAGCCAAGGCTAAGGCAGCCCTCATGGGTAGGTAGCCATGGATATGCTTCCAAGACCAAGGCATGTAGCAGCCAAAGATCTCATATAGGAAAGCATGAGATTTTGCTAAGTGACGCATTCTTTCCAAAGAGAATTGGAATATTCTCAATGCCATATCAAAGATAAGAATAAATTAAATATTGACTTTTTTGTTTTATTTGGTTCAATGTTTCAAAACTTTTTAAATTAAAAAATGAGTATTATTTGTTTCTTTTGTACAATGTTTCAATACTTTTCTTCCCTCATACACACACACAAAACTCTTTGCATTTCAATTTATAATTTTCACCTCTTGCACTTCTACTCCTTTATATATATATATATATATATATCTCTCTCTCTCTCTCTATGCACAGAGCCATTATGTCATCATATGTCAAATATACAAAAAATAATGTCATATACCTTTAATCTTTCAACGAAGCCTGCCTAACTCTAACACTACTGTCCTATTTAATCTTAACCCATATGAGTTGACTACAACCAAGGAAGTGGGCTTGCATTTTATATATATTAAGTGACAAGGCAATTACAATTTTGATGTTAAGGTTAGATGTTGTGGACTTATGGATTTTGTAAAGGTTCTGATTGATTGTGAGTGTTTGAGATGTGTAGTTTGCTTTAGAAATAAGGAGAAAGTGAGAAACACATTCTGTATCAACTATAATTCTACAATATTCCTTAAAAAAAAGAATTTCCCTCATTCCTTGAACTGAATAATTATAATGGTTATGTATATACAATTTATAATTGTTGCTTCTTATGATGAATCCATTACTAACAAAGTTTTTTTTTAACAATTATGCTATAATATATGTATAACATTTTCCAAAATTATCTCATATAAAACATTATAAAATTATCTGTGTATCGCACGAGCAACTTACTAGTTAAATACAATAGCTAATTATTTTTTCCTTCTATTGACTTGCTTAACTGATATGACGGATTGTTAATGGTAGATAAAAAAAAAGTGATGTTAGTGATAAACCAAAATGAGAACTAATAAAAACTTACTATTTCAATTGTTATAAAAAATGTGGCCAATTTTTTTCGTAGAATTACTCATCTCTTAAAGGGCATCAATAAACTCTACTTTTCAAGTGCTTTTTTTAATAATACTTTTTCGGTTTTTTCTCCACAATCCTCTCCTTCTCCTTATGGCTTAACCAGCCTTTCTCTCTTTACATCTTTCTTTTCCTGAAATTTTTTTCAATAAAATTTATTCTTTTAAAGCTTTTGTGGGGGACATAGACCAATCTTCAAAAAGCCAAATCAAAGTAATAATTTTCCAAATAGTTTTCTCAATGGCCATAAGAAAGAATCCTAGAGAGAAAATGCAAGATAAATAACTTGAAGTCAAAAATGAAACTTTGTTTTTTTGACTTGTTACTTTATTTAAGTTTTACTCTTAGACATTAACCCAACTTATTAATATAAACATACCAAATCAAATAAAGCAGTAAAGAATATAAGATAGTGATTTGATTACAAACAGGATGGAACTAGGTGGGGACCAAGGGGGCTCGGGCCCCCCTAGTCTTAAGGGGGAAAAAAAAAAAAATATATATATATATATATATATTACAATTTTATATTTGAACTCCTTATTTCAAAAAATTTAGGTCCTTATCTTACAATTTTATATTGATTTTATTGTAATAGTATTTGGCAACCTCAATATACACTTACATCAATCTGTTTATTATTGTGCAAAAATACATTTGTGCTACTTTAACTATGTAAATTTACACAATTACTTTAACACAAATGTATTTTTACAAATTTACACAATTACTATAGTACAAATATGTTTTTGTACAATGATATATAGACTGATGTGAGTGTATTTTGAGATTAATTAAGAAAATTTACACAATTATTGTAGCTATGCAAATGAATGTTCTAGAAATTATTTGAATTGAGGGCAATGATTTTTGGTTGATGAAGAGAGTAATGATTTGAGATAATAAAAAAAAAAATCAATAAGGAAATAGTACTATGATGAAATGTAGTATAAAATAAATAATTTGATATAAGCTATTTTGAAAAGAAAGTGTAGGGATAAAAGCCCAAATTTGTATATTGGGCCTTGGGCCTTATCTGGGAACATGGGTGTGTCCGAGGAGGGGTAAGTGATTGAGAAAGACCCCAAGTTTAAAGTCTCACAAAGAAGGAACGGATGGAGAACGGTTCGAGAAATAATTCCTCCTCAGACACGACAAATACAGTTCGAATCTATAGTCCAACAACCTAGGCGACCTATCAGGAGGTTTACATGATAAAAATAAGCTTCATGCATGTATTAGAGTGATAAGATCTCAGAAATATCTAAAGGAAAAGCTGCTACTACCACATTAAATGCATTGCAACTACTTTTCTGACCACATTTATGTGAAGAAGGCTCCTAAACAGTGCAGTCTCAGCTACTACTATTCACAGAAAGCCAAACAGGGCGTCTGATAGTACGGGTATTCAAGTGAAAGTTTTGATGATTAACAAGTGTAGGATCAAGATGGCTTGAGAGGAACTATATAATGTGAGAGACCTTCCACAAGATGGAGATCGAATAAAGAAAAAGAAGAAAGAAATACCGTAGTAATCAAAGTTGTACTTGTAAACAGTTATATTGATTTATGCTCCGAATTATCTCCTCGGACAGTGAATTTATTTAATCCAATGGGTCCTGTTCTTGTTTAATCATCTTCTAAATCCATACTAGCCATTATTAACTTCATTAAGACCTAACTCTTTAACTCATTCTCTACAAATTTATTGTATTGAGATCATTGGGCCATCACTCAATTCTTCTTTGGGCTTGGGCCGCAAATTGTGTCCTTACAGAAACTATATAGATAAAATAAAATTAAAGTAGACTATTAAGTTATTATGCTAAAATAGGCACAAAATTTTGAATGAACTTATGCAAATGCTCTAATGTAGTAAGAAACAATGGTGTTTCATGTCTTTGTCTTTGTTAGTAAATGATTGCGTTATAATGTATTATGAAATAATGATTTTGTATATTTGTCTTCATTGATAGTTTATCTATACTATTATTTAAAGGGTTTCCTCTGTTTGGGATTCTCAATTTAAATACACAAAATACCTTTAAATTCATCTGTTTCTAAGGCTTAAATCATAGGATTATACATATAAAATTAGTGATTTAAAAACTCCTAATTTTTAGCTAAATTAAATATATAAAAAAACAGTTTTTTCTTCCATCGCCACATTTCTTTCTCACGTTAATTGTCAAGTACTAATATAACTTTTTCTTTTGAAAAAAAATAAAATAAAAATGTTGTTTTTTTCCACAAACGTACCATTTTTTTTATCAATAAATTGTTTTTTTCCCACCTTCGTGTAAACCCAAAAAATAAAAAGTCCCATCACATATGCGAAACGCGTGTAATAAGGCTAGTTAATATTAAATCGATGCTTATTTGAAATTTCATAATTTTTATTTTACTGATACTTTGCTCTCCTAACTTGAAATCCTAAGTCTGTCACTAACAAAGTTGAAAATCAAATAAAAACTTCTTTGCAAAGTTTGGCTTGTCTTCCTGCCGCAGAAATTTCCTACCGCAGCTATCACAGAACCTTTAGAATTTTTATCCTTATTAAATGATCTCTTCCAATAACTCCAAGAAATCTCCCCCGAAGAATTGACTGCAGTGAAACCTACTAGATTTGGACTGTGGTTTCAATCTCCAAATACTCACATTGGGATTGAAAGATGAGTGGACTAAATACTGGGCATTACTATCAAGCACTTGGTATGGGTTCTTTAACGATCCTTGTTTTACCATGGGGATGCAAAATAAGGCATGAGATTAAGAACAAAATCTAGAGAGAGAAAGGTTAGGATGCTTAAAAAAAATGTTCTCTTGGCTGTATGAGAAAAGTCTATTGGTTGAATGCTTTACTTGTTTGTAGTTTGCACTTAACATTCGGCTGGGCGCTTAATCAAGAATGCTCTCTCCACTTTTCAAAATACGGCTCAGGAGTAACAGAGCCAAACTCTATTATTGCTGCACGAAAAATGGTGGAGCAAAGCTTATATCACATTAACACAAAATCCCTCTCTGCCAAAAAAAGGATTAACACCATGCTCCTTTTGTGAATGAACTTGTACAAATGTGACTAGGAAGACTCAAAAAACCCAATCTTGCCTCTTTAAAGCATCAGAAAAACAAAGTTATGCCCAGGAACAGAGCCAAAACTTTGAGTTAGGGGAGACGGCTTTACTGTTGGCTGTTTGCGATAATTTCAACCTTTAATTCTACTACTATTTAACTACTAAGATTTTTTTTCTTTTCATTTTTTGTGTATGGTAAGAACAAAATTATTTTGTTTAGAATTTTTTTTAAAAGGCAGGGTAGTTTATTTTGGATAAAATTGGTTAATTGAGCTTATTTTTTTTTTTTTAGTTTTATTATTGGTAATTTTTGTAGTTGAGCTATTTTTTTTGGGGGGCTTGTATATATATATATATATATATATATTTTTTTTTTTTTTTATTTTAGTTCTATAAAAAAAATTTTTTATGGTCACTAGAATGAGAAAAATACTAGAGCTACAAGTATTTTTATAAATTACTGATGTGATAAGTGGTTATTGGTAAGTAAAAAAATGATGTGAGGGGTGGGCTCATATGCAAACCAATAAGAATTTGCTACTAGAACAGTTTGTAAAAATGTTGGTAAAAAGTTTTAAGGAAAACAAAATGTAATTTTATAGAAAAAAATTTGCTAAAATTAGTACACATATATATAATAATATTTAAAAAATTAGTTTTTTTTGGGGGGGGGGGGGGGGGGGTGGGCATTGCCGCCGTAGTCCAATGGTGGCTCTATCCTATATGCAAATTATACTTCTATTTGTGCAAGGCCAAAACACAGAGCAAATCTTCATCAACAGAATTATGGTCCATTTGGTTAAGTATTTTGGAAGCTTAAAAGCATGTTTTTAAAACCTAAAACTCCGTTTCGCAATAGTAACATCTGTAAATTTTTTACATACGCTAATTTTAAACCCAAAACATTATTTTGCAATAGTTTATTTGAACACACCCTTAAAAACACAATTTCTAGCTCGAGCGATATTCCTTAGGGGGAAAATTTTTAAGCCTAACAATACTGAACCCTCAAATCTCAATCCTTGAACACCTTAGTCGAGGACACGCAGTATATCAAACTTGACTCAAACTCTGTTATAGGTATTTTTTGGGACAACAAGTTACCCAAGCCTACATTCCACACCAATGGTCAAAGCAAGCCACAAGAATTTGGTTTGGTTCGGATCTTGGTTATAAAACTAATTAGGCCACAGAGGGAAAGAAAATAAGAAAGAAGAGAGACAAGCCCAGCCCATGAGGCCTGGCTCAAAGCCACACACAGCCCCAAGTGAGAGGCTGTGTTAACACATGAGAAGCAAAGAAGTGAGTTCAACAAAAATCCAACGGTAAAATGCATGGCAGAGTTGCTGAAATTTCCATGTTGAGAGCTGAAACAATTCAAAGAGAACTCAGCCAAAGCTTGTATTTGAAACAAGCATCAAGTTCAAAGCGGTCGGTCAATTCTTCTCTCACAAGGTGAACCAAGCTCACTAAAGGCAAAAGGGAAGCAAGCAGCCATGGGAAGAGAATCGGGAGCAGTGGATTGGGGGGCAAAAAGGAGTGATTCTATATCGGTTTGGATTCATTAAAAGTAAGAGCATCAACATCAACCGTTGCAAAAGTATGTTATTTTAACGCATCAAAAAGTCTACTTTATTATTTTAGTACGTCATTTTACAATACACCAGATATCACATGTTCTATTATTCAATTCCATACATTAAAATAATATTTACTTAAAACTCATCCCAATTCAAAGCAATAAAAATTTTACAAATTGTGAACAATAGGTCAAGGAGGAGAAAAAGTATAATAAAAAATAAAAAATAAAAATTTACTATTTGTAATTAGTACCGTTCCAAATTTAGAACAATATTGTGCACCCATACTAAAAGTTTTAAAATTTGAAACATGTGATGTTTTTTCGTGTTTGGTATGTTAAATGTCAAATATTTGACATTTGGCACACCTGATACTAGTGCTCAAGGGAGCTTGGAATTCTTACAAGACTAATGGATCCATGTTGATGTCATCTATAATTAAAGGAACTCGCAAAGAAGAGGAAAACCTGCTATGTAACAAAACAACACTTTCCCATCTCTTCAAATTTGGAGTTTTTTTAAAAGAAATTTTATTTTATTTTAAATATGAGTTGACTGTTGAAGTTACGGCACTGAAAGGATAAAAACCAACACATGGTATAAAGAATAGAAACTATATATGAAATTTATCCATATATAAATCTTTTAATCAAAATATATTTATAGATATCAAAAATATAATTTCATTAAAGTTTTCTATCAAATTGTCGCATACAATAAATACATTGAACTAACCCAAATAAAAATATCATTATAAACAAGGAATTATATCAGATATAAATCTCAATGCAGTAAAATCAAGAACCAAAGCATCTTCCTCACTATCAAAACCACTGATACAAGTCCGCTGAACTTTTTCTCACAAAAGTCCTCCAAATGCGCCGGCCAGCCGAAACTTCTGTAAACTGATTCAGTATATTCAGCCACCATGCCTCTCTGTGTTCTCTTGTTCATTACGACAATGTGCTTCATTGTCGTAATGAACAAGGAATTATCCAAGGTACCCAGAAAGAATCCGTATAATTTTCCATACAAAATCTATCACTTCCCTGACTCGGTTCTCCGTTGTTCTTCATGATCACGCATAGGAGCAGCGAACCTCGACGTAAAACTAATAACCAAAGCGTCTTCGTCGTTATCAAAACGATCATCAAAATTAAGCGCGTAACTCCGCGGATCATATTGAAACCTATTCTTCTCTTTCTTGTTCTTGTTAAATCCGAATCGGCTGAACTTTTTCATAAAAGTATTCCACTTCAGCCTGGCCAATACTCCTGTAACTTGCTTATTGTGTTCTCCTTTTTGCTGCAAAAGATGTTTGCTTTCATTGTCGTTGCTTTGCTTCTGTCTGAAGTCAAAAAGCCGAAAACAGCTACACCCTGACCCAGAAGCGGAATCGGCCATGTTGGTGTATGTGTGTTTGAGAGAGATCGCGAGAGAGTCTATCTTTTCAAGTAAGAAACTATCTTTTAGAAACTTGGGGTTGAAGTGTCTTTTTATATTTGGGTAGAAACCTTAGTATGAATTATAGATGGAATAGGGAACCGAAATATCAAAGAAATAATAAAAGGATTTAGAATTCTATCACGGGTTGGTCAATTAGGCCATTTAGGCAAAGGCATAAGGCCCTAAATGGAAAAGTTGCACGCTAAAATAAAATATAATAATAAAAAAAAGAGTAATTTTAATTAAAGTCATAAATTGTAATGAATAAAAATTATTTTTAAAAAATTTTCAATCTCACTAAAATTTTAATCTT
The DNA here is from genome assembly GCA_030445155.1 of Quercus variabilis. Lineage (NCBI taxonomy): Eukaryota > Viridiplantae > Streptophyta > Magnoliopsida > Fagales > Fagaceae > Quercus > Quercus variabilis. The sequence goes on along the minus strand of CP129446.1, from coordinate 84,588,754 downwards.
TCTTTCTCTCTTTATTAAAATTAAAATTAGAATTAATAGTTTTTTTTTCTGAAAATTTTATTATTCAATATCTAAAGTATGTGATGTAAAACTCATGTTTTATCCCTCCAATTCTAATATGTTATATTGTCTTATCACAAATTTAAAAATAAGCACAACTATACTCAATTAATTCTAATACTCATATATAAATCCAACCGAATTGAAAATTTATTGAAATGTTATTAGGTGTGGTAAGATATATTGAATTTTAAATAAAATACTGATTTACATCTCATCCTTACCAAATTCAAATTCTTATAATAATATTGATTATTTAGATTTTTTTTTTAGAATTAAAATTTTAAATATGAAAATAAATGAAAATAATCTAATTAGCATATAAGTTATGTAACAATATCCTATCCAGATTTTTTTAATGCAATTATGGAGAAATATTAACTAACAATATCTTGCTCTTTCTAATTAATGCTTGTAAATTATAACTAACAACACATTATACAGTTTTGCAGAAAAAAGTTATTTAAAAATTAAAGTTAATAAAATCATATTTAAAATAGATTATGTCACAAAGAAGATTAAGTGAATTGGTGATATTACCAGCTGAAAATAAAATCTTAGCAGAAGTTGAACACAAAAACATAAGTTATAGTAATCTTGCATCTCAAAAGGCAAGAAAATTAGATTTTTAAATAAAAACATTATCAAAATATAAATGTTATTCAATTAAAATTTAGAATAAGAGAACTCCTCACTATAAATTGAGGTATTTGATAGAAACGACGCTATTAAAAATTTACAAGTTTTTTTTTTTTAAATTATATTTAAAAAATTATGTGTATATGAAAAATCCTCATAAAAATGTGGTCATATTTCGCATGAAAAGCATTTAACATGTTTTATGATTTTGGCATGATCTTCATGGTATATTACAAAAAACATAAAGCAAGTTACCCTCGAAAGCTTTGAAAATGACCAAAATAACCCTAAACTAAGCCAAAATTCACTCTATTTTTTGGATTTTTTGGGGTATTTTTGTTGTTTTCAAGTTGTTTTGCTTATTCTAGAGGATTTTAGGGTATTTTGCTCATTTTAGCAATGTCAAGGTGTATATTATAATCATTTTAGATGTTTGGGGCATTTTGGTCATTGAAATAAGAAAAAGACTTCCAACTTTATCTTTGCAATCTCATCTATTAGTTTAAAATTATCTTAATTTTAGTTGTTTTGACAAGTAGGTTTATTTGCAGTATTTTAGTGTTTTGCTTGATTTAGTTTTATACTTTATTATTTTTTATCGATTTAATTCAATTACGCATTTAGTTTCTATTAATTATAGTCATTTGCGAATTACATCCAATTATGTTTGCAATATCACACCTTGATTTAAGTACTTAATTAAGATAATATTTAGAAGAAAAAAAATATAAGCTTAAGACCCCTATCTAATTAAACTTGTAAAAATAACAAATTAATGATTAATCGTGGCAATTTGAAAATAAGCAATATACCAATTGTGGGGGCCCAAGGACCAAAGAAGGGATTGTTGGGCTTTAGTGTTGGCATTGGGGGCATCACACGCCCGAGGAGGGAGTTCACCCAAGAAAGGGAGATGAAAAGGCAAAAGGCTTTTAGGAGCTTCAGGTGGGAAGGATTGGCTAAGATACGAGAATCATGAGGAGTTGGGGAAGGTTCTAGAGAGAAGTAGTCTATTGCCTCCGCATTAAATGGTGGGCAACAGTTTTATCAACCGCGTTGATGAGGAAGTGACCTAAACAAAGAAAGTGACCTGAACATTGAGAGAAGAAAAAGATGGTTTTCATAGAAAAAGATCCAAACACAAGTATCAAGGGAGAAGAAAAAGAAACAAGAAGAACATTGAGAGAAGAGAGTGAATAGTGCAACATTCTGTATAACATTTGCCTCCTCGGGCAGGCTTGTAAAGAGACATTTGCTCATCTATTCTATAACATTAGCCTTTTCTTCTTTATTTTTATCCTCAGAAAGCCCTCTCTTGTTGATCATTTCCCTCTCTTACAAATTGTATTGATTTGGGCCAAGATTAAAATATATAACTTGCTGCTCTAAGTGGGCTTGCGCCAAGCCAGTTTATTTGGTCCTTACACCAATCAAGTTAAGCACTAAAGAATATGGCATGGTGATTTTGCTACAAAATGGAAAACCAAAGGAAAACTTCTCTGCAAACATATTGCTTGCTTTCCTATCACAATAATCCCGGAACCTCTGGATTTATTATGTAGTGATTTCCTCCATGAAATCTTTATTTACATAGAGCTTGAGCCTCTAGCACTAAAAATAGATCCTGAAGGTTTGAATGCAGTGAAACTCATTGGATATGGATTCTTGGTTTCAATATCTCAAATATTCAGTTTTGGGATTAAAAGGTGAGTAGGCTAAAAGTCTGAAACGATAGGTATTTCTATCAAGCCTTTAAAAGTGAGATTATCCATGGAAGGAGATTCTCAGGTGGTAATCATGATCAAAGCCTTTAAAAGTGAAGATGGGTCATTTGCCTCCTTTACTCACCTTCTTACTTCTGTTTAGTCGACTATAGATGCCCTCAATAATATTTATTTTTCTCATATACATAAAGTAGACAACTACGTAGCTCATAGCCAACCTAGTTAAACATCCAAAAAATGTTAGAAGTTTATCAGTATGTATGAAAGATATTCCTTCACACCCTCATGATGTTCTTATTGCCAATCATGACTAATAAGTTTTTTTAATGAAAGTTTGAGGTTTTTCTTCTCAAAATAAAAGAAAAATCCTAACAATATTGAATCCATAATTTAAAAATAAATAAATAAAATTTATTTATAAGATTGAACCCGTAATTCTTGAACGCCTTAATCGAGCATGCTGACTATCAAACTTGTCGTCTAAGACTCTTCAAAATTATTTAATCCATCGAACAACTATAATTTTTTTAAACTATATTATAAATATTATGATAGTACTTATTAGTGTAGGTGTGCCCAAACTTATAATTTAATTAATCCCCCAACCCAACTATGATTTATCAATAACTGATTAATAATGCAGGCACGTCTATTGCCAATGGGGCAAAACTCTTTTTCTTTTCTTTTCTCCTTACAAAAGTGGTGCATAAACATTTTTATTGATGATAAATTATAAATTTTATTATTATTATTATTATTATTATAAAACCGAAGCCTCCTACTTTTTGCTAAGCTCCACAAATTTTCACGTTAGCATTATTTAAAAAAAAAAAAAACAAAAATTCTGATTTTTTTTTCTCTCTCACTCTAGTCTTCCTTCACACAATCACTCCTCTCTTCATGCTGCCCCTATCTATTTCTTTCTTTTTTTTTCTCACAGCTCAAACGTAGAGCCTTCTTTATAGAAAAATAAAAAATAAATTGTGGAATGGCAATGTTGAGATGTGGCTCAAGAGTCCTAAAGATGTGAAAGTCATACAAATACAAAAACTACCATGGAATATGTATGGAATTTTTTATCCAAAAAAAAAAATATATATATATATATATATGCTCCACAAACCCTAAACGTAAAATCGTTGTAGCAACTTCTTATCTCTCAAATCCGGATGGTCAAGTTGGAGTCATTGTGTTGTGGTAAGCTAGTAGCTTTTCTATTTAAGAGTCCTTATTTTTCAATTTGCATGAAAAGTTGTAGTTCTGGTGTTTGTTTAATTTCCACCATATTCGACATTTACTATGCAGGAATGGAGGTAAGGTTAATTAATTTTTTGTGGTTCATGTTTTAATAAAAGAGGAGTGGGCGGTGTTAGTTTTGTTGTTTCTTTTCCTCTCCTCCAATTCTCATCTTTAATATAATTCTTTTATTTATTTGATAGATTATAAAGTGAATATATATCCATGAGAAATTTGGTTTGTTTTCCTATGATCTCACCAAATTCATGGAAAAGAAACTCTGGATTATAACAACAGTTTGTGATAGGTATGTGTTGAGGTACAAATTTTCGGGTCCTAATCTCATTAGCCCAATTGCTAAAATACCCATATAAGCCCATAAACTATTTTGGACCCACACAAATATTTTCTACATACTTCCCACATATTACCCAAATATTCTCCATATTATTACCCAACTTGGGCTCCCACAAATATTTCTCATATAAGCCCTATAAATTACCTTAGGCCCTCTCACAAATATTACCCATTATATCTCACGTATTATCCAACTTGGGTTTACACACAAATACTTATCATACCATTACCAAAATTGGGCCACAAAATTATACTGTCTCCACAAAAGGCCCAAACTCATTTACCTTGTGGGTAAAATCCAAAAAGCCCAACAAAACCCTCTTACAAAATCCATTGCTACACAACACCTTAAAGTCAGTTGCTACACGGCACCCTAAAGTCCATTGCTACACGACACCCTAAAGCTCATTACTACACTGTACCTTAAGGCCCGTTGTTATACGGCACCTCTAAAAGCTCATTGCTACACGACACCTCTAAAAGCCCGTTACTATACAGCACCCTAAAATCCGTTGCTACACGGTACCTCTAAAAGCCCGTTGCTATATGGCACCTCTAAGAGCCCGTTGCTACACAGCACTCTTACCAAGTCCGTTGCTACACAGTAGTATTTTTACAAAATCTCAAAAAGCCCAAATAATATTTTGGCACCTATTTATAAATCCCAAATAATATTTTGATACATATTTATAAAAGCTCAAATACTATTTTGGCACCTATTTATAAAAGCCCAATATTATTTTGGCAACTATTTATTAAAGCCCAATGTTACCTTGGCAACTATTTACAAAAGCCCAATATTATTTTGGCAACTACTTACAAAAGCCCAACTATTCACAAAAGCCCAATATTATTTTGGCATCTTTTAAAAAAAAAAAAAAAACAACCAAAACTATTGGGCAAACAACTATTCTATTAAAGCCCAAAAACCATTTGGCAAAAACAATTACATTATGCTCAAAGCCCAAAACTATTCCTTGACAAAAACATATTTTCATGTACTAAAGTCCCTAACTTATAGGAAGCATAAACTACTTATGATACATTACTCATCTTTTAGAACTACTACTTCTACAAAAATTATGGAACTATACTTATTTTTCCATAAGAAACTCTAGCTATGAAAGCCCATGTATGTCACTCATGGCAAAACTATTCATTTTGTAGGGATAAACAAGCCCAAAGAAGCCTAACAACAAGGCCCAACAGAGACAACCTAACCTATGTGCTAATCCCAGCAACCAAGGATCACTTGAGCAACTGAAATGGTTAAACTAACCACCAGTCAAGTTTCAACACAGCTAAGCTGATAGTTAGGGCCCATTACCATCATTTTTAGCTTGTCAAATCAAAGCAAAAGAGCATGTCCAGCTGAGCTTACACCATTCTTTGGCAAGCTGATTTTCATGATTACTGATGTGACATAAAGTTATGCTAACAAGACACAAAGCTGTGAAGCTACAGCTAACCATTCTCTTTCTCTTCTCCAACACAATCAGTCAATGAATTATGGGGTAGCCATGAACAGCCATGGAAGCTTTTGGAATAGTTTGAAAATAGCTCTTTATTATGCCAAAAATGTGTACTTCCTGGTCCATGAACCAAGCAAATGAACCCAAATGGGGAAACTTAAGGAAATGTGGTTTGGAAGGCACTAAGGGGATTTCCAACAGAAGGCTTTAAAATTGACACCTGGCTTGGGGTGACATAATCTGCCTTAGGAAGCTCTAATTCTAGCAACAAACAACCAAGATCATTAGCCTATTACATGCTCTAATCCCATTGACTGAAGACAATCATCATTTAATACTAAGTCAGAACTCTAGCTGCTATTACCCAAAACGGTAAGAACATTCTAAAGTTGAATTTATCACCCTTGGCCAAATCCTAGGAATGATTTTCCAAGAATTTTCTGAAGATTAAGACTAATTTGGCAGAGATTATTTGTTGATTACCCCCTCAAACCCAACTATAAATAGAGCTCTCCACCAACACTTCAACACACACCAATAGAGAAGAACTCTCTCATAAACTTCTCTATTTTCCTCTTTCTCTAATTTTCTTAAAGCTCTTAGCGAGGTTCAGAGCCTCTGAGTTCTTAGTTTCAAACTTAGAAACTAAGCTCTTCAGCCTCTAGCTCACAAATACCTCTCACACCTCTACTTATAAGCTCTTATCCATCCCCAGCAGAAAGTCCCAGCAGCTCTACTAAATACTCTCTCTCTCTCTCATCATTCATACTACCTGAAATGATTCTCACTACTCAATACATATACCATACCCACGAGCATATCCTAGCATCATAATGATCTTACTACACTAGCTGGAATCTCTTTCTCTCTCTCCCTTCATCTCGTACTAAGCTTTCTCCATTACTTGTTATAATGAAATCCATAGTTTTTGTTTATTCATTTACTATTGAAGGTTATAATGTAATTGTTACTATAGAGTTTTCCCCTCATGTTCTTGTATTAGAGGACTTTTTCTCACTAGAACCTATGGAAGATGATTTTGGAGATATAGACACTTTCCTTAATCTGTGAAATAATTAACGGCTGAAGGTTTATTCTGTTCTGTCTCATTTTACTGTTGGAATATTTTACGGCTAGAATATTTTACCACCGGAATATTTACCACTAGAATATTTTACTGTTGGGCTATTTCTTTGTTGCAGTACGCTTTTCTGTTGTGTTGACGTGTCTACTAAAGGAAATGTTGTTGGGCCATCCCATAAGTTTTGTTAGTCCCAACTTAGGCCCAAGATATAAAATAAGGCGAATTCTTCAAATCTTCACCAATAGCCCTTGGGCTGTGCTTCAAGCCCATTGTTGAGTTTCGGTTTAGGCCCCTAACCCAACACAAATCTTATTTGTTAGAAAGAAGACTTTTCCATTCCTGACAGTATGAAATGGTGATTATTAGTAATTGGATGCATTACAGTTTCTTATAGCATTATTCTTAAGAAATCAATAGTTTTATATTACACCTTTAAGTTTTAATTTATAACTATTAGATTTTTCTAACGAGAATCTTCACTTGGAAATATTGAATTGCATATTTTAAGTTTGAAGTTACAAAATTAGGTAAGATTGACAAATAAATTTAAAAGAAAAGATAAAAATCAAATTATAGATAAATGCACAGTAGGTATCGGAATTTTTTTATGGCTTACATTAACTAGATTGAATTTTTTTGGGGACGGTGTTTTGAAATTCTTTTATGTATTATTATAGAAGATTGACTTTTTAATGAGAAAGTATACTACTTTGGTTTGTGATAAACAAGTTTCCATAAGGGTAGTTTTTGGTTTTCTTTTTATGTTATAATATGTTCATGAACTTTGTAAGTTTTTTTTTTTTTTTTTTTTTTGAAGTTTGTGAAAAATTTTGAATTATACTTTTTATTTTCCTCCCGTTTTCATTAGAAGAAAAAGTCCACTAAGAGGGATGAATTGCACCTTTATAGATTTGAATTTGATTTAAATTATGAAATATATAATTAATTAGTAACTCCTCTTTTATTGTTAAATATGATCATGAATCGAGTTATGATTAATTGATTGATGATCAATGTGATTGACCAAGAATTTAAATTTATTTTTTCCTCAATTCAAAAATATAAGTGGTGCTTTCTCTCTAAAAGAAATGGTTAATTCAATTTAATTTCTAGACAATTTCCTACTAATATAGATTGTACTTAAAATTGTAAAATATTTAGTAATGTATAGATCCTATGAAGTTAAATATGCAACTATTATGTGCCTCCCTTAAAGGTAATATATGGACTTAACTAGGGACGGACCCAGGATTTCAAGCTGGGGGGGGCCGGAATTAAGCGAATTTTTTTTTTTCAAATACGCATCGATATAGTATTAAAAAACTATCAACCAAAACAAATACACAAAAATCATTGTTTCTTAATATATTAAGATACAATCAACTACCAACAAAAACAAAAGACACGAAACACTATTGGTTCTTAATACAATTATCTATGAAAAGAGAACTTGACGCTCTTTTAAATCTTCAAAATTATCTATGATTGAATCCAAACTAAATGTCAAAACTATATCATTTTCAATATATAAATTGAGTATTTTTCACTTCTTTTCAATTTATAAATTTATCTAATTTAACATTATGAGTTAACAATAGGCGCAAGTGAATCACTATTATTTTCTTAAATTTATGTGACAATTTACTATATTATATGATTTGTTTTTTTCTTTTTCTTTTTTGTCTTTGGTCTTTGTATCTCTAATTTTATTTATCTCTTTGTCGTTGTCCTGTCTCCTTATTTCTGACCCTCACCCAATCCCACTACTGACCCTATAGCCCTATGAATTTGTTATGCAGTACCAGCAAAAAATTTTCCTAACTTTACCATTTTTTTTCTATCACTTCACTTGTCCTTATATAGCCCAACTACTAGTCAACAAACAATCAAATACACACACACACACACACACACTCTCTCTCTCTCTCTCTCTCTCTCTCTCTCTCTCTCTCTCTCATCTATATAATATAAGAGAGTGTGTTACAAACACAGATTGATAGAGAGTCACAAAGCCAAAAAGCCAAAAATAAATAAATAAATAAATAAAAGCAAAAACCACCACAGGCACAGATTCAATTCACAATCACCAACATCAATTCATCACTATCAGTAAAAACACAAATACTACAAGTCCACAAGCACAAATTGTTAGATTCTAAGATTCACAAATAATCAAAAATTATATTAGGTTTTGAAGGATAGATTAAATACTTGTGAACTATGAAGGCTGGAGCAACAAAGCCTTATTTTCAATATATTGTTAGTTCGTGAGTAACAACCTAATAACAGGACAAACCATTTTGAGCAACTCTTTGAAACTTTAAAATTTTAGTTAAAAAAACCCTCAAGTCAAAGACCCATTCAGCTACAAAATCATAAATAAGTTATGACAATACAATTTCTTAATATTCTCATAAATAGTTTCCCAAAAAGTGAGGAACTCATGACAGCTTATGACAATACAATCTCATAATATTCTCATAAATATTTTCCCAAAAAGAAAAAGGAAACAAAAGCAGTCCAGGACTTGGTAGAAAACAAAGCCTAGATCATTTCATCTCCCCTAACACTAAAAGGCAGAGACAAGCACGCTTTCAGATAAATATTGTTGTTCATATTAGATAACAAAGGGATGAGCTGAAAATAAAGCACACGAACTATAGTTCATCCCTATATTGTTAGATTCTCTTCTTTTTTTCAATTCGTTTTTCCGTTTGTTTTGGACTGCTGGGTTAGTGCCTTTACTCTTTTTTTTTTTTTTTTTACATGGGCTGGCCAACTTAGTGGGATGGTTTAGGATTTTTGGAGGGGGGCTGGGTTAAAAAGAAAGGGGGGGCCCAAGTCTTCTTCTTGTTTTTTTTTTTTTGGGCAAAGTTACTTGCTAAAAAAAATTTTTTTGGGCCCGGGGGGGGGCTCGGGCCCCCTTTGGATTCAACATGGGTCCGTCCCTAGACTTAACTAAAGTTTTACATCCTTCTAAAAAAAAAAAAACTAAAGTTTTACATGATGAATAATGTTTTTTTTAATGCATTGTGGCAACATGATTGAGATTTCTATGCAAACTACAAATTGATTAAATGCGGAAAGAAATACTTTTATTCATGTTTGACATCAAAGTATCTTGATATCTGAAAATGTGGATCATGTATGTTTCATTTTGAAATTTGATGTCTAAGAGGCAATAAGTATATTTTTCATGTCTTCCCTCATGTTTTTAATATCTATTAATTGTTTTTTGTGGAAATGAATAGTATAGGGGAAATATTAGTAGTATGTATTTGTTTCATCTTATAAAAAATGACATGACGATATGGTTATTTCTCAATATATATATATATATATATAGCGTTTTGTCTGATAAAAAATTAATTCATTTGTAACTACCCGGTGCATTACACGGGATAACGACTAATTATTATTAATATTATGAACTTCCAACTGGTTGAACAAGGAATTATAAGAGAATTTATGGAAAAAAGGGATGATAATATCAAACACAAAACTAAATTCAAAAAAGACAGACACAAATAAAAGATTATGGACGAACAATAATATTCTATGAAAAAAAAAAACAGTACAAAGAGATGCGAATCATCAAAAAAAAAAAATTATACAAACAAAACCATCACCTTCCTGATCCTATTCTTCGCTGTTCTTCGTGATTATGAATAGGAGCAGCAAACCTCGACGAAAAACCAAGAACCAGGTCATCTTCCTCACTATCAAAACCACCATCAAAATTAAGAGCATAACTCTGTGGATCATACTGAAACTTGTCCCTATCTTTCTTGTTCTTGTTAATCCCAAATCCGCTGAACTTTCTCACAAAAGTCTTCCACTTGGGCCCGGCTGATACTTCTATTACCTGCTTAACCTTATTCAGTTTATTCTTCCACCATGATTCCCTGAGCTCTACCTTTTGTTGCAAAAGATATCTGCTTTCGTTGTCATTTCTTTTCCTCTGTGGTCTGAACCCCAAAAGCCGAAAACAGCAACACCCTGACCCAGAAGCAGAATCTTCATCATAGTCATACATAGCTTCTCCTTCTTCATTCTCCTTTAATGGTTTTTCATAAAGGGCAGCCATGTTTGTGTATGTGTGTTTTGCGAGAGAGATTTATGACAAACTAGAGAAGCCTTAAAAAAAAAAAGAAATGGGTTTAATATATGAGTTGCCAATCCTATCTTCAAGGGAAATTGAATATGAAATCCTATTTCAAAGTTGTATTAGAATTTTACTTGTACGTGTTTGTCATGCTTACACGTTTTCTACAATCGTACGCTGCTATATATTTCTATAACCAGACTGTCACTAATAATTGGATTATTATATGCAAAAACCAACAAAATAAGAAATATAAAACGTGGGATTGATTGCGTATTCGTGTTCAAGGTCAGGGCCTTCAAAATTGGGGTTGACTAGTACTAATCAAAATCAAGCCCCCCGCTTCTAAAACGATTTTCACAAAGAAAGCCCAATTGTAGTGGTCAAAACTCAAAAGGTATATCTAATATATATTTTTTTTTTTTGTTAAGAAAAATATCTCTCTTTTTTCTTTTTTGAAATAATTTAATCTACTAGAATAATAGGCGATCATATGTTATTTCCTTTTATTTTTTCAATGCTTTATACTTTTTTTTGGAGAGTTTTATGTAGTTATAACTGATACTAATTATTACAATGTAATGTAATAATTAATATCCTATGATATTAATACTTATAATAATATTTTAATGGTTTATATGATAGAAATTACTATCAATTTAATGTAATAATACTTACTACCATTTGATAGGAATGCTTAAAAAATAATATAGCTAGTCACATTAATAACTTTGTCACATATGATAGTAACTAAATCACATTTGTTATTTTGTTGGCAACCTTAGATAACATTCTTTTTTTAATTTTTTTTAAAAAATCTAATAATAAAGTCATATTGAATAGCAATGGTCAACAACCACAAAAAGTTAATTCATACATTTACTAATTATATTGTTAAAGTGACGCCAATTATATTTATTGCCATGTCACTTTGTAATAATTTTGTAACAAAATTTGGAATAACTTTGGCATTTCCTCTTTTTGTTTTGTTGCTTTTAAATTCCTTATATAGTTATCAGTAGTAACGTTACATATAACAATAATTATATTACATTTGTTGGTAGCTTTATACAGCATTCTTTTCTTTTCTTTTTTTTCTTTTTAATGTTTTTTTTTTCTTGTTTTAATTTTTTTTTTTTAAATTGTTTAAATTCCTTGTATTGTCACACTGGTTATTAAAGACATCACTTTGGATAGTAAAATTGTCACATATGATAGCAATTACATTAAATTTATTGGTAACTTTATGTCACATTCTTCTTCTTTTTTAGGTGTATACATATTGGTCAATGATACAGTTACTTCAAAAGAATAAGGCTTCACCTCCTACCCCCAATATGGCAAGAGCTTAGCACCTACAATTGGTGAATAGGCAATTCTTGCAAGGTATAAGAGGTGGTCCAATAAAAATTCACATCAATTAAAAAAATTTAAATAGACAATCCAAAGCCAACTTAGCAAATTCAACTCACATTGAAACCAAAGGCATTCACATTGCCTTTGTACCAAACAATCTCATCCTCCAAAAGACCGGAACCAATGGCCCACTGCCAACTCCATAGCTTCTTCATTCTTATCACCAACAAAGTATTTAATAACTGAACATCTACCTCCCCTAGAAAATTCTGAGACCACCAAAGATAGCACAACCTTATGCCACAACTTGCCATGTTAGGAGTTGTAACTAGTGAAGGTGTGTCCCTACATAACCCATAGACATTCCTTCACTAGTCACAACTTGCCACGTGACGAGTTGTTGCACAACTTTGTGCCATTTTTGGTGGTCCTAGCACAACTCTACCTCCCCCAAGCACAAAATGCATGGGGAAGCGCTACAATTGTAGCATTCATCTAAGTAATTTAATAACTGAACATCTTGATACAAGTGGTACCTCCCTGAGCACAAAATGCACAGAGTAAGTAGGAATGGCAATGGGTCGAATTTGGGGTGGGTTTTTCTATACTTGAACCCAACCCACGAACCCGCCCCCGTGATCCGAACCCAGCTTGTTTAATAAACGGGTTTTTTTTTTCACCCCAAACCCACCCCATCCCATCATGCTCTACCCAAAATTAGAAACACAAATTTCAAATTTATGATTTTTCAATCCAAAATCATAAACACAAACACAAACGTAAACATAGAAATCACAAACACAAATTTCATATCTATGATTTTCCCTTTCAAAATCACAAACACAAACACAAATATAGAAATCATAAACACGAACACAAACTCACATGATTGAGACAAACTGAACCCAAAAAAGAAAAAAAAAATGGAGAGCGAGGTAGAGCGAAGCCATGAGGCTATCAGAGGGTAGATGAGCGAGGTCGTGAGAGGGGCGGCTGAGTGAGGCCATGAGAGGGTGGCTAATTGGCAGGGTATTGGTGCGAGATGGTTGAGGGATATGGCAGATGGGCGAGGGAGATGAGAGGCTTGTGCAAGATTGGCAAGGATGAAACGGAGATGAGAAAGCCAGAGAGCTGTGCTTGATTGCTTGCGGCCATGTGAGTAAGAGAGTTGAGAGATGAAGAGAGAGTTTAGAAGATATTTATACTTTGGGTTAAGGTTTTTAAATTTTTTTTTTTTTAATATTATATATGTATATAGATCAAGTTCAAGCCAGGTTTGCATAATACCCGAACCCGACCCAAACTCGTTTTGGGTTTTTTATTTAAACCCAAACTCGCCTCATTTGCTTCACAGATGGGGAAAAACCCACCCCATTAGGGTCAGTTCATACCGAATACCCGCAGATCAAGCATATTTTGCCATCCCTAGGGGTAAGGATTTAGACTACAATAGTAGCATTAGTGGACAACGGGAAAAGTTAACAAATGCTCTTAAGGGAATTAATTTTTAAAAAAAAATTTCAAAAAATTTTTTTAGAAAAAAAAAAGTAATTAAAATTTTTTATTGGCCTTTTATATTTCTTTTGTGAAAAATTCTTAAGTACTCCTTGAATATAGTGAAACGGTGTTCACTCCTCTCACATTTATGGTGAATCTTACCATAAATTTAATAAGTAGATCCCACTATGAATATGAGATGAGTAGGCACCATTCTCTGTACTTCGGAGTACTTAAGAATTGCTCTTCTCTTGATAGTGGTGTCAAAACTTTCTTAAAATACTTCATTAATAATTGCCCCTAAAGAATATTGAGAGATGAGGATATTGAGAACTTCTAAAATTACCGTAGTAACTCTTAAAGAATCCTAATTCATAATTATGGATAGGTGATCATGTAGAGATTCCTCAAAATTTGAGCTAAGAGAAATTGAAAAAGAAAATATTACACCCCTCCTTAAGGGGAGCAGGAGCTCAAACAAAGCATTGGCGCCAATCATACCCAAATTACTAATGATCTAATGGGGTTTTGGTAACACAAAAATGACAGAAGAAATGTACAGCAGCACATACATCAGGAAACTAGACCTAAAAATCTGAAAACTTGTAACCACTAAAAATTTTCTAACCATAGAGAGTAGACGATCTTCCTTGTTACATTCAAGCACAAGACATCACTTATCTTCCAACAGCCTGTGAGACACATGCCTTTAGCCCATAGGGAGAGACTCCAAGTGGAAGCGGCTTGCCCGTGATCATTTCTGAACTTGAGACTGTGTGGAGGGGGGGAGTTGCTGCTGTTGGTTTTGTCCTTTGGGAGGAAGCTTTGCTGCCATAGAACGTAACTCATTCGCAATTTCAGTGAAGCTTGGTCTTTCTGATGGCTCTGCTGACCAACATTTCTCCATCAGTGATCTCCAATCTGGGTCACAAGATTCTGGTACAGGAGGTCGCAATGTGTTGCTCACAATACCCCCTGAATTGTAATTGCAACGATTATCAGCATCTCAATTTCTGACTCAACCAAAAGGGAAGATAACCAATTATCGATGTGATTGAATACAAGTAGAAGATTACCTATGATAGCCCCATAGTGCAAATCTGCATAAGGCTCTTCTCCAGTAAGGAGTTCCCATAATACAATACCAAATGAAAATACATCAACCTATTACATAAGGAATTTTCAAAGCACAAATGTCAAATTCAGTGAGTGAGAGGGATTATTATAGAGGATGAATAAATGAAACAGTAGAGCACAAACCTTTTCAGAAACAAGGCTACTGCTACCATTCAAAAGCTCTGGTGCCATCCAAGGGAGTGTTCCCCGAACACCACCTGAGATCAGTGTCTGACATTTTACCTTGGATAGGCCCAAGTCACCAACCTGGTTCCAAGAAAAGTAAGTTTAAAATCACTCTCTCAAATTAATGAATACTCAGAGAATGGCAGGCAGTTGAAATGAACATAAAAACAAAATATCAGACGTGCCAAAATACAACAATACAGTACTACCAACTAAAAAAGAAAGCTAAAAAAAAAAAAAAAAAAAAAATTAACAAATAAAAATCTGTTCTGAAACTTTTTTATTATTCTTGATGTGGTGTCTTTGGAGGGAGCGAAATAGGAGGATGTTTGAGGACACGGATAGCTCGGATGACCAGCTATTGGCCTTTTTCAGTGGCACTTTGTTTGACTGGTCTAGGGCTTAGGGACTCACCTCTAGTGATTCTCTCCCTATGTTACTTTGTTCTATCCTGTGTACTTAGTATCTTTTCCTTTCTATTGTAATTTCCCCTTAGTATTTTTCTCTCTGCCTTATATTTTTCTGCATAAGGTAGTGTTCTTGAATATATATCTTTATTACCTATTAAAAAAAAATTAGGAAGTTTTGGTTACAACAGGAGGTTAGAATTAGTGACCTCCACATTATGATGCATAGTCCCCAACTGATTATGCTATCCCTTGGAATTAAAAATCTGGTCTTATATTGTAACTTAAATTGAGGGTTAATTCTCTTAATTGTTACTATCTGTCCTAAATTATAGGAAATGCAATATCTACCCTAAACTATAAACTTTTGCAATCAATAGATTCAATACCCTAATTCGAGATCAAACAAAATTAGTTTTAGAATTAACAAATTAGCAAGTTGATTGGGTTGGATATCTGACGCACATGGGACCTAGAGTTACCAAGTTCCATTTCCAGAAAGCATGCTTTAAATCAAAATTACAGAAACTGAAATTTCTAAAACACATGACTAACAGGCATGTGACAGAATCACGTGTTAGCACTCATTGGCTAATCTTTTATACTTTTTAATTCACTTATCATTTAAAAGAAGTGATTCCTTTCAAAGTAAAGTTATAGTCATTAATCTTTTAATCTTTTTAATAACAGGGATTTACCAAGTTATTGAAAGATGAAAAAATATATACGGATGGGCTAACACCCACAATCAGTAGATTAGGTATTCAATAGGCATGTTTACCAATTTAAAAGTAGATGATTTGTGCAACTTCAGTCGTTGGAGAACAAAAAAGAAAATAAATAAAGAAAGGGATGGTAAAAATCTATGTAGTGGACTACTAGATAATTATTATTTTAACTCACACCAGCTCAACTCTCAGAAACAACAATTATTTTGACAATGACAATAAATGATGACTGCAACTCAACGTAAGGAAAAAAACTATGTCTACACGTTCTAGATATTCAATTGCTCGTGTTTGGAGTGGTCAACATAGGTGCTTCAAACCCTTTGACAATTCTAGAACCTAGATCCACAAATTCTTCTAACCCTAAACCCACCACAAGCACATAGAGAAATTTCCCAATTTGTCCTATGTCATTGAGTTTAAGCTTGCACACATAAGAACCATAGATAATAAAACAGTTTTGAATAATAATGACTGTTAATAAGCTTTGTGATCAAATACATAATATCCTCAAAATCTACATGAGGGTGAATTTATGTATACAGACACAGACCTTTAAGTGTTTGACACACGAAATTTTAGAAAAAAAAGCATCCATAATGCATAATTTCTATGCTCATCATTGCAAATCTTGCAAATTACATATATTAACATAAGAAATTTCTCCAGATTATACTGTAATATATAAGCCGATATCAATATGTGCTTGCGGATTTCCCATAAAGGGTAAGTAGAGAATCTAGAGAAGATGGCTCTTATGAACAACTAACTACTAGAGAACATGAGATCAGTTGACATATAAGAAACAAGGTGGTACCTCGCTAACTTAATCATAAGTTATATGGTCTTCATTTATTTGACATCAAGGTGATATTAGAACAATAGCACAGCACATTTTGAACTCAGAAAATGGACTAGAATGAGGTTGTAAAGAAATCAGGCCAATTCACTAACCTTACATATTGGGCGGTGAGAGTCTCGGAGATTGACCAGTAAATTGTCACTTTTCAAATCAAAATGCACTATATTCTTTCCATGCAAGTACTCCATTCCAAAGGCCACATCCATTGCAATCAAGAGGCGCTTACGCTTGTCAAGATTCCTGGTGTAATTAGTTCTGTGTCAATTTTACAAAACCTTGAAAATGATATAAGGCCAAGCCACAAGGACAAAAAAAGAGGAAGGAAAGAGTACATTACTTTTCATTTTTCTGCAATGCACTTCTTAAAGAACCATTAACCATATACTCTGTCACTGTTGCCACAGAACCTCCAGGGCCATCAAGTACAACACCATAGAAAGCTAACACATTGGGATGGTGCAAGTCAGCAAGCTTGATTGCCTCATTCCAGAAATCATCTCTCTGAATCCATAGACCAAAATGTAGTGAATTAATAAGCAAGCCGAAAAAGGGGGGAAAGCTACATTGGAACCTATTACAATAAAAATACACCAACCATCCGCTCTTGTTCTGAAGGCTTCCCAGCAAAACACCTATCATTTATCCGTTTGATTGCGACATCAGTACCCCTCCATTTTCCATGATAAACAGTGCCAAAGGTGCCAGAACCCAATTCTCTCAGCTCTTCAAGGTCACTGTTTTTTATAATCTGCCAACAATCGCAGCTTGGGATAAGAGGCCAATTTAGCAAAACAGAAATATAATTTCAATAAAAATGCAAAACCAAAATTTCAACCTGCAAGCCAAGGTGTGCCTTATCCGGCAGTTTGTTCTTGACATCCTGAAATAAACAAGGGAAAAGAAAAAATAAATAGAGAAACAAGTAAAATAATCTACCCCCCCCCCCCCCCACCCCACTGGAAAAAAATAATAAAATAAAATAAAATAAGGAAGAAGAAGAAAATAAATGACCTCAGCTTTAGCTTTGCGCTGCATGTCAACACTGCTATTTTGATTATCTCCATCTTGAATAGCTTCAGACTCAGTTCTATCATGCAAGTCAGGATTGGAAGATGTAGCTGAGTGAAGAACAGAAGCAGCTACTCCCTCAGCAACAGCTTGAAGATCTTGCTTAATTTGTTCCTCCGCTGAGCCTTTGACATATAAAGCCAATTAAAAAAAAATCCCGCAAACAAACATTATATAGTAATTAATTAATTACACAAGCAAATTAACATATTACTGACCTTTAGAAGACCTAGAATGCTCTGAATGGAAATCCTTGTTCTGATTGCCCAGTGACTGGTGAAGTCCATCCTCCAGGCGTACTTCTGTATTTAGTTCCCCACTATTGCCCAAACGGCTCTCACCAAATGGATCCCTATTAGCCAAGGCTTCTTTTTTGGGCAGAACTTTGTTTGGTCTTGGAGGTGGAAAATAAGTATCATGGCGCAGAGTCCAAGGATCCTGATTGCTGAAAAGTGAACTTGATGAATCTTGAACATCTCCAGTTCTACCAGATGGAGATAAAGAAGACAGTGTATTATTACTTGAGGGGAAGGCTTCCACACCAACTGGTACCATCTTGGGCTGGATACGTGAAGTGTCATCCTTCAGCTCAGCAGGGGCTGGAATTCTATCAGTTAGATGAGAAGACTCAACACCAGATAATACAGGGTTGCCATAATGAATTTCCTCAGGATCCAAGTTATGAATACCAACATTTGATTGAGAGTATGATTCAGGATTAGCCCAAATAGCAGATTGAGCCACCTCATAGGACTCCAATGCTTGAGAACTATGCACATAGGAAACTTCTGTAGAGGGACAAGGCATACCTTCAGATGGTTTATTGTGATTTGTCTCAAAAACTAATTTGGGTTTGCCACAAGTATTATCTAGAAGCACCTCCTTCCCTGCAACTTGCTGTGGTTTGTGATCAAAACTGTCTTCCTTTCTAATTTTATCAAGAGGTGCCTTGCTGTGCTCATTGTTATAAGTTTCAGAAGGGGATATTCTGAGGGAATCCATCCTCCCATCAATTGGTCTCAGCTGATCATAGGAAAAATAAGTGTCTGCAGTGTCTTCTTTTGGAAGAATGCCAGGATGTTTGTTAGGATATTCTTTTGGAGATTCCTGAAATATACGTTCTGAATTTTGAACTGGTGCACCTGCAGCTGAAGCTATATCACCATTAATGGGTTTATTCACCAAGGCATCCTTTTTAACCTGGTATTGGGCTGGCACTGAATGCTGCTGGACAGCATCATCTAGGTAAGACTGAGGTGTAGTGCCTATGAATGCAGTATAAGATGACTGTACATCACCTGTCCTACCGATCACACTCAAGGGAGCTGAAATACGAGGTTTATCAAGATCATCTGCCTTTTGGAGAATAGTCCTCTCATTTTCATTCTGTGTCTCTGGACTTTGAGTGAACGCAGTTGTGTCTGATTGAGTTATCCCAACTTGAGTATCCACCTGACCAAGGACCATGGGTTGAGCCCCAACTTTCTGATCTACAATGCCTTCCCCCAAGGCTCCAGTTACCATAACCCTGTTCATCGGCTGAGCCCTCATATTTTCCTCCAAACGGAGACTATGATGAATTGAGTTAGAAGTAGACACACAACTTGCACCTGTGTCTCTTTGATCCTGTACCAAAGTATCAGAATGTGCATGAGGCAATGCTTTTTGACACATATAACAGTCCTCAAACCTAAGGCCTTTTTCAGGATACATTACCTGCTGATGAGGTACCAATCCATCAGAGAATAATACATGCTCAGGCACTGGAACCTGATGCCAGCCATATCCTGCAATTGCAGATGGGGCCTGAACTTGATATGTATTGTAGCTCCGCTCAATGGGAACCTGGACAACCCTTGGTCCAAATTTGGTTTCATCAGCATAATGATCCAATCGAGTTTGTTGTGGTTGCATCATTGGCTGAATCATATTTGGTCTTATACTGACATGAGAAGATGTGGGAGTCATGGTCATGTGCACTGCAGGAACATACTGATGGGGAGTAATGCCACCGGTGCCATCACGGAAGTGCTGTTGGGTGTATAAAGATCCTGAAGTCCCCAACAGCTGATGATTTGGGAACCCCATTTGAGGACGAAGCTGCAGATAATCTGCATGCTTCATAACTTCTTGGCGAGGATCAACATAAGCCTGCAAATAAGTTCCAGAAGTTGGAACGTCCATTCCAGTTTGCTGCAGCCCCAATTGCGGCTGTGATACAGTAATAGGCACGGACCTTTCTAACTCAACCTCAGGCTGAGAAGATGAAGTTTGGGGAGGGCCGGACTTAACCACAGGAATGCCTAATGGGACTGTAGAGGCATCTGTATAAACTGCAGGGTTGGGATCTACACACATTAATCTTGGAGCAGTGTCATTAGAAGTAGCTAAATTTCCCCTGGGCGATAACATGCCAGTTGATGAAGGTCCATTAACATCACCTTGACCAGGGCCCAAGCTATCAACAGCTTCAGTCCCACTGAAATCAGAATTTTGGGTTGAAGAAGCACTCGCCATGCTTTCCTTCCTCGTAATTCCACCACCAACTCCATCTGTTAACCCATTCACTGCATCAACATATCTCTGCCCACTATCAAGTAAATCCCCCAACTGTACTATACCAGAAGGATCAAGTTCTGAAGCAGAAAACAAAAACAGCCTTAACTTAGCAGATCCATCTGAAGACCTCTCAACCAATTTCTCAAATTCATCCATCATGTTATCAAGATCTTCAGGGCACGAAACAGACACCAATGCATCAAGATCCTCATCAGGGAGCTGGTATTTGATAGCCACAGGTTGCCCATAAGTATCCGCCATCTTTTGCATCAGCTCACTAAAGCTCACATCTCTCCTAACACTAATGATTCTTGTCTGTCCTCCAACATATCTCAACATCCCATCGCTTGGTCTAGGCAAAATCTTTCCCCCAAAACTGCACAAAAACTTTACTTTCTTCCCTGACATTGAATCATCGCCACCCTCATCACTTACCTGATCAGTCCCATTGCCAGCACCCCGGTTGCCCAAATTGGAACTATAACCATAACCAGCAGCTAAACTATTCCCAGGCTGATCATTGGCATTGCCACTAATCCTACTTCCCAAATTGGGATTGTAACCAAAGCCAGTTGCCATATCACTGCCAACCTGATCCACGCCACTGCCACTGCCACCAACCCTATTGGTCAAATTCACATTATAACCATTCCCAGTTGCCATATCACCGCCAACCTGATCCGCTCCATTGCCACCAACCCAATTGCCCAAATTCACACTATACCCAGTCCCAGTAGCCGCCATAGCACCACTAGCAAGATCAACAGCATTGCCACCAACCCGATTGCCAAAATTGGGATTATAACCAAACCCAACACCAACAGCACCAGGATGCCCCACCGAAGTCACGGGCATGCGAGGGCCCCACATGGCAACACCCGGAGCCCCATTTCCATACCCTAAACCAAAAAACCCGGCTTCGGACACTGTCCCAGCCGGATAAAAAACGGGTATGGAACCGGTGCTCCCGGCCTCCAGAGGCGGGTTGGGGAAAAACCCTTCTATGTTTCTAGCTGTAGAAGCAGAAGCAGAAGCAGCCGGCGCAGGTGCAATGCGTGGCTCTTCTGCTATACTTCGAGCTACGTTTAACGGTCGTAGATCTTGGGGAATAGAGTTCTGATCAAATGCCATATCTACAACAATATATATATATATATATATAAATTTATATCTACTTCAATTCACTATAAAATCAATCCACAAAAGCAATAATCATAATAAAACCAGGGCTGTGCTTAATGGTTTTTTTTTTCCCTTTTCTACATTCGAGTCTAGAACTAGTCCTATCAACTACAATAAATTTACACAGATATAAGGGTTTTCTAACCCAACAAAAACAAAATAGCAGAGCTAAACACAGAGAGAGAGAGAGAGAGTGAGAGAGAGAGAGGTACCTGATTTGAACGGTGTTGGAGAGAGAGATAAAGATGAAGAAGAAAGATACAGAGAGAGAGAGAAGGAAGAGTCGGTGGAGTTCCCAAACGCGCCCTCGATTCAGGGCTTTGATGAATCTTTTCTGTCTTTCAACTCTTACTGTCTCTGTCTCTCTCTCTCTCTCTTTAATTTGTCTCTATGGGAATTTCATTTTTTTTTTTTTTTTTATAACAAAGCTGTGTTCGTTTTGAGAGTATTTAATTGTATATATTGTGGGAATTTTGATTTATTTTCTCGAGAAAACGAAAGAAAGTGAGTGTGTTTGTATGTTTGTGCGTAGTAGTGAGTAGAGAGCGTAGCGATGTGAAGTCAGAGAGAGAGAGAGAGAGAGAGAGGAGCGGCTGAATTGGCATGAGATTTGGGAATATGCGTGGCGTTTTTTAGTTTTTTTTTCTTCGGTTTTAAGGAATCAAATGGAGATAAAGACTGGGGAGGCGACACGTGGATTGGGAATGGATCGTTTCATGCAAATTTTCTCTACTACTCCTAAAAGAGTATGTGTGGGACTCTCTCTAATTATAACTCCTACCTCAATGAGACTTCTAAATATATTAAGATCCTTGTATCCTATCCAACATATACAAAATAAAGAAACACAATAAATAATTGCCAAAATGATTTTTTTTTTTTTTCTATATAAAAATTAATAGGAGGAGGTTTAAGTCGGTGAAAGTTCTTTATTTGGATTTGATTATAACATTAGCTACTCTTTACGTAATTAATAGCAAGAGTGGACTACACAAATAAGAAATATCTTATGACTAGGTCTAACCAAACCACATGCGACCAACCGTTATATAATTCAACCGACGTCTTTTAATGTTTTTAACGGTGATGTCCATAATTCCAACCTATCATCTATCACGTGTGAGTAAGCATACTTCAATTTTAAACTACTCACCCTTGATTTTTTGATAACAAATTTATTAAACATAAAATGAATTGTCTGGAGAATACAGATAAGAGTGGGCAAACACTCACCCTATCCCCTTCCTCCATCACCACTACTCACATGTGGTTGTTCCCCTTCAATGAAGATCTTGATATCTCCACCAAATTTTGACAAGGATCTTGATGTCTTTGCTAGATCTCCACATTATCCTAACACCTTATGCCCAATAGCAAAGCCCAAGCCCCATAAATCCCATATTGGCAACAAGGATTATCCTCACTACCATCGAACCGCAGGTTCACCTAATTCAACCAGCGCTTTATGGTTGCTAGACCAATCAAAAACTCATGCTTTCATAGTCGACAACAATTCCAACTCCCTCAAGCCTAATCAAGTCGATTCTTACCCTAAATGTGACTTTGACTTACCTGTAAATACCCTAATTAGAGAGACTTGTCTCCTATATATCTTATTGTTCCAAAAATACATTTATAAAGTTTAGTGTATCTTTGTCAATATGTTCATCGTTGTTATTACCTTTTCACACGTTCATCTCAATTAGAAAGCTTCCCCATAATATGATGCCCTCAATTATATGGGAGGGAGATGTGAGGTTCGAAACAAAAACATGAGGCACCACAAAAAAGATGTTATTGACCACTAGGCTACACTAAAATCCCAAGATAGAGAGATATTTAGTCAAGGTTGAGTTTATAATTAATAATAAAACTACTTTCAACATAAGGTGTTTGGTGCCTAATTCGAGCAATAAAATCTTTGTAGGTGTTAGGTTCTAAGAGCCCAATCCAAGCAATAAATTACTTTTCCTTCTAAAGAGTTTTATTTTAATTTTGTTACAACAAAACATGGTGAAAAAAAATATTGAAATCTAATTTTCAATTTGGACTTTGGTTTAGGGAGAGAGAGAGATGCTTGATATGTGGTCGAATGGGAGATTGGTAATTAATGCAAACAATATACCACATGCAAGACCGACTTTCAAAAATTGAAGTCTCAAGCCCTTAGAAGAAAATAATCATCCATGATGATAAACTCACAGCAAATTATTCTTTTTATTCGGAAAGACCTTAAGGTTTTGATTTGGTTGGATTTTTATTGGTCATAATTTGTATTTTGGGTGAATAATCTTGTGCACAATTCACCTTTTTTATTTTTACTAGTGAGGCCACTTATTGACCCACAATTTTTGGTCTTTTTTTAATGGGAGCTTTAAGCATGGCCTTAGTGGTTAAAAAAGTAATAATAGGAGCTCAAATGCTTATGTAATATAATATAACTATTTTAGTAAAATTTTGTTTGTGAGCAATAAAATTTTCAAATATTTTTGTAATAAAAACTAGAGCTTTACTATTATCTCAGGATAAAACTCTGAAGTTTTAGGTGTATCAAATGTTCACGATACAATTTTAAAATTGTTATAACTTAACAATTTATGAGAATAAATTAACCAAAATGACAAAAATCACATTACTTGTGGTCTATCTAATGACTGAAGTTTAGTTAATATGATTAGAAGTGTCCTAATTTAAAACTAGTGCTAGCCTCATTATCGAGAACTCATTTAAAATTACTTCCACCCCTTCAAAAACTAATCCAAAGTCTCTTATCCAAACTTATAAGTTACTGAAGTATAAACTTCAATAACAAATGTCCATTTAGGGACACCTAGGTGGTGGGTTCAATAAACTTAAAGGATGTGTTGTAAATTCAGAAGTCCTAAAGTCATCCACCACACTATCAGTTCATAGAATTTTTGGAATGTCTCATAAGCAAGGAGTGGGATAGTTTGGCCAATGCTAGAACACCAACTAACCTTCAATAACAATTTTAAAATGTTCTGAAATAACAGTTGTACCATTTCAATAGTTTTCCATAATTGTTGAATTTTATGCAACTTATTTGAAAATGTACTATTTATAATTAAGGGAAAATATTGTTAATACTTGAGAAACAATGGAAGTAAGAGAGAGAATACACAAGGATTACATGGTTCAATCTAATGACCTACGTTCACTGAGAAAGGGTTAGACATACATGAGCTGAGTAATATAATTGGGTCCTTGGGCTAATACACATAAACCTAATTTCTCTAACAGTAATAAACATTAACAAGATAAATTATAACAATAACAAAAACTATGAAGTAAAAATTAAGTATATAAATAAATCAAAAAACTACATTCTTTTCCTTTTTCTTTTTCAACCCAAAAAAAAAAAAAAGTAATCAAGAATGACCAATTTTACAAACACTACAAAATGATACCCCTAAAAGACTTCTATTAACTATATAAAAAGCGGCTATGCCGCTACAGTGATTTGTTACTGTGCATTCAGTGTTAAAATATTGTCCATCTACAGTAAATTTTGGTGAGTCCCTCTATTTTGTCCGTTTGTGGAGGCTAAACGATGCGTTTGGCTAAATAAAACAAAGAAAGGGAGAGAGGTGAGAGGGTCTGGAACTCTCTTTTCTCTCTGGAACTCTCTGTATCTCTTCTCTCTCTCTTTTCTCTCTATCATTTCAGGACGACAAGACCAAATTGGCTCAGGAAGAAAGAAAAGAAGGAAAAAAAAAACATGGGAAGTAAGACCGACTAATAGTAAAAAATAAAAAATATATGTAGCATTAAACTAAACATAGATATAAATGTTTAATATTTATCTAATTTATAATTATTCTTAAATGATCTTATGAATATGCATGAGTTACAAATTTCTTATGAATATGCATGAGTTACAAGTTAAGTTTCTTATTATGTTTGTTGAAGTAATCAATAAAAATATAGTTGTAACTCTTATTAATGAGTTTGGATTTTTTTGTAGAAAGTACTGGTTTAGTGGTAGAGGTTTAAATGAAAATAAATAAATAAATAAATAAAAGCCCGTGTTTGGTAAAATCGACCATGTGGAGATTAAATCGAAAATGGGCGATAGAGAGAAGATTTCACTAGATTCTTAGATCTTCAATCTCCTTCGTCTAATTTTGGAACCTTTCCTTTGCTACCACCATTGGAATAGGTTGGGTGCGTCAGATTTTCATTTGGGAATCCCAACAATAGGAACATATTTCGGATTGCTCCACGCACATTAGCACCACTAGTGTCAAAATTGGACACAACTCTCCTGGTCGACTTGTGGTTGTGGGACTAGTTTCCCAAATGAATGAATGAGAATAAAAGCCCTATAAGTTTTAGAAAAAAAGTTTGGCTCCAAACTAATTTGGTGTTATGTTGCTCTAATCTACCGTTTATAATTTGTCATGTGAGTATGTGATTTTTTTTTTAAACTTTAAATAATACATAAAGATAATCTTATAAATTGTCACCTAATATGTTGAAAAAAATAAACCCAAACTAGTTTGGAATCAAATTTTTATCAAAAAGAGAAAAAATAAAGAAAGAATAAAAAGACTATAGTACCATTGGCGCCGCACATTCTTAGCATAATGATCACTCTAACATTATAGTGTTGGTAGAATGTGGGGGGTAAGCGTTGGGGTTCAAGTCTCTAGTAAAGAGTTTCACACACATACATTTAGATTAAACTAAAATATAATTCTAACTCAGATAAAAAAATAAAAATAAAAAACTAACACACACAGTCAAATGATTAATATTTACTCACTGGCTATCAAATTAATTACATTTTATCATCTCAATCCTATAAAAGGAAGGCATATAACGTTTATTGCATCCCTTTAACTCTACTAACTTAAGAGTATTCACAACATGCTTAAGTATTACCTTATGATTGGTGCACTTAATTATGAAATTCAATCACAGATTGACACCCAAGTGTGTTGAGAATTTTTTTTTTTTACTTAAAGGAAGCATATTGTAAAATTAAGTGTGAGTTTAAGTGTATCTATAGATGGACTTGTAAAAAAAGGCTCTTTCACAGTGGAAAAGTGCTACAGAATGTCTGAGAGTAATTAAAATTAACTATAAGTACTAGTAGCGACTAGCAAGCGGCAGTCGCTTTCTTACCTAATTTATTAAAAGATGAATCCAAAGTAATAGCTGGGTGGCCAAAAAAAATCCCCAGATAACGATATACCCTAATCTTTCTGCAAAACTTACGGGGTACTACCTGATTTTTTCCTGGATATATATTAATAAATACTAATCAACGGGATCTCCTATTATATATACACCCAAATCTTTCCGCAAAACTTACGGGGTACTACATGATTTTTTCCTGGATATATATTAAATACTAATCAACGGGATCTCCTATTATATACCTATATAAAAAAGAATCCCAATTTTATTCACTTTATTTATTAATTGTTGAGTACAGAATCATATCGGTTATAGTATTTATTCAGTGTAGATTGGTGGTTGGGGAGAGAGAGAGAGAGATGGTGCGGCTACAAGTACAAGGGTATGCAAGTTTTAGTCGCTGAGTATAGAGCTGCACACTAGCCTTAGACCCATATGTGTAGGCTGTTGCAATTATCTTTTCGTAGAGTTTGTTGGTTCTTGCTTACATTAGAATTAAATGCAGCACAATAAATGGGTTTGTTAGCTCAATTAGTAAAGTTTTTGATGGTTGTATAAAAAATTTGGGGTTCAATTTTCATTTACACCAAAAACTAATTGGTATTTTAATCTGATAATAAAGAGCTATCATCAGTAGCGGATACCATAAGTTGAAACTCTATTTCAAATAAATAAATAAATAAAAATGACAGCACAATAAGATTGTTAAAACTAAAGTCCAATGACTAGTTGTATTAAATTCATCACAATGGTGATATATGTTCACTTTTAGCCAGTTGTCATCATTTGGTTATAATAAAATAATTAAATACAGCACAATAAGATGGGAAAAACTTGGGTCTAATGACTAGTTATATTATATCCACCATGTATATCTACTTTTAATCACACGTCACCATCTAAACAGGTCCAATGAATTAAATACATTGGACCCAAGTCACAAGACAAACAAAAACAAGCAAAGCCATGTGAAAGCAAGA
This sequence comes from Quercus variabilis, assembly GCA_030445155.1. NCBI lineage: Eukaryota > Viridiplantae > Streptophyta > Magnoliopsida > Fagales > Fagaceae > Quercus > Quercus variabilis. The sequence goes on along the minus strand of CP129446.1, from coordinate 84,560,973 downwards.
AAGTTGAGCAGGGTTTCTAATTCAACAAAACATTTTTTACTCTTTTTTATTGCAAAATTGAGCACTTTATGTTAGCTTCCATGCAAGCCCTTTGAATGAGTTATTGAGTGCTTGACTTATGTCGGTGAAAATTATCTATTGGCCATAGAATAAGAAAGCAAAAAAACAAAACAAAAGGGAAACAGAAAGGTAATGCTAGTGAAAAGAAAACTCTAGAAAGTTGGAACAAATAGAAAGGTAACAGTAAAACTAGTGACAAAAATATAACGCGTTTTTCATTGTTCTTTTTATAAGGATATGGTCCCATCTTTTCCCTAACGTAAAAACGTAGAAGATATCATATATTTTATGTTTTAAGACGCGTCTAGATTATCTTTCAAAGTTTCTATAGGTCTTCACCAATGTTGCAATTGGGATTTTCATTTGGGGCCACTAGAAATTAATGGCCACCACCACAAATATGATGATAGACTATGATAACCATGAGCCAAGGGCTGACTCTTTATAGTATATATAATCATCTAATAAAGTTTGCCATCATAATTATCGATATATATATATATATATAACTGGTCACATAACAACCAACACTGCACATTACAACCTCTAGATTAGATACCCTACAGAATAGATTTAACACAAAAAATACATGTCTACGTCAAGTTTAATTTTTTAATACCTGAGTGATTCAGTTAACTCAATTGGTAAAGCCTACGATAATTTGAATAAGAGATTTTGAGTTTAATTTCTGCTTACACCAAAAAAGGCTTACACCAAAAAATCGATTAATATTTTACTCTATCATCAGAAGCGGACGCCATAAATTAAAACTTTCTCCCACTATTAAAAAAAATTATCTAATACCCACTGGCCACTAATACAACCATAAAGACAAAAAGAGAAGATGTTCCAACAACCTCTTATTAAAAGGTTAATTACGGATAATAGTTGACTAGTAGGTCATTCTCTTTTTGTGGGGTATGGTAATGTAGTAGTGTTTTCTATACTTTATTCAGCAATGATGTGAAACCAACACGTTTATGATGTCTTTTCAGTTTGTAACAACTAGGCTTTATGGGATAGAGATTGATGATGACGATGATGAATTGATGATACGAAATTATGCTTTTTATGCGTCTGGGTATGGTATTCTTAAAACGCATTAACCAAGAATTTGAACAAAATCAACCGAGTTATCAAATGCATTTTCAAGTCTAAAAAAATTTGTTAGTCTATATTACTGTCCAGCCCAACGGGCTCAAGCCCAGTCTTCAATTTATTTGTATTTGTATTTTACTATACTTTATTTGTATAAGCACATTATTTATACAAAAATATACATATTATTCTCGCATATTCTCCCTCTCACATCACTTTCTCTCTCTTCTCCTTGTGTTTATTCTATCAACAAAAATAAAGTATTTGCATTGGACATTATTCATTAAGTATGAAATAATGTATACTAGCCTTATCACGTGCTCCACACATGCGATGTTCTTTTTTTATTTTCAGTTTAATATAATTTTCCAGTTTGAATTTATCTATTGATAATAAGATTACACAGAAAGTAACATTTAGGATTTGAAATAAAGTAAACTATTAATTTGGTGTGTGCTAATTTTTAGGAAAAAATGTATTAAACTTATATGAGATATATTTAAATAAACAATGTGCTAATTTTTAGGAAAAAAGTTTCTCTAGTACTTTTTTTTTTTAATTTTAAGTTTGTTGTATCACAATTTTAACCCTATTTTTTATTTTTTAAGAGTAAGGTTTATCTAATTACATTATGGGTATTTTTGATATTTTTTGAAGTTATAACTAACTTTCTAAATCCTCTTAATATATAGAGAAGAGATAAACGAATTGATGGAATATAGATAGGGACATCAAAAACCTAATTTGAGAACCAAAAAAAAAGAAAGTTATGGTTGAAAGGAATCTCAATAAAGAAAGGTAGCAATGTCAGTTTTTCACATGTTTTTCTTTTTTTAAAGAAGGTAATTTTTAATTTTAAAGATGTGTTTAGGATTATAGGGAGAAAAAAAATGAGAGAGATTTAAATTAATGGTCTTCTCTTCTTGAGACATATATAGTATCCAATTGATTATGCTATCATTTAAAATTAAAATGTCAAAATTTTATGCTATTCAATTAAAATTTATCTATGATTCTGAATTCTAAATCTCCATAATTATATGTTTTATTAGGATTTTAAAAAAAAAATACCTGAAAAATATTGTATTTGAGTCTAGATTGCAATTTGTAAATATATTTTTGCATTAAACCCATAAAATAATTAGGGGATGAAGGATTTGTATCCTGAATATTTTCGTTAAAAACTCCAAAAAGTGTTAATTGAGTTGTAAGGTTCTTACCTCGTAGCAATTAAATCCATTATTTCATATTATATCTACATTTTTTTTTTCTAAATTCCTTACCAAAATTTTGAGGGATTGTAATATTCAAAACCCATATGCAAAGTCAATATAGGTATGATAGTCAATGAATAGTCCAAACTGTCTGAGATGAGGATGACTACTCACATGGGCGAGAACAATATATTATTTTGACTCTTATATTAGAATGCTTAAAATTTTTTGAAATCCACCAATTGAGTTGGTAGGTTACATTCTTCTCAAAAAAAAAAAGAAAAAAAAAAGTTGGTAGGTTACAATATCAATTAGCACTTCTTGTTGACTAATTCTTGGAGAATTCTCCTGGTGACGGTAACAACTAACATGGGCTAAGAAATAGAAGGAATGTGCATGAGTATGACTGCTATAGCTTGTAGGTAGGGAAGTAGAAGTGGTGGTCAATAAAAAGTAATATTTAGAAAATCTCGACTCTCAAAGCAATATTCTAGGCTTTTACAAAGTGGATGGACCCCATGGTGAGATCCACATGTGGGGCACACCCACTTTGTAAGAATCCGGAGCATTGCTCCGATGCTATTTAAGTTTTTCCCGCTAATAAGAGCCCAACTACCCCACCCAAGACCCAAGTTGATGACATGTGAGCCCAATTACCTTTCTTTTATTTAAGCTGTAATTAGACTGTTAGAAGAGAAAGTATCTTATGCATCCACTCTATAGTTATTCTCACAAAAATGTGGGTCACCTGTATGTCTCCATGAAACAAGAACAATAAATAATTATCACCTTTTGAGGAAAAAGAATACCATGTTTTGAATGTGGAAGTGGAATCTACACATTCTTTGACACAAGCTGGCTGTGATTAATTTCAAACTGTTGTGGGCAGTGATAAATGTCAATGATTTCTAGTACAACTGAGTACATGTATGTATCGATTTTTATTCTATGTTATGACCGTGATGACATATATTACATGTTGGCAACATTGAAATTGTGAATAATTGTGTTTAATTAAGAGCATTGGAAGAAATTTTATGTATTAAGAGGTCTTTCTATTATAATTTTTGTTGATGCCCATTTTTGCAAATATGTACCCGAAGGCTTATGAGGAAGAAAGCCCAATGAAGAGCAAGGCCCAAAGGCCCACCAAGAAGACCAAAGAACAAGAAGGGTCTAAAGAAAGAAGTGCAAGTGAAAGTAATCTACGACAAAACGCAAATCCACTGCAGAATACAAGTCTGTCGTAGAATACAACTTTACCGCAGAATACAGTTCTCTAGCAAGATGGCTTCGGTAAATGAAGATAAATTGGGCCCAATGCCCTTTTGATCTAGTCAACATTATTTGGCCCATGAAGGCCCAAATCATTTTGTATAAAAAAAATAGACATGAAAACTGATATGAAGAAGAACGATGAAAAGAAACAATGAGCAGCAGGAAGTGTTAGCAACAGGAATTGCGTGAAGGAAGAGTCAAACTAAAGAAAACAACAAATGCAGCACGAAACGCGTGAAGAAATAAGACAAAAACACGCAGCAGACGAAACAGAAATAATTTGCTACGGCAAGAATGGCGTGGGAGACAAAAACAAAAGACAGTGGAGCAAGCACAAAAGAGTCGGGGCACCACCAACCTGTACCCAGCCAATACAAGGGAGGTGGGCCCACGGTCAAAGGGATTCCGAGGGCGTGGTTTGGTGGTGGGGGGAAAATGGGGTCTATATTTGTTTTCCTGCCACGACTTCTTTTGGGAACATATCTTGCTGGGATGATATCTTACCCAAAAGAAGTAATAAATGATTGGGACCACTGATGCATGCCATAGAGTTAGGTAGTAAGGTAGAGGTATACGGCAGGAACAAAACAAAAGAGAATTTTGTCACACAACAAACATGTTCTGAGCAGATGGCAGTGGTCGGGGCAACCAATAGATGAGTGGGTAATCTTGAAAGGATGTCCATAACAAACCAAAAACAGTTAGTGAAGCCCTAGGGGTAAAAGGGAGAAATCCCATTGAATTAGTTTATTATAAAAGGAAGGTAACCACGGCAGAAAAAGGGAGACAGAGGTAGAGGAAAAAACAGGAGAAAGAGTGAAAAAATAGGGGAAGAAGAAAAACACCCAGAGGGGAGAGAAAGAAAGAAAGAAAGAAAGAAAAAGAAGAGAGAAAACGCGGCAAGAATAGGGGCATGCATCAATAGACCATCTTTTCCCTCCCTCTTAACAAACTCACTCTTTGAAATCTCTAAAAGTAATGGCTAGTAGCCATTTAGGCCTATTCTCCAAAATGAACAACTTTTATGGCAGGAGTCCATGATAAGGTTGTTAAAGTTGAAGTTTGGGTTCCTTCTTGGTTTACTTATTCTATGGGCAGATTTAATACTTAATTTTGATTGCAAATATATTTGATTTCTCTCATTATAACTTATATCTGATGTATTTAGTCATCCTGCGATAGCACATTTTTATTACGTCTGCCGCATCAGTTGTCCTGCTGTGGTGTTTTTACTTGCTGTATTAGTTATTCTGCCGTAGCACCTTTTCATTATATTTACCGTGTTAACTATTTTACAAGCTAAACCTTTTCTACTAAAACTTTATTCTCTATTTGTTATTACGTATTTTGCTTTTGACACAAACTAACCATTATCCTGCCGTAAGTATATATATACATATACCCTGTTTCTCATGTTCTGCAAAATATATTTTATATATGTATATGTGAATACGTATAAGTATATATACTCATATATGTATGTATATATTTGAGAATATGCTAACCCATTTAAACTAACATTTATTTGATGGGTATTTTCTTTGGGTTTTAGATTTACTTATGCGCAGGAAGTAGAAAAGTGTTTTCTGCAGTAAAAACGAAGAGTGGTCATTCACATTGTAGGAGGTTTTAAAGCACGGCAGACAGCTTTAAAGTACGGCAGACAGCTTTAATGCACAGCAGATAGCTCTATTGCACAAGGCTTTACGGCATGAAGCTTTAAAGCATGGCGGGAAGCTTTAAAGCACGGCAGGAAGCTTTACTATACAGCAGAAAGTTTTATTGCACAACAGACAGTCTTATTACACAGTAGACAGTTTTACTACGCGGCAAACAGTCTTACTACATGGCAAAAAGTTTTGCTGCATAGCAGAAAAGTCAATCCTGCGGCAAAAACTGGAGGAAAGTCTTCTGCAGCAGAAATAGGGGGGGATAAGCCCATTTTGCAGCTTCTTTCCTTGGACTTGGACTCAACGTTTGCACATAAGCCGGACCAAATTGAGTTGCAGTTGGACCGGTCTCAACTCCCTTACTCAGAACACTCGGGCTCACTACCACAGGAGGTAACCCAGCCCAACGCACAACACAAAAAAGGCCCCTACAATTTTCAAGGTCATTTTAGTGTGTATAAATAATTAATCATCTCCTTCATATATTTATTTTTCTGATTTAGCATTACTGAAAGAAAAAAAAAAAAAAAAAAAAAAAAAAAAAAGAGTTAAGTTCAGTGGCATTACAAAGATTTTAAATAAAAAAGAACTTGGATTCAAATCCTCTCCCACTTATTAATAACTATTATAATTATAATAGTTCATTTATTTATAAAAATATATATAATTAAACAATACATAAAAAAACGAAGATGATATATATATATATATATAATGAGATTATATTCAATTTAAACATAAACTATGTGAGTATACTAAATATTAAGAGAAATGATATAATGTTATTGTTTATAAAATTATACATAGATAGAATTTAATGCTTTTTTATATACAAAAATTATTAAAATAGGACTCCAAAATCTTTAACTACATACTTATTTCAAGCTTAAAAGTAAAAGACTAAAAGCGTAAAATTGAAAGAATGAATGGTTATTTGATAAAAGTAACTTAACATTGAAAAATAGGATTTTTTTTTTTTTTTTTTTTTTAGAGTTTCGACTTATGTCGTTCATTCCTAATGATAACTATTTATTATTAGATTAAGATATCAATTAATTTTTTGTGTAGCCAGAAATCAAATCTCAAATCTCTTATTTAACCGTTAAGAGACTTACCAGTTGAGTTAACTGGAGCACACAAAAATAAGATGGTTAGAATAAAATAGTTTGGTTCTATATTTTGTAAAAATCAGGTTTTTTACTTCAAACCAAGTTGAAATTTTTTATAATTCATTAATATGAGTTCAGTACAGCAGTTATAATAAATATGCTTATTATAAGGCGGAAAAATCAACATATACTTTTACCAACAATGCACTTGGCACTTTATGAATTTTGTTTTGCATCTCCCATGGAATAAATTTTGTAGGACAAAGGAAGAGATGGGAATTGGATTTTTTTTTTCTTTGATAAATAGGATAATATTTCAAACCTATAGTATTCAATGTCTATTATATGATGCTTGCTCTTTATATCAAGTTAAGACACCAATTGATTTTTTTTTTTTTTTTTTTTGGTTAAACCTTAAAATCTTGCAATTCAACTTTTTTCTTTTTTCTTTTTTAATTGGCTGAATTGCAAATTTTTTATACTTGACATAGGCTGAATTGAACTTCTAGTTACTAGTAAAGAAAATTCTTCATAAAGGGGAAATATGTGGGCGAGACACTCAATAATAAAATGGAGTCTAAGGTAGAGAATATTTGTCATATGGGCCGTAGATAGAAAGGGCTGGCCCATCATCGGAAGAGGTCTAAGATGGGTTGTATAAAATGGGGCTTGAGTTAGTTTCTGGGCCTTTCTGGCACTGTAACTGGACTTGGTTAGCTCCACCAAACGAGAAAGTCAGCTGACCGTGGGCCATCTTCATTTATTTTGTCACAAATTTATAAAATATATGTGACAAAAATAATGTAGTAAAGCTGTAAAGATTAAAGAACGAAAACAAGAGGCAAAGGAAAATATGCTAAACTAAACAATAAAAAAAAATCATATGCTGTAGGGGTTAGAGGCTTAAGAGCATTGCGCTACTAATATTTGCTGCCACTGCCAAGTGCAACTTCATTATACACTTTAGGATGAATGAGAATAAAAGAACTATCATTTTTAAGAAAAAGTTGGGCTCAATTTGAGGTTATTTTACTTCCAATTTATTAATGGCGCATTGGTGATTGAAGAGGTCTTTTTTTTTTTTTTTTTTTTTTTTTTTTTATAATTTTTTTTAATTTTTTTATCATATAATTATTTTAGTGAGTCGTGTAACTTGTTGAAATAATACACATAAATAGTTTTATTAATTAACACACAATCACATTATTATAATTGAAAGTCGAGACTTTGAGAGAGAATTTTTTTTTTTTAAAGAATATAGAAGAATTTTTTTTTAAAGAATATTTAGATAAAAAATGGAATATGCTACATAAGAAATTTTCCTTTTGAAAAGCAAATTCCATGGTTCATTTTCATCCTCTTCTTCCTTATCATGGTTAAAATATTGGTGAAGTAAGCTAGTAAGAATTCTTAATGCTAATACCACATAAAGTGGCAAAACTTGTGTCATAATTTGATTACGTGGCAAATTGTGAGTGGTAAAGGTGTGTCCTCACGTAGACCTACCATCACTCCTCTACTATTTACAACTCGCCATGTAGGCAAGTTGTGTTATTTTATGTGGCACCAACATTACTCTATCCAAACCAACCCTATTGAGATTTTTTTTTTTTTTTTTGCTTTTTATTTTTAAAATAGTCATGTGATTCGTGCCTATTGGTGTGAGTGGACTTTTATTATTTAGTATTTCACTCACTGGCTGTCTTTGTCCCGTGCCAATATCATCACTCTTCACAAGAAGCTTTCAATGCCTATCAAATATCAATCGCCAAAATGTGCTGCCACGATCTCTAGCTATGGATGTTTGTTCGTGTTAAACTGGTCAAGTGATGCAAATATTTAAAAGAGACAAATAAAGAATGGTGTTGGTATATATATTTGTAGGATATCTATTTAGTATCAGTTAGTGTGCCAAATTCAACCCTTAATATTGTCCAACTTAGGTCAACAACTTAGACATATATGTGTATTTTTTATATACAGAAAATGCACTGTTTATACACACATTACATAGTTTCTTTCAAAAATCTCTTTCTCTACCCTTTTATTCCTTACAACAAGTGAAAGTAAAGTTTTAATGTGGTCTATACTGCCTACATCTTCAATAAAAAGTTCTAGACAAGTACATCTTGATCATTGAACTTGTTGTTTACGATGAACGCAAGTATGATTTATATATTAAAGAAGCCTAAATTAGCCCTAAAATTTTGATTGATTAACAAGTAATAATATATAGGTTTACAATAAATTTGAACATTGTGGGTCATGATATCCTTAAGAATAAAATTGTTTGCTTTTTCTTTACTCCTTGAACATCTACTAAGCTTTTTTATTAGGTCAAATATTATAAAGATGCTTTTTTTTTTTTAATCAAACCCTCACGGGACTTACATGGGCCCGCTATAAATGCTCACCCACCGTCCTTCTGCTATGGCCAGTTGGCCATGGAGAAGGGTCAACTATACATCTAGCAATGTTAGCTTGTAAACTGGCCATGGAGATGGGTCAATTATATATCTAGCAATGTTAGCTTGTAAACTTTTATTATTAGCTTTAATAGGCTTGCATAAGAGACCTTTAGAGCATCCGCAGCCCACATTGGATATCCTAAATCTTGAGATGATATAGCATTTAAAGGCCAAAATTCACCAACAACGGGAAGGCCATATCGTAAAAGGCTAAATTTTTTTGAGATTCAGCTACAGTACTATCTCAAATGTAAGATAGTAATATAGCTGAATGAGATAAAAAAAAAAAAAAAATAATTTTTTAATGCTTGAGGTGATTTTTAACTCGGAAATTTCTCTCTCCTCTCTCATTATTTCTCATCTTTTCTCTCTCTTTCTCCTCTGCTATGTGCTCTCTTCAGACCCGAACTCTCTCCGATGCCCCTCTCTCTCTCTCTCCGATGACCCTCTCTCTTCGATAATGATTCCAACGAGTATTCGTGCTTCGATCCCTTTACCGATTCACAGGCACTCATAAATCCAATAATCTAGATACTCATTTCACTTTTCACTCCATTAAGATTTGTGGGTTTGGATTCACCGATTCACTCATCCCTTTTTACCGATTCACTCATCCCTTTACTGATTCACTCATCTCAAGGGTTTGTGGGTTTGGATTAAGATTTTGTTTGCAAAATCTCTTCATGAAGCTCCGTCAATCTCTCAAATCAAATCAAAATCAAAATCAAAGCAATTTACTAGGTGGGTTTTGATCAATGTATTTGAGTTTTTGTGTTTATGTTTCTTTTCTCTTTCTGCAAGAAAATTTGTGTTTGTGTTTTGGTTTTGATCAAATAATTGTTGTTGATGTTTGTAGAGGTGGGATTCAGCTTGGTTGCTTTGCTTTGCATTTGGTTCTCATTCACTCTCTCTCTCTCTCTGCTTTGCTTCAATTTTGGGTCCTCAAAAGAAAGGTACGGAACCCAAACCCAAATCCCTTCTCATCTCAGATCCCTTATTTCTTCCACATTTTGATATCATCCATGTCTTTGTTCTAAATTCCTATTGTGAACATGAAAATTTTGTTGTACAATTCGAATTTTGTAAAATGCTTGTTGATTTATGCATTATTTTTTTGTAGCTGGTAATGGGATTTACATAAAGTAGTTTTTTGGGGTGGTAAAATAATATTAAGATATAGCATCCAGATGTGGATGCTCTTACTAGATTGAAGCAACTAAAAGAGCATTGTCCATCAAAAAGTAGCAGTGGCTATGGAATTTGGTGGCTAATATTCTCACATAATTCTTATCATACATCCTCTATTTTAAGTTTTAAACATGAGCAACATTAATAATAAATAAATAAATGCGGGCATGGCATGTAAAATAATTATGAAAGCTGTGAATAAACACAAACATGGACATGACTACAGCACGAAAATATAAATAATTTTTAAAAAAAATTATAACATGTCACGGCTGATATGTCACTAATATGACACAAGACACCTCAATATGCATATAGGAAAAATAATCGATATGTAATCTTATCTCCAATTTTAAAGAAGTTTCTCGAACTTAAAATTTTGTAATACCAAATCCGTAAAGCTGTGAATTATTTTTCTAATGCAGTTTGATTAGTCCATTATTTTTACAATTTATAGAGATGACAAGAATACTTTTAGTGTTGTTCTTAAATCTAGAAAGTTTATCCAACACAAAAATAAAAGCTCAAAAAATATATCTGGAAAAATTCTTTGGTATTATTCAATGGGAACCAGAATTTAAGGCACTGTTTCTTGAAAAAAAAAATGCAAAATTACACGTAGAGCCAGAAAAAAACAAAGAAAGTGAAAGCAGATATTCACATATACAATAGAAATATATATATTTATAATAACCGCCATAACCACCATTTTTTTTTTTTCTTAAAAGAAAAAGAACGAACAAAAAAGAGAAACCTGAATAATCATCAACTATAGGTGGCGATCCCCGTGTGCGGCGGAGACGCCGGTAATCTTGACGCAAAATTCCGTAACGGAACATCGACGGAATCACGAGACGGCTCTTTGTTACCGCTGCCGTAACCGTAACCGTAACCGTCTTCATTTTCGCCCTCGTCGAAATTGAGGGCGTAGCTGAGAGGATCGTATTTGAAACCAGCGGAATGGCGCCTCCGGTGCCTCCTTCCTCCTCCTCCTCCTGCTCCGATTCGCGACATCAAGTTCTTGCACTTGTCTTTCAACTCCGGCGGTATGAGAACATCGTGACTCGCCAAGCACCGTTGCGGCTTCAGGTTCATCGACATGCTCCGGTACAGCCTCGGCTCCTGCGAGTCGGAAGAGTAATTCATGGAATTGTCATCACGTTGGCTGTGACTGTGGAAGCAACACAGGGACGACTTGAGCTTTTGCCTGAGAGACGAGGAGGACGACGACGACGAGTCTTGGCTGTTGTTGTAGATGCGGTGGTGCTTGTTCATCGTTATCGGTGGCGGAGAGAGCGGAGAGTTTTTGAGAATAGGGGAGTTATTATAGTGAGTGGGAAGTGGGGAGCGAGGAAGAACCGAAGAAGTGGTTTTAACCTTTTTAGAGCCACGGATCTTGAGGAACGGATCCAAGGTGTCAGGGGCATTTTCGTCTTTTCAATTTTTCTTATTAATTTTTTTTTTTATAGGTATATCTTTGCTTGCCTGTCATGGAAGAATTCAATTCTTAACAAGTACACTTTAATAAATATATTTTCATTTTTTTTAAAAGAAAATTTAGTTAGATTAGAAGTTTAACACGTTCATTTTAGTTCGCTCAACTAGTAAAGTTTTTTATGGTTGTATAAGAGATCTGAGGTTCAATTCCTACCTATACCAAAAATTGATTAATATCTTGATTTGATAATAAAAGAGTTACTATTAAAAACAGACGTTGTAAGTTGAAACTTCACACTTAAAAAGAAAGCAAATTGTAACCTTTTTGTAAGATTCAACCTACTATATTTAATGCCTATCTTATTTTTAACCTTTTCTAAGGCAGAAAAAAATAGATTTAATCTAAATAAAATTAGAGGCAAACCCTTGGTTTTGGATGAGCTCGTAACAAGATTGTATAAAAATTAGTGGATATGAAATATTACAGAAATTTATAATCTAGCAGAATTTTGGAAAATGATTCGGATTGAGCAAATTAAATTTTAAATTACAATTTTAGAAATTGATTTGGATTGACCAATGAGCGATTTGTTGAAATCTCCACCAGATCCAGTAAGATCTCCACGTGATTCTGGTGAGAAATCTCCATTAAATTTGTTGGAAATTTTTATTGAATCTGGTGAGATCTCCACATAATCTTTAATTGCAATGAAAAGCCCGATTTGTCCGAATCGCCACTCCTAATGGGGTTGAGTAAAATCTTACTCAATCCAATCTGTTGACACTCCTACACTACGAAATATATATTTCAATCTCAATTGATTTTAAATTTTAACTTTTAACACATGTTTTTCCTATAACTTTCTTTAACTTCTTTGAGGATTCTTAATCAATAAAATTTCTTATGCATTCCTTTCTTTGTTTTTTGGGGAGGATACTGATTTTTTTTCTTAAAAAAAGAAAAAGAAAAGTATCTTAAATGTGAGAAGAGATTAGTAATATATTGTTATTGTTGTTATTGCTTTCAACTTTTTGTGTATAAGCCCAAAAAATTTCATATGAATCATATCCAAACAACATCATATCATTTACTCACTTTTCCAATTTAAACCAACACTAGTTTCCTTCAAATAACAAGAACAAAAACTTTATCATCAAGGAGGGCTAAAAAAAAAAAAAAGGCTCTCTCTAGCTGTGTTTCTTGTGCATTCGTTGTTGTCAAACTAATAATGTGACTTTTTAAGGGAGGAAGATTAACTTCATTGTAAATCAAATCTGTGGTTTACACTTTCAAGCTTCTCCTTACTGTTTCCTTAAAACAGACAAAACGTAATTATTAAAAGGAGTGAGAAATCAAGAACCTTAACTTCCTTTTTCATACAATGTATTATCATGTATTACGTATACACTGCTCTTGAAGTTGAACTACTGTGACTTGGGGCAATAATTAATTGACTTAAATTAAAAATTACAACTACGAAAGCCACTTGTATTGCCTGGCTGTTTTTTCATGTATATTTTCAAGCACGTGGGTTTCTGCGAAAGCCACTTCATATATATACTAAATAAAAATTTTGGAGGAAACAAGAAACCAAAAAAAAAAATAAATAAAAATTTTGTATGATGTGTGCAGTTGTACTTTATTTATTTTTTTTTATTAAAATTCAACTTTCACCCCCCAAAATAGAGAGCAAATTGTGAGATTTATAATTCTTAATATTTGTAAGATTAAACCTATATTTAATGCCTATATTATTCCTAACATTTTCGAAATTTTCTTTACTCTAAATAAATAAATAAAATTAAAGGAAAATCCTTGGTTTCCTAAAATTTCGGTGTGAATGAAGTCATAAGAGCATTCACAGCAGGTATGGCAAATGTGCCAAATATTTGGATATTTGGCACATTTGCCACACCAAATACAAAAAAACACCAAATATTAGATAGGCCAAATCCCATAATTTTTGCAACATGTGAAGAGTACTGTTGCAAATTTTCAATGGTACGAAATCAGAATGGTATAATTTTAATAATTTTTTATTCTCTTTTCTCTCTTCTCTATCTTCTCTCTCTTCACTTTTTCTTTTCTCTTCTCTCTCACCAGTTCCCTCTCTTCTTAGCCACCGATCCCTCTGTTCTCTCTTTTCCCTTTAATTTAAGATCAGTTTAACCGTGGCCATTATCACCGAAGGCGCAAGCGGCATGGGTGACGAGTTCGCCGCTCACGACGTTGATGTGGGTTTTGGGTCAGCGTTGTGGGTGTGAGATTTGGGATGGGTGAAAGTTGATGAAGGTTGCTACGAATGATCTAGATCAATAAAGGTTGCTGTTGGTGTTTGTTTGATGAAATGATGAATCGGTGGCTATATTTGTTTGTTTGAATCGATGGCTGTTTATTTGTTTGAATCGGTGTTGAATTAGTGGTGGTTAGACATTTGGGTGGTGGTTGTGCTTGGTGATTGGTATTTGCTAGTTTTTTTTTTTCCTGTTTTGTTGGTGGTTTCTGCCTTGCTAGGGTGTGTGTGATGGTGGGGTGGTGGTGGTTGCTATCTTGCTGGGCATGTGTGGTGGTGAAGAGGTGGTTGTGCCAGTGGTGGCTAGTCGGTGTTGTTGCGGTAGTGGTGGATGTGCTATTGTTGTTGATGTTATTGATGGTAATGAGAGGGAGGAGATAATATATTATTTTAATATGTAGTATATATTATTTTAATGTATAAAATTGAATGATAAAACATCTGATAAATGGGATGTTATAAAATGATGTGGTAAAATAATAAAGTAGGCCTTTGGTGTAGCAAAATGACATAATTTTTGCCACAACTGCTGTGGATACTCTAACTAGAGTATCTAAATTAATGGATCAATGTGGAAACATTAATAATCACTTGTCCTGGAAGAATTCTATACTGAGTACACTACATTTATTCGTTTCTCAGCAAATTGTGTATTTATCTTTGGTGCTTAATTTCTTTTTAAAATTGAATTCTATTTCACCTCCTTAAAGGAGAAAATTACAATTTGGCCACCATAACTCTATTTTTATAACTCAAAAAAACCTAAAATTTGTTTCCATTTTCATTACTCTCACTTTTGTGAGAATTGAGTGATGGAAATAAATTTAAAAATCCATCCAAAGATTCCTCCGTGAAACCCACTAATTTTGAGTGATAAGCGATGAAAATAGAGTAATGAGTGATGGAAAACTACAAATCCAAACAACCCTTAACTTCTTTTTTATACAGTGTATTATGAATTACGTATACACTGCTCTTGAAGTTGAACTAATGTGTCTTGGGGCAATCATTAATTGACTTAATTAAAAATTACAACTACGTTTCTTTTTCTTCTTCTTTTTTTGATGAACATTACAACCACGTTTCCACTTGTATTGCCTGACTGGTTTTTCATGTATATTTTCATGCATCTGGATTTCTGCGAAAGCCAATTCATATATATATACTACATAAAAATTTTGTATGATGATGTGTGCAGTTGTACTTTATTTATTTTTTAATTAAAATTCAACTTTCACCCCCAAAAAAGAGAGCAAATTGTGAGATTTATAATTCTTAATATTTTTAAGATTAAACCTATATTTAATGCCTATCTTATTTCTAATCTTTTCTCAAAAAATAAAAACTAAAAATAAAGGAAAATCCTAGCTTTTCTTAAATTTCTAGGGCTGTAAACGAGCCGAGTTTTATCGAGTAGTGAATGTTCAAATTCGATTCGACAGCAAAAGTAGAATGTTCATGCTTGGCTTGAACTTGATACGAGCCTAAAAATAATGTTCAAGCTCGAGCTCGTTTTAAAGTATAAAAGCTTGAGCTCAGCTTGGCTTGGCTCATTAGTCAAGCCAAGCTCGAGCTCAATATCAAGCTCAAACTCAAACTCAATATCATACTTTTGAGCTTGAGATCCAAACAAGTATATTATTAGGCCTATATCAAGTTTATTATCTAGCTTATTTGGTTTGAATGAGTGATCTCAACTTATAATTAACTAAAGTCTTAGAAGGATATGAGTTTACTTGTCAAGCTCATATCAATTTTATTACCAAACTCATAAATAAGCCCAGGCTCAACTTGTTTTGTTACTTTTGTATCAAGCCTTAATGTTCATGAGCTTGTTTATGGACAATATTTTTTACTTGGGATTGGCTCATTTATTAAACAAGCCTAAAACTAAAGCTTAAGCTTGGCTTGTTTATAAACAAACAAACATAAACGAGCTCTCGAGTCAAGCCCGAACTGTTTATGTCCAGCTTGGTTCATTTACAGCCCTACTGAAATTTCCCTGTAGATAATGAGCTCATAACGAGAATATCTAAAATTAATAGATTTAACAATTTGTACTCTAATTTAAGAAAATTCCAAAATTACTACCGCGCACCCTTGGCACGATGATCACTCCACAAGTGTAAGTGCTTGTGAGAGTGTGAGGGGGAGATAAGGGCTGGGATTTAAGTCTCTAAAAGGGAGCTTCGTACACATATACACTTAGATTATACTAGAGTATAATTTTTATCTTGTATAAAAAATTATAAAAAAAAATCCAAGACTATAATTTTAGAGATTTGTTTGGATTGAGCTATTTAAATTTTGTTCAGGACTCCACTACCAAATATATATTTCAAACTCAATGATTTTAATTTTAACACATGTTTCTCCTATAACTTTTCTTTAATTTCCTGTGCATTAGTTGTTCTCAAACTAAGTTTCGACGTTAGTGTTTTCTAAAAAATTATTCATTTTCCAAAAAGTGTTTTTTATAAAATTATCTCATTTTCTTACATTTAGTAGCGACCTTTTATGAGTTAAAAATTAAAATCAATCCCCTAACTTTCCTTACTTAGCATACTGTGTGATAGAATTGTTTTTTAAAATAAGTTAATGAAAAACACTCTCTAAAAAATAAATCATACTGTAGGGATAAGGGCCCAGAATCATATATTGGGCTTTGGGTTTGGTCCGAAGACATTAAATGGTCCAAGAATGGACAAATAGTTATAAGAGTTTCCAATTTTAAAGTCTCATAAGTAAGGAACGAATGGAGGGTGATCTGAAGAGAAACTCCTCCTCGGATATGATGAATACAGCTCAAATCTGTATTCCAACAATCAGGGTGACTTTTTAGGAGGCCACAACGATAAAGACGTGCATCATACACGTATAAGAGTGATGGGAAATCAGAAATATTTAAGGAAAAGCTGCTACCGCCGCATTAAATGCACTGCAGCTACTTTTCTGACCGCATTTATGTGGAGAAGACCCTTTAACAGTGCTATCTTGGCTACCACGACTCACAAAAAGTCAAAAAGGGTGTCTGATAGGACAGACACTCAAGTAAGGGCTCAGATGATCAACAAGTGTAGGATCAAGATGGTACAAAGGGAGCTATATAATGTGAGAGACCCTTCATGAGAGAGGGATCGGAAAAATAGAAAGAGAGTATTGTAGCAATCAAAATTGTATTTATACCCCTTTGTTATTAATTTATATGAAAAAAAGATCTCCTCGGACAATGAATAGATTCAGCTCTATTTTCCTGGTTTGTGCTTGATTATCTTTTAAATCCATACTAATCATTATCAAATTCATTAGGGTCTAGTTCTTTAACCCACTCTCTACAAATTTATTGTACTGAGTTCACTAGGTGAAGATCCCATACATTTTAGGCTTAGACTGTTAACGGTGTCCTTACACATACTTTTTCTATGGACTAAAGATAATTTTTTTTTTTTTTAATGTAACCAACATACACCCAAAAACACCATTCTCTATGGATAATGAGCTCATAACGGGAGTATCTAAATTAATAGATCAATAAGAAATATTAAAAATGTAGACTCTAATTTAAGAAAATTCCAAAACTATAATTTTAGAGATTTGTTTGGATTGAGCAATTTAAATTTGTTCATGACTCAACTTCCAAATATATATTAGAAATGTTATATCCACAATATTTTTACAACACTTTTACAACAAATTCTAAGTGACAAATTGTTATTCGCTGTTACGGGTGGGCAAAAAAGTAATTTAATAACAACTTACTACATATAATTTATTGTAAAAATATTATGGACGTAACACTTCTCAACATATATTTCAAAACTTCAATTGATTTTAACACATTTTTCTCCTATTATTTTCTTTAGCTTCTTGTGCATTAGCTTAGGGAGGAAGATTAACTTAATTGTAAATCAAAACTATGGTTTACAGTTTACACTTTCCAGCTTCTTCCAATTGTTTTCTTAAAACAAACAAAACGTAATTTATTAAATTGAGGGGGAGAATAAAGAACGTTACTTAGTTTCTTATATGTATCTATTTTTGGTAAAATCTTGTGTATACTTTTTATGAAAGGTAGAATTTTGTATATGTATTATTATATATATATATATATATATACAGTACTGCCCTTAAACTACGTGACTTCGTACAATGATAGAATTAATTGAAAATTACAACTACGGTTCCACTTGGATTGTTTGACCGGGTTTTCGTGTAAATATATATATATATATATATATATATATATATATATATATTTATATATTGACTGAAAAGGTAGAATCATTTTATTAAAAGAAATAAAGTAATATAAGTATAAGAGGATCCATGGGCTAAAAGGATGAGCAGCTAGTTTTTCTTTTTCATATATATTTCCGTTTTTCATAACATTTGTGAATCTCGGAAAGCTAATTTCATATACTAAATTAGTTTTCATGACGATGTGTGCGGTTGGCGATGGGTTGTATCAACCAAAGAATAGACAGTAGATGAAGTAGGAGAGCAAATACTCAACCAATGCATCTAATTAAAGTAAAAAATAGCCAACACTCGTATTAGTTAGGAAATCTTTTTAGAAACTTTTTTATGGAAAAAAATAATAATTAAATTTTTTAATGATTTCTTATGTTTCTCATTGAAATGGTGTTAAACGTTTCTTAAAATAGTTTACTAACAATTTTTTTAAAGACTTTTTATAATTAGAAAAATAATAATTTTAAGAGTACCCGTTAAAATAATCCTAATTAAATATTATTATATGATACATCTACGGGAAAATCTATAAAACTTGCATACATTATTATAGTTATATAATTGTAATTTGCATTGGTAACATTGATAATCCTTAATCTTACTTCATGTGTCACTAAAAAAAAATTAAACTTCATGTGTCACTTTCAAAAAAAAAAAAAAAAAAAACTTCATGTGTATCCTTCACATTTGATAAATGTGGTCAAAACTAGCTAGCTCGTGTTTGGTCAACCTACTAAATACTATAAAATAAAAAGAAATGTTACGTCTACAATATTTTTATAACAAATCATAGGTGGTTAGATGTTATTGGTTCTAATTTGAACCTATCACTGAAATTACTTTTCTACCCCACCATTAACAACTCATAATAATCTGCCACATAAAATTTGTTGTGAAAATATTGTGAGCAGAGTAAAATTAGTGCGTAACGTTATATTTTACAAGGATAGTGCTTCTAGGAATAATGGCAGAAGAATATTCCTTTGCATTTTTCAACTTGCTTTATGCTAGCTAGTTGAGAGTATTTCAATTTTCAACAAGTGAATATAGTCCCATAAAAATTTAAAAAAAAAAAAAAAAAAAAAAGTGGCTATAGTCGTTGTCATTCAAATGAACATCTCATCTTTCCCCTCTTATCGATTTAGTTGAAGTTTAAGATTCAAAGTTTCATACCAAAAAAAAAAAAAAAAACAATTAAGATTCAATTTACCATTAATAAATAAATAAATAATGTTAAAATATTGTTTCCATCCTTAAAGTTGCACAAAATTCATTTATATTCCTAAATAATAAAGCTTTTTTTTGTTCTTTTTTTGACACAAGATAGAATTCTACTCTAGAATAATCTAAGTGTATATGTGTGTGAAGCTTCCTCCTAGAGACTTGAACCCCGACCCTTGCCCCCCCACTCCACAAGCACTTATACTTGTGGAGTGACCATCGCACCAAGAGAGTGCGATGGTTTTTTTTTTTTTTTTTGTTCTTAAATTATTGAAACATTACACTTTCTTTTTAAAGTGTTTTTTTTTTTTTTTTTTTTTTTTTTTTTTTCCTTTACCTATAATTTAGGGGGCAAAAATAAGGAAGAAAGAAGTTTTTTCAGTAATTGAGAATTTGAGAGATGAGAAAAGAAAAGAAAAATTAGAGTTTAAGAATATAAATTCAATAGTTTAGGGTCAAAAAAGAACCTACTCAAATTTTAGGGAAAAAACGAAATTTTAGGTAACAAACATTTTAAGGCCAAAACCACATTTTCATTTCTATATTTTCATGTGATTCTCACTTTAGTCTCTAATTTTTATTTCCACTATATTTAGTTCCTATCCTGAAAAATGCATCTCACTTTTAGCCATATCATTACATCAGAGACGAAAAATGCACACATAACAAATAAAGTGCACTGTTGGTACACTAAAAACTGACGTGACTATTAAAATAATAATAAAAAATATTATTTGACATTAAAAAATGCTACATCAGCATTTAAAATTAAAAAAATTATATTATTAATTTTAACTAAATCAAAAAAATAAAAACAAAAATCAAAATCAGAATTCACATAACATAAATTAAGATATAACATAAATTAAGATCTAAAAGTATCATGAACAACACCACCATGAACACAAATCCAAACTTATGATCTCAAAATTGAAAACCACAAACCACAGACCCAAAAACACAAACACAAACCCAGCAGATCAACCAAAAGTAAAATCTCCCCCATTAAAAATGAGGCCTAGGGTTTGATACCTTCTCCTTCATCCTCTTCTTCTGCAAAAACAAATCACCATGAAAGCAAAGCCTCCTTCAAAACCAAAAAACCCATCTTCATCTTCATCAAGAAGAACCCCAAAACCTATCAGAGTTCTCATTCACCATAGCCAGAATAGCAGTCTCGCAGATCTGCCAGTCAATGGGGTACAAGGCCACCTAGCTCTCCGCACTCAATGCTCTGACCGTGGTGGCCACCAAGTACCTCGAAGCCATAGCCAAGTCAGCCTCTTCCTTGGCCAACACCTCCAACCGCACGCAGTCGAACTTGCTAGACCTCACACTTGCCCTCCACCACCTCGTTACTCTACACACCTCCATTCTCTTGTCCATCTCTTCCTCCAGAGGAGGAATCATCAGAGACCTCGCTGACTTCGTCTCCTTCAATGACGAAATCCCATTTGCCAAGCCAATCCCACCCCCACAGATTACTTCAATTCCTTCCTGGGCTTCTTCTTCTTCTTCCCATGTGCCCAAATGGCTGCCCAGGTTTCCTAAGAGTGTTATTAGTTGCTCAATGAATAAGAGGAAGTGTGGGGAGAGGTTGTGGGAGGATTTAGTTTTGGGTGGTGGAGGATTCGGTTTAGTTGATTTGCTACTGGGTTTGTGTTTGTGTTTGTGTTTTTGGGGTGGTGGTTTTTGGTTTTCAATTTTGAGATCTTTTAAGTCTAGTTGGTTTTCTTGTTCAAAATACTTTTAGATCTTAATTAATATGAATTTTTATTTTTATTTATTCAGTTAAAATTAATAAATTAATTTTTTAAATTTAAATGCTAATGTGGTATTTTTAATGCCAAATAATATTTTTTATTATTATTTTAATGATCACGTCAATTTTTAGTGTACTAACAGTGCACTACGTTTGCCATGTGTGTATTTTTTGCCTCTAATGTAACAATAGAGACAAAAGCGAGACACGTTTTTTAAGATATGGACTAAAAGTGGTAGAAATAAAAATTAGGAACCAAAATGAGAATCGTGTGAAAATATAAGGGCAAAAATGTAGTTTTTGCCGCATTTTATTTACTAGCTGTTTTTTGGTTTTTTGTTTTTTGAAGGATAGAAAGTTATTTGATTTACCTATGAGATTAATTGCATTATACTCGAATTCTATTTACTCAATTTAAAATGAGTAAATAGAATCCTTACTTTTCATAAATAAATATAGGATTCCAAGTCCAAGCCATCCAATCTAGCACTTGGTCTGGTTTCTGTGTAGCATAGCCAATATAAAGGCCCTAAACCAGCTCTCTAGTCATGTGAATGTCTTTTTTTTCTTCCTTTTTTTTTTTTTTCTTTTTTTTTTTTTTTGTTTGGGTAAACTACATATTGAGTCTCTATCCTTTACACCATATTTCAATTTAATCCCTAACTTTTCAATTCTACCAATTTGGTCCCTAACATTTCAGTGCCATGTCAATTTAGTCCTTATAATTATATTTTGAATGAAAATTGATGACATAGAAAATGGCTAAAATAAAATTTTAGTGTACTATCACATTAACGAAAGCTAATTTTTTATTTTTGCCATTAGACATGTCATCAATTTACATCCAAAAAACAACAGTAGGGACTAAATTGAAATAGTACTAAAAGGTTCGGGACCAAATTGACATTATTGAAAGGTTAGGAATCGAATTGAAATATAGTGTATAAGATAAGGACCAAATACATAGTTTACCTTTTTTGTTTTTTTGGGGTAAAACATGGAATTCATTAAACAACAGAACCAAAAGCAGTAGAGTTTAGAGAGCATAGCCTCTCATAATACAAACCCAAATAGTTAAAAAACAACAACAAATTTAAGTCAACTGGTGGACTATCAAAATACACAATGTATTGTTGAGCAAAATCATGTTAAATCCAGCACCTAGCAATCATTCCAACAATGTATCTATTGGTGTATACTATACATACCAATTAGATTTTGCTAGTTCCATAATTCGCTAGACATTTTGTGTAAAACACTACGATGGTATGGTGTCCTTGCATTATATTAGTAACTTTGAAGTTTGAACAAGATTAAGATTGGTATGTGATTGGATGAGTACTTTGTTGAAAATTAGCTAAAGTGTAGTTGTGATTTAAAACGGAATGAATTTTAAAAATGTCATGCATAAACAAATAAGCTACAAGTTTTTAAAAAAAAGGGTTCAGCAAAAAGTCGTTAAAAAAATGGTAGACAAACAACGTAAACTATTTTTTAGAAATACTTTCAATTTATGATGTTTATTTCTTATAATTGTTTTTTATATTTAGACTAAGATATCAATTTGTTTTAACGCACACTTATTTAATCTAATTGTTTTCTAAATAACAATAATAATAATAATAATAATAATCTGATCCCAAGTACCGCTTCTATTAGTTGGATTAATTCCAAATTTCCTGTTATACCCAATATTTTTGGAGATTCTTTGAAGGTCTATTGAATACTTTTAATTGGGCCTATTGGAGGCCCTTTGGGGCCTATTGGCTAGCTAAATCAATTGGTGGCGGGCCAAAGTCTTTTGAACCTACACAACGGGCAATAGTCGGCTTTTATTTCTCATTTCTTAAACCCTCATCAATTGCTACTGCCACTTTCATCTCGACTCTCTATCAACAACAATAAAAGTGTTCGTTTGGGATTCATTTACTCATTTGGCTTTATATATATATATATATTTATTTATTTATTTATTTATATAGTATTGGATATGTGTTGAGAGATTTAAGCCAAAATATGTTGTAAGTTTAAGTTTATAACTTTACATATAAGCTTGATTAATACTAAACGCAAACTTTTTGCTTGATTAACAATGAGTTGCCTCGCTTGGAACTACTGTGGGCTTGGAAACCCAAGAGGACGAGCTCGAAGCCTTTATTCTAGCACAAGATCCCTTGATTGTTTTCTTGTCAGAGACCTAGTTTGGTAGGAAACAATTAGAAAAGATACAGTGCAAGATCAAATATGCTGGTGTGTTTACCATTAGGGGTGGCAATACGTGTTCGCGTGTCGGGTTCGTGTCGTGTCAAGTTATGAGTATTCGACTACATAGGTCAACACTAACCCGACCTGTTTATTAAACGGGTCAAGATTCCTCAACCCTAACACGACCCATTTATTAAACGGGTCATTCGTGTCGACCTGTTTATCAGATTTTATCAAAATGAAAAAAAAAAAAATTATGAAAAAACAAAAAAAAAAAAATTTTAATATAAAATTCAGAACTAACGAGTAATTGTATCACAAACAATCATTCAAAACTAAAACATATCCCAATATCACAAATAATTAATCACAATATGTCAAAGAAAATAAATCACAATAACTAATATGTTTATATACCTAGAGTTTAAAGGGTATATTGGTAAAATATCAATTAATTAAACGGGTCAGACGGGTCAAACGGGTTCTATGTGTTCAACACTAACCCAACCCGTTTATTAAACGGGTCAGCCGTGTCGACCCGAATATGACACGAACCTGTTAAGCCTCAACCCATAACCTGCTAATTTCGTGTCGTGTCGTGTCGGGTTCGCGGGTCGTGTCAAATTTTGCCACCCCTATTTACCATTCCTAGTTAGGATAGGGGCGGAGGTTTGGCTCTCTTGTGGAAGTCAGAAGTTACAATATGGGTGGGCAATTTCTCAAAGTATCACATTGACACTGTGGTTAACGGAATGACATCGGAACCTTGGCGCTTTACCGGTTTTTATGGAGAACCAAATAATAATTACAAGGAGGAAGCTTGGAGTATGTTACAGATGTTGCAATCCGAACCGCATTTGCCGTGGTGTTGTATGGGTAACTTCAATGAAATACTATGGACTGAAGAGAAGAGAGGTGGTAGAATCAGATCGCATGACCAGATGCAAGCTTTCCAAAATGTGTTGGATGAGTGCGGTTTTGTGGATCTTGGCTTTACTGGACCCAAGTTTACTTAGCATAGTAGAAGATATGGTCACTTGATATGGGAACGACTAGATAGAGGGGTGGCCAACTATGATTGGCTAGCAAAATTCCCAACTGCTTCGGTTTGCCATCTTCATTGTTTCTCATCAGATCATCACCCCATAAAGCTAGTTTTTGATCCTAGTAGTGAGTCACAAAGATGATTTCAGCGACCTTTCCATTTCGAAGAGATGTGGTTGGCAAATAGGGGATGCAGTGACACGGTTATAAGAGCTTGGGAAATTCAACAAGAAGGCACTCCCATGTTTAAGGTGTCTAAGAAACTCAAAAAGTGTAAAAAGATGCTTAAGTCATGGAGCAAGGATCACTTTGGTAGTGTAAAGAGACAGATTACCAAGACAAAGGAGTGGCTATGGAAAGCTGAAGAGGAAGCAGCCAAAGGTGGAAATTATGGTACTATTATCCAACTCAGAAGGGAACTTAATATTTTGCTTGACAAAGAAAGTAGAATGTGGCGACAGAGAGCTAGAACACAATGGGTGGCAAAGGGAGATAAAAATACTAGATATTTTCTTGGAGTGGCTACTCAAAGGAAAAGAAGGAACTTCATTAAGGGAATTAAAGATGCTGAAGGAGCTTGGCAGATTGATGAGGGTACTGTTTCGGGCATTTTTATGGAGTACTATACTAGATTGTTCAGCCAATCACAACCTCATGATCTTGACCGTATCCTTGAAGGAGTTAAGAGGGTTGTTACAGTAGACATGAATGCTGAGTTGGTGAAGCCGTACACTTTGGAAGAAATTGATACAACCATTAAGCAAATGGCTCATTCGAAAGCTCCAGACCCAGATGGAATGCCTCATCTTTTTTATCAAACCTTTTGGCAACATATCGGTCCAGAAGTGTCAGAAGATGTCCTTTCTTGCCTAAATTCTGGTACTTTCCTTAAATCCATAAATCATACTTTCATTACTCTGATTCCAAAAGTGAATAATCTTGAAAATGTTTCAAAATTTAGACCTATCAGTTTGTGCAATGTGATTTATAAAATTACTAGCAAAGTTATAGCCAACCATCTAAAACCTTTACTAAATTCTATAGTTTCAGAAGCCCAAAGCGCTTTTATAACTAATAGACTTATCACGGATAATATTTTGATTTCTTTTGAGTCTTTGCACTATATGAAAACTTAAAGCTCGAGCAAGGAGGGCTTTATGGCCTTGAAGCTCGATATAAGCAAGGCATATGACAGAGTGGAGTGGAGTTTCCTTGAAAAAATCATGTTGAAGATGGGGTTCCAAGATTCTTGGGTGGCTATTATTATGTAGTGTGTCTCCACAGTGACTTATTCCATACTTTTAAATGGTGAACCAAAAGGGTTTATTCAACCATCTAGAGGTTTGAGACAAGGAGATCCCCTTTCCCCTTTTATCTTCTTGTTTTGTGCGGAAGGACTAAATGCTCTTCTCAACAAAGCAGTAGATAATGGGGAAATTAGGGGTATATCTATATGTCACCAAGGTCCAAAAATTACTCATCTTTTTTATTTTTTTGGTAAATGATTGCCTTTTATTTTGCAGGGCTAACGGAGTAGAATGTCAAAATATCCAGCAACTACTTGATTGGTATGAGGCTACTTCTGGCCAATTGGTGAACAAGAACAAAACCACTCTCTTCTTTAGCCGAAACACACCGGAGGAGGTCCAACAAGAAATCAAGGTCTTGCTAGGTGTGCCGGCTATCAAGCATTATGAAAAATATCTTGGCTTGCCATCATTTGTGGGTAGACAGAAAAATTTTGCTTCAATTAGATTAAAGAGCAGATTTGGGCAAAAATGCAATGGTGGAAGGAAAAGCTACTATCTCAAGCAAGGAAGGAAGTCATGATTAAGGCTGTAATTCAATCTATTCCTACCTACTTGATGAGTGTGTTTCAGTTACCTTTGGGCTCAATTAAGGATATTGAGGCGATGATTTGAAAGTTTTGGTGGGGCAACTAAGATAACAAAAGGAGAATGCAGTGGGTGAAGTGAAATACCTTATGTTCTCCTAAGTATTTAGGAGGTATGGGGTTTTGCAATCTTAGACAATTTAATGATGCACTCCTTGGAAAACAAGTGTGGAGACTCTTCCATGAGAAGGATACATTGTTGTACAAAGTATTTAGACCAAAATATTTCCCATTGGATAGTATTTTGGAAGCAAATTTCAATCCACAAAGTTCCTTTGCGTGGAGAAGTATTCTTCAAGCAAGGGAGGTCATTTGTAAGGGTGCAAGGTGGAGAGTAGGAGATGGTTCATCCATCAACATATGGAAACATAGATGGCTAGATTTCCCAGGGGCAGGGTTAGATTGTATCTCCCAATATTAATCCTTCACTAATCACAGTAAAGGAACTCTTCATCCTAGACACAAAAGTATGGAACAAGGAGCTTATTGAACAGAATTTTTTACCATGGGAAGCTGAGCGCATTCAAAGTATCCTGGTTAGTCACTTTCCAATGGAGGATTTGCTTATTTGGCCACACACCATGGATGGGAGTTATTCGGTTAAGAGTGCTTATCAGTTGCTATTTGCTGAGATGAAATTTGCTCTACCCAGTTTGTCTGGTACAGAGGGTTGTAAGTCTTTTTGGAATGGGATTTGGAAGTTGCAGGTACCAAACAAAGTGAAGCATTTCTTATGGAGAGCTTCAAATGACTCATTACCTACCAAACTTAACTTGTTTACACTGCATATACTGCCTGATAAGTTATGCAGCCTCTGTGAAGATCATCCTAAAGACACTATCCACTATTTATGGCTGTGTGATCGAGTCAAATGCATTTCGCTATCGGACTCTATTTTTAGTCTCCCTCAATCAAAAGCTTTTAGAAGTTTTGGTGATATAGTTTCCACTGTGTTGACCGAGACAAGCCCAGACTTTGCTGCTCTGTTTTCAATGGTGGCGTGGTGCATTTGGATTAGATGGAACAAATTGAGAGAGAAGTAACTAGTTTGGGACGTAAGGGAGATAGTGCAACGAGCTCGTGAGCTATTGCAAGAATTCTAGGATATCCAGGTTCGCCCACCTCGGTTTCTCGTTCAGCGCACGAGGCAAAAATGGTCGCCGTTGGGTTTCAGAGTTTACAAGCTCAACTTCGAAGGTTCAACGAGAGGAGGGTTAGGGGTGGTAGTGAGGGATCCTGAAGGTATGATCATTGCTACACTTAGCCAAAACATCCAACTCCCTAGCTCAGTGGACCTAGTTGAAGACTTAGTTGCTCGGAGAGCCATCATTTTTGCTCAGGAGATTAGTCTTGGTCACGTGGTGGTGGAGGGTGATTCACTGAAGGTCATCACTACTATTAATAGCCCAGAGCAGAATAGGACATAGTGGAGCCATGTTCTAGAAGATATTAAGAAAGCCAGCTCTTGCTTCCAAGTTTGTAGTTTCTGTCATGTAAGTAGTGGGGGCAATAGTTTAGTCCACTCCCTTGCTAGAAGAGCAGTTTTAACTGCTGATACAGATGTGTGGTTAGAAAATCTACCACAAGATTTGTTTGATGTTTTTCAGGCTGATTTGCCTTAATAAAATTGACTTACCTATTTCTCCTAAAAAAAAATCTGTTTGAAACAGTTTATTTAGCTAAAACTGATAACTTTTTGCTGAAAGCAATATAAATAAAGGTAAAAACTAGCTAAAATAATAAAGTGGAACCCATAAATAATACCAAAAAGAATAGTGGGACTAATAAATTGTTTGAGCATTTTAATATTAAATAATTAAAATGAATATATATTACAATATAAATGTAAAGATATGAGAGTTAATATGGAAGATGAGAAGTTAGTGAAAATATTTAATCCCACATTGAAAATGAGAGAGACTATTTTATTCATTTTAATTGTGATGATTAATAGGCTAACATGAATTGTCTCAGATATTGGGCTAGATACATGCGCAAGAGGGAGATGAAGGGTAAAGGTATTAAAAATGGAAATGAATCAGTCTCTTGGATCCTCCTACTTGGTTGTTCTAGCCATATGACACTAGTTGTGACGTGCTTCAGTCCAAATAGTGTTGTGTAATTTCTCTCTTTAAATTAATAAAATTTAGAAGTATTATTCAGTTTCTCTTTGTGTTATTTTCATTATCATTGTGTTTGCACCAATAATTTTAAGGAGATTTAACACATGAAGCCTATACAAGAGAAACCAAATGAGCCTATTTTGGATCCTCCTACTTGGTTGCTCTAGCCATACGATACTTGTTGTGCCACACCTCAATCCAAATAGTATTGTGTAATTTCTCTCTTTAAATTAATAAAATTTAGAAGTATTATTTAGTTTCTCTTTGTGTTATTTCCATTATCCTTGTGTTTGCACCAACAATTTTAAGGAAATTCAACACATGAAGCCTACACAAGAGAAACCAAATGAGCCTATTTTGGATCCTCCTACTTGGTTGCTCTAGCCATACAACACTTGTTGGGTTGTTGTATCCTAAGGAAGACAAGTCAAAGACGGTTTGCACCAGTTATAAAGTTTAGCCAACTAATAGCTTGAATCTTCTTAAAAAGAACGAATGCCACGCCTCAGTCCAAATAGTGTTGTGTAATTTCTCTCTTTAAATTAATAAAATTTAAAAGTATTATTCAGTTTCTCTTTGTGTTATTTTCATTATCATTGTGTTTGCACCAATAATTTTAAGAAGATTCAACACATAGAGCCTACACAAGAGAAACCAAATGAGCGTGTTAGAGATCTTAACAAGCCCTTTTGCTTTAAGAGAGCCCACTTCAAGAGGTGGAAAGGAAAGGTCCTCTTCTACTTGGACCTTCTCAAAGTCACCTACATCCTCACTTACAAGAATCCATCGATGCATTATTTGAAACTAATTGTATTATATTACACTTGAAAACCTATATTTGCTTTCTATAACTTATACATTAGGAATTGTGATTTTAATTCATTGGTGTGTCTACTCTTAATGCATTGTTAGACATGTTTCTTATAACATAGTTAATGTTTTTACTTTACAATTTTAATATAGTATTGTTTTTATATTTGTGCAGATTTCTTATTGGTGGCTTTTAAGGGATTTTCTTTTGGCCTTACTTAAAGACACATGAGGAAACCTTCCATTAGTTTAAATTATATTATGCTACATTTTTGTATTGTTATAAAACATCTTGAGTTATTGTATGTGTTGCAAGCAATTATTGTATGGAAGGAGTTTAAATTGGATATTTGTTTTATTTTTACTTGTGGAATGTATGAATCTTCTTTTATAAATGTGTTGTTGAAATAAATGTGTTATTCAAATGTGAGGTTTGTTAAGGTTCAAAATTAAATGGCCACAGACTAAGGCCCAAAGAAGTAAAAAAACATTGGGCCCATTTTGCACAAAAAAATAAATGAATAATAAAACTGGAAAAGCTGGGCTCTTACAATAAGGAAAAGAGAGAAGAAAGAAAGAAAGGGGAAGAAGCCCAGAGGAATGGAATCTAGTGATTCACGAAAAAAAAAAGCCCAGAGGAATGGAATCTAGTGATTCACGAAAAAAAAAGCCCAAAATAGGCAGAACCGGCGAACCGAAGAAAGCCTGGAAAGAAGAACTGGGTCAGGATCCCAGAAGCCCCCAGAGTCAGGAGATCCCTGCACGCACGAAGTGAGATTAAAGCAAATTCAAAGAGAGATAAAAGACAAAGGGCATGCGGGTCTCATGCTCCAAACATGCAGTGGAGCCAGGAGGTACGCGTAGGAGCCTGGTCTCAACCATTTGGAGAAAGTGACAAGGAAGAATACAACTGAAAAAAGGGCTGGAGCACTGAGAAGAAAAAGCCAAAAAGCTTCAGACCAGCCAACGGAGAAATTTGGAAATAGAAAACTAGCTAAGGGACTTTCACTTGGTCGGACCAAAAAGCAAGAAAATATGAAGAAAAAGGGAAAAGACATGACCCTGAGCAACCTGGCACGGCACGAGCTCTAAGGGGCAAAAGGGAGAAATTGTTAGTACCCCTAGAGCCCGAAGTTGTGCTATAAAAAGAGGAAGGGGTCCATGCTACAGGGAAATTCAGACTAAGGGATAGAGAATTCATTTACGATTAGATCATTTGAGGCATTCACAATCTAAAGTCTTATAAAATTATAGAAAAGGCTCTGTAAACTTAAGAGAAAACAGAGGAACCGTTCCCGGTATCCCAAAGGCAGCCACTATAGTACATGCTTGGATTCAACAAATTCAAACTTTGCAAGCCTTTGAAGCTTGACTAGTTATCAAAGTCTATAACTTTTGAACTCAGCTGAACCTTGCACCACGTCTTAGTGAGCACTATAATCACAACTAAGGGAAATTAATAAAATACACCTCATTAATTAGGAGATCCCTAACTTGTTCTTGCATTATATTTCACTTGTTGTGCATACCTTTACTGTTAAAATGTCATTCAATACAGATATACTTGTTTGTTAGCTATTTGTATTGTAGGAAGCTTGTTTTGTGCACCAATCGGTTCTTAAACAGCCTTTTAGCTGCGGTGAACCAAGCCCAGTCCACCAAGAACATTTTATTCGACCCAGGATCCTTGGGCCATAGTGCTGGAGAAAAAAGGCATTCACACAAGGTTTTAATAATGTAATGATAGATTACAGGTTAATATCAAAGTTATGAAAAAAATAAAAACAGAAAATAAGTTTTAGCGACGAATTTTTTCATCACAAATATAGCAATAAAAAATTGTTTTAGTGACAAAATATTTCGTCACTAAATGTAGCAAAATTTTGCAAGAAATTGTTTTAGTGACGAAAATTTTTGTCGCTATATGTGCCTAGATTTTCTTAAGAATAGTTTTAGTGACGAATTTTTTCGTCACTATATGTACCCGAATATAGTTTTAGTGACGAAATTATTTGTCATTAAATATGATTTAACAAACTAAGGTGTTTTTAGTGACGAAATATTTCGTCACTGAATAATGTTTTTAGCTAGTAAAACATTTAGCGACAAAACATTTTCGTCACTAAAAGTCTTTTTAAAAAAAAAACAAATCGGACTTTTAGTGACGAAATTTTTTGTCACCACCCAGGACTTTTAGTGACGGGGTTTTAGCGATGAAATGAGTTTCATCACTACAAGTCCGATTTCATCACTAAAGGTTCATAGTAATGAAAAACTGGACTAAAGGTTTGTAGTGATCAAAGGTTCCTAGCGATGAGACGAGTTAGGAGGAATATAGTCTCCATCAAGAAAAAAGAGATAAGTATACAAAAGATGAATACAATTGTCGCTCTTATCTTTTGAATTGTTTTGCAAATCATTTTTATGATTATTATGATACAACTTATAATTCTGCCAAAAAAATTTGGAAAGCTTTACAAAGCAAGTATGATACCAAAGAGGCAAGTGCAAAAAAGTATGCTGCTAGTTGATTTTTCCGTTACCAAATGATGGATGAAAAATCAATGGTGGATCAAGCACAAGACTTCCAAATGATTGTGGCAAAATTGTGATTCGAAGGCATAAAGATTGGAGACAATTTGGTGGTAGCTGACATAATTGATAAACTACCACAATCTTAGAGGGAGTTCCAACAGACTTTGCGGCACAAACAAAAGGAGACATCTTTGGAGACTTTGATCATACGCATCTGTGTGGAGGAAGAGGCTAGAGGACAAGAGGCACTCATGACACAAGAGAGTAATGGTAATTTCACGATAAAGGTAAATCTTATTTCAGCCAATAATAATATGCCCAAAAATCATTTTCCTAGAAATGGTCAATTAAAGCCTAAAAAGAGAGCCTTTAAAAATAATAATAGTCCTCAAGGAAGGAGAAACCCAAATAAAAATTACAATAAGAACCAAGGACCCCCTTACAAGATCAATTTAATATATCCTGTTTTTTCTGTGGCAAGAATGAGCATATTGCTTGATTTTGCAAATTTCAAAAACGTGAATCTGTCCCGCAAGCTAACGTAATCGAAGAGCCTTTAGTGGCTATAATTACAGACATCAATATGGTGCAATATGTTGAAGGATAGTGGGTAGATTTTGGTGCTAATAAGCACGTCTGCTATGACAAAAATTATTCAAATTGTACACTTCTTTTGAAGAAGAAAAAACTATTATGCTTGGTGATTCTAGCAAAACCAAGGTTCTTGGGAGTGGTGAGGTTGAATTGGAATTCACTTCTGGACGTGTGCTAACATTGAAAAATGTACTTTACACTCCGTTCATGAAGAAGAATTTGATTTCAAGTTTTTTACTTAACAAGGCTGGCTTCAAGCAAATTATGAAATTTGATAATTATGTAATCACTAAAAAGGGATCATTTGTCGGCAAAGGTCATGCTTGTGATGGAATGTTTAAATTGAATATTGAAAATAATAAAGTATCTACCAGTTTAGTTTATATGCTTTCTTTTATTAATTTTTGGCATACTCATTTGTGTCATATAAATAATAGATATGTGGGAATCATGAGTAGTTTAGGATTAATTCCAAAACTGTCAAAAGATTTTGAAAAATGTGAAACTTGTGGTCAAGCTGATTACAAAAAAAACCTCATAAAAGTGTTGTAAGAAATACCGAATTGTTTGAGTTAATTCACTCCGATTTATGTGAATTTGAGGAAATTTTAACTTGTGGAGGAAATAAATATATTATCACTTCTATTGATGATTTCTCAAAATATACAACTATTTATTTGTTGAAAAATAAAAGTGATTCTTTTGAAAAATTTCAAGATTTTTTAAAAAAAGTAAAAAATCAATTCGGTAAAAAAATAAAAAGAATAAGAAGTGATAGAGGCCGTGAGTATAAATCAAGTGCATTCAACTCATTTGTTCAGTTTTTGGGAATTAACCATGAAACTACTGCACCATATTCACCTGTTTCTAATAGTGTGGCTGAAAGAAAAAATAGAATTTTAATTTAGTTGACAAATGTCATGTAAATTGAATTTGGTGCATCTTTACATTTTTGGAATGAAGCTATTTTAA
This sequence comes from Quercus variabilis, assembly GCA_030445155.1. Classification (NCBI taxonomy): domain Eukaryota; kingdom Viridiplantae; phylum Streptophyta; class Magnoliopsida; order Fagales; family Fagaceae; genus Quercus; species Quercus variabilis. The sequence goes on along the minus strand of CP129446.1, from coordinate 84,527,746 downwards.
CTTCATGTCATGTTTTGAGTAAGGTGTCACATAAAAAGTCACACACCACACCTTTTACAATATGGAAAGGACATAAGTCAAATTTGGGATATTTGAGAGTATGAGGTTGTCTTGCTTATGTAAGGCTTACTGACACTAAAATGCCTAAATTAGGTATAAAAGCTACTACCTATACTTTTCTTAGTTATGCGATTAATAATGCAACCTATAGATTTTTTGATCTTAAAAACAAAATAATTTTTTAATCTAGTGATGCAATTTTTCATGAAGAAAAATTTCCTTTTAAATTGGAAAATAGTGGGGGTGAAGAAAATATTTTGTCACAACCTAGTTCTTCTACTTCACATTTACAAAATCAAGAAAATTTTGAAATGGAACCTAGAAGGAGTAAAAAAGTTAGAGTTGAAAAGGATTTTGGTCATGATTATTATGTTTCTAACACTGAGGAAAATCCCCAAAATTTAAAGGATGCTTTAACATCACCTGATGCTATATTTTAGAAAAAGGCTATAAATGATGAGACAGAATCTTTAATTTCTAATAAATTTTGGAAATTAGTAGATTTTCCACTAGGTTGTAAGATCATAGGTTGTAAATGGGTCCTTAGAAAAAAGTTGAAATCAGATGGATCAATAGATAAGTTTAAAGCTAGACTTATTGCAAAAGGCTTTAAACAAGAAGTTAATCTTGATTTCTTTGATACATTTTCTCCGGTAATAAGAATTACATCTATTAGATTGTTAATTGCTATTACTGCAATTTTTTATTTGAAAATTCATCAAATAGATGTAAAAACTGCTTTTCTAAATGGGGACCTAAAGGAAGAGATTTATATGAATTAACCCGAAGGCTTTGTAGAGCTTGGACAAGAAAGTAAGGTAAGTAAGCTAACTAAATCCCTATCTGGCTTAAAACAAGCACCTAAGCAGTGGGATGAAAAGTTTGATTCCTGCATGATTGAGAATGGTTATAAATCAAATGAATGTGATAAATGTATTTATTCTAAATCATGAAATAATCTACATGTTATTATTAGTCTCTATGTGGATGATATGTTGATTTTTAGGTCAAATATGCATGTTATAAATGAGACAAAAAATATGCTTAAAAGCCATTTTGATATGAAAGATCTTGGTGAGGCTAATTTTATTTTGGGCATGAAAATTATAAAAGCGTGTGATGGAATATATCTTGATCAATTACATTATGTTGTGAAAATATTGAGAAAATATAATTTTCATGATCACAAAAGTGTAGCTACTCCTTTTGATTCTAGTGTTCATTTATTTCTTGTAAATAATGATGATGATATTTTTAATCAAAAGGATTATGCTAGTATCATTGGTAGTTTGCGTTATGTTACTGATTGTACTAGACCTGATATTGCATATGCAGTAGGAGTGCTTAGCAAATTTACTAGCAAGTCTAGTAAAAATCATTGGCTAGTTATTGAGCGAGTCAAAAGATATTTAATTAGTACCAAAAATTATGGCTTATTTTATAAAAACTACCCTACTATGATTGAAGCTTTTAGTGATGTCGATTGGAATACTTTGTCAAGTGATTCTCTCTTTACCACTAGTTATATTTTTACCTTACGTAGTGGTGCTATTTGTTGGAAATCTAAAAAGCAAACAATAATTGCTAATTCAACAATAGAAGCTGAATTAATAGCATTAGCTTCAGCTGGTGAAGAGGCAAATTGGCTTAGAGATTTGTTATATGAAATTCCACTTTGGAAAAAGCCAATTCCACCTAATTAATTCATTGTGATAGCACTGCTACAATTGGTAGAGTTAAAAACCACTACTACAATGGTAAATCCATACCTATAAGAAGAAAGTACAGTACCGTGCGATCTTATTTGAGTAGTGGCATCATAACTATGAATTATATTAAATCTAATGATAATCTTGTAGATACATTTACCAATACCTTGGCAAAAGATAGAGTTTAGAATACATCGAGGGAGATGAGACTAAAGTCCATAAAATTATGAGCCATGTATGAGGATACCAAACACAAGGATACCCAACTCAAGTACTAGAGATCCAGAAAATTGGGTTCAATGGGAAAAACGAATCATACGATGGTTATAAGAAATGCACAATTTATTTTTTTAATTATTTATTTTGTAAATAATTTTTTAATTGTTCATCCTTATGATGTAAGTACATTTATCCAGTAATGTGGAGAGGTTGAGTAAAAAAACTCTTAATGAAATTTGTAACTCCTATGAGTGGGGTGTTAGAATTACAAGAGTACCCTTTACAAAATTTCACCTATGTGAGCGTGGGGTTGGGACCACTTCCTATGAGATTTGAACTTAATCTCAAATACACTCATGAAGCCAGGATCAGCACATAGCTATAAATCGCTAGCTATAAAAGCTCATGTCAAAACTTGGGTTGTTATGTGTAAGCAGTGACGCTTAATTTCCTTGAAGCAGTCATAGTTCAAGTCGGAGACCACTACGACTCTGGAGTTGAGATCGCTGTTTTATTAAGTGAAGGTTCAATGCAGAGAACACCTTAATGATGCATAGTGACCTGTCTTTGCCTAGTAATCTCTCTTTAACTAAAAATTTTAATATTAAAATGTGTGGGGGATTGTTGGAGCATTTTAATATTAAATAATTAAAATGAATAAATGTTACAACATAAATGTAAAGATATGGAAGTGAATATGGAAGATGAGTAGTTAGTGAAAATATTTAATCCCACATTGAAAATGAGAGAGACTATTTTATTCTTTCTAATTGTGGTGATTAATGGGCTAACATGAATTGTCTAAGATATTGGGCTAGATACATGTACAAGGGAGAGGTGAAGGATGGAGGTATCAAAAATGAAAATGAATCAGCCTCTTGGATCATCCTACTTGACAGCCCATTCAGAGTAATTACCATATCCATTGGTGAGTGAGTAACCCGAATTAATACTCTATTTTTATTATGGAGAATGAAAAGCCATTAACTCATTTAATGGACTATCTGTTTGGGCATTTTCATTATTCAAAAACTCCTTATCACTATTAATTGTGTAACTCTAGCTCATCATATTAATATTCAACAACTAATCTTGTAACACCCACTACATCATAATAATGGACATAATTAATCAAATTAAATTAGGTAGTAATTTCGTGAGGCCCATTGAGCCTATAAATAGAGACTCATTCAAACCCAATCCAAGTTACTTCAAAAATACACTAAATAAAATAGAGGGGTTCTTGGCAAAGAATGATGTTCTTTCTGGTGAAGTTTTGGGTTTGAACACTTTGTGCAAAGGTTGTTCTAAGCATACAACACTTGTTGAGCTATTGTATCCTGGGAAGATAAGTTAGAGACAGTCTACACTGGTTACAAAGTTTAGCGAACCAATGGCTTGAATCTCCTTAAAGAAAGTGAGTGCCGCACCTCAGTCCAAATAATGTTGTGTAATTTCTCTCTTTGTATTAATAAAATTTAGAAGTATTATTTAGTTTCTCTTTATGTTATTTTCATTATCATTGTGTTTACACCAACATAAATAATAGTAAAAATAAGCTGAATAGTAACAAAAACAAACTAAATAATAAAATAAGCTAACTTTAAACTCTAATCCCCAACAAAACCTAAGTTAGGGTGGCTTCCAACCAATTTCTTAATTTTGTGCAATGTTTGGGCTTCTTTGTTTTGTTCTTGTTCAAGCCTCATTTTCTAACTTCGGGACAGCTCCCCAGAATCCACAGTAACTACCTTGGAGCAAGCCTAAAGTGGGTGGGCCGAATATATGTGAAGAAAAATCAAAGGCCCGAAGACCCAAAAAGAAAAATGAAGGCCGTAGCATGAAAATTGTTAAAATTATTAAAGGTGTCAAGAATACGCAATCTAATAATTAGGAAGTGTTTAGTAGAGTAGTTTAAGATAAGATTTTTGTAATTTTTTCAAATACGTATAAGTGAAAAAGTATATGAAAATGTGTGTAATGTTGTTTAAAATGTAAAAATGTGAGTTTGAGATTGAAAAACAAATGGGCCCTAACATGAAACTAAGATAATTATTTTTAGAAGAAATTGTAGCCAATTTATTCGTATTTTAATTAATTCAAAAAAAAAACAATACTTCAGGTTTTTTTTTTTTTTTGAATTAAAAATAAAATTTGTGAGTGGCGCAATTAGTTGGGGTGGTCCTCTTTGGGTGTGACCATAGTTGCTTACTCATTAAGAAACTAACGCTGAGGGGGCCTTAATAATAAGAGTAAGATAGACTGAGCCATGGTCTGACTTTTGCTCCACCTAAAACACCATTGATTTCAAGCAGTACAGGGCAGTAATAAATCTAAAATTAAAAAAAGATCACATCGTCGCACTCAAAGGTTTGAACCTAAGATCTATACCCCAATCAAAACCCTGATCACTGCACCGTGGCTTTAAATATTTAATTACAACCAAACACTTCAATAATACATTTTTTACTGAAATGATTATTTTGCAAAATCAAAGAATTTTTAGTTTAAAATTACAGAAGCTTTTTGCTGAATTTATTCCAAATCAGTTTCCACAACAAATATGACATATTGTGAATTTTTTATTTATTTATTTATTTTATTTTTTATTTTTTTGTTGTGGGTATACCAGTGATCATATAAATTAATTATGAATAAGTCTATTACAATAAAGCTCAACCTTATTAAAAGCTAGCAAGTCCTCCACTATATTCGGTGAGTTAACAAAATTAACATAGTCAGGAGATAGGGTGGTTCCAAACTTAGCCAATGCATCAGCACATTGGTTTGCCTCCTTGAAAATATGTTAGACAATTGATTTATTTAATTTCTTCAATAGAGTCCTCCAAACATCAAGCAGAAGCTCCAACATAAGATTATTTATTGGTAATTAGTAAGCAGTAAAACAATAAGCTTGGCAACAAGCTCTACACATATATAATATGTTGGACAGTAAAACAATATGTCTAGCAAACATACTGTGATTAATAGATAATACAAGGGGTGTAAGTGATTGGTGAGTTTCAATTAGCTTAGGACATTTATAAATGAACCATTTAAAAAAAAAAAAATTGATGCCTCTTTCATAAAAAATGTAAAAAAGCTGTAAATTTTTTTCTTTTTTCATAAATATAATTTTTTTAAAAATGTCTTAAAAAAATGTACTTAGATCATCTGTTAATTTTTTTTTTCTATATTAAAATTTAGGAGTATTTGCATTAGCTCGTGCAACAATTCCTGTCTATTTTAGCATAAAAACTTATTTTTTTCTATTTTACATACTCACTTTTTGTAACATCTGTTTCTCAACAATCACCGTTCACTTACTTTATTTATTATTGAAATACGTAAAGAAAGAATAAATAACTAAATAAAAATAAACAGTGTCAAATTTTTTGTGTAAATTCTACCTATTTTTCTATTAATAAACATACTAATGTAAACGCTTTAAAAGTAGCATCTAGTACATAGTCACTAATCTACACACTCTTACACAAATAAAAAAATTGAATTGAAATCAAGAAGTCACGATTTTATCTAATATGTGCACGCAAAGAGCATGTGAATCAGAATCTTCCCATATATTAATATGATTAGTTCTAGCAGAAAATAAGCTGTCACAATTTTTGCCACAATTATTTTGTGTGTCAAACTATGATTGATTGATTGTCACTCACATATTGACTCACCACTCTTTCCCTACCATTCACAATATGCACATGAAAAGTAATAACACAAATTGTGCCATTTTTCATGATCTTAGAATTTTTCTATTATTAATATAGCTCAATATAATATCACGACCCTCTGGTCTTGAGTCTTTAGTACTTATTTGGGAAGTGCGTTTTGCGCGTTTTCTATCGATGCGTTTTTGGATGGTGGGTTTCATGCACTGTTCACAAAATTCGCAAGTACTTTTTTAGTAAAATTTTCATTAAAATTAGGTCTCACGGCACTATTTACATTATTTTATTATACTATCTTTAATTTTTAGTTTCCACCGATGAACGATATTCAAACCGATTCTTAACCTTTACCAACCTAAGGCCCAAAAAAAAAAAAATAGTTGGAGGGTTCCGTCAGTCACGCTACGTGGCTGGCTCACAGTTTTTTTTTTTCATTGACGTTGGACGTGGTAAAAGTAAAACCATTTAAACCACCTTCTTTTTGCCCACCTATTTTTATATTGTATTATCATTAATTATGTTTTGGTTAGCCACTTAGCCCACAGTTTTTGACTACTTCACTGAACTTTCCTTGCTTCCTTCTTATCTCCTTCCTTTTTTAAAGGCTATCTATTTAGCTTTCTTCCGTTTTCAGACGTAGTCGTTGAATACAAGTACACAACACTATCTTTCACTTCCCAAGTTTTCATCTTTTTCCATCTGGGTATATTTCTCTTTCACACACAAATATTTGCAAGGCAAAAAAAAAAAAAAAAAAAAAAATCGAAATCTTTTCTTGTTTTAGAGAGCTCGGGTTGTTGTTGTTGTAAATCAGTGGCTGGAAATGCTCCCTGGTGTTGAATGTGCCCGAAGGAGACGGCTCCATCAGAGCGTGGCAGGGGGCCGGGAATCAGCATATTTGGCTGCCAATGGAGGAACAAGGCGGTCCTGTCTTTCTTTATACCCTACCAACAATGAAACCCATCATACCACTTTTTCTTTAATGGTACTTACTTACTTACATACATACATACATACATACCCTTCTCAAATCTCAATCTCTTTTTCTCTATTATTGTCTGTTCCACATATAAATATGTTTATTTTTGTTTTTAATGTTTTAATAATTTTGTTTAAATTTGATCCAAGAGCAGGAACACCAAGCGTATCAGGATGTGGAATTGGGAGGAGTAGCTAAAGAGGCTAGGGAGAGATTAGATGAAAGGCTGAAATTGAGACCACAAAGAAAATCCCACAACAAAAGGTAAGATTTTTTTTTTTTTTTTAATTCAAGGCGCACGTTAGCTAAACTATTATTGTTCTTGCTAACATGCGCCAGAAAACTAAAATTTTAAATTTCATTTTCAGTCTTCATAGATATGTATATTTATATGTTTTTACGGTCGATTTAATTTTATAGGGATAACAGTATCAGCAAAGGCTGCTTGAGGTGTGTAGAGGAGTTGCAGAGAGATGGAGAGTTGTATGGGTCAAAGAAGAGTGGCTCAAAGCTGTTAAATTGGGCCAAATTTAGCTGGAATGTCTCGGTAGAAGGCAAATGCGCTGTTTGCATGTGAGATAGCCCTTAATTTTGTTCTTTTTGAATGAACGTGACATAAGATTGCTTGGTAAACATGTAGCTGAATAATTTTTAGTTTTTTCCCTGTTGATAACCGTAACACTTTTTACGGGAATTTCTATAACATTTAAACATGTAATTCCACGCCACTGAAAACTGCTGAACAACTATACGAGAAATCTCCCACCTTTTTGTTGTAGAATGTAAGTACCTTAGTTACAATTACATAATGATATATGGTTTTGAATTATAAAGTGGGTGTCAACATTTTTATTTTTATAATTGGATAGTTGGAAGCGGGGATTTGAACATGCTTTTCAAAATGTGTCTGAACTATTTAAGCTTCTTTTTTCTTTTCTTTTTTCTTTATTTTTGGATAAGTAGATAGTTGGAGGTGACGGTCTTGGAGTCTTTTGGCTAAATATTGTCAAAATTAAAACATTTTTGCATTATAGGTACTGTTTGAAGTTTTTTGGCAAAATGAGGAGAGAGGTTGAATTTCGGCAACAGCGTTGCCGAAATTCAAGAAAAAGGAGGAGAGAGAATGAGAAAATACGAGGAGAGAGAAAAACTTGAATTACGGCAATGGTATTGCCATAATTCCTCTGCCCAATCTGCCTGGATTTGTGCGTGTGAGGAGTGCAATGTGTGAGTGCCAAAAAAAAAAAAAAATCCCACAATTTCGGCAATACCATTGCCAAAATTGTGGGGAATTTTTTTTTTTTTTTTTATTTGTGGCAATGGTATTTTGGCAATACCATTGCCACAATTGTGGAGAATTTTTTTTTTTTTTTTTTTAATTTGTGGCAATGGTATTTTGGCAATACCATTGCTACAATTGTGGGGAATTTCTTTTTTTTTTTTACTAATTTTGGCAATGGTGTTGCGGAATTTCGGCAATAGGAAAAAATAAGTTTTTCTTTTGGCAATGTCATTGTCCCATTTGACAAAAAAAAATTTCCCTAATACCGTTTAGAAAAAAAATTTTATTTTTATTTTTTCTTAATTGTGGCAATTGAAACAATTTCGGCAATGTGATTGCCACAATTGAAGAAAAAAAACCCCACAATTGAAAAAAAAAAAAAAAATTTCCCCACAATTGTGGCAATGATATTGCCGAAATACCATTGCCACAAATAAAAAAAAAAAAAAAAATTTCCCCACAATTGTGGCAATGGTATTGCCGAAATACCATTGCCACAAATTAAAAAAAAATTTCCCCACAATTGTGGCAACGGCAATACCATTGCCACAAATTAAAAAAAAAAAAAAATTTCCCCACAATTGTGGCAATGGTATTGCCGAAATACCATTGCCATAAAAAAAAAAAAAAATTCCCCACAATTTCAGCAATGGTATTGTCGAAATTGTGGGATTTTTTTTTTTTTTTGGGGGGGCACTCACACATTGCACTCCTCACACGCACAAACCCGGGCAGATTGGGCAGAGGAATTATAGGTACTGTTTGAAGTTTTTTGGCAAAATGAGGAGAGAGGTTGAATTTCGGCAACAGCGTTGCCGAAATTCAAGAAAAAGGAGGAGAGAGAATGAGAAAATACAAGGAGAGAGAAAAACTTGAATTACGGCAATGATATTGCCGTAATTCCTCTGCCCAATCTGCCCGGGTTTGTGCGTGTGAGGAGTGCAATGTGTAAGTGCCCAAAAAAAAAAAAAATCCCACAATTTCGGCAATACCATTGCCGAAATTGTGGGGAATTTTTTTTTTTTTTTTTTTTATTTGTGCCAAGGGTATTTTGGAAATACCATTCCAAAATTTGTGGGGAATTTTTTTTTTTTTTTTTTTTTTTTTTTTTTTTTTTTTTTTAATTTGTGGCAATGGTATTTCAGCAATACCATTGCCACAATTGTGGGAAATTTTTTTTTTTTTTTTTTTTTAATTTGTGGCAATGGTATTTTGGCAATACCATTGCTACAATTGTGGGGAATTTTTTTTTTTTTTTTTTTTTTAATTTGTGGCAATGGTATTTTGGCAATACCATTGCTACAATTGTGGGGAATTTTTTTTTTTTTTTTTTTACTAATTGTGGCAATGGCGTTGCGGAATTTCGGCAATAGGAAAAAATAAGTTTTTCTTTTGGCAATGTCATTGTCCCATTTGAAAAAAAAAAATTTCCCTAATACCGTTTAGAAAAAAAAATTTATTTTTATTTTTTCTTAATTGTGGCAATTGAAACAATTTCGGCAATGCGATTGCCACAATTGAAAAAAAAAAACCCCACAATTGAAAAAAAAAAAAAAAATTTCCCCACAATTGTGGCAATGATATTGCCGAAATACTATTGCCACCAAAAAAAAAAAAAATTTGCCCACAATTGTGGCAATGGTATTGCCGAAATACCATTGCCACAAATAAAATAAAAAAAAAAAAAAAATTCTCCACAATTGTGGCAATGGTATTGCCGAAATACCATTGCCACAAATTTAAAAAAAAAAAAAAAAAAAAAAATCCCCACAATTTGGGCAATGGTATTGCCGAAATACGATTGCCATAAAAAAAAAAAAAAAAAAATTCCCCATAATTTCGGCAATGGTATTGCCGAAATTGTGGGATTTTTTTTTTTTTTGGGCACTCACACATTGCACTCCTCACACGCACAAACCCGGGCAAATTGGGCAGAGGAATTACGGCAATACCATTGCCGTAATTTGAGTTTTTCTCTCTCCTCCACTTTTCTCATTCTCTCTCCTCTTTTTCTTGAATTTCGGCAACGCTGTTGCCGAAATTCAACCTCTCTCCTCATTTTGCCAAAAAACTTCAAACAGTACCTATAATGTAAAAATGTTTTAATTTTGGCAATATTTAGCCAAAAGACTCGACGGTCTTGACCATATTTTTAACTTGGAGGTGTCTGGTGTCAGGTGTCAATCAATTGATTTACTTTTGATAAATTTGTCTATAAATCCAACCTTTTATTTTCGGTACAAGTTCTATGCTGCTAAAAGATGATAAAAGTTTAGTTAATGCGTATCAAAAAAAAAAAAAAGTTTAGTTAATGTAGTTTAAGATTATATCCATACTTATTATCTTTTGAAAAATGTTACAGATATAAATTATTTTATAATATTTTTACAAACTCTGAGGTTTTAGTATTTTTTAAATAGTTATTCCAACTAAAAATGTAATGCTAGTGATAGATTCATATTAGAACTAGTAAGAATTTGTAATATAAGCAGTTTGTAAAAATATTGTAAAATAGTTTATATCTGTAATATTATTCATATCTTTTTATTGAAGTTGAATTTTGACAAATACACCATTGGAAAAATGATAAAACAATAATTTGAAATTACGTCTACAATAATTTTACAACAAATCATAAGTGGTTAGTTGTTATTGGTTCAAATTTGAAACTAACACTAAGATTACTTTTTTGTCCTAACAATAACAACCAGTAACACTAAGATTACTTTTTTGTCCCAATAATAACAACCAGTAACAACCTGCCACTTAGGATTTATTGTAAAAATGTTATAGACATATTATTTCTCAATGTTCATTCCGCCAAAGGTTATGAACCGCGCTCCCTAAAAATAGAGAGCAATTATGGCAGAATCTTAAAATGAAGAAGTAAGTAGGCTTTTTAGAAAATTTAATTTTCTTAAGGAAATAGTATTTAATGTATTGTCTTTTAAATAAAAATATAGAAATTTTCAAAACTATCGTCATAGTTCAATTCTAATGAAATAGAAAATTTCAAAACTATCATCTTTAAGTTCAATTCTATCAATTCTAATGAAATGAAAGAGGGGTATTAACTTTTTAAATAAAATAAATGATTTGTTAGGAATTTCATTTATTAACTTTTCAAAGGAGTTTTTATTTTGAGACATATCAAAATGGAATAGAAAACTAAACATTTTAAACATGCTAATACAAACAAAACCGTTATATAAAAAGTTAGTGTCCTTCTTTTATTTAAGGGTTTAGTTAATATATGTCTTTAAGATATTTGTTAATGAAATATTTAAAAAAAGTTTTAATACCATTCATTTTTTTTTATGGGTAAAAATTTAGATTTTATTAAACAGATAACTAACAGTTACATAACTCTCTATCTATTCTCAAGCTATCACTCAAAAATTCAAGTTCATCTTAAATCCATACAAAATCATGACTTAAGTTCTCTGCATATTTTTTGAAATTGTTAATTTTAATGATCTAGTGCGTAAAACTTATGCTAGTACACCTCATTCTGCGTAAAGCAATAATCCACTTTCCAGGTAACAATTTTCATTAATAAAAGTTATGAAACAGAGATACACAAATTAATTAAGCAGCATAAAGGGTGTTTGGTTTACCTGTTTTCATAACTCAATTCTTTCTTTCCATAACTCAATTCTAAAAAATGGTGGGACCCATAGCAAAAAGGTTGTTTGGCTACACAATAGCTCTGTTTCTATCACTCAATTCTCTAATTTTTGAGTTATGAGTTATAGAAACTGAAAACACATTTTGGCTATTTTCAGTTTTCATAACTCATAACTCAATGGTAATATTGTAATTAAACACATATAGGGGACCCACAAACAGTACCTAGCCGCATCTTTTGAATTTTTTTTTTTTTTTTTCATTTCTTCTCCTAGGTTGGCTGTTCGGTTCTTTTTTTTTTTTTTTTTTTTTTTCTTCTTCTTCTTCTTCTTTTTTCACTGATTCGGTCTATTCTTTCTTCTTCTTTTTTTCACTGGTTCGGTCTTCATGTTCTGGTTTTTTTTTTTTTTTTTTTTTTTTTTCACTGGGTTCGGTGAGTTTGGGTATTGAAAAAAAAAAAAAAAAGCTGCAACGAGTGACAAGTATGGGGCCCAAAAATAGTGTGAAAAATATTGAGTGATGGGAAGTAAGTGATGGTGCCAAACAAACATGGTATTTTAGAGTGATAGAAATTGAGTGATGAAATTTTTGCATCCAAATAGCCTCTTAGTCACTCATGGGCCATTATATAGTTTATGCGAATTCATCTATTCTATCGTCCGAACACATGTACACCAGTTGCCTTTGAAGGACTTTTGTCGAACACCTAACAAATATAGCCAAGATGTACTTAAATAGAACTTGGTTGATCTACAGGTGCTGATATAGAGAGAATCATAAATTTCATGCACCTAAAAAATTTGAGAATAATTTAATATACAAATTAGAAACCTGTTATGAGAAACAACCAAGACAATTAAAAATTTACAATATATACAAAAAAAAAAAAAAAAAAAAAAAAGAAGCTTCATGTGATATATGTTTATGCTTAATTAAATCTCACTTATCAAACAACTAATAATTTTTTTTTAATCTCACCATTTTTCGAATGGCATCATCAATTGGAAACAACTGGGCCTTCAGTTTCACAGGAGTATATTGTTCACAACAAAAAGATTTTGCCAAAAAAAAAAAAAAATGGAATCCAAATTATTTTGGGTTTATGTGATTTGTGACTTCTTGAAACCAAAAAAAATATGGGCCATACTATAGTATTTCCAACTAACATAGTGACTTGTTATATGGAAGGTACTTATCATAGCATTGTGCCCGATTTCTGAATCCTACCTTATGTTCAATTATAAACTACATCTAGTCCTAACTGGCTTTTATGTTTAAAATTATATGCAAAATGAAATCAATTAAGCTCCAGAAATAAATAAATAAATTCTAATATAAAGTTAAAATTTTATGAAACAAACATGAATTCTAATATCAACCTTTAAATAAATTATATAACATGCAACAAAGAAACCTAAAAAAGAAAAAGAAAAAAGAAACTATAGTAGCTAAATACAAATAAAACACTAATTAAAATTCATTGACATGCAAAAATTAATATCTAAAACTAAAGAAGCATACTTTGCTCAGAAACTTTTTTTATTTCGATAAGATCAAACCTGGTTTAGAAAACCTTAAATTAAAATAACAAAATTTAAATAGATTAGTAAACCAAAGGACCAAATAAAGAAAATAGGTAAGAGGGAAAATCCTAAAATTAAAGTAAAAACATCACTAACCATTTTAAAAACTCCAAACAACAAAGAATGACAACCCCCCAACTCAACAACATCTTTGCCAAAGAATGCAAATTGTGACACATAAAAAAATGTACATTCTGCATCACAACAGAATTCAAGTAAAAAAACCTGTCAATTCTCCAAACCTACAATGTAAAACAATAACCTCCAAATATAAAAAAGACATTTAATGATATTAATTTTTCCCGATGGGAAAAATACACACATTGCCTTACATGCTTATATGCATATAGGGCAGGACAATAGCTATCATAACCTCACTCTCAAGCCATTTTTGAAATCAAACATGCTCCAATTTTCTCAAAACAAAATTAAAACACAAATAAGTCATTCTATTCACTATAGCGACAATTTGTGAATGCAGTATTATGCAAAAAATATGAATGGTTTTGTATCATGGGCAACTAAACAGGCCTAAGAGATGTGCCTAATGAGGGAAACATGCAAAGAAAAATCCATTATCAGGTCTAATGCTATTTGCCTTAGTCAAATAGTTCGATAGTTGAAAGATTCATAATTTCTTTACAACTAAAAGTAATGGCTTATAGATCTTTATCGTGACCAACTCTAAAACATGACAGAGACTAATACCAACAATTTTCTTTTTTGGGGGAAATACCTATTGGGGAATGAGTCGTGGGCAACCTTGTAATCATTGTGGATTTGAAAAATCTTTTCCCTTCTTGGCCTGTGTTTACTCCATTGCCTTCTCTTCTTCTCTAATAACCCAGATTGCAAGCCAGAAAAATAAAAATAAAAATAGAAAACAAAACATGAAACTAAAACTCATGAAAAAAAAAAAAAAAAAAAAAAAAAAAAAACCAAAACCGAAAAATCCTAATAACAATTCAAGTAGAATTTGATCATCTAGGTTGTTTCTCTAATTTCAACAAAATCCCTAAATTGGCAGCAAACCTAATTGTAGACAATAGGATAATAGATTAGTTGAAAATTACCGAGAAAGAATGGTCTTATATTGGGGCTGGGCCAGAGATTGAAAAAGATTGCACCCATGGTCGTGCCTAGCACTATCCTCAAGTTTTCAAGCAAATAAAACTTACCGATGACTTTGTGGAACTGGGAGATGAAGGAAGAACGGTCTGACAATAGTGAAGAGGCCTCTCCCTCAGATCTCTCTCTCCAATTCTGTCTGCATCTTGTTAGATTTGTGTCACTTTGTCTCACGGTCATAGATGGTTTCTAATCTCTGTTGATATATGTTCGTTTATCTATACTACTATTTAAGGGGTTTCCTCTGTTTGGATTCCTCATTTTTTATGCCCAAAATACCCTCAAATTCATCTGTTTCTAAGGCTTAAATTATAAGGTTAGATATGTAAAATTAGTAATTTAAAAACTCCTAATTTTTAGCTAAATTAAAATTAAAAAAAAAAAAAAACCGTTTTTTCTCCCACTTCTCCATTTCTCTCTCACGTTAGTTTTCCACTTTTTTTTTTTTGTTGATAACTTTCCACTTTTTATTTTGATTAAATGTTTTCAACTTTTTAAATTAACAAAATCATTTTCCCCTTTTTTTAACCGATTAGATTTACCATGTTTCTCTCCTAAAAAATTGCTTTTAAATTGCCAACCACGTTTTCCACTTATACAATTACTAAACTCAAATTTTGTTTTCCCTTTTACAACAAATTGTAAACCAAATTCATTGTAAAATACATTTTTCATCAGTTTATTTGTAGTTCATACTTTCTCCACTAGCCACGATTGATCAGTTATTATGCAACTATATCGCAATATAACTGCACTTTCTTCTCTAACAAATTTTTTATATAAACAAATGCACTTTCTTCTCATCTCTTTTTTATCCTGTATCTATATATATTTTGTTTTTAGGTGGAGAGAAGAAGAGGCTGCCAAAAAGAGATTTGGCCAGTGGGGAGAGAAAGCATATCTTGGCCATTCTTCTTTTCTATTGCCACTCTAGAGTCTAGATCTAGAGCCATTCTGAATCCACTCATCTACTTGACTTTGGTAATTGGTAATATTCTCCCACCGAACAACTTCTTCTTTTTTTCTTTTTTTTTTTTTTTTTTTTTTTTTTTTTTTTTTTTTTTTTTTTTTTTCAGTCTCTTTAATATCTATTTGCTTTTAATTTTGCGGTACTGGTTCTTTTTTTTAAATATTTTCTCTAATTGTTTCACTTTGGTGTGAATTCTTTTTCAAAATATGGAAATGATATATATTTTTATCTCTTTTTAAAATATTGTTGTTCTTGCTTTGTCTTTTTAGTTTCTTTGTAAGTTTATCATGTTTATTTATTTTATGTGGGTTTAGTATACTTATTTGATTTCACAGACATTTACTTATTAATTACTTTTTCACAGACATTTCAAATTTCATTAGTTGGTCACTGATTCTTTAGCAGTTGGTTATGAAGTTGAATATTTAATATAATTTAATATAAAGAGTAATATTATGACTTACAAATTTTACTACATTTCTTATGTATTATTTATCACTAAAAAAATAAATTATTCTTCAATTAAACAAGTAATTATATTCATTGTCACATTTTTTTTGAATAATTATATTCATTGTCACATTAGTTTGTAAATGTTACTTAAAATATTTTGTAGTGTTACAATTATAATAAATAGCTTATGGCGCAAAATTAATAGAAAGTGAATACCAAGTCATGAATCCATAATGTAGAAACTACAGCTAGACATTAGTAAAATTTTACACCGTACATGACAAATAGATCATTATTAATTGAAAATTTTTATGAGTATTAGATATTTATTGCATTTTATTTTTGTTTTGACACAGAGAAACTGAAATTTAGTGGGAAAATTATAGCACAATAAATGTACAAAAATGTTTTGACACAAAGAAGATACAAAAATGTATTGGCAATTTTACAAATTCTACATTTACAAGGAATCTTTCAAATGTTTTATTAAAATTTGGTGATTAGAAAATGTAGTAATCCCAAATTTTAATAAATACTCTAAATTCACCCTTACCCAAAAAATGGAAGAGCCTCTGAAATAGTTTTTTTTTTTTTTTTTAATATATACCTTATGCCAAACGTTTAGTAGATAGTGAATCTTAATAGGCAAAACGAAAAGATATGATTGTTTATCGTTTTTAAAAGTAAATGCGGTGTAAAAACTTAAAAGGAAAAAAAAAATTAATTTATATGTAAATTGTGAAAGAGAAAAGACATAGGCAGTTTTATAATACTACAGCCGTAAGAGTTGTGTCCCTAGTTTGTAAGATTAGGAATTTTTTTTTTTCTTAAAGGTGAACATTTACCGAAAAGATTCTATTGTTTGTGTTTTTAATTGTATACGTGTCAAAAATTTATGTAGCCACATGACATAATGAGGAGCGGTCAACAAAAAGTCAAATATTGTTTGTGTTTTTAATTGTATACGTGTCAGTAATTTATGTAGCCACATGACGCAATAAGGAGCGGTCAACAAAAAGTCAAACGTTTTAGTTATTAATTATTATATATATATAAATATAGATATCTAGATTTGGCTTAAAATATATATAAATATATATATATATATATATATATATTTATTTATTTGTTTGTTTATATAGTATTGGATATGTGTTGAGAGATTTAAGCCAAAATAGGTTGTAAGTTTAAGTTTATAACTTTACATATAAGCTTGATTAATACTAAACGCAAACTTTTTGCTTGATTAATATTAAAGTCTGTTTGAAACAGTTTATTTACCTAAAACTGATAATTTTTTACTGAAAATACTAATAAAAGTAAAAACTAACTAAAATAGTACGGTAGAACCTATGAATAATATCAAAAAATAAAATGTGACCAATAAATAATAGCAAAAATAAGCTGAATAGTAACAAAAATAAGCTAAATAGTAAAATAAGCTAACTTTAAACTCTAATCCCAAACACAAACTAAGTTAGGGTGGCTATAAGGAGCGGTCAACAAAAAGTCAAACGTTTTAGTTATTAATTATTATATAGATATAAATATAGATATCTAGATTTGGCTTAAAATATATATAAATATATATATATATATATATATATTTATTTATTTATTTGTTTGTTTATATAGTATTGGATATGTGTTGAGAGATTTAAGCCAAAATAGGTTGTAAGTTTAAGTTTATAACTTTACATATAAGCTTGATTAATACTAAACGCAAACTTTTTGCTTGATTAATATTAAAGTCTGTTTGAAACAGTTTATTTAGCTAAAACTGATAACTTTTTACTGAAAGTACTATAAATAAAAGTAAAAGCTAACTAAAATAGTACGGTAGAACCTATGAACAATATCAAAAAATAAAATGTGACCAATAAATAATAGCAAAAATAAGCTGAATAGTAACAAAAATAAGCTAAATAGTAAAATAAGCTAACTTTAAACTCTAATCCCAAACACAAACTAAGTTAGGGTGGCTTCCAACCAATTTCTTGATTTTGTGCAATGTTTGGGTTTCTTTGTTCTTGTTCAAGCCTCATTTTCTGGCTTCGTGACAGCTCCCTAGAAGAATCCCCAATAACTAGCTTGGAGCAAGCCTAAAGTGGGTGGGCGGAATACATGTGAAGAAAAATCAAAGGCCCGAAGACCCAAAAAGAAAAATGAAGACCATAGCAGGAAAATTGTTAAAATTATTAAGAGTGTCAAGAAAATACAATCTAATAATTAGAATTTTAAAACATGAAACTAAAATAATTATTTTTAGTAGAAATTGTAGCCAATTTATTCGTATTTTAATTAATTCAAAAACAAACAATACTTCAGGTTTTTTTTTTTCAATTAAAAAAAAAAATTGTGAGTGGCGCAATTAGTTGTGGTGGTCCTCTTTGGGTGTGACCATAGTTGCTTACTCATTAAGAAACTAATGCTGAGGCTGAGGGGGTTAATAATAAGAGTAAAATAGACTGAGCCATGGTCTGACTTTTGCTCCACCTAAAAAACCATTGATTTCAAGCAGTACAGGCCCTACAGGGCAATAATAAATCTAAAATTATACAAAGATCACATCGTCGCACTAAAAGGTTTGAACCTAAGATCTATCCCCTAATCAAAACCCTGATCACTGCACCGTGGCTTTAAATATTTAATTACAACCAAACACTCAATAATACATTTTTGACTGAACTGATTATTTTGCAAAATCAAGGAATTTTTAGTTTAAAATTACAGAAGCTTTTTTGCTGAATTTTATTCCAAATCAGTTTCCACAACAAATATGACATATTGTAATTTTTTTAGGTATACCAATGCTGATATAAATTAATTACGAATAAGTTTATTATAATAAAGCTCGGCTTTGTTAAAAGCCAGCAAGTTCTTCACCATAGTCGATGAGTTAATAAAATTAATATAGTAGATAGGGTAGCTCCAAACTTAGCCAATGCATTAGCACATTAGTTTGTCTCCTTGAAAATATGTTGGACAGTTGATTTAGGGAATTTCTTCAATAGAGTCCTCCAATCATCAAGCAGAAGCTCCAACATAAGATTATTTATCAGTAATTAGTAAGCAGTAAAACAATGAGCTTGGCAACAAGCTTTATACATATATAATATGTTGGTCAGTAAAACAATATGTCTAGCAAATATATTGTGATTAATAGATAATAAAAGGGGTGTATAAGTGATTGGTGAGTTTCAATTAGCTTAGGACATTTATAAATGAACCATTAAAAAAAAAAATTGATGTCTCTTTCATAAAAAATGTAAAAAGCTGTAAATTTTTTTCTTTTTTCATAAATTTCTTTTTAAAATGTCTTAAATAAATGTACTTAGATCATCCGTTAATTTTTTTTTATATTAAAATTTAAGAGTATTCGCATCAGCTCGTGCAACAATTTTTGTCTATTTTAGCATAAAAACCTACTTTTTTTTTTTTTACATGCTCACTTTTTAAAACATTTCATATTAGATTATTTACTTTATACTATATTTCATTAAAATATCAATTTTTCTTAATTTTTAAAATTGTTTCTCTTTCATTATACACGGCAACCACCATTCACTTATTTAATTTATTCTTGAGATACCTAAAGAAGTAATAAACAACTAAATAAAAATAAACAGTGTCAAATTTAAATAGTTAATGTGGGTCATTTTTAGACAAAATTATGTAAATTCTAACTATTTTTCTATTAATAAACATACTAATGTGAATGCTTTAAATGTAGCACCTATTACATAGTAACTAATATACACACTCTTACACAAATAAAAAATTGAATTGAAATCAAGAAGCCACAATTTCATCCGATATGTGCACGCAAAGAGCATGTGAATTAAAATCTTCCCATTTATTAATATGAGTAGTTCTAGTACAAAATAAATTGTCACAATTTTTGTCACAACTATTTTTTGTGTCAAATTGTGATTTACTAATTATCACTCACATATTGACCAACCACTTTTTCTTTACCATTCACAATATGTCACTTGAAAAGTAACGACACAAATTATGCAATTTTTCATGATCTTAGAATTTTTCAATTATTAATATAGCTCAATGTAATATCACGAGTTACGATTCTCTGGTCTTGAGTCTTTAGTCTTTCTTTGCCAACCTTAGGCCCAAAAAAAAAAAAAAAAAGTTGGAGGGTTTGGTCAGTCACGCTACTGGCTGGCTCACAGTGTTGAGTTTCACGGAAGTTTCTTTAAGGAGCATTGACGTTGGAGGTCGTAAAAGTAAAACCACCATCTTTTTGCCTACCTATTTTTATATTGTATTATCTTTAATTATGTTTTGGTTAGCCCACAGTTTTTGACAACTTCGCTGAACTTTCCTTGCTTCCTTCTTATCTCCTTCCTTTTTTAAAGGCTGTCTATTTAGCTTTCTTCTTTTCTCGGACACAGGAGTTGAATACAATTACACAACACTTTCTTTCACTTCCCAAGTTTTCATCTTTTTACATCTGGGTATATTTCTCTTTTCACACACAAATATTTGCAAGCAAAAAAAAAAAATTTCTTGTTTTAGAGAGCTCGTGTTGTTGTTGTTGTAAATCAATGGCTGGAATGCTACCTGGTGTTGAATGTGCCCGAAGGAGACGGCTCCATCAGAGCGTTGCAGGGGGCCCGGAATCAGTAAATTTGGCTGCCAATGGAGGAACAAGGCGGTCCTGTCTTTCTTTATACCCTACCAACAATGAAACCCATCATACCACTTTTTCTTTAATGGTACTTACTTACATACATACATACATAACCTTCTCAAATCTCAATCTCGTTTTCTCTATTATTGTCTATTCCACATATAAACATGTTTATTTTTGTTTTTAATGTTTTAATAATTTTGTTTAAATTTGATCCGAAAGCAGGAACACCAAGCGTATAAGGATGTGGAATTGGGAGGAGTAGCTAAAGAGGCTAGGGAGAGATTAGATGAAAGGCTGAAACTGAGACCACAAAGAAAATCCCACAACAAAAGGTAAGGGGGTTTTTTTTTTTTAATATATATTTCAAGGCGCACGTTAGCTAAACTATTATGGTTCTTGCTAACATGCGCCCGAAAACTAAAATTTTAAATTTCATTTTCAATCTTCATAGTTATGTATATTTATATGTTTTAATGGTCGATTTAATTTTATAGGGATAACAGTATCAGCAAAGGCTGCTTGAGGTGTGTGGAGGAGTTGCAGAGAGATGGAGAGTTGTATGGGTCAAAGAAGAGTGGCTCAAAGCTGTTAAATTGGGCCAAATTTAGCTGGAATGTCTCGGTAGAAGGCAAATGCGCTGTTTGCATGTGAGATAGCCCTTAATTTTGTTCTTTTTGAATGAATGTGACATAAACATGTAGCTGAAGTTTTTGCCCTGTTGTTTGAAACAGAATTATGGATTTTTTTTTTTTTTTTGGTAGTACCCATGACACTTTTGACATGTATTTTTATATCATTCAAACACGTATTTCTGCCACCACTAGTAGTTTTTGTTGTATTATGTAAGTACCTTAGTACCTTACAATTACATAATGATATATAGTTTTGAATTATAAAGTGGGTGTCAACATTTTTATTTTTATAATTGGATAGTTGGAAGCAGGGATTTGAACATGCTTTTTTATTTTTTATTTTTTACTTTTGACATGAGCATCTATAGCGGCTCTCTCAAATGTGTCAAATGTCAAATATTTGGCGCACCAAACACCAAAAATCCCTTTTTATTAGATGTTTCAAATCTTATAAAATTTGCAACATGCTACAGTGTCCTCACAAATTTGCCACCGTATGAACATATGTGGCATATGCTTTTATTTTTTTATTTCTCTTTCTCTCTCATCTTTCCGTCAGTCTCACCCTTAAACCCCAATCCTCTCTTCTCAAACCCCAACCCTCACTGCTCTTTCACGCCCACGCTAACGATCACTTCCACGCCGATCTCTCTCTAGCAATGGTTTTTTTTTTTTTTTTTTTTTTTTTGGGCTGTGGTTTGATGGGTGGTATGGTCCTATTGTGTTGGTCGTTAAAGTTTTTGTGGTTGGGAGTAATGTCGGTGTCGATGTCAGTGATGACGAGGTCGGAGTCTAGGTTGACAGAGATGACGATGACGGCAATGAAGATGGTGGATTTAGAGTCTGGGTTGATTTGGACTAAGAAGGTTTTGGTTTTGGAAGTGGGTGTGGGTGAGGGTATGGAGGCGGTGGGTTTGTCGGGGTTTGTGGTTGAGGTGGTGGTGGTGGTGGTGGGGTTTCCGATTTGAATGATAAAACATCTAATAAATGGGATGTTGTAAAATGATGTGGTAAAATAATAAAATATATCTTTGGTGTGGCAAAATGGCATAAATTATGCCACAGCTACTATGAATGCTCTAACATTCAAACACGTATTTCTCCCACCTCCAGTTGTTTTTGTTGTAGTATGTAAGTAGCTTAGTACCTTACAATTACATGATGCTTATGGTTTTGAATTATAGAGTGGGTGTCAACATTTTTATTTATTTTTTTAATTTTTATAATTGGATAGTTGGAAGCGCCGAAGTGGGGATTTGAACATGCTTTTCAAAATGTGTCGATCAATATCGATCAATTGAACTATTTAGCTTCTTTTCTTTTTCTTTTTCTTTTTTTTCTTTTTTTTGGATAAGAAGATAGTTGGAGGTGAGGGTCTTGAACATATTTTTAACTTAGAGGTGTATGGTGTCAGGTGTCAATCAATTGATTTACTTTTGATAAATTTGTCTATAAATTCAACCTTTTATTTTTGGTACAAGTTCTATGCTGCCAAAAAATGATAAAAATTTAGTTACAAAATTTGTTGTAATTTAAGATTACAATCTTACTCAATATATTTTGAATAATGTTATAAATATAAATTATTTTATAATATTTTTACAAACTACTGATGTAGTTTTAGTATTTTCCAAATAGTTATTGCAAGTAAAAATGTGATGTTAGTGATGTTCTCATATTAGAACTAATAAGAATTTGCCACATAAGCAGTTTGTAAAAATGTTGTAAAATAATTTGTGTCTATAGTATTACTCATATCTTTTTATTGAAGATAAATTTGGACCAATACACCATTAGAAAAATGATAAAAAAAATAAATGTTCATTCCCCTAAAGGTTCTGGGGTATGAATCGTGCTCACTGAAAATAGGGAGCAATTATGGCATAATCTTAAAATGAAAAAGTAAGGAGGCTTTTTAGAAAATTAAATCTTAAGGAAATAGTATTTAATGTATTGTCTTTTAAATAAAAATATAGAAATTTTCAAAACTATCATCTTTAAGTTCAATTCTAATGAAATAGAAAATTTCAAAACTATCATGTTTAAGTTCAATTCTATTAATTCTAATGAAATGAAATGGGGGTATTAACTTTTTAAATAAAATAAATGATATGTAAGGAATTTCATTTATTAACTTTTCAAAGAGGTTTTTATTTTGAGACATATCAAAATGAAATAGAAAACTAAAAATTTTAAACATGCTAATACAAACAAAACCGTTATATAAAAAGTTAGTGCCCCTCATTTATTTAAGGGTTTGGTTAATATATGTCCTTGAAACATTTGTTAATGAACTATTTAAAAAAAAAAATTAATACCATTCATTTTTTTTGGGGTAAAAATTGAGATTTTATTAAATGGATAACTATCAATTACATAACTCTCTATTTTTTCTCAAGCTATCACTCAAAAATTCAAGTTCATCTTAAATCCATACAAAATCATAACTTAAGTTCTTTGCATATCTTGCAAGCTAAAGACCTCTTGCATTTTGAAGAAGATGACCAAAGCTTGAGTCATCATACTTACTCAATTATTGCTTTAATACTACTTTCATGGAAAATATAAAAAGTAGTTAAAAAAGTTAGTTACTATTTTCATTTCCCATTAAAAGTTTCTAATAATATTTTCTAAATTAATGACTTTAGGGCATTCGTAAACTTTTCATTTTATGTAAATGAAATTATGGAATAAGAGGACTAATAACACGCTATTTTATGAGTTGAAAATCCAACAACATTCATGCGATTTCAAGCCTAGAATTTACGTAGTCTCAATTTGAGGTTATTTTTTCAAACTAAGTTAATGACATGCTTATTATGGATTGAGATAAGGTTAGGTATTGCACATTAGCACCTGATGCAATAGCATTGAATGGTTAAGATTGAGAGTTGAAAAAAACAACTTTCAAGCTTAACTATTGAATAAAATAAAATAAAAGATAGTTAAATAATGGGTGTGGTAAAAAATTTTGTGAGAGAATTGCAATTGCACTGAATCTCAATCCGCTTATTACGGAGCTTGAAGGACTGTTTTGAAGTTTAAAAATCCACTTTTACCAAAAGAAACAATAATAAGAATAAAAGAACATGAATGCCTTCTTGAACCAAGATCGGTGCCTATAGACAAAACAGAGTCCCACTTCATATTGAACTAAGATCCGTGCCTATAGACCAGACCTTTTTAATTTTTTTTTTCATAGCAAACTTCATGACAGCTATCTAGATTTGGACCAATTCCCTCTTAATATGGGGTACAACTATCTCCTAAGGAACCCTATTTTTCTCCATAAATCGACCCTTTAATCCCTAAAAGCAAATGATTAGTAAATAGCAAGTGAATTGAACTTCAAACTAACTAAGCAACTCATGGGGAGAATTTGACAAAATTTTATTTAAAATTTTGTACCTATTTCACACAAAATTGAAAAAGAAAAAAAAAAAAAAAAAGTGAACCTCATCTTCATTCTTGCGTTTTTTCTCCCGAAGATTGAGATGGACTAGACCATTCCTTGTTCCCATATATTTATTCTTATTCATTTAAAAAAAAAAAAAAAAAGGAACACAGACAGTTGTACACCATTTTTAATAACAAATTACGGTGTTTAAAGGCAACATAGTTCAAGGGTCACTTCACATTGGGTTCAAGATGGTCACAGGACCACCTTGACCTGGAAAAAAAAATTACTATTGTGGGGTCATGGGCCTAAGTCATACAATTGGGTCTTGGGCTTTGGCTGAGAGCGTGGGGCTTTGGCCGAGATCGTGAGTAGTTCGAGTCTGAGAAGGAATATCTCCTTAGATAAACTAAATGCAGATTAGGTGTAGATTTTAATGATCAAAGTGACCTTTCAGGAAGCTCTAGTGATAGGGACGTGTGCCATAAACATACAAGAAATATGGAAACCTAAAAATATCCAAGAGAAAGCTGCTACCACCGCATTAAATGCTCTATAGCTCACTCTCTAACCACATTAATGAGGAAGTGACATCTGAACAGTACTTTTGCAGCCTTACAACCACCCCAGAATACTTTTAGAGGGAGCTGATAGGACAAGTATCAGCATAAATCATCAACTATCCACGTATAGGGTAAAGATGAAGGAAGAGATGTAGTACAAATAAGGGTAGAGACCCCAAAGAACAAAGAAAAGAAGAAGGAGGAGAGAAAGCAAGATAGCAATCTCAGCAACTCCTGTAACCATTGTCATCTAATATATACTAGAATAGAGCTCCTCGGATTGTGCTAAGGACAAACTTTCTCGCACAAACCGGGTTCATTTCTTGCTTGCTCATCCTCCAAAACCATATTAACTTTTATCCATGTACTAAAACCTAGCTCTTTAACCCACTTTCTACAAATTTATTATACTTAGCTCACTGGGCCAAGATCTCATACATTTTGTGCTTGTTTTGAAAATTGTGTCCTTACAATTGGTGCCGGCTGTAGGAAGAGCTTGTGTGATAATGAGTGCAACGATTAGTTATGGTAGGATCAAGCTCCCATCAGCAAGAGTCCCAGGGGAAAGCCATTATGGTGGCCAGTTTACTATGTGAGCAAGTTACTTCATGAGGCCAAAGTTCGTCATCTACCATTAGAGAAGGCCATTTTGGTGATGGTACATGTTACATGAAAGCTTCCCTATTTTTTCCAAGAGCACACAGTTATGGTCCTAACTCAGCTTCCGCTCAGGTCTATACTTCGAAATGCTGATTAAACGGGAATAATTGCTATATGGGGCATAGTTCTAGGAGCATTTTACATCAAATACATGCCTCGTACCTCCGTCAAGGGCTAGGTCCTTACAAATCTGGTGGTTGAGTTCGCTGAACCTTCATTAAAGGAAGTGGCAGCAACGCAAAGTATGGATGGAAAACCGGTTGGCACAATCTCCCTGCAAGAACCTTTATTCTTGAAGGTATATTATTCTAGAAGGTATATGTTGATGGTGCAACAAATCCAAGGGGCTTCGCAGCAGGGCTAGTTCTAGAAGGTATACAGTGACATCTTTATAAGTGATTAAACAGAACCTTAGCAATGACGGGTCCCTCGGACCTCCTGCTCTGGGGAAATTAACACACACTGGCATCTTTAGAAGTGGTTAAACAAAACCTTAGCTATGGCGGGTCTCTCGGACCTTCTGCTCTAGGGAAATTAACACACACTAGCATCTTTAAAAGTGGTTAAACAGAACCTTAGCTATGATGGGTCCCTCGAACCTCCTGCTCTAGGGAAATTAACACACACTAGCATCTTTAAAAGTGGTTAAACAGAACCTCTCGGACCTCCTGCTCTAGGGAAATTAACACACACTAGCATCTTTAGAAGTGGTTAAACAGAACCTTAGGTATGACAGGTCCCTTGGACCTCCTGCTCTGGGGAAATTAACACATACTGGCATCTTTAGAAGTGGTTAAATAGAACCTTAGTTATGACTGGTCCCTCGGACCTCCTGCTTTGGGAAAATTAACACTCAATGACAACTTTCTAAAGTGTTTAAACTGAAACTCAATCATGCCTCGGTCCTCAAACCAAATGATGTGGGAAGTTAACACTCTATGACAACTTTCTAAAGTGTTTAAACTGAAACTCAATCATGCCTCAGTCCTCTGACCAGATGATGTGGGTAAGTTAACATTCCATGCTATCTATTTGTTTCTTACTAAAGTGTCAAGACAAACCTAAGATCATAACCAACTCCTTAGATTGGTAGCTCTGAAAGGAGCAATTTACAGTACAAATATGGGGCGCGTAAAACGGCACTCCCACAGGTGTAAATCAAAGGATCAAGTAGAATTAGCTCTTAAGAATTCAAAACCCCACTTTTCTCCTCGGATGAGAGGAAAAAAACCAGAGTTTTGAGGGACTATTGTGGGGTTATAGGCCTGACCTAAGTCATATAATTGGGTCTTGGGATTTGGCTGAGAGCGTGGGGCTTTGGCCGAGATCGTGAGTAATCCAAGTCTGAGGAGGAATATCTCCTCGGATAAACTAAATACAGATTAGGTGTAGATCTTAATGATCCAAGTGACCTTCCAAGAAGCTCTAGTAATAGGGATGTGCACCATAAACGTACAAGAAATATGGGAACCCAAAAATATCTAAGAAAAAACTGCTACCGCCGCATTAAATGTTCTGTAGCTCACTCTCTAGCTGCATTAATGAGGAAGTGACCTCTGAACAATATTTTTGCAGCCTTACAACCACCCCAGAAGACTTCTAGAGGGGGCTGATGGGACAGGTATCAGCATAAACCATTACCTGTCCACGTGTAGGGTAAAGATGAAGGAAGAGATGTAGTATAAATAAGGGTAGAGACCCTAGAGAACAAAGAAAAGAAAAAGGAGGAGAGAAAGCAAGATAGCAATCTTAACAACTCCTATAACCATTGTCATCTAATATATACTGGAGCAGAGCTCCTTGGATTGTGCCGAGGACAAACTTTCTCGCACAAACTATGTTCAATTCTTGTTTGCTCATCCTCCAAAACCATTTTAACTGTTATCCATGCATTAAAGTTTAGCTCTTTGACCCACTCTCTACAAATTTATTATATTGAGCTCACTGGACCAAGATCTTATACATTTTGGACTTAGTCTGAAAATCGTGTCCCTACAACTATATATAAATTTTAAAAAATTTATGATTTTTTTTATTCTTTAAAAAAATTGTGACCACTCTAAATTTTTTTAAGTCCAACATAATTACACTTTGGACAAAGTTTGACAACAAACTTGGTTGTAGACTAAGGCTACAACTCCACTTAATTTTTTTTTATTAGATGTGAATTTTGACAAATCTACTGTTGTATTACATTTTCTTCTTATATTCTCCACACTTGCAAAATTTTAAGAAAATCAAAGATCAATAGATATGTTATTAATAAAAATTTTAAATTTCAAGTTTTTAAGCCTAAAATTATATATAAAAAATAAGTTTATGAATTGAATAGTAAATAATATCTGATTGGTATGAAATTTGACATGTGTTTTAAAAACATAAAAAATATGCAATTTAATAGTTAGATTTTCAAAATATGTAATCATGTTAATATTTTTTGTTAGAGTTGTAGCCTTCGCCTACAGTTAAGTTTGTATCCAAACTATATCCTCAAACTTTGGTTCCTTTAATAATATATTAGGTCCTTACAAATAAAAAGAAAAAGTCCAAGAAAATTTTTATTTAATAAAAAAATTTTGAAAGATATATAGCTTGCAGCATTTTGATAATTAGACTACCATGCAACGATTTCAAAATTAATAATAATAAAAAAAACTGTAAAAGAAAATTATAAGACTTTATGTATTTCATATTTGCGTGTTTATATATATATATATATATAGTTTTTTTCTTATTAAATTTTGTATAATTTAAATTTCTTAATAATTACCTTGAAAACAATTTCTGAAGCCGCCATTGAGTCATAGTTGTGAAAATTTTTATGAGAATTTTATGTGTTGTGTCCTTATAATTAACCATACAAAATTTAGTATCATGTGATTTAGACTTAAATGATGTAAGATCGGACTTTAATATACTTGTCATTACACAAGAAAATGGAGGAAATAACAAAGTGTGCTATGTGTAAACATATTCTCAATACATTTTATACTGTTTTATACTGTTTTATACCAACACAACCAAACAGTACCTTAACATTGCTTTAAATCTTCCTTTATGAAAATAGTGAAAGCTGTCCTAAAAATATTGCAATACCCATCAAAATGACAATTTGATTTGATTCACTCCTTTTTTTTTTTTTTTTTGGTAACAATGGAAAATCAACAAATGTGCACACTCTTAGTCTCTACAATTGGATTGCAATTAATTTCATAATATATATTGTATCTAAATTTTTAATATTGAATGCAGTCATACGTTTGAACTAACAAATTCTAGTACATTTATTCTAACCAAGCACGTGCATCAGTGCATGCCAACACTAATCAACTTTACAAAATTATAAATTTCAGCTGTCTTCACATCTACTATCTACATTTTGTGATTTATTTTTGCATCGAATCCTTTATACTAATAAATTGTTATTTGTCAGTGAGAAATTGAGAGTGTCACATTAGACAAAGGAAAATTATTGCGAGTCACATTATGAATCGGGGAACAGTTATGACTAATGATGGAGTTAGGTGTCCTTAATTTATAGTAATTAGACCAGGAAAAGAGCAACAGAGGGTTGCTTAGCGGACTCACCCACTACTAATACTTGTACGGCCTAAAACTTGGTTCCTCGTAATTTTACATAATTTTTTTTTAGTTTCTTCTAGAAATGCTTGAATGTGAGCTCCAGCAATGCAGGTTTGTCCTTGATGATCAAAGTGATAAACAGATCAGCAGAAATCTTATGGATTCAAATCGAGGGATTCTCTGTTCCCATTTTTTTTTTTCCTTAATTAAAGAAAAGTATGAGACCGTAGGCATATGCACTTCCATATAAATTTCTTATAATGACTTCTATATAAATGAAGTGATTTGTATTTTATTATAAAGAAAATAATCATTTGAATCCTCCCACTATTTTCTTATTTTTTATTTTATAAATTTCGTAGACTCTACCCCATATCGTTGGGGATAATTTCCAGATTTTAAGCCCATATAAGATATTACAATGAGGAAATAACCATACGGGAGTCTTCAAGTAAAACATTGATGTAGTGAGACATGAGTATGGCCTTAACTCAAAGCCTAGAGCTTGCATTTGATTAACCAAGAGTGAAGAGACGTCGTTATTTTGTTTGAATCCTTTTCCCCCTACAGCTAAATAAAACGTGTTAATCTAAAGTTAGGAATTTGAATCTTTTGAGGTAAAATTCTTTCCAACACTGTTTTAGTTTTTGATAACGTTGGGCTTAAGCTTTAGGTGGGTAACCATGAACAAAAAAGTGTCTTGTAATTAATAGTGCTTTTAAAGTCCTTATGTGTTGACAAGGCTGCTGCCTAGTTATTGAATTTCAATGTGCCAGAATCTGGTATTTAACAGATTTCGATGGCTATAGCTATTTGATCGATGGTAAAGCCTGGCTCTTGATAAATTGAGTCAATTCATCGAACTACGGGTTTATAGATCGTGATTTCAGCCCATTCAACCCATCAAGTTATTAAAGTTTCATGATTACAAGTAAAAGGTATCTAAGAAAACACTAAAACATGAGCCAATAACGGTTGAAGCTACTCTTGATTAGAGCACTCACATCAAGGTTTAACGATTACAAGCCAAAGGCCCTTAATTAAGTTATTAGGGTTTCATGATTAGAGCACTTGTATCAATTAATGCATAATAGCTTAAGGTGTAGATTTTGCACATTAAGTTTCAAAATTACCCACGTCAACTTATGTAAAATTATGTAAATTTTTACATTCTAATTATAGTAATTATGTAAATATACCTGACCAATGTACATATACATACCAATATTTTATTTATTTATCTCTCTCTCTCTCTCAATAGTAAAAAAATAAATGAAGAATGTATATTATATTTAATAGAATATAGAATAAATAATTTAATACAGATATTTTTGAAAAGTTATTATATAAAATAGGAAAATTAGGGTCTTTTGCTAAAATATATAGGATTTTTTTTGCACGAAAAATGGATTTATCATGACATAGACAGGCACTAGCGAAGCCAAGAGGACAGGCTGGGCAGTTCAGCGGCCCCACCCCCCCGACTCATCCTTAAATATCTTACATGCACCAGTATTAGAAATGTCTTGAATGCTTTGCCCTCCGTGACAGTCTAAAACAAGAAAAAATAAAAAAGGCTTTCTAATGCACGCTCTTCCAGGAAATGCTTTTCACTATTCACACACATTTAGCAATAAAAACAAGACCAATCCTATAAACACATTTTACAACAAATTTCACACCTACTAAATTGACATGTTATTGTTGATTTTTATATGAGCCTACTATTAACATTATATTACCATTCACGATTAATAACTTGTCACCTTATAAAGGTATATGTTTTTTTTGTCAATTTTGGTGTCTCTAAGCTTATTATAAAACAAATAGAGAATAAAAGGGAAAATAGAAGCCGTGGCTTTTTATTACTTGGTGAAGGGAGATTTAGGCAAGAGCATGACAAAGGTAGATCTAGGCATGACAAAGGTAGATCTAAGCAAAGTGAAGGCAAATATGGGCCAAGTGAAAGTAGAACTGGACGAAGCAAAGGTGGCTGTAGTCAGGTCAGTTTGAATTGAGTTTTAGAGAGGTAAAACCACCACCCAACATGAGAGTCAGCAAGTTTTGGATGGAAGCACCCGTTGTCGACTGCTAAGGCATCAGGTCGACTGGCAGTTGACTCAAATTCGGTTGGTTATATCAGGTGGATTTGTTGGCAGGTTCCAGTGGACACCCCTAAGTATATTGCCATACTCTAAATACTTTTAGAATGATTTATTTTCTTAGTTTATTTTATAATAATAAATTAGATTTATAATTATATTTTTTTTACATTAGTTTTTGTATTACACTTACAATTGATTATTATTAATATCAATTAATATATTTTAAGTTATTTTTTAAAAACATTGTCTTTTATTTTTGCCCCTTAAATTGAAATCCTTGCTCCACCGTGTTGACAAGACTTTTCTTTTTTTTTTTTTTTTTTTTTAGTGAACATTGATATGACCTGAAAAATAAGGTTCTTATATATCTCTTTAAATTGAAAAATAAGGTTCCTCTGAATACGCAGTTTCTCTTAGACTTTTATTTCGAGTTGACGTACAAATTGTTCTAAAATTCGGGTGTATTAATTAAAGATTGGGTTTCAGAATTCAGACTGTTCAATGAATGAACCACTCATGTTTGTTTCTGGTTTGCTTTCTCTTTGCCGGTTGAATAAGATACTACTAATTGTATGGTCTTTCTGCGTGGTAGAATAAGATACCACATTAAAAAAAGAAAAAAAAGGGAAAGGAAGTTGCATTGCAATTTGCAAATGATTTCGTAGCTTAATGATTTTAATTCTTTCAATGTAAAAGGTTCAACTCGTGAGGGTGGAATATAGGAGGGTTCTTTTTAAGATCTCTTGTAAGAAAGAGAGGGGGAGAGAGAATTGGTTTTATTACATAACAATGGACAAAAACTTCACAACTTGAGGACATCGACATACCACCTAACAATCTTCAAGCTTTTTCTCTACATGTTCTACTATTATGATGACAATGATGATAAAAAAGGGTTTTAGTGTCAAAAATCAATTATGAGTTCTTAACATATTTTTCATGCATATAAAGATGTCCCCAACTTGTATATGTAAATGATTCATTTATAATAAAATGACTAAGTAATTTTATGTTGATTTTCCAATCCTAATGCAAGCAATCAACCTAAGGTCACGACTCATTGTGAGCAAATTATACTAAACTGAGCACCATGTAAAAAACTCTACGTGTCTCACTTTATTTCGTAAAACACGATCCTCATATAGTTGTCCTTTGAGGTTCAGAAAATAACATACTAAAACGACATTAGAAAAAAATCGTTACACTCCCATAGAATTGTGTTACCCCTTGGGGTTTAGTAAATAACATATTAATTAAAACAATTGAGGAAAATGCTGACAATATTTAATGTACAATAATGTCACAAACACAACTTTTTTCACTAGATTTGTCTGAATTCTTGTTTTTATTTTTATTATTATCTGAGATAGAATTCTACTTTAATCTAATCTAAATATATGTATGTGAAGTTTCTAAAATCCTGGTCTTTTACCCCCTCACACATCACAAACATTTGATACTTGTAAAATGACTATCACTCTAAGGGTGTGCGGTAGTCATTATGGACATTCTTGAAATGGTTAACATTTTACCATTTCAATCATTGCAAAAAAATTTATAATTAAAAAAAAAAAAGAAAAAAAAAAAAGCGTTGAGTCTATATGTAACACGAAGATGCCGATTTGGTTAGTCACGTCACATGCGTTTACCATGCCACAAAAAGTGTGGATTGTGTATATATAGCCCAGTAGAATAGAAGTCGGTCATAGGTTGGTGAATTGCGTTGCAGCTTCCTTAGCTCCTTCCTTTTCTTTTACTTCTGAGTTTTGACCCAATGATAATTACCTTAAAGTATGACTAAACTAATCATCTAGAAAGAGTCTGAGTGAGTGTGTGTCTGTGTTTGTGAGATAAAGATTGTTGTGCAGCCATAATGTCCCGGACCCGGCTTTGTCTCCCACCATCTTTTAAATGATTTGTAACAATTAAAATGTTAAATTTCTCACATTTAAATAGTACTCCATCTCAATCAGAATTTCCTATTTAACTGTCATTTTAGGTATCTTTTCTTACTTTCCCATCATATGGACCCATTTGTTTTTCTTCTTAGTTTCGGATATAGCTTGAGTATAAGGCATACTAATATGAGAATTTGAAGATGAATTGTAAATAGCACCATCCCTTTTCTCCTTTTGAATTGTTTAGTTTGCTTGTTATCAATGGCTGGAAGCCTTCCAGGAGTCGAATGTGCTCGAAGAAGGCGGTTCCATCAGAGAGTGGCTTGGTCTGATTCACCAAATATGGCTGTGCACGGTGGATCAAGGCGCCCCTCTTTCTGCTTGTACACAAGCAACCATGATACTCATCATTCCTATACCTCTTCACTGGTACATCTCTCTCTCAAATTTTCTTTTTCTTTCTGTTTTGAGTATTTGTTACTAATGTCATTGAGCTAACACCAACAGAAAAAGCAGCAAAGAACTTTATTAAACCAAGTAAGCCAGGATGAGAAGCTAGAAGAAGTAGCCAGAGAAGCCAAGGAAAGATTAGATGGGAAGTTAAGAATACCAAGGAAATCATCAGAAACTAAAAGGTATATATAAATATAATTAGCTTTATGGTTTCAAGTTTCAACTTTCCAAGCAAATATTAGCAAAACCATTATGGTCTTTGCTAACACACGCATACTGGCTATGTAAATTAAGCTTTTTTAGCTAGATTCAAGAATCCACAACCCTCTCAGCTTATTTGAATGATATATTAATAAATTTTTTCCCAATTTTATATAATTGAATCTAGGAATAACAGTAACAAAGACAGGCTAAGGTGTGTGGAGGAAAGGTCAATGGTACTGGGAGAATTGCGCACACAGGTGTTTGGGTCAAAGAAGAGTGGGTCAAGAAGGTTCAGTTGGACCAAGTTGAGCTGGAAGGCTTCGGACCAAGATGACTGTGCTGTTTGCTTGGAACTGTTCAAAGCTGGTGAGACCCTAGTGCACCTGCCTTGTGCCCATAAATTCCATGTGAGATGCTTGGTGCCATGGCTAGAGAACAATGCTCATTGCCCCTGTTGTAGAATGGGGATAATACCCCAGTAATTAATATTTTTTTTTTTGGGTACTATTTTAGATACCTTAATTAAAGTCGCATTTGATGCAAACCATATAGCACCTTAAATGCAAAGTGTGAACATTATTGTGACGCTTCTCTTGCTAAAATCTACCAATTGTGTTTGTTCGTTTCAACATTGACAAAAGATCCAATGTGTATTAATTTGTCCAAAAACAAGGCTGGCTAATTTGCCACCATCACCCATATCCCATGATCCGGAAACAACGAAAATGTGTTTCCATTTTCCATCACTCTCACTCACTTTTTTGAGTTATGAGTGATAGAAAGTGAGAAACCAAAACAAAACCAAACAAGCACAAATGGTGTGGGTCCCACTAAAATTGAGTAATGGGTGATGAGAATTAGGTAAATCAAACATAGTCTTATATTTCCTGTTTGTAAATTATTGTTAGCCACCAAATTATACTATGATTTATAGTTAAATTAAGATTTTGACAGATTTTATGAGATAATTAAAAGGTCTTTTAAGAATCTGAAAGGCTTTTTGTCTATAATTTGTCAAGAACACTTATACATTTTGTTGCTAGGCTTAGGCATTATTAGCACAAGAAAGTACTATGAAGGAGGATTGTTTTCCCTTTTTTCCTTGGTTAGGACAGAGGGGAAATTCAAAATTGCTCTAAACTCTTCAGATTGTGATCACTGATCAGTGAAAAAATAGATCATGGCAAGGACGTGGACGTCATTGATTTTCTTAAAATGTTTAGTTTAGAATATTTAAAATCATGGTTGTGACATGTTAAGAGAATCAGTCCAAACATGATCTGACGAATCATACTAATGAAAGATTTCTTATGGGTTTAACACATTCTTTTCTCTCTGTATCTTTTCTTTTCTAGTGGGAATTAAAGGCGGATATGACGAATATATTAGCCAAATCTTACAATATTATTTGCACCCAATGCAATAATTACAAAGCAATTAGTCTAAATGACAGCTCAGGTTCCTTGTTCTTGGCATAAAATACATAAGAAAATAATAACCTTATCTTATGAATCTTTTCACTGTTTTAAAACATGTTGCAAGTGACTTATATGGTGTTGTTTCCATCGACAACTACCTTACATATTCTCCACTATTACAACCTCTAACCCACACGTATGCACGGAACATAACATTAATTATTAGGTTTACGATTCAATTTAAGCATTTTAATAAAATAAAAGGCCAATTTTTATTAAGGGTAAGACAAAACTGCAATACCTAAAGAATTATCCGTAAGGTTGGTCCTTAAAACTGCTCATGTTAAACACTTCAGCACATATTGAATAATTGAAACATGA
The DNA here is from genome assembly GCA_030445155.1 of Quercus variabilis. Taxonomy (NCBI): domain Eukaryota; kingdom Viridiplantae; phylum Streptophyta; class Magnoliopsida; order Fagales; family Fagaceae; genus Quercus; species Quercus variabilis. The sequence goes on along the minus strand of CP129446.1, from coordinate 84,492,103 downwards.
AGAGATTCACCAACAAATTGGATAATTAGGTAAAACTTTTTATTTATTTGTTTCCTGTTTTCCTTTCGGGGTATAGACTAGAAAAACTTTACATAAGATATCAGCCAAAAAGTGGTAGGACATAAAGAAGATATGGATACTGCATCCAGGAGATGCTCTCTTGAAAAAGAGGGGGGAGAGAGAGAACTATAGTGTCCATTCTAACCTTGAATGCTGGATAAACAGACAAGAAGTGATTCATTCTTGAAGATGACCTTTGATTCATGGTGGAAATGGAAGCAATTCTGATTGCCGCAAATATCACTATCAGTCTATTCTTTAGTCTCCCCACTTGGGAAAAATTGAATTTCAAATAATGTGCCTCCAATAATTCACCACTATTGCCTATCCACAGAGCTAGTGGCCTTTTGAGGAAATGAAATCTAATAAGAAAAGTAGTAATTATTACAAGTCTGTCCATCGACTCCACCCAACAGCATTAATTTCCAGCAACTAAGACTTTGTGCCAACCTTTAATTTTATCGTATAAGAGACTTGAATTATTGTTTGTGAAATGAAAATTGTAGGTGTTTGATAAGTGTAATGTCACTTTGTGAGAGTGGAGTACTGTCATTTTTTAACACTAATTTATATGGATCAACCCCACTAATTTTTCTATTTTTTTGGATTACTTTAAGATCAGTATCATATGACTCATTTCTTGTCATCTTTGTTGATGAACAAGAAAAAAAAAATTGCATATCTTAGAAGCTTTGTTTATACTTGCCTTCAGGTGAAGGAGGCAACCAATGAGGCAGATTTATCCTGAAATCTGATTTGGCTCTTGTTTGTCCTTAGTATTGGGGTCAATAATCAGTATATAAAACTTGATAAGTTCTTTGAATCTTTGCACCCATGTTTCTCTCTCGAAGAAAATAATTGAACTGACAATTATTCAAATTGAATATGATTCACAAAATCTGATTTAAGAGGCAGATGTAGAAAGATTGAGCATCAGGTTGTACAGGCAATCCCATATAAGCACGTTGTAGAAAAAGCTGGTATAAAAAAATTGGTAAGAACTCTTCTCCTCTTTACCTCCTAGGACGGGACAAGGGATTGCAAACGTGTGATATAATCTTTAAGGCAAATCTGTTCCATCCATGACTAGCAGCCAAACACCATGTCATAAATCATTAACATAACACTATCAGTACAGTAACTATTACCACTACTTCACCCAAATCACCATGTTTTAGTTTCCACGTGTAAAAGAAGTAATAATGGCCCGACATACATTTTGCCAATACAGAGATTCACTAAAGTGTTTAGCATAGTTTATTTTACTTGAAAAAACTGGATAAAAACCTTGCACTTAGAAAAAGGTGAAACTCTAAAAACTGTATGTGACTATGTGAGCAAGTTTAAAGGTTATACCAAAAAAACCCATCTCTCTCCACTACAAGGAACACCTAAGATGGGATTGAGGAGATGAAGATGGACACCAAGACATGCAGGGATGGACCCAAGTGGGGGCCCAGGACCCCAAGTCCAATTTTTTTTTTTTAATAGTTATAATATTTTTCATTTTTGTAGTTAGGTCCCTTTTTCCACAATAAACCTAATTAGCCTCACCTAAATTGTAACTGTAAGGACCAGATTTGAACTCCCAACCCATTATGTGGATGAACTTAAGCCCAAAAGGATCAAAACAATGAATTTATAGAGAATGGTTTGGAAAACTGGGCTTTAGTCAATTAAACAAACACTAGAATGGGTTCAGATGATAATAGAAAGAAAAGAAAAATGTTTGTATTGAAGAAAAATCGTCCTCGACAAGGTTCGAGGATGTCTGTTCTTATTTATTATTCAGGTTCGGTTACAAATTTGGTTTTTGAGTGCTATAATGTTTTTCTCCTTATTTCTCGATCCCCTCTTCTTGTTGCCTCCTTCTTCTTTTATATCGTTCCTTTTCATTCCCACCTTACACGTGCATGCTAAAGGGTTGGTGTTGATACTTGTCCCATCAGCCCCTCCCCTAAGTCACCATATAGTAGCTGTAAGGCTGAAACAACACTGTTTAAGTATCATCTCCACATTAATGCGGCCAGAGAGTTAGCTGTAGTATATTTAATGTGGAGGTAGCAGCTTTCTCCTTAGATATTTAGGGCAATTTCCTGTCTGATATCTCTACGATACTTATCAACTCCAACAAGACTTCTTGGAACATCACCTTGAGCAATAAACAACCCCTTCGGACCTCTTCATCAATCAGCCGTGAATGTATTTATCCTCGGCCCACCCTCTTGAGCCATTATGGTCAAAGTTAACCTCTATTTACTAACACAGTCTTTTCTAATAAGAATTCATTCTCCTCGGATGACCTATTGTCCTCGAATTGGGCCACAGACCCGTAACACGAACAAATGATGGGCTCCTGGGCCCAATATCCCTACAGTAACTATCCACCAAAAAAAACTTAATAAAAATAGTAAAAATATTCACAATGGTGATTTTATTTTAGTAAAAAAACTATTTTACCACCAAAGAATCAAAAAATCATGTGTTATTGGAGAAGTTAAAACTAAATCTTTTGCAACTACAATAAACTAGTATAAATACTAGTTGACTGTAGTAAGTTGTTAAAAATAAAATACAATATTTTATTAAGATTATATCTCTTCTTTCAATTAAAAAACTCAAATTCTCTCGCTTCTTTTATTATTTTAATCAATTGTTTATATTATTTTAAATGAAATTAAAAAAAAATAAAACATTTGATATTTGGTGTATTGTAAAGTAATGTGGTAAAATAGATAAAGTAACTTTTTTTTGAAGTGCTAAAAACTAAAATTTTTAGCACCACCAATGTGAATGCTCTAGCTTCAACCAAAAAAAAAAAAAAAAAAAATCCTAGCTAGCCTAGTATTAAAAAAAAAAACATTATTTTGTTTTTGTTTGTCTTTGTTGGTAAATGATTGCATCTTAATATATTTAGAAATAATGATTTTGAGTATTTATAATTTTTTAATACTATATAGATGCCTATTTGGAGTTTTTTTTTTTTTTTTTTTCTTTCTTTATACTCCAGCCCCGCTAGCTTAAAATCCTGGGTCCGTCCCTAAAGCCATACAAAGATGTTGTCATATTTGTGTCAAACACTTGTTACACCTAAAATACTTCTGCATTAGTGTACCAGCCACGTTCTTTAAAAAAATATATATACAAGACACGTCCGAACAAAAGGAATTGAATACAAAAAAAAAAGAGAGCATTCATGCTCTAAATAGTAATAGTGCATTTGAAAATTAATAAATATCTTTATTATTGCTTTGTATTCTAATTTCTAAACATCCTTTCATAGTCATGGATTTGCTTTATTTTCTATTCTTACTCTTAATTTGATATAAACTTAACATTATATGAAAAATAAATGCTTAATAATATATAGAAAATAAAAATAAAAATATATTTAATAATTATTTAATAAATATGTTCTGCTCTAGCCGTACCTATGTCCTATTTTTTTCAAAAATTACCGTGCTGTTCTCGTACCCGTACATGCGCCTATTTGTACCCCTTCTAGTGAAAGCTGTGGGATTTTACCCCTCCTACTCTTATATAGGGAAAAGAAAAATGTGTTACGCAAAGGACTAGGGAACATGCGGTTGCATGGTCTCTATTTTTTTTAGCCCTTGTTTTGTAAATTATGATATCTATGCCATATATACTTAGAAACTCACGTGTTCTTTGTTTGTTAGACATCTGTTTGTTGGCCATGTTGCTCTTTGTCCTTGTTGTGTAACTTCATTTTAGACCAATTTCATCTGATCTGTGTATGTAAAAGTTGGTTCAATTTGCTCTTGCTTTCTGGATGCCTACCTCCATGTGTTCCTTATAATTTTTATGGAGTTGAGGAAATGTTTGTATTCAGAGAATTTTGGTAGTGGTCCATGATGTTTATGACATTTTATGTAATTGAAGAAGTGTTAAGTGGTCAATTATTGTTGGAATATTGTTAATGGAATTTTTGTTTTTGCTTTCTTAGAAAAATGACATGTCTTATGATATTGTTATTTTCCATCACTAGTCTATTGAAACATATACAACATTTATGTGTAGATGTGGATTAATTTTATGTTGAAGTTCGTAATGGTGGAAATTTTTGCCTGATCCACTTAGGTATATGAGGGGGTAATATTGCTATATGCATACTTTTGATAAGGAGTTCTTCTAGACAGTCGAAACTCAACAAATTTTTACAACATTTTCATAATAAATTGAGATGTCAAACTACCATAGATCAAAATAAAAAATTATACCAGTACTACCACAACTCAAAATAAGGGTCTTGTGATAATATTGGGAGATTCGTTGCTAAACTTTCTTTTTTATTAATATGATCTGATGATTGGTCTGTCATGGAATTGAAAGATATGACTGAATAGTTAGGGTATGTTAGTTATGGTAGACTGTGGTATAGATTTTCGGAAATAATCACGGAGGATGGTAGGTTAATATAATCTAATGATGATGCTTTGACAATGGCAAGTGATTGTTTTTTAGAGAGAACTTCAATTTATGGCATCCACTCCTAATAATTGATGTTTATCATCAGACCGAGACACCAATTAAATTTTTCTATAGGTGAGAATTGAATACCATATCTCTTATTTGACGACAACAGACTTTACCAATGGCAAATGATGTTCAAGGGCTATAAAGCTATATATGGTGCATTTGTTTGGATGTGTTTGCCTATTTGATGATATGATAGTTATTTCTGCAAGGGTGACTAAAGGCCTAGTTTTAAGGTCCTCATAAAAAATTTAAAATAATATAAAGAAACCGCTCGGGGAGGGGGGGGGGGGGTTCAGAGGGCTACATCCCAATATATAAAAAATGTCTAATCTTGTAGGTGAATAATTGATTTAAAAAAAAAAAATCCAATCCCCAATAATAATAATAACAAATTTTTAAAAAATCTCCATCCCAATAATTGTTTTGACAGAAATATTTTTTTAATTAAAATTGATAAAACCCTACTTTAAATTAATTGAATTAACCATATTATTAATTGAAAAGAAGATGTTTGCAAAATCTAAATATATAAACTTAATTAATAACTTTTTACAGTATATCTCAAGAAGTTGTATTGATATGTAAAATTAATTACCAATTAAATTTAAAAAAAAAAATGCCCCATTTAAAATTATTGTCTTAAATCTAAAATTGTATTGGGTCGGCCCTATGATGAAGCTACCAATGCAAGCAATAACAAGGGTGCCCTGGTGGTAATGAGATTGCCAAGGATAGGGTTAGAGATGATGACTTTGTTGACGAAGTGTAATTGTAGGAGGAATTTGCTAGAGAGAGAGATTAGGGTAAATAGGTTGGTAAAGAAGGTTGTGGTACTAGAACTTTCGACATTTTTGAAGAACCCTAATTGTTGTAGCGGTGATGCTATGCTAGTAAGGATCAAGGTATTCAATACCATACCGGTACCGGCCATACCGACTAGTATGTATCGTACTGGTATGTATACTAGTATCAAAACATCAACGTTTCCTACCGGTTTAAATACCGGCCAATTTCAGGCAATACTGGCCGGTACTGGGCGTACTGGTCGGTACAAAAAAAGTTTTTTTTTTTTAATTTATTTTTTAAGTTTTGTAATTTTTGAATTTTTGTTAAGGCATAATGGTAATTTATTTGCATTAACTTATTAGTATTATTTGTTTTCTTAGTATGCAATGGTAACTTTTAAGCTTTTTATTTTTTATATTGTGTTTTTTTTTTTCTTTTTTCTTTTAGTTGATACTAAATTCTAAAATCATGAATAATTAGTTCTAAATTGAGGAAATGTTTTGTGATAAACTTTTATATTTATTATAATATATACACACACACACACACATACATACACATACATACATATATATATATATATATATATTTATAAATATAAAAAATAGTGGTAAACTCAAAACAGTACACCAGTATTGACGGGTATCCAAAATATATCGTACCACTGGCCAAATCGGTACAGCCTTTGGTATGGTATTGACTCCCTTGGTAAGGACATGATGTTACATGTGTGCCGCTAATGAAAGAAGGTGATGCTATGCTAGCAAGGACAACATGTTACATGTGTGCTGCTAATGAAAGAAGGTGATGATGAGATTGAACCCTTGATATTGATAAGGATAGACATGATGATACTAACTAAAGGTCAAAAAATGATGATGATGATGATAATATAGGGACAATTTTGAAACACATCTAAAGATAACCAAATGGGTTCGGGTTAACGAGTATTCTTAAGGAATTTGTTAAATAACTATTTTAAGAAAATTTTGATACTACTTTTGTGGAAAAAAAAAAATCAATTGCTTTTTTCTTTTCTCATAATTTTAAAAAAAAAAAAAATATTTCTTGAACTAACACTCTTAGAATATCTGTTAAATTTTCTCTAATCAAATATGCAATATAGTAAAGTTATTAAGTATTTTCAAAGTAGTGCTCCATCCTCTCAAATGAGGAGTGGGTCCTACCATGGAGCCTACCCTCACGTGAGAGGGGAGAGAAGTACCCAATAAATTTCCTGCAATATAGCAACAAACCAATAACAACAACAACAAAAAAAAATAAAAATAAAATAAATAAAATAAAAGTGTGCAATAATATAAGAGTGACTCCAAGTAAGGTAGAGTTTCATGAATGATATAACTGGGCCAGGCTTATACTTAGCCAAAGATTAGCCCAACCCAAATATTATCGCGAATAATAATAAGCAAGTAAAACGACAACGTTTGTCCTTCAATCATTAGACACGTTACCTTAGCTTTTTTTTTTCTTCCTCAACGTAACGGCTAGTTTCTAGTGACCGTTTGGAGAAAACCCAAATTCAAATCTGAAAACAACCACTACTACACTATAACACACAAAATCCTCTGCTCTTTCCAATACAAATACCCTCAAAACCTGGAATTCACACCAAAAAAAGAAAAAAAGAAATCCCAAAAAACATTTTCCTGAAAAATTCAATTCTCAGCTCTGGCACCTTACAAAAAAAATCCCGAGTCTTTGTTTCAGACATTAACAAGTTCACACCACAAAGAAACCAAATACTCCAAAATGGTGTACTCTTACACACCCGCGTACTACTCCACTCTCCATGACTCAATAACCTCTCTATGCAAGACCATTCTGCCTTTTGGGTTCAAGAAGAGGCCACGCTTGCCGGCCTCAGATCGAAAGCTCTCAAAGTTGCAGTCAGATAATTTGAAATGGCAGCAAGATTCTTTCCACCAGATTATGAACCTTATGGGTCTTCACAAAGAAGGGATTTTGGCTGAGACTGAGGTTTCCGCTTTTCGAACTCATTTGCTTGAGACCCTTATCGCTTCTCCGGCAGAGCAAGAGCAGCCGGTTATTTTGAGAGATAAGTTGCTATTTTTGCAGGTAATATTTCTTTACAATTTTGTCTTAAATTTCATTGCTTAGAACCTGAATTAGCATAAATTTGAAATTTCCCACCATTATGTATTAGGCTTTTTATTGAGCTTAAGATTTGAGATTAGAGTCGCAAGATTAACGAAAAAAAAAAAAAAAAACTTTTTTCATCCCTAAACTTTAAAAATATCTCTTATATTGTAAGTTTGATCAATTATTTCATTTCTCCTGTTGATCTTATGTATGTCCTTATTTTTTTTCCAAATGTAATGGTCAATGTTAGACATGTCAAATTCTCCAGTGTTAGAAATAGTGTCAGTTAAACGTGTAGGATAAAAGGTAATCAAAGTAAGGAGGGATGAAAAATGTAACGTTTTTAATAATTTAGGAATGGAAAAAGAAAATTTTAAAATTTAGTGACAAAAAACCCAATTTTTTTTCTTTTGTTCACTCTCCTAGCAAATGGTTTAGCCTTCAAATTTTGTTTCGTAGAGGAAATTGAATATGTATGACTCTTTTCCCATTGTTCTTTTTTCAGGAACTCCTTTATGCAAAATGCATTTCAGCTGATGAGTACCATTCCTCAAAGAGGCCTTTGTTACAAAGACTGGCAGTTCAGGGAGCTGAAATTGAGTCCAAAGACGTAATTGTTGCAGGGCCAAGAGATCCAAAAGAAAACTCAGAAGAAGAATGGTCTGTGATTGACTTAAAGGATGAGCATTGTTTGCTAAACAAAGAGAATTCCAATTCCAAGAATAAATCAAAGCACGGCTCTGCAATTAAGCAGATCAAAGGAGCAGCCTCAGCTTTCAGCTTTCACAAACCGGGAAAGAACAAAGAAGAGAAGAGCATATTCGATTTGGCCTCTGTACATTTAAGCTCAACCGAGTCAAAATTCACTTCCCCCGCATCTGCTAAGAGTGAAATGTGGCAATCCAAAGAAAACCCATTTTGGGATGGTCATTTGAAGCACAAAGAAAGTGAGACAAATTCAATTCTAATGCCCGAAAGCTTGCCACCACCGGAGTCGGTGAAGAGGAAACCTTTTAGGACACTGTTTCATAAAGAACAGAGAGAAGGGCATGGGGGTGGTAGTGGTGGTATTGGTGATCATGATAATGGTCCTGGTTCTGAGGAAAAAGCAGCAAAATCGGTAAAAAAGCAATGGGGGTTTAAGAAATGGAAGAGAAATGACTCTGATGATGAGACAGCTCCTCTGCCTCTCAATGAAAGATCAGACAGTCAGGCTTATTTGGAGTCAGGCAGGCTTGTCTCAAGCCCCATGGGCGAGGGGCCTGACACGAAAATGATCAAAAGGAAGTTGCATTCCGATGGTTCTCCTTCTGATTTCTTCATAGATAAGGTTTGGAAATAGCTTATATGAGAATCTTTTTTCATTTAATTGGCTAATATGTAGTTGGAATTATTTGGAAGTTTGTGCTGAAGTTGAACTTGTTTCTTTTTTCTATGTGAAGGTCTTAGGGGATAATATAAAGAAGGAGCTGTCAAGAATCCAAACAGAACTCTGCACCACAAACCCCAATCTTCAATTCTCGTAAGCATTGTGTACTCATGTCTAAGTTTTTTTTTTTTTTTTTTTTGGTATGTGTCTGAATGTGACCATTTTTGTCTTGCAAATATGCTAACCTTCTCTTCTTGTGTGACTTTATCAGGAATGATCAAATTGATGCAATTTCAACCCAGCTTCCTGTCGACAAGGCTGACCTGAAAAAATTCTTTCCCAAGTGAGCCAACTTTCTTTTTCTTTTTTACCCTTAGTCCATTCTTTGTAATGGCTATGAAGAGTTTTTCTTATTCACAAATGACAATGCTGAAACAGCTACCTAAATATAAAACAAACCCAATTCACATTTAGATCATTAGACTATTCGACCTATAAGGACCAATAAGGCCTCACGGTGTATATGCCACATTAGATCATAGGGCTAATATGCCACATTAGATCATAGGGCTACTATATGACTATTGAAAGAGGTTTTTTTTTTTTTTTTTTTTTTTTTGGAGAATCGACTGTTGAAAGAGTTATGTAAAGAAGTTAAAACAAACCCAAGTAACAGTTAGATCATTAGACTATTCCACCAATAAGGCTACTCTTTAGTTAGATATCACACATTAGATCATAAGGCTACTTCTCTCATCTCCACTCACTGAAATCAGTCCTTTAGCCTTAAACAAAACAATTAGCTAGAGCTTATCCCACAGTATCACTTATTTCTCTTTTGGATTGTTTTTTAATGTTGAAGATCGTGGTGTGATCGATATGGTGATGTTGTGTTGGATGTCGTGAAGAAAGAATTTAAAGACCACGTCGGAGAGATGGAGAATATGCGAAATGCTGCCAGAGAGAAACATAGCAGCAACTCAATGCGATGGACAACATTTGAAGATAATGAGAACTGTCACCCCAATCTCTTCAGTCATAATAATGATAATCCATTCTCTAGTAATGCTGACAGTAGCAAGGGCTTCCAAAACAATCCTTTCTTTCATGATTACACAGAAAGCAATGGAAATAAGCTGAGATCTGAATCAGCTATTTTCCAAGAACAGAATCCCTTCTGGACACCAAGGCATGGCTCTTCTTTGATGGGTTAAGTTTTTTACATATGTTTCTTCTCTCTTTCCCGAGAGTACTCTATCAGTTTTCTTTTATGTAGTACCCAATGGGGAGACTTGTAAGTAGTACCCTATATCAGTTTACTTTTATGTACCATATGAACCATGAAAGACTTTTCAAGTAATTCAAATTCTTTTGTGCCATAATTTACATGGAAACATTGTTTAAAGCCCCTATGTTCATTGCCCCCACCCTTTTTTTTTTTCTTCTTTTTTTCTTTTTTAGGGCTCCACTTCAATAATTTCTTGCTACAAAAAAATTGTATCCATTCGTTTCACAATGAATGGAGAATTTATTCAGAGACAGAATTTATAAAAGAATATGAATTATGAAGATAACACCCGAAATCTGACTTCATCTACTAATAAAAACTAGCTAGGAGCCTAGGAGGGTATCAGTCTGGTGCGAAGCTTATCATATGTCATGTTCCTGTGCACTCATCTCAGAAAGCACAACTTAGGAGCAGAAAATAAGGAAAAATGAGAAGTCTAATATTTTCATTTGCAAGCAACATATTGGGACAATCTACTGTATGAATAAAAGAAGGCAGAGAAAACAATGAACGGGGGCAGTGAAATGTTGATCTTGCCCCATTGCACAAAAGGACACAAAGTTCCTACTCCAATAGGCAGACCTTTTGGATTGTTGCCATATGTTATGAAGTTGGTTATTTGAAATCAGTGGAAAGCCACCCCAATCATACCTAAAACCAAACAAACCATTTTATAAGAGCTTATATATTAGCCAATCCAAGGACTTTTCTTTTAACCAATCTCTTAATGTGGTTAAGGAAAACATAAAACAAAAAGTCATGAAACACATAATTTGCTTATGGAAAACATTTCTGAAGTGATTGTCATACGGTAGCGATTTAAAAAATTATTAATAAGGAATTTAATTTGATTTAAGAGTAAACAACTACAATTGACAAGACCAACAGAAAGGAAGCTTTTCTAAAGGTAAAAATCGAATTATATTGAATCACTTGTTGCAGAAACAACTACAATCATTATAGTTTTGAGTTACAGCAAATACATTAAAGCTATAGTTCATTGTAGAAAGTAAAGAAGGGAGAGAAAACAAAATTTAAAATCCTATAATTCTTATTCTAGCTACAAAGAATTATATGATTCTGATTCTCTGGATATCAAAGTCCTAATCCTAAATAGAAAGAAAATAAAACATTATCAGGCAACTAATCAAAAAGCTCAGCATCATCAACCCCATCAGCTGAAGATGCAAACAGATTTGAACATTGGGCTTTGTATATACTCCCCCCTTTTGTCATTCATTGGCAAATCAAACGCAATCAGAGGGTCCAGGAGGTGGCGTGGAGGACAAAGAACTTTTCAACTGATGAAGTTGGATACACAAATCAGCCATATTGCCCATCAGTGTATCCAAGAGCTGACCATGTGCAGCCTGAGCAGTCAGTAAAGACTGCAACATGTCTCCTTGAGTTGCTTGAATTCCAAGCACTTGCTTTGGAATGGCACGAATAGATGTGGAGGAACTCGAAGTAGCAGGAGGTGCATCATCAACAACAGGATCTTCATAGGAAGCAGACCCAAAGCCCCTGGATTGCTGCAATGTTTGAGCAAAAGCTTGATACTTGCGGATGTCAGCATCACTCACACTCCTTCTCGCAAACTTCAATGACTCCTCAAAGTGAGCTTCCTTGATCTCAGCCATTTCATCAGCAGAATCCTTTGCCATAGTGCCAATTTCCCTCTCAATATCCTTCTGAATGTCCTCTCTAGTGGCATATTTGCAAGCCCACTGGCATATTTGCAAACCCGCTGAAGCCTCCTGTAAGCTTGGCAAGAGCTGTAAGGTGAACATCTTTTGACACAGGTGATTTCCTAAGACAAGAATTGAAAATCTGAAGCTGTGAAGCCTCATCCGGCAGAGGGATAAAGATCAACTGATCAAGACGACTGGGTCTTAGAAGTGCTGGATCGATTATATCAGGACTATTAGTAGCTCCAATGACAAAAATAGTTTTCTTGGACGATAACCCATCCATTTCGGTTAAAAGCTGGTTCAAAACTCTATCAGCTGCACCACCAGCATCTCCAATTCCACTTCCTCACTGAATAGCAATGGAGTCAAGTTCATCAAAAAACAGGACACAAGGTGCTGACTGGTGAGCCTTGTCGAAAACATCCCTAACATTGGCCTCACTCTCTCCAAACCACATTGTAACTCAGACCCTTGATGCTAATGAAATTAGCCTGACATTCATTGGCAATAGCCCTGGCCAAAAGGGTTTTTCCACAACCAAGAGGACCATAGAAGAGAACTCCTCTAGATGGTGACATCCCAAACTTCTCAAAATTTTCAGGATGCTCCACTGGATATTGAACTGTCTCTTGAAGCTCTGTCTTGACACTCTCGAGTCCACCAATGTCGTCCCAGCAAACATTAGGCACTTCCACAGAAGTTTCACGCAAAGCAGAGGCAGTGCAAGCTGCAAGAGCAGCGCTAAAGTCATCATTGGTGACAGCCATGGAGTTGAGAACCTCAGCATCGATGGTTTCATCCTCCATGTCAATCACATCCATTTTTTTCTGTAATACATTGTAGTGCAGCTTCAGTAGAAAGAGCCGCAAGATCTGCACCCACATGTCCATGAGTTTCCTTGGCCACTCTTTCCAAGTTCACATCTTCAGAGAGTTTCATCTTCCTGGTACGGATATGAAGAACCTCAAGACGCCCAACTTCATCCGGAACACCAATATCAATTTCTTTATCAAACCTCCCAAACCTTCTTAATGCAGGGTCTATACTAATAGCCCTATTGGTGGCTTCAATAACAATAACATGTGCCAGGAATTCACACCATCCATCAATGTCAAAAGCTGTGAAACAATCCTCCTCTCTACCTGTCCACCAGTCTTAGCACGCCTGGGAGCAATAGAGTCAATCTCATCAACAAATATAATCGAAGGAGCATTCTCCTCTGCTCCAGCAAAAGCTTTCCTCAAATTACTCTCGCTCTCACCAGCCATCTTGCTCATAATCTCCGGACCATTAATACAGAAAAAGAAAGCCCCAGTTTCATTAGCAATAGCCTTCCTGTGAGTGTCTTTCCAGTACCAGGAGGCCCATATAGCAAAATTCCCTTGAAAGGCTTCACTCCAATATTTTCAAAAAGCTGTGGATGCCTTGAAGGCAATTCCACCAACTCACGAATCTGACCAAGTTGCTTCCTTACACCACCAATATCATCATAACCAATCTCATCCAAACTTTCTTCATCTTCTCTCCTCAAAGCCTCTCCTTCACAGTAAACTTCAGTCTCAGGTGCAACAATGCAATACTCTGCAGGATCAGTCTCCATAACCTTAAACTCTACACTCCTCATCCCACCCCTCACAACAAAAAGATCACCTTTCCTCACCGGCCTAAACGAGTCCATAAAATAAGGCTTCAAGTAGGCATCAAAGATACTCCCAGTAAGGCCTTCAATGGTGTCATCAATAGGAAGAACGTGAACTTTATTGCCGTAATTAATACCATGACAGTGATGAATCGAAACCATCACCAAGCCTGACTCTGAGGTTAGACCGCACCACCTTGTTCATAAAAACCTTGGAACTGTCACAAGCAAACCGTGTCCCGTCTCTTCTTTCCCTTGATCAACACAGAATCACCATGAAAGAAGTTGAGGGTGTGCATGGTATCGGGGTGTAGTAAGATCACAGAGTTGTCGTCGTTGTTGATGGTGTTGGGTTACATGTGTGAGTGAAATTTCATATTGAATAATGATAAGAAAAATGAGTAGTTAATATAACATAATTGAGTACATATCTATTGGACTTATGCATTTTGGGTTAAAGTATATCTATATATGTTATATTAATTACTCAAAGAAGCTCTCCAAGTATTTATCCCCCTAAGAGATGGGTTCCTCCACGACAAACCCATTGGGAGCCTTCTTCTTCTTCTTCTTCTTCTTCTTCTCATTCAGGGAACCCATGGATGTTGATGCTTGCTCTGCCATGTTATTGACTAAATAGAAACAAAGGAATCAACAGAACAGAACAAAAGCAAGAGTAGTTTTAAGTCTTGGGGAGTACGTGGGGGTATGTTTTTATAAGAACAGTAGTTTTGAGGTTTAACCTTAACCTTTGTTAAAAACCGAGTTCTGTGGGGATTACCGGATTAGGAAACGTGGAGTCACGGTTGGTGGAAATTCTTAACAAGTTTCAAACTCATTTGGTAGAGAAATTTGAGTAACGTTGTTTGTAATTTTTGAAATACGTGTAGGTAAAAAAGTGTATAAAAATGTGTATAATATTGTTTAAAAACTGAAAATGAGTTGTTTAACAACTCTACCAAATGCACCTAACATTGTTCACCGTGTTCTGTAGGAATTTGGAGTTGTATTCTCAACAAAAATCAGTGTCTCCGCCTCTGGGCCATTGTACACTTGTACTTAGAAAAGCTCACTAATTTTCACTTTTTTTTTTTAATTTAAATATTCCTAGTTTAGTGGCAAATTACTTTATATAGCTCAATAGGAAAAAAAAAAATTAGAAGAGAAAATAATTATTAAAAAAAATAATCAATTTTTTGTGCTAAGACATGGTTTTTTTTTTCACACAAAAAAAGTGCGTGGGTGATATGCTAAACACTTATTATTAATGATATATGGAAATTACAATGATTTAATGTGAAGTGAATCCTATAAGAATAGGACTTTATTCACATTATTGTTTCACGCTGTTACACCTCCAAATAATATCATGGCATGCCTTTGAGACAATGACAAAACTACAAAATTTCTTTTAAGGGGGGCGGGGGGAAGCGAAATATACATAAAGAAATAAAATAAATAAAACATATATAAACACATAAAATATGTTTATAATGGTTTTTTTTTTTTTTTAAATGTTTATAACATGATTTAACATATTCTATTTTCTTATTGTGGGTACCATATAAGTGCTTCACACGTCCTAGGCTTGCTAGGCGTGCTCGGCATTCACCTAGGCCGTTCTTGGATGGCCTTGCATTCACCTCGGCATGCTTTTTGAATAACTAATGGTACACTACTTCCTTCGCTTCAAAGCTTATAAGGCAGCACGTGTGGGGGTTTTCCTTTAATGTGGGACTCCTAAGACACCGTCCGAGATGAATGCCAAGCATGCTTTTTGAAGCGAAGGAAGTAGTGTACCATTAGTTTATAGTTATTCGCCTAGCAAGCCTAGGACGTGTGAAACACTTCTATGGTGCCCACACTTATATTTAACAAATTATTCACATCGTGTGTATATATATATATAATCAATAAAAATTAAATAATTCTTAAACTCCTAACCATCAAATCCACATTTATGGTTTCTTTTTGTTGACACTTCATTTTACAACTCACATTTAACTTCAAATAGAGGGTAAAATAGTAATTTTACCTTGAAAATAATCATCTTAATTTTGACAATTAGATCCTTAATTTTGTTTCATCAAAATGATCTTGATGTTGCAATGATCAAATTGACTAGTCATAAGCTTTAATCGAACTATCAGATTGAAAGTTATCATCAAATCAAACTTTAATGGCCAAGATGCACTATTACAAATTGAGTCCGACTATATGTGATTATAAACAATTGATTCCAAATGGATATAATTATAATCAATTTGAAATTAACGACGTGTCATAATTTGATGGGTTAGGACTACAATTTATGGTAAGGTTGCACACACTCAATTAATTAGATAATCAAACATTGATTATTCAATGAATAATTTGTGTAATTATATTTTTTACTCAGGGTAAATTTGTGACTGATTAAATTTGAAATGAAAGTAATTAGAGCCTATTAATGTTAATTGAAAATTAATTTAAGGTCTATTAATGTTAATTATGCTAAAATTATTTTTCAACAAATAACCTTTGCTTACCATTTCATTGATATCTCTTAGAATATTTTAAATTTGTGAGTGAGGTTAATTTTTCCAGAAACTAGATATTTGGAGCTTCAATTTGAGCATAAGAATGAGACAATTTCAATCAAAATTGGGAAAAATGTGATTTTTCAAAGTTAGCTTTGAAAACTATTACAAGAACTACAGAAAAAAAAAAAAAAAAAAAAAAAAAAAAAAAAAAAAAAAAAAAAAAAAAAAATCAAGGTTTTAGACATTTGGATTGCTCATCACTCCCACCAACCTCTAAATTTAATGCACCAGTTTTCTCTAAATACTAAAATAAGGTCTAGATTCATGATTCTTTTTGATCATTTATCAACCCTCATTAAATGTCATTTCATTCATATTTTCTCTACCACTACTACATAAACTCTACCTCTCCTCCATTCCAAAACACACAAAATCACCCTCTCTTCTTTCCTCTTGAGTTCCAGTAAAGTAGAGTTAGTCTTGTCATATATTGACTTTCCTAAGACTCAAAATATTGAGTTAGACTCACTCTCCCTCTCCTAGTTCTTTTTTACTCCACCCTTAGGACCTCTACCAAAAGCCTCCTCCAAAACAATGGTAAGACTAGCCGTTTTCTCACCCAATGTGAGCTAACCACCAATTAGTTCAAGAAAAACGACCTTTGCCTTTGCAGCTGATAACCCATGCAGCAAAATATTCAATTTGTCTTATATGCATTCACAGCAAACCACCTTGACATACTCTGTTTAAAATATCCTTCAGAGTCTCCCTTATTTAAAGATCACAACCTGCTCTGAGAGGTCGTATTCACAATCCAGTAATAATTCTGTGAATGGCATCCCCAAGAAACATATCTTTTTTAATTCAAGTTCACTCTCCTGTCCTCTCCCTCCCAAGTCCCATTCAAATATACGTAAAGGTGCATCTTCCATTACAGTAATCATTTCTAGACATTCATGTAGGAGACTACAACATGACAGTACTAAAAACCATGGCAATACATGCAGGAACCTTGCAGCTGAGTCAACATCATGCATGGGCCTGGGTAGGTTAGATTAATCATATTTATAAATATTTAATTGAAGGTATAAGAGCATCCACAGCAGTGGAGCTAAAAATTTAGCTTTTTAGCTCCACCAAAAGCTACTTTATCTATTATACCTACACACATGCTACAGCAGTGAATCTATTTTAGCTTTCAACACAATAAAATAATATAAACATCACAATAAAATAATATATTCCTTACAAAAAAAAAAATATATCCTACCCACTGAAAATACATCTGCAGCACCCACCGCAACCGACTCTACCATCAACCACAACCACAATCACCACCACCACCACCACCACCGGCCACCAGCCACAACCACCACTCTACTTTAGCAACCACAACACAAAATAGAAAAAAAAAACAAAAACAAAACCAAGAACAAGCTACTGCCAAAGCCAAAATACACAAAACCCACTATCAAAGCCAAAATCATCCACCACCACCACAACCAAAATCTACAAACCCACTATCAAAATCATCCACCACCACCACCATAGCCACCAAACCCATATGAAAATACATAAAAATAAAAATAAAAATAAAAAAAAAAACTCAATCACAGCAAAGAGAGCTGGCCGGCGATGAGGGATGAGGGAGATGGCCGGCGGAACAGATCGGCGAGCTAGAGAGAGGGAGTTGGCCGGCGAGTTGTTGAGTGAGTGAGGTGGAAGCGATGTTGAGTGAGTGAGGTGTTGAATGGAAGGCGGAACAGGCCAACGGAACAGATCGGCAGAACAGGCCGGCGATGAGGGAGCTGGCCGGCCGGCGATGAGGGATGAGGGATGAGGGAGATGAGGGACTGTCCGGTGAGCTAGAGAGAAAAAAAAATTGAGGAAGAAAGAAAGAAAGAAGAGAAGCCGGAGAGAGAGAGAGAGAGAAAGAAAGAGAAGTTTATTTAATGGGAGAAGTGAGAGAAATGGATTAAAAAAATATTTTTTTTTTTAGCTGTGTGCTACAGTGCACATCTAAATAGCGGAGCAGCAAAAAATTTTGCTTATAGCTCCACTGCTGTGAGCTTTTTTTATGTGCAGTGGTGCTAAAAAATAGCAATATAGCTATTTAGCACCACTGCTGTGAGTGCTCTAACAATGAAGAAGCTAAAGGGCCGAGCAGCAAAATCTCAATTTCTAAACTGGTATGAAAAGTTGCACAAACCAGATCATGAGGAACAGAAGCTACAAAATAGGAAAAAAGTAACATTAAATTGTGATACAGTTCATATAAAGACTGAATACACATTTTATGCGTGACAGTGTGAGAGGTTATCACTATTTACATCAGTATGTACAATTCTATCCAAGGGAAGGGATTTCTGAGTTAGAAACAGAAGATTCAGTCAAACCCTCACGAACATCTCCTCTACAAAGTGGGCATACTCTGTAAAACACCAATAGAGAAAGACAGAGAGATGCATCAGGGGAAAAAAGGATTATAATATGAATAGGGGAGAAAAAAGACAATAAAGGAAGAAGTACAGAGTGGCAATGACATACCCGTGTATCTCTTTAAGCCACTTATCAACACATGACATATGATACTCATGGTGACAAGGAAGAACTCGGATTTTGTCCCCTTCCTCATACTCAGCCAGGCAAATGTAACACCTATCAAAATATAACTCATTACCAACACATACACAAGCATGCTCAACGCACATGATAGTTCACTAATACACACACACACACACACATATATAATCATAAATGACAGTGATATGACAAGAATCATACTGTTCTGCTTCACTGCCCTCAGCTGTCTCAACCTTTTTGTGACTCTTGAGAGGAAAAGAGTCAACAACTGATTCAGGGGCTGGGAGTGAAACCATAGATAGGGAAAGTGACACAGGCTGACGGTGAATTTCATCCAAAACCTGCAAATCACACATTACAACAAAACTAAGTTACCAATATAATTGGTGGAATTCCACAGATGTTAATATGATCTGATACTTCAACAGTTGAAAGAATAAATAAGAATATTTTGGATAGGAAAATACAACTCAAGAACCAACACAGGATCTGACTGTGGCCTTACACCACACTACTTATTTATGGGGAAAAGAGACACTGTTTGGTTCAAGGATCATTGATAAACGGAGAATTTTATCCAAGCAGCCATTAGCAAGAATTTCACATTCTCTGAGGACCCAAATCTCACAACTATCCCATCTCTTAAAACTAAGGGATCAATAAACAAGTTAATATACAATCAAATAGATGCGATGCATGATTAGCACAGGGACACAAACACTCAAAACAGAACAAAAAATAGAATGACAACAATACCAAATTAAAACAACTAGAAGAAAACTTAATATCATAGGGAAGATTTAGCGTTGAAGGATAGTGAACTGTTGAACCACCAAAGAATCAAACCTAGGCCTCTTCTTTAACTTGGTGGATCTCCCAATGTCCCCAAATAATGCTGATTTAACATACTAAATCACAGAAACAGGAGCATTTCTGAACAAACCAAAATCCAAATTTTTTTTTTTTGGGAGACCAAAATCCAAATTTGATACAAAAGTTAACCTATTTAGGTTTTCAAATGCTACATGAAACAAAGTGAAATATTCCTATAGAAACCCAAACATTATTAAGTTTATATGATGGAATATAGCTCAAAAGACACCCACACACCCCAACTCATCTTCTCCAAATTATGGTCACAGAAACCTTGATAAAGCGTTAAGTGTTAATTGTTAAAAAAGGGTCTGGTGGCATATTAGGAAGTGTAAAAAATTTTGGTCTTACACTTACACCTCAGTTTCTGGTGCAAAGTAACCCCCCACCACCCCCACCCCCACCCCCACCTCAAAAAAAAAAAAAAAAAAAAAAAAAAAGGTGTCCCTTTATAGGCAATCAGCTAGTTCAGAAAAGAAAATCACCTCGAATAAAGCTTCAGCAAGCATGACTATGCGTGATATACTTGCACGAGTACTAGATTCTTCATTCGTCGAGAGTGACTCACATGAGCATCTACCATCTTGGTGAAGACCTGATGGACAAGTGGTATTTCGCCTGCCATTGTCATCAAGGCTTCCACGAAGTCTTTCCCAGATCTGCAAAGAGTTATGCAGAAGCAGTTCATGAGCAAAAAGTAAAATTTAAAAGTACCACATATCACTTTAGCTGCCCCATTACAACAACTACTACAGTCTTTCCCTGATTTGCAAAGAGCTATGCAGGAGCAGTTGATAAAAATTACCAAGGAGCATGAAGTAGGATTAGACAGTACACAAAATCTAGCTAGCAAGATATGCCCATTACAATAACTACATTGACAATGTATAATAATAACGAGAAACTTCAACAAACATTATCAGGTGTAGGTAAAAAGTGTACTTATGAGAATATAATGGAAATGAATAGTTTCAAAATACTACACCACACTGACCATAAGCTCAAACAATTCCAAAAGAATGAAGCCATAGAGAGAATATAATAAAGAGTTCCAAGAATCACCTCAGATCTTGAATGCCGTCGTTGTTCATTCAATCTGTGAATTCTACTGCCCAGATATCCACGATCACTTCCAACACTATCATCAAAAAAGTCACCACTCAAATCAAGGAGCCATCTATCATGAGATCCTAAATCATCAGTATCATCCGTTGACAAAAGAATGGTCGGAGAATCGCTGTTCCTTCTAGAACTGCGTCTTGAAAAAGCATCCCAAAACAGTCTTCTACTGTTCCTTCTGACCTCCCGATTACCTTCATCGGCATTGCTACTTGAAATAATGTTGGAAGAGATAGTCACCACATCAACCTGAAGTACACTTCCATCTGCCCAGCTCCGGTCCCTATTGGAAACAAGGAATCCTAAACCTGAAGGTATTGCCTCCGGAAGAGATCCATCTCCCAACGATCGAAATGTTGCTGGTAAATTGGACTCGTGAGGAACAGAATCAGAATCAGATGCAGTTACTTCACCAATGTGATTCTCGACAGACACTCTACGGGAACTTGAATCTCCTATCTCTTGAGAAGATGAGCTGCTAGGATGAACCTTGGGACATATCTGAGGTACTCTCCTGTCCACTGAATCATCAATACCATTGACTGCATCCTTGTTAGTGGAAACATTAACAGAGACTGGATCTGAAGATTGTTGTTCTTTTAACGAAGTACTAGCTGTAGTACCACTATCCCTATAAGACTCATCATGACTATGACCAGCACTTACCTGATGAGGAGGAACTAGCTCCTTACTTTCAGAAAAGCACTTCCCTCGATTATTAGTTTCAATGTATACTGAACCATGTTCAACTGAAGTATCCTCACTAGTCAAAATACTGCTTTCAGATGAGGCACCAATTTCAGTATTTGAGCATGAGAACCTTCCAGTACCAGTACTTAGAGTGGTTTCCTCTGTGATGTTCTGAACTTCATTTATGAGTTGATTAGAATGTTCTGCAGAATCCACCAGAAATTCAACTGGACGATCTTCCAACTGCAGTAGAAGAACATCTTCCAATTAGTTGTTTCATCATTTAATAATTTTTTTTAAGTGCAAAACTCACATCACAAGAAAGTTGAACAATATGAATGGTTGAATGTTCAAGACCACATATATAGAATATTCTAAATTTTGAAATAATTCAGGATCACTTGATATTGTTGCTTAGATAGACACTAAGGGATTATCATATTAATGCTTGGACAACTAGAAGGCTCTGTTACCTGTTTGCTTTCTCTTTTCTTCAGGTTCTTTTAAATCTAAAATATTGGTGCAACACCAAACCATTCACCCTCTAAAATGATATGGCCATTGGATTTTAACCAGCATCACCTCAATTACAATAGTTGTTGTGTTTAAAATAGAGTCAGAGGTCCCAAATTACGTTCACATGCAAAGGTGCCTAAAAGCCTCAGTATAAAAGCTGTGTGTACTTTTCAGGATCTCTTTCCTTCAGGATCTTTTAAATCTAAATATTGATGTGTTTCAATCAGGAAGCTAAACATAATAAGTCTATGTCCATTGCAAAACAGCAGCAAACCATTCACCCACTTATATAATATGGCCATTGGTTTCTAACCATCACCAACTCAATTAAAAAAGTTGTCATGCTTATATAATATAGAGTTAAAGGTCCTAAATTACATTCACATGCAACGGTGCCTGAATCCCTTAATATAAAATCTGTGGATACTTTTTTCAGGATATATAGTGCTGAAAGGACACAGCAAATTACCAACAAGATACACACATCCAAGAGAGAGAGAGAGAGACAGAGATTCAGCGTTGATAAAAACGTGCTTAAGCACAAAATGCCAAAGCTCCAGCACTTTTCACCTCTAAAGTGAGGACGCGTTCAAAGAAGCACGCTTTTTTTTCCCCAAAAAAAAAAAAAACCAAAACTAAATTGTAACCATAAGATCTTAAGTCTAAACACTATTGATATAAACTATTGATTTGGTATATAAATTCAATGTTATGGTGTGCTACCATTCACAGAACACCTCCCAACCTCTCCAACTTTACAAATTCTATAAGACCCATTCGGGACCACAATCACTCCATAGTCCACCATTGATCATATGACTTATATTGACTAATTTTTATAGACTTATACTTATTAAGTGACTAAATTATTAACTAATGTTAGTAGCAGTCATAGCGCATTATGGCAAACAGAGATTCAAGGATCTTGACATAAGTACTCATATCTAGCTTGTCCAAATACTAAAAATGACTTGACTTGCAATTTTTGTGGTAATATTGCAAAAGGAGGGGCTTATATAAATACTATATGAATTAAATAAAATGTTTTATTTAAATTTATATGAATATTTGATCACTTGATTATTGTATTGCACATTAATAACTATTATCAATTTTTTTTTTTTAAATGTGCGCTTCCCTTCAATCAAGCACACGCTTGCACTTGCGCTTTGCACCTAGGCTCTAGGAGGCATTTGTGCTTAAGTGCACCTGATGCTTTTATGGTTTTACCAACATAGAGAGAGAGAGAGAGATTTATTTCAAATACCAAAAATTAGACTTATCCAGAAAACACAATATTGCATGAATTACTGAAATAGTGCCACCCTCACTACATCCTCACAGTTGAGTTAACAATACTGTTTTAAGCTCTCTACCCACACAGATGGTCCAAACTGCAAAACCATTCAGCTGTCCCAAGAGCACTCTAAAGATGAAAAGGACACCAAGTTACGATGATTATGGAAAATTGAAGCAAGAAAGTATCTTATAAGTAAATAATAGCCTGCTCTGTTCAATTTATAGAAGTCATACTAGAGCACATCTACAAAAGGGCCCTTAGGAACTTCTTCTCAATGATTGTTAATCATATCACTGCTGATCCCCAGAGAGAACCATTCAAAGGCCACACACCCAGTGGACATTCTTCATCACCTTCCAAAGAGGAAGAAGAAAAAATGCCAAATTACAGATTGTCTTCATAAGCATATTGACCAAGCATCATTAAAAGACAAATGATACTACTTTGTATAAGAATTACATTTCTTCATTCCCATCGTCCAAAAATTTTTTTTTTTTCCTTAGAACTTTAGAACAACAACTACTATCATTATTTTACCATAGGCAGATTCCATAAATATGACATCCAATACAATGATGGACCACTTCCAAGCTTAAGAAGGAAACCAAACAAATTTAACAGCCACTTTAGAAAATTTTCTACATCAAAAACCTCCAGTTAAGATCAGTTCAATAAGTTTTAATTGTCCAAGATCAGAAGTTTCAACCCTAAAGAGCATTCCACCATTCACTAAAATTAATAGAACTTGACATCACTAAATGCTAAAATCATAAAAATATAAATAAAATAAACAAAAAATTATAGTTTCGACTTGCCGAGTTAAGTGTCCAATTTAGTAAACCAACTACTCCCTTCGTCCCACCGTTTGAAAAGTCAAACTTTTTAAGAATAAATCATTTATTATTTTGTTGACCTTTTAAAATTATATAAGTTTCCAAAACTACCCTTAAATAAATTTATCAAAAATTTGAATTATTAATAAAATAGGGGTATAATAGAATCATCAGTAAATTAATGACTTTTATTTTTAGAAACTGGACAATATTTTGGGGAATCCCAAAATGGAACAAAGGACAAACAAAGTGGGAAGGTAGTATATAGTAGACCCTAAATCCTATATCTATTCCTTTTTCTTCATGTTTATATGGCATGATTGTATTGTGAAGGTAAGTTAAGACTTCAAATGAATGACCCAATTCACCAAAATTCCAGATGCTTAAGACTCCAACACCACATAATTAAAAACTATTACAATTGACACCATATATCCAACAATAAACACATTCATACATATAATAAAACACAAGAAACAAATATTAAAATAAATAAATATCTAGAAAACAACCCTTTTTTTCCCTTTATATATGGCGATAATCAAAATAACTAAACAAACCCTATCATTACCGATAAGGAACCCATCTTTTGCATCAATCGGTCAGTACCAAATCACCCAAAAAGCCTTTAGAAAATTTTCAATTGCAAATTCACACTATGATGATGAAAACAATCAAAAACCATAAATTGTGTATTAGATTTACAGCTTTAAAAAGAACAAGTTTCCTCGATGGCGATGATGAATGGGGACGATCTTTGGCACCGATTGAGCAAAACCCAAATCATCAAAAAGCCATATCTTGAATATGAAGATTCAAGAATTGATGGAAAATAAACACAAAAACGAAATGGGTATTGGTAAAAAAATAAGTAAAAGATAAAAGCTTTTTTGGGTTGAAAATGTGTACCTGATGGGTAGCGCGAGAAGAGGAGCCACCACAGATGAGAGAGAAGACGTTAGAGCGATTGGTGCCGTTGACTCGTGGGGGCCGAGAAGGCCGTGACTCCATTCGACTATTGCTGGAACCCATGTTAGAGAGAGATAGAGAGAGAGAGAGATGATGATGAAGACGATGATGATAATGGAAAATGGAAAACACACACACACACACACACCCAACCCAACTCTCTCTGAGTTGGAGCTTTTGCTTTGCTTTCAAATTTAATTGTTTTAGGATTAAAGACAAGACTTTTGAGACAGCGCGTCTTGTCTTGTACACCTCCCTTTTTTTTGAACTTTTGTTTTGTTTTTTGTTTTTTGTTCTTTTTTTTAATGGTTTTTAAATTTTATTAATGGAAAAAGAATATTTTATTTACAAAATAATGAAAAAGAATATTTGCCATGTGGATGTGGTATAGTAAATAAATGGCACTTTTTGTTTTTTTTTTTTTTTTTTTTGGGTAAAATAGAGGTTTGGGCTAATTCCAAATGGTATATTTTAAAATTGACCAATTTAGTTTTTAGACATAGACGGCATGTAATGTACTCATAAATGACATTACAACTAACTTATATAAAAGTTAATCAAATTGTTACAGTTAACATAAACAAATTTTTTCAATGTTTGTTTGTGTTTAAGGAACAAGTTGATCAATTTTGAAATGTCTTGAACCGAGTTGACATTAGTTTAAACCTAAGGGATAATTACTGTATTTTACCCTTTAAAGAAATAGAAACATGATAGTTTATTATTATGTAATTTAATAATTGAATGAGGGGGTTTAAACTTGGATGATTCTTTTACTTATGATGTTTATTTATTATAATGATACTCTTTCATCAAATTAATATGTTAATTGATTTTTGGTAGAAGCGTGATTGGAACTTAAACCGTTTATTCGATAACAAATAACTTTACTAATTGAGAAAAATGAAGCCCAAAAAAAAATGTTCAAATTATGTTGTTAGATTGTTCTCATCAGTTATGTAAAACCTTTAAAATGCAAAATAATTAACAACGTTGCTAAAACAAGGTGGGGAAAAGACTATCTCCATTCACTTTTTTATTTTGCTTGAAATCATACACAATTCTATTATGTTCAGCTACATATACACACACATTGTAGCTTATGTAAAACTTTTCCATCATTGTTTTATTTACTCTTTCTCTCTCCTTTAAAGTCCTCTAAACAGGGAAAAAAAAGTTTAATATGATGTATCCAAAATAAAGAATGAAATGTATGATATGTTGTAAAAGTGGTTTTGCAAAATAGGAAAAAGTGGTTTTTGGTAATCTAAACAAAAGCATTTGTTTTGCACAATCAGATGAAAAATGCTCTTAAAAAGTGGATGTTACTTGTTTTTAGTGTTTTTAAAATGTGTTTTCAACTCTTAAAAATAAAATGAGTGGAATCCACGCAAATTTAGCAAGGCTTGTTTGGTTCTTATTTTTTCAAAATAGTTTCTTATTTATAAATTCACAAAAAATAATTGAAACAAATTGCAACAGAATACTACCAAATGAATATTCAAACATTATTTTGAGATTTTTATTACAGAAACTATCTTGAGTCTTTTGGCTAAATATTACTAAATTTAAAACATATTTGTGTTATAGGTACTGTTACAAGTTTAGGAGGATGAGGAGAGAGATTGAATTTCGGCAACAGTGTTGCCGAAATTCAAGAAAAAGTAGGAGAGAGAATGAAAAAAATGGAAGAAAGAGAAAAACTTGAATTTCGGTAACAGTGTTGCCGTAATTTATCTGCCCAATTTTCCTCACCTGCCTGAATGTGTGAGTGTGAGAAGTGCAATGAGTGAGTGCCCAAAAAAAAAAAAGTAATTGTGGCAATGGTATTGCCAAAAATGGTAGGGGAAAAAAAAAGTGAATGCCAAAATTTGGGAAAGAATTAAAGAAAAATATAATATACTACGTACACAATATTTTTACAATAATTTCACAATAAATCACAGGTAACTAGTTATTATTAGTTTAAATTTAAATTTAACATTGAGATTACTATTTTAATCTAACAATAAAAATAAGTAACAACATGATACTTAGAATTTGTTGTAAAAATGTTGTAAAAATTGTGTGCACTTATCATTTATTAAAAAAAAAAAAGTGTAACGGATTTGCCAAAATTGAAAAAAAAAAAAAAAAAAAAAAACTTTTTTCCCAATTGTGGCAATGGTATTGCCTAAATTGTGAGGAAAAAAAAATTCCCCCACAATTTCGGTAATACTATTGCCACAATTGAAATTAAAATAAAAAAAATAAAAAATAAAAACTTTTTTCCCAATTGTGGCAATGGCATTGCCGAAATTGTAGGGAAAATTTTCCCAACAATTTCGGCAATGCCATTGCCACAATTGGGAAAAAAGTTTTATTTTATTTTATTTTATATTTTCAATTAAGTGCACACAATTTTTACAACATTTTTACCACAAATTCTAAGTATCAAGTTGTTACTTATTATTATTATTATATTAAAATAGTAATCTCAATGTTAAATTTAAATTTGAACTAATAATAACTAGTTACCTGTGATTTATTGTGAAAATATTGTAAAAATATTGTGTACGTAGCACATTATATTTTTCTTTAATTCTTTTCCAAATTTTGGCATTCACTTTTTTTTCCCCTACCATTTTCGGCAATACCATTGCCACAATTACTTCTTTTTTTTTTTGGACACTTAGTCATTGCACTTCTCACACTCACACATCCGGGCAGGTGAGAAAAATTGAGCAGATGAATTACGACAACACTGTTGCTGAAATTCAAGTTTTTCTCTTTCCTCCCTTTTTCTCATTCTCTCCCCTACTTTTTCTTGAATTTCGGCAACACTGTTGCCAAAATTCAATCTCTCTCCTCATTCCCCTAAATAACTTATAACAGTAACTATAACACAAATATGTTTTAAATTTAGCAATATTTAAGCAAAAGACTCACCTATCCTCCTGTCAATAATTTATTATGTTACTTGTAAATAGTTTTTAAATACTTTCCCTGAAAACAGAATCAAACATGTCTGTACTCTGTAGACTGTAGTAGATTATAGAATTTACTTTGGCTAAAAATATATATTATTTTTATAAAATGATCCATTAAATTAAATTTACAATAAGCAGGCTTAACCTAATCTTTTTTTTTTAATGGTCGTGTCCCAAACTAATCCACTTTATAAAATTTATGATTTTCATGACTTTCTGTTTGATGGTAGAAAGTCACCTCAATAGTCAATATTGTCCTTAAACTAGCTCCATTATTCTTTATGGAGGGTCAAGGTAAACTTCTTTATACTCTCTCAGTAATTGCTTCGTCTTTAATTATTGACCTTGGAAATGGAATTGTGTCATTTGTGTGTGTGGTGTGGACTGTGGAAAAACTAGAAAGCGAGAGCAGTGTGGTGTCATTTATTTGGTCTTGATAAGGCCCACCGTGAATCTGACAAGTCGTTTTAGCTGAAACTGAGCTGAACAGGCCCGATTTGGGGTCTTAGGTAGGCTTGGGTTTCGTAAAAGAGTCTGAACTTGTAAGGGCCGGTTTAAAATTTAAGTTCTACACTATCTAATAAGAAATTGTCATATTATCTTTTTACTTAAAACTCAGTATATCCTACCATATCTAATAATATTTTAATAAACTTCCAATTTGGTTGGATTTTCAAATAAGTATTAAAATTGATTAAGTGTAATTGTGTTTATTCTTTAATATATGATAAAATAATGTGACATGTTGGAATTGGAGAATGTAAAAAAACTTAGGTTTTATACCACATTTTTATAAAATTTAATCTCTTCATAAAATACAAAGGGGGCTGTATTGAGTGAAGAGTAGGTATAAGTATAACCACACTCCACACTAATCTGATTAAAACAACTCCACCAAAAAATTTCACATGACAAAGAAATTGATGGAAGGATGATTTAATAAACAAAAACTCAGTGGTAAATTCAAACTCAAAACCATCTCATATTCTAAATTATGATAAGGTGGAGGTAATTCAACATTAGTGAGCTCTAAACAGTTACAAAGTACAAATGATTTCACTGACCTCTACATGTGTACAATGGACCATTTATATTTATAAAAGATAAAGGGGTGATTTTTTTTTTTGAGGAGAAGAGAAGGGGTGATTGGTTGTGGCAATCCTATTTGAACATTATCATATCATTATAGTATATTCTTTAGGGAAAAGAAAAAAACACTATGAGTTGAGTCATAAAGGTTCACCTATAGGGTCTAAGTTTAGTAATTTTAGGGGACAGGGGGCTTCTCTCAAAAATAAAAATTGGTTGGAGTCAATATCGTAATAGTCCTTGAACTAAACTAATACACAAACACTCATTAATATTCAAATTCAAGAGTTAACTTATACCAAAACTCTATGAGCATTCGCACATGTCTCACTATATGGTAATTTCGGTAAAAATCCTACATAATCAACTCAAAAACAATGCACATCGGGCCCAACAATGCATTCCATGGCAATAACAAATGAACATTACCTCAATATTATTATTTAAGTGTTCATCATCATTGCTAAAAAAATTTATATATATATACACACACACATTCTCTTTCTCTCTCAATTTGGTTGGTGGTTTGGTGGTGTTATGAGGTGCTTTGCAGTAATGGTGCTTTGATTTGACTCTCCCTATCAACGTTGGCCACGCTTTCGCCGTTGATTATTTGGTTTGGGTTGATTTGTTGTGAGTGTGGTGATTGATTTGTGGGTTGATTCTTGATAAACTTTTGGGTTGCAATGGTTCCTTAGATTGATTTTTAGTGGGGAAATAATATTTAAATAGAATGGATATCGAATATCAAGATTGATGTAATAGTCTATGAATGGTAGATTAGCCAAAGTAACAAAAGTAGAACTTTCTAAATCAATTTGTCTAAAAGTGCATTGAGCCTAATACTAATGCTCTAACCACTGAATTACAACTCTATTTTTTTACCTTACCAAATTGAATACTTACTCCTTCTGCAACCAATTATGAATGAAATGTTATTTCTCGAATTCTCAAGTACTAAATGATGCTTAAACTTTAAGTTAATAAACTTAAAACTTAGAGGACTAAAATAAACGAATGTAAAGTTAGAGAATTGAAATAAATTCTTGCCAAACATAAAAGGTGAGTCTTGCATTAATTTAGCCTACTTGTTACTAAGACTTTATAATTATTAGAGAATTCACATCAGATCAGCTAAACTCTTCTAAAATAGATCTCCAGTGCAAATTTTACACATTTTGGCTCAAAAATGCTTTCCATCAGTCCTTCTAAAATTGTGTAAAAATGTGTATATCTTTACACAAGCTACAGTAACCGTGTAAATATACACGGTTACTGTAGCTCGTGTAAAGATTATTTTAATGATTTTCGTTCGCTCCTTTTTTTCTCTCTCTTCTCCGACTCAACAAACTCAGTAAACTAACTTCTCATCTTCTTATTTCTCAAAAAAAAAAAAAAAAAAAAAAAAAAAAAAAAAAAAAAAAAAAAAAACACTTCTCATCTTCTTCTTTTTCCTCAGATGCACACAATCACATCCACACACAAACACATCCACATAGACAAATCAACACAGAAATACACTTGCTTAAAAAAAAAAAAAACACAGAGATACACAAACCCAAACGGATAAACAACAAAGGGATAGATCGGTGCTTGACTAGAACGATCGTGGGCCTCGCTTGATCAGAGCTCATGGGTATGGGTCTCTGATCAGAGCTAGGGAGATCGGTGCTTGTGACCGAGATCGGTGCTTGTGCTTGTAATCGAGATGCTTGGAACCGAGATGGTGTGGATTTAGACCGAGAGGGAGAGTTGATTCAGAAATGGGTATAGAGGCAGAGAGATGGGTATAGAGAAAGAGCAACAAGTCAAACCGAAATTGCAAAAGAACAAGAAGAAAATGTAGAAGAAGAAAGAAAGAGAAGGAAAAGAAAAAGAAAGAAGAAGAAAAAAATGGAGAAGAAGAAAGACAAAGACGCCAAAGAAAAAACGGAGAAGAAGAAAGAAGGAGAAGGAAAAGACAAAAAGAAGAAAGTGAAAAAGAAAAAGAAAGAGGTAGAGATCAAATATAGTGTGTGTCAAAG
The DNA here is from genome assembly GCA_030445155.1 of Quercus variabilis. Classification (NCBI taxonomy): domain Eukaryota; kingdom Viridiplantae; phylum Streptophyta; class Magnoliopsida; order Fagales; family Fagaceae; genus Quercus; species Quercus variabilis. Next base: position 84,461,162 of record CP129446.1, on the reverse strand, counting down.
TTGGTGGGGCCACAGTAGTTGTGAATAATAATAAAAAAATGTGAGGAAAATATTATTTAAATAAAAGAAGGTGTAGAATAGACAAACTAATGTGGGTGTTTTGTAAAAGTGATAGTGTAAAATAGAAAAAATAGGTTTTTTGTGTAAAATAGACGAAATCTTTTAAACAAGCTGATGTAAATGCTCTTAGGTGTTTTCGAGACACGATAACGTGATGATTCCCCCTCTTATATTCATGGTGAATCTCATTAATTAAATTCATTATAAAATTCACCATGAATGTGAAAGGAATGAATACCTAATAATTTTCCTCAAGAAAAATGGGTCACTACTTAGTTAATCACAAGCCATACACCTATGACTTAGCTTATCAAACAGCCAGCAACGCCTCATTTGTCATACTGTACGATTCATATTTCATACTGTCCAGATGTCCAACATTGATTCATTATTCTTCAAAAACAATTTATTAGAAGTATATATTTGCAATGAATGCTTTTCTCAAGTCTCATCAATGGGAGTATATATGGGACTACTATCATCTAGAGAAATCCATGAATTTTAGGTAGCCCAGCTACCAAAAACAAACACGGGTATGACTTGCAGTTGTGAAATAGGCTACTAGTATTATAAATTCCACAAGCTACCTCTATAGGCTTTGTCAATTTCCACAGGGTGTAAAAGAAGAAGAAGAAGAAGAAAAAGATGCGTGACCCTCCACCACCAAATCCTCACCACCCACCTCCACCACATGCACCACCACCAGCTCCTGGTCCTCCGCATCCAGAACCTCCTCCCCCACATGGTCATCCTCCTCCTCCAGGTCCTCATGCACCACCACCAGGTCCTCCTGAGCCGCACAAACCACATCCGCCTCATCACCACCCTTGATCATCATATATTGGCTTAAAGTTGCAGCATATGTGCTATGCATATTCTATATATGGTGTGAGAACTTGCCAGGAGCCAGCTTAATAAGTTTGTGCTACTGTTTTTTATTGCACTACTATCTATGTATCTTACTCTTTTTTACTTTGTAATAAACATAACATGTTAATTACTATCAATAAATGTATCTCCGAGATCGATGTTAATCGTATAAAGAATTACAAAGGAAAAAAATCAACAGAAAAAAAAAAAAAAAAACAACGAGACGATTGTTATTATATATGGTTTAGTCTTTACATTTTTTACTTGTTGGTTGGATTCATTCTCCCCCATTTCGTTCCTTTTCACTAGTCATCGATCTTGTTTGGTTGGGAGACTCAGGATATATAAACCTCAAGCTCTATGGAATCACCGAATGAGTGTTATGATTCTAGAGTAGTTTAACACTTATAAAGCGTTATATTGACGTAGAAAAAATAAGTGAATTAACTTAGATACATCTCTTACGTTCAGACCCAAAAAAAGGGGATTTATTAGTACTTGTAATCTCATAGTATTTTTCTTCTTAATTAAGGAAAAAAGTTTGAGATTTATCCATACTAAATATGAGGATATTGTGCATCAAATATTGAGTGATTGAGGGAGAAATAAGAAAGAAAGAAAAAAAGATTTATATATATATATAGCATCAACATGCATGGATGGTATTAGGTCATCAACAGCGAAATGTGTAAATGCCAAATGTAATGGTTTTTTAGCATTCAGGCCCAAAATGCTCACTCCAGCCCGAATTGCAAAATGTGCCAATTGTAAAAAAATTTGGGATTATGCTACAGTGTGATTCTACATTTAGAATTGCACTGTAGCTCAATTGTAAAACATATATTAATATTTTATGCGTAAATATCAGACCTTTCTCTCTCCACGGTCTCTTATCTCTCTCTCCATCGCTCTTTCAGACACCAAGCCTCTCGCTTCTCTCTCATCCCATCTCTCTCGCCATCACTGTCGATTCACCCTCACCCATCGCTATAGCTCTTTAAGACCAAGCCTCTCTCTTCTCTCTCATCCCCTCTCTCTATCACTCTTTCTTCAAACCGAGATTCTCAAGGGTTTTTGGGTTTGGGTTAAGATCAAAATCAAAATCAAAATTAGCCCAACCCATAACAAAAAATGGATAGCCAGAACCATCAACTTTGGCAACAACGATGGTTTTCTTCAAACCATCAACACAGAACACAAAACCCATTTTCTTCAAACCCATTTTCAAAGAACCCAAAACCCATGCACATGAACAACATCACCAGAGCCACCCATGGCCAGACCCACTAAGTAGTGTTTATGTTTGAATTGATGGAAGTGGCAATGATTATTTTTGGGTGATTTGGTGGATTTGTTGCTTTGTTCTTGGTTGGTTTTTTTTTTTTTTTTTTTTTTTTCTTTCCTTTTGAGAAAAATCTTGGCTGGGTTGTTAGTGGTTAAATAATGGGTTTTGGTGTGGTGATGCCTGTTGTTGGTGGCAGTGTGGTTGAGAGAGAGAGAGAGAGAGAGAGGCAGTGAGGAAAAGTGACCGGATAAAGGAAATGGGGAGATAATTTTATATTATTTTTTTATTATATAATTTATATTATTTTAATATATTATATTGTAAAATAAAAGTTGGGATGCTAGAATATTGTAAAATAATATTGTATAAATTAATAAAGTAGCTTTTTGGGATGGTAAAATAAAATAAGATAAGATTTTGGGCTGTGGATGCTCTTATGTGATGGAAGTAGTTGTATGATTTTTTAAAGTAATTACATTCAAATGCTCATGTCCTACCCGATCGAATGTGCATGAAGTTTTATCTACTATGTAAGTTATTCCTTTTTTTTTTTTTTTTTTTTTTGTGGGGGTGGGGGGGGGGGGGGTCATTGGTCTCTTGAGGCCCTGGATCACACAAAATTGGTGTTACTAAAATTATTGAGGATACTTTCAATATTTGAGAATATGTTAAACTGAAACATCCTCCTAGACTCATTATTACAATTTTAAACGTGTTGCATATGTCGTTAGTGATCAATGTAGCAACTACATGCATGGATGAAATCATCTAATTTTGAGTGACACATTTAAATTTTGGTGTTTTTGTGTGTGTTCATCTCTTCATTTGTTCGAACTCCATATATATATATATATATATATAGATCATGGGTTAGGAATTATGTTTCCTAATACTTTCTTAGAAATATAGAAGTGTTTTTTTTTTTTTTTTTTTTTTAAATTTTACGAACACTTTTGTTAGGATGGTCTACTTAGTTAGCAGAACCTCTGATACTAAAACTGTAGAACAAACCACATGAACAAATACACTTTTATATTTAATTACAACACTTTAATTTACAAGCACTACTATTTACACTAGTGCACAGTGCACACACAGCACTTTTACATTCACACATGGTCGCTAACCTTGAATACACTCACTCACCAAATATACCACACATCTTGCTTCTTTAAACACCTACCGACACTATGGCTCTATGTTTTTTCTTTGCTTCACTTTTCACTTTACAACACTAGTGTTTTTAGATTAAAATTAGGCGCAATATCTGAGATATATATTGTATTTGATGCAATTGTAATAAATGATTTAGATTGAGAATTGAAAAAAACAATTTTTAATCTCAACCATTAAATAAAAATATATTTAAAAAAAATTAAAAAGTTAAGAATGTAAAAAATTTTGTGAAAAAAATGGAGTTAATTGCATAGTTCAAATTGCAAGGATCTCAATCCTGTGCATATGACACACTTCACGTCAGATGGTCACATCTATTCATACAAGATTTATGTCGGTCAAGAAACCGACTTTGAGCTTCCACTTCATCCTTTTATTAGCAATAAAATAATGCTTTTCACCAACCTTCTAGACATATTAGAAATTTGTGTTTGAAATTAAATTACGCAGGTAAGCTCTAGAGAATTCCGGAGAGGAAAAGATTAGGAGATTGTTTGGATTAGCAAGTTTTCATCACTCATCACTTCACGTCAGACGGTCACATCTATTCATACAAGATTTATGTCGGTCAAGAAACTGACTTTGAGCTTCCACTTCATCCTTTTATTAGCAATAAAATAATGCTTTTCACCAACCTTCTAGACATATTAGAAATTTGTGTTTGAAATTAAATTACGCAGGTAAGCTCTAGAGAATGCCAGAGAGGAAAAGATTAGGAGATTGTTTGGATTAGCAAGTTTTCATCACTTATCACTCTATTTTTATCACTTATAACTCAAAATTAGTGGGTCCCATGGAGAGGAAGTCTGCTTGGCTATGTTTTCAAGTTTTGTTTCCATCACTCAATTCTCTGATTTTTTAGTGATGAGTTGTAAAACTGGAAACAAATTTTAGGTGTTTTCAAGTTATGGAAATAGAGTTATGGTGGCATTTTGGTAATTTCACTCAACAAATGGGCCCTACGGTCAGTGTATGGTCATTTCAATGCCAGCCTTTGCTCCCCCAATGGCTCTCTTCATACTAAAGAAACTGATCCTCCACGAAGTTCTGGTTTGGGAGAATCCATTAACTGGCCTCTGGCGACTCACTGTGATTGGTCGGGACCATGAGGAAATCGATGAGCGGAGCTCCTGATTTAATGACCGACTCGACAAAGTCAAAGAAAGGCTCCACCAGAACGCGCTCATGGCAGCAGGCGAGTGGGTTGGCTGAGTGGATATCAGAGTTGCACGTGACGCAGAGTGCCACCGTGTCAGCCTTGCATGTGATGGATGCCGGAGCTTGCTTGCAGACCTCGCACATCCACACACGCTCGATTCCTATATCAAAACAAAACTTTTAAAATATTGTGTGTTTGCTTTCTGTGCTTTGCTCTTTGCTTTTATTTTTTAAACTTTGATTTTTTTGAAGCTAATAAGAAAGGAAGAGAATGAAGGCGAGGAGAGGAAGAGAGAACCATGTGTCTAGGTATTAAGGGAGAGTGATGGGAAAAAAAAAAAAAGGGACGTATACGCAAGTATGGTGCTCAGGCAATGGGTTAGGTATGGGTCCGACAAAAAGTAGAAATATTTGAGTGATGAGATGCTGAAAATAGTGTGCCAAACGTGTGGGGTTTAGGAAATTGGGGTATTTTAAGTAATGAGTAATAAGTGACGAGCGATGAGTGATGATTAATGAAAATTGAGTGAGGAGTGATAAGTAATGGTTTTTTTAAAACCAAATAGCCCTTAAGAGAAAAACTCTAAAAATTTTTAGAGAGAGGTCATGCTTGATTTTTAACATGGTCATCATAGTGATGGCTCCATTTATGATAACAAATTTTTTTATAGTTCTATGTCAAACAATTTCCCATGAATTACTAAATAAATACTTGATATTTTCTGTCGAGGATTTCTAGTTAAAACCATTTTATATCTTGGTTCCAAAAAGCATGAGGCTATCGTATATAAGAAAAATTATTTTATGTAGAGTTATAAGAGACTAATATTGTGAGGGAGTGATTGTATATAGGGTTGTGCAACTAACCCGCCAAAACCGACCTGACCCAACTCAACCCAACCGGCCGGATTGGGTCGGTTTTTAGGTCTTGGTGGGTTGGGTTAGGTTGGGTTACAATTTTTTTTTTGACAGTAGGTCAAGTTGGGTTCAGGTCATAAAATTCTAAACTTGCCAAACCCAACCCGACCAACTCATATATTTAATATATATTTAAAATATAATATGTGGGGAGGAAAAGCCCAACCTTACGTAGTGGGCCTAGGGCCCTATTTGAAGATTACTGTGTCCGAAGAGAAGGAACCTGTTGAGATGGAGTCCAATCTGGAAAAAAGATACCTGGAAACGAAGGAGGAATACAATCCGAAGAGGTCTTACTTCTCAGATACGAATAGTCTTGATCAATCAAACGTGTGGAAGGTTCGAATGATCTTCCTAGCAACTCTAATGATAAAGATAAGCTCTGGATATGTTTGGAGACGATAAGAACGAAAAAATATCTAAAAAAAAAGCTGCTACCACTGTATTAAATGCACTGCAGTAACTTTTCTGACCGCATTTATATGGAGAAGACCCCTGAACAGTGTAACCTCAGCTACCACCACTCACAAAGAGTTAAAGAAGATACATGACGTGACATATACTCAAGTAAGTACACAGATGAAGAACAAGTGGACGATGGAGATGATGGGGAAAGATGTTATATAAAGAAGAAGGGCTCCTGATAAAAAATGGGGAGAGAGGGAGAAAAGACGATAGAGGAGAAAGAAAGGTTTTACTGTAGCTGTAAGAACTATAATCACTATTCAATTTATCATAAACCTCTTCGGACTTCAATTCATTTCGTCTTTACGTATATCTTTATGCTGGTTTATACTTGGAGGTTGTAATCAACCGTTGTTAATTTCATAATCAACCTAGCTCTATCATCCACGCTCTACAAATTTATTGTTTTGGGCTTGGGCCACAAATCCTAACCCCACATATTATATAATTAATAAAAAATCTTAAATAACCAGCTTTTTCTCCTATCCTATATAAAAACCAATATTAATGTATATCAGTTCATATATTAATGTATAATTGAGTTGGAATATTAGTTCATATATTAATGTATATTTTGTTTATCAACTCAGGTGGCAGGTGTGATATATATATGTTTTTTTGCTCAATTTAATAATAATAATAATAATAATAATAATAATAAAATTTTTCAACTCATGGGTTCAACCCGACCCAACCCAGCCCATGTGAGTTGGGTTAAGTTGGGTTGGACTTATGTAATGAGTTGCGTAGGGTTGAATGTTTTTTAACCCACCATGGTAGGTTGGATCAAAAAAGCCTCTTAACCCGACCCATGCACACCCCTAATTGTATCTCTAACCACTCCATGAGATGAGATGCTCTCTTGGCATAGGCAACATATATTCCAAAATTAACCTTAATTTTATGGCCGAAAAAAAGAAAGTTAAATTATTATGTGGACTTCAAACTCGTATTATGTGGTACAAATAAATATTTATTTTTTTATATATGTTAATACTTTCACAATTGTCCTATAATTTTTTTTTTCGTTTTTATCACGTTAGTGCCGAAACCATATTAACAGAGATGAACAAAATACCTTTAATCTACTATGTTCTTCTCATACCTACCCCACTCTATGAGAAATTATAAGATCCACGTAGTGGACAAGTAATATAGTCCACCATTCCATTAAAAAACTTCCACCCATTTAAAATTGTTAGTTAGAAAAAATTTTTAAAAAGAAATTAATTACTGACTCAACAATTTTAAACAAGTGGAAGTTTTTAGTGAAATAGTGGACCATATCACTTGTCCACCAGAGGACTCTATAATTTCTCCCACTCTACTCTGATCCTCTATGAGTTTTTTTCATCTTAAAGAGGGAACATAAGTTACATACCACTCTTTCTCTCAAAAAAAAAAAAAAAAAGGTTATAGAACTCTATTGTCTCTTTTTAATGTAAAATTCACTTCACAAATTCAAGTTCTAAGGACATCCACTACAGTAGAACTAAAAATTTAACTATTTGGTACCACAAAAAATTACTTTATTTATTTTACTTACACACATACTGTAACAATAGATTTATTTTAGCTTTTAACACAATAAAATAATATAAATATCACAATAAAATAATATATCTATTACAATAACCGAGCAGGGAATAAAAAATTATTATAATTTTTTAGTTCTAAACTACCATGCATATCCATAGGTAGATGTGCACTATAGCAATAAAGCTAAAAAAATAGTTTTAACTCCACTAGTGTATGACTATTTTTGTATTTTTGTAAAGCTAAAATAACTAAATGCTCCTAGAGGCAGAAGTCGGAATTTAACAATTTCATTAAAAAAAAAAAAAAACAAAAACAAAATTGTTTCTCAAATAAAAAACAACTTTAATGCCTGGGCTTGGGGGATTATAAATTTCCCATTGGGCCCAGCCCAAGGTCATGAAAAGAATCTTCAGAAGGAGCCTCTGCGATTAGCCATCACCTTACCTCTTTTTTTTCTTTTTCCTTTTTTTGGTTCTTTTTTTCTTTTTTAATGTACCCCCCCACCTCACCTCTTGTGGATAACAACAACAACAGTAACAATGTGTAAGACTAAGAAGCAATAATTGACCTGAGACGAGATCTCCACCGACAATGAGAGTCAGGACCATCGATGAAGGGACATCGCCTTTCACATTCTCCGAAAAGATCATGATTGAGGTCCGTGCAATAATGCAATAAAAAATTAAAGGTTAAAATTAAAAGTCGGAAAAGCTATTCTTTTACTACGTGTTTAGTAAAAATTATTTTTATTAATTTATTTTATTATTTGATTTATTTTTGTTATTATTTATAAGTTTTATTGTATTTTTTAATACTATTTATAAGTTTTACTGTACTATTTTAATTAATTTTTACTTTTATTTATAATAAATAGATCTCAAACAGACCCTAATTTTAATACTAGAGTAAAAAAAATTTAAAATTCAAATTTTTTATCATTTTATTTTTACATTTATAATATTTTACATCTCTTTTTTTCTTCTAGAATTTGGCTTACTTACAGTGCTTTTTAAATTTATTTTTTTTTTTATTTTAATAAAAAACTATTACATTATTTACTAACTAAATAAAATATAAAAATTAAAACTTAGTACTATTTGTTATTATATATTTAAAACAAAATAATATATTCAATTAAAAAAATACTGAAAGTAAGCCAAATCTCTCATCCCTCTCCTCCAATGGATAATTTCACCGATCTAATCATGAGCGACTTAAATTTCATTTCATGGTGGCCATATTCAAATGGGATTATTCATCACCACATGAAAATAAAATAATTTTTAAATAAAAATTAAAAAATTAAAAAAATTTTAAAATATGAAAACTTTATGACACAATTATCATCTAGATATTTTATGGCACGTAGTAGACTAGTAGGTGACACCCTTGTGATATAAGGTTCACCTAAGCTTCTTACATTTCTATCACACACTTCACTTGACTCGCACCAAGAAGAAAAGAGAGCAATTAAGAAGATGCACAACCCTCCACCACCACACGACCCTCACCACCCCCACCATGGGCCGCCACACCAAGGGCCACCACATCAGCCTCCGCCTCCGGGGCCGCCTCATCACGAACCACCACCTCCTCATCATGGCCCCCCTCCTCCTCCTCATCATGAACCACCTCCTCCTCACCATGGCCCTCCTCCGCCGGGCCCTCATGACCCACACAAGCCACACCCGCCTCATCATCACCACTGATTATTGCAATTAATGGCTAGCTAGCTATATATGTGTACCTTAAATGGTTTCACTAAGTCTGTAGTCTGTAGTCCAGATATCTTGCCAGTCATGATGGACAAGATGTCAAGATCATTATATGCCAAAGAGCGCACGAGGGTATTTTCGTGATGTACTTGTTCCTGCCTTGTAGCTAAATAATAATAATGGCCTCTCGCGGCGGTGTGTAATCGGTGAATATCTAGACTGTAATTTGGTGTAGGAGAACAGGAATCATGTTCCTAAAGTTGTGTTTTTGAACTTTTAACTATATGCTGTGGACATGTGGTACTATAATAATAAATGGAGCACCATGTATGTAGGTTGCTCTCTTCCTATGATCTGATCTAGTGCTATCTTTTGGGTATTCTATTTCTTTTCACTCTTTAATTTTTCTCAATGTATGTCACTACGCCATGAATTTTTTTTAAGGTAAAGTCTAATTCTGATCGATGTAAATAGTTATCAATTTTTATTTTCGGCAATCATTTAGAAGAAATTAAACAATCAAAATACAGTGGCTATTTATGCATATATATTAATATATGTCGCATGACGCTTCAGAAATTGCTTCTTTGACAATATGAGTCTGTCTTTGTATGTAAAAGCAAAGTTTGATAGATCAACAATCCCAGCACATATGATCCTTGTGGTAGACGCCAAGAGTTGTTTTGATCTGCTAACTTCTGAAAGCCTCTCCCCAGGATGGACCATTAGCAATGTCATCAATAATGTGTTATGTCTTATGCATTTATTTTCAGTTTGTTGCTTTAGTTGGGTCAAAAAGGATTGCAATGCGGCTGCAAAGCTTTCCCTTAGTTCTCCTGAGTCTTTCTTTTTCAACGAGGACAATCTTCCTAGAGCTTTAGTCTCTATGTGTTAGGCAGGGTGCCCATCTTATCCTGTTTTATGAATGAAATTGCAGTTTATTAGATTAAAAAAAAAAAGACCCCATATTTGTGTATGTGTTTAATTTTGGGGAATTAGTCCTTCAAGTTTATTATGTGTGCCGCAATTAGTTTCTCAATTTTTAAGGAAGCGCAATTGGTGTCTCAAATGTTCAGAAGGAGCAATATAAGTCCTTTTATTAACTTTCGTTAGTCTAACAGAATAATGATTTGTCTTTTTTTTAATGAAGTGGCATTTCTTTTTTTTTTGTGAGAGCCTTTTACAATCCCACTTGTCTCTGCAAATTCTGCAACTTCAATGCCTTCAACTCCATCTCCTCTGCATCCAAATGCCTCTTCCGTGTCCTTGTAAGTCGCATCCTAAACCAATTTCCTATTTGTTTCCATTGAAATTACTTGAATTGGAACAATTCAGATTTTTATTTTTAACGTGTAAATTCATTTTTGTAATTTTTTAACAAAAAGAAATGCCACTTCATTAAAAAAAAAGACAAATCATTATTCTGTTAGTCACACAAGTAATACTACTAACGAAAGTTAATACAAGGACTCATATTGCTTTTACTTAGATATTTATTGATTAGAAACTAAAAAAAAAAAAGTTTCATCACATTGCCATGGAAAAGTAAATAAATTAAGAAAAGAAAAAGGGAAACCTGGTTGAATTGAAGAACATCGGATTTGAAGCGAAGTCAATCCCCTTTATCACAACGAATATCGAGAGGAACAGCTGGAATGGTGGGCCAGCAGGAATGAGAATGTCTCTGTTGTTAAACTCGTCCACCACTACCAACCTTTGAGTCCCTTTGGCAAACTTTAGCCTAAAATCACTCATTAATCAAACCCTTTGCCACAGACAGAATAGACCTTGTAGCATAAGTTGGTGTGGTTTATGGATAACATTGTGCACACTAGTGTTATTGGTTTCTCACCTTCCATTGCTTCTTTTAGCCAATCGCATTTGTCGTGGTTACAGTTTTTTTTTACTTGTAAATTCATTTTTGTAATTAAAAAAAATGTCATATCATTTAAAAAAAATGACAGGTCATTATTCTGTTAGCCATATAAGCAATATTACTCACGAAAGTTAATAGAAGAACTTATATTGCTCATTCTGAAAACTTGAGGGACCAATTGCGCTCACATGAAACTCGAGGGACCAATTATGCACACAAGGTAAACTTGAGAGACTAAAAGTGTAGTTTTGCCTTTATTATTATTATTATTATTATTTAATAGTAGGAAGTGGGAGGATTTAAACTCTAAATATTTTCATTGAAAATACTAAAAAATATCAATCAATTGAGTTATAAGGCTTTTGGCTCCTAAACATGTGTTTAATAAGCATTAGCTTTAAATATGATGCTTTTCCTCTTCCATTTTCTTTTCTATTTTCAGAAGGAAGGGAGAAGATATTTGTTTAATCTTACATGTGCAGCATGCCTCCAAGTTAGGTATCATCAAGTGTGAGTGTTTAAAGTTCTTATGAGAGACAGTGCCCTACTCGTTTTTGGTGTCAGGCCAAATCCATGTGAATGGGTGGAGTCGTGTTATTGCCTCTTAAAACGAAGGTTCGACTGATTATATTTTCACCTTTAAATTAAGGGTATTACAATGAAATCGCCACTTATTTAATTATTGGAATAAATAATAAAATCAAAATTGAAAATTTTCTCATTTTATTGATTTGCAAATGAATTTACATTAATCATAAGAAATTATATGACTTTGTTCCTAAATACAATCTAAGATAAAGTACATGATTTTTTTTTTCTAGTTACAATCTAGAAATTAAAAATGACATGGATAAGTATTGATCTATCAACCCTTGATCTAAGCTTAGAGGCAATGTTACAAGATGGGAAGGTATTAAGCACCCATCTTTCCTAGTGAAATCGATCTTCTAGACTATGGTGATCAACATTCATGTCATATCATCCAATATGTTATCAATTAATTTGCATGTTGAATTTAATGTGTGTGTATGTGATAAACCCTAATTCAATTTTTTAAGTATTGCATTTAGATTGAAAAATAAATTCTAGTGAATGTGTGTGGATGGTGATATTCTAGATTCAAAGATTTGAAAGAATTATGAAACAAACATGTTTTTCATATTTTTTATGTGGATTTAAGATTAAAGCTAGTATTATGCATAAACATGTGAAGAACGCATATGAACATTTAAGAATATTCAAACGTATTTAAGGAGTTTAAATAAACACTAGCATGCTCTAATCCTAATCTCATTATAACAATATAAAAAAAAGTTAGGAAAATGGATTATACTTGCATGCAAAATCCATATGGTAGAGGAGGAGACTCTTGTTGGAGGTCTCAACGATGGAGTAGAAAGGAAGAGGAGAGATGGGGGGTTTATATAGTAGTAGTGGAAAAAATATGAATGAAATGTCATTTAATGAGAGTTGACAAAAGATCAAAAGGAATCATGAACCTAGACTCTATTTCAGACTTTAGGGAAAGTTGGTGCATTAAATGTAGAGATTAGTGAGAGTGATAAGCAAGCAAAATTTGGTTTTTCCTGTAGCTATTATAACAGCTCATGGAGTTAATTTCAAAAAATTATATCTTATTGAATTCTAATTAGACTTGTCTCGTTCTTATGCTCAAATTGAAGCCTTTGGTGTCTAGTTTCTAGAACAATTAACCTCACTCACAGATTCAAAATATTCTAAGAGATATTAACGAAATGGTGAGTAGAGGTCATTTGTTAGAAAATAATTTTAGCACAATTAACCTTAATCGGTCCCAAATTAGTTTCTAATTAACATTAATAGACTCCAATCACTTCTATTTTAGACTTAATTAGTTCCAAATTTACCTTAATTAAAAATATAGCTACACAAATTACTCATTAAATAGTTAATGTTTGGTTGTCTAATTAATCAAGTGTGTGCATCCTTCCTATAAGATGTAGTCATAGCTAATCAAATTATAGCACACTATTAATTTCAAATTAGTTATAATTATAACCAATTAGAATCCATTGTTCACAATTTTTTGTTCTGTTTAGACCTCTTAAACCAGATTGTTTAATCTAATATATTAGCCAAGTGATTACTTAGGTTAATTATTCAGATCTAGGTTAAAAGAATAATAAATCATATCATGTACAGCAACGAAAAAGTAAATAACACCACGATATGATGACTCAGAAAAACCAATAAAACTAATTGTCTCAAGTTAAAATCCTGGAGAGAATTTGACCTAACTATTCTCAAGATAAAGCAAATCCACTATAAGAGAATCGAAGTTTTTACAATCAAATTTAATCCTAAATCTGTTGCTACCTCAAGTAGTAACTTACTGACATAACCATGTGCAAGTTTCGAATCCACAAACTCCTTCTCTTTTTGAATTTATAGCACTCAAGCACCCATGCATGTGACTTTGAGATCCCACTCAAAAGTTTAGCAACACGAACTCTCCAGTTTGAGACCCCAAGACCACCCTTGAAGGTTTAGATCATCAGTAGTTGTTGATCTTGTTGCAACAACTTTAGATCTACCGGATACAATGATATGAGAATGATTTCTGGCAATGACTTTGATAGAGAAAGGCACAATACTTTTTAGATCTCACAAGAGCACCTCCAAAGTCTCTTGAAAACGTATCTTAGGGTTTTCTTTATATACCAAGTGAAATAGATCTAAAACCCTAATCACATAATGGGCCAATGGGTTGTTGGGCTTAATTAAAATTCTGCAAAATCTAATTTTCTATGATTTTCGATCAGTCGGATCTAATTTTCAATCGGTCGAATTTCACAGAATTTGAATTCTTCTTTCTGCAGCTTGTATGTTCTTATGTTATGACTTGTAACACATTGAGCATTATCTAATCAAACCTATAGATCTAGGAAACTATATCTAGACAAGTTTGTGCTCACAGTTTGCCAATTGTTCTAAACTTTAAAAACCTAACAATAATCACATATAACAGACTCAATTTGTGATAATGCATCTTGGCCATTAAAACTTAATTTGATGATAAATTTCAATCTGATAGTCCAATTAGGGCTTATGACTAGTCAATTTAATCATTACAATATCAAGATCATTTTGATAAAATGAAATTAAGGATCTAGGGCCAAAATTAAGATACCTATTTTCAAGATGAAATTACCCTTTTACTCTTCATGCGAGATTAAATGCAAGTTACAAAATGGGATGTCAATAATTCTTCAAGCATTTTACCATTCTATGGTGTGTATAATCCCTTCGTCCTACATCTTCAGCGCCCTTTGCATCACTACCCATTCATCTTGCAAAATTGTCATTTCATGATACTTAGTGGATTACAAGAAAAAGAATGATCTAGGAGGGCATGGCCATGGCCCTTGACTTTGGACTCGTTCCCTTGTGTACTTCTTAATTTTTAGCCCTCCTTATATTTATTTTATAACAGATTAAATTCAATAAAAATTTGGTGTAACATATCATGTTTTATACCCTTCAATAAAATATTGCTACATGAAATTTCTTTTAAATAAAAGAATTAGAAGTTCCACACATACAATAAATAAAAAAAACAAATAAAAACTTACTATTCCTATAATTCTAAAATTCCATATTTACAAAAATAAATAAATAAAGAGAGTAAAAATTATTGGTGAAGAAGAACAAGAAACCCTATTAACATCTTTGTCGTCCTTAAGCTCCTCATAGATTAAGCGGAATTTCCCATAGACCATTAGAGAAACCGTATTATTATTCTAAAACTTTTATTACCTTGTCAATAAATTGTAAAGTGTCAAAATAACGTGACAACAAAAATGATATCAGTGATAATATTGGTAATGTAATCATCCACTAGTCACAAACAAGTATAAATAGGGAGTACTGCTAGTGCCACAACTCGCTCATGTAGCGAGTTGTGATTGGTGGAGGGGTGTCACAAGTTGTGGCACATCACCATCACCCTTCCACCAATCACAACTCGCCACATGGGCGAGTTGTGACACAAGTTGTGGCACTAGCTTAATTCATAAATAGGTCTATAATCAAGCCAAGCTAAGTTGAGCAGTAAATGACTAAGCTTGACTCAACAATAAAAATAAATTTTCTAACTTGGCTCAAGCTCAAGTCAAACCTACAATCAAACTCAAGCTCATCCAAGATATTGAAAGCTCAAGTTCGACATGATACACATTAATCACTTAATATGATTGTATGTAATCACTTGCACAAAATAGAGACTTATGTTATCTTCTTATTATGGGTTGAAAACTAAGACTATACCAAGTTTGTAACTAATGGCTTGTTTGGAAGTTTAGAGAGGGAGGAGAGTAGAGGGGAGTAGAGGGGAGGGGAGTAGTGGGGAGTAGAGTAGAGGAAAATGATTCCCCTCCACCTTGTTTGGATGTTTTTAAAATTAGTAAGGGGGAAGGGAGTAATTAGCCCTTCTCCTTATGTAATTTTGTTAATATAATAAGGGTAAATTAGGTAATTTACTTAATTAATAGTTTATGTACTCTACTCTCCCTCCAAATCTCTCCAATTTGGGGGAATTAAAAATGGGGGGATAGAGGGAGTTGAAACCCCTCCAAACCCCTCCAAACTCCTCCCCCTTCTTCCTTAAAAAACTTTCAAACAAGGTAATTAGATTACTCTCCCTCCCTCTACTCTACTCCCCCTCCTTTTTTAAACATCCAAACAAGCCATAAGTTTTTGTAGTAAAAAAGAAAGAAAAAAGAAAAAAGAAAAAAGAAAAAAGGGTACTATTATAGACCTGGGTATTAAAATGGGCTAACCATGAGGCTTTTGTCTTTTTCTCCCGTTCTAAAACTCTGAAACCCCTACACTCTTCTGGTTCATTTTCCCTCTCTTTCTAGCCGACAGAGCGAACAGATTTTGAAAAGTTGTCCTCCATTTTCTTCCCTTTCATATGTGAGATTGCACAATTTGCCACAAAGTTTTGTTCTTCAATTTGGGAAGTTCGTCTTTGCATAACTGGTTCGGAGATAGGTTCAACTTCCAACGGTTTTGGTGGGCTTAGTGTATCTTCGCCGTTTCCTACCTCTTTAGCTCGTAAGTGCTTAGTTTTGGCTTTTTCTATTATGCCCATAAGCTGTTTGATTATATTTCACTGAGTAAATCTTGTAATTATACTATAATTTTTGGAATGGTTTTTGTTTGGGCTTGCTTTGATTTGTATCTAATATTGAAAGCTTTTAATAGGAACTTTAAATCATTGTAGGAAAATGGGTGCTTTTTGTTGCGTTTAAATAACTTTCTTGTATCAACTGCTGGTTGTTTATCTGTATGCATTATGGACTTCCAACAGGAAAACAAAGAAGGCTCATTTGTGACTAGTGACTTAATTTTCTTATGCAAAATATTGATTTGTCAGATTTTGTTTTAATCTGAAATAATTCTTGGTTCCTAAATGGCTATTTTGCTTTATGGATTTGGTTTGGCCACTTGTTTCTAATTTTCAATTTTCGCTACACCCTTTAAGGCCCATAAACAGAATTCATATTAGTCCTAATTAAGGATGAGTAGAACCTTCTTTTTGAGACTTCTGATTTTATTCAAAGTGAAAATAATTTCACTGCACTATTCCATGATGTTTGGATACATAGTTATGGTCCTGAAGTAAAAGCAACTTGATATGGCTGCAACCTGAATCTATTTTGCCAGGACATGGAATTATGGTCTCAGAATGTTATATGGGAGGTGGTTTATTTTTTAACCAAAAGTCTATTCAGATTCCCTCCCAGCCCAACAACTCAATTTCAATATTGGTCTCACGCTTAGACTTATCTTAGAACAGCGTCACAGACTCACAAGTAGAAACTGAAGTGGTCAAAATGAATTGTAGTTTATGGGTCAAGGCCCTTGAGTTGCCATTTCAATACTTAGCCCTTTACATATATGTATATTTATGTGGTTAATGGGGTAAATGGATGGGTCAGGTCTCACTTAAAATAAATGGATTGGGTTGGGTACCCATTAACCATTTAGTTAAATAGGTGACCTGTTTATTTCCTGATCCAAGATTTGTATGGATGAAAATGAAAATGAAAACAAATAAATGTACAGGTGCCAGATTTTGCAGATAAAAAAACCCACTTTGTGTTTCAGTCAAGTTGAGCTACTAGAAGCTCAGTGAGAATTGAATTTCACTATACTGAACTTTGTTGTTTGAAAGGAGCTCTAATTGCTTATGCTATATGGCAGATTTGGAAAAAAAATAAGGAAAACATGGATGATAGTTTATATGACGAGTTCGGGAACTATATTGGACCTGAAATTGAGTCTGACAGAGAGAGTGACAGAGAGGATGAAGACGAAGATCTTACAGACAGGCCTACTGAAGAGGAGGCATCAGATGGTGAGGATGCAGCTGCTGCTTCAAATGGGTGGATAACGGCCTCCAATGATGTTGATATGGATAACCAGATTGTCCTTGCCGAGGACAAAAAGTACTACCCAACTGCCGAAGAGGTTTATGGTGAAGATGTTGAAACATTGGTGATGGATGAAGATGAGCAACCATTAGAGCAACCGATAGTCAAACCTGTTAGGAATATCAAGTTTGAGGTTGGGGTGAAGGATTCTTCAATGTATGTCCCAACGCCATTCCTTGTTGGTCTTATGTCGAATCCCACTCTGGTTCGAAATGTTGCCCTTGTTGGGCACCTTCAACATGGGAAAACTGTCTTCATGGATATGTTGATTGAGCAAACCCACCATATGTCCACGTTTGATGCAAATAGTGAGAAGCATTTGAGGTACACGGATACAAGGATTGATGAACAAGAGAGAAGGATATCAATTAAGGCAATTCCAATGTCTCTTGTTCTTGAAGATAGCAATTCAAAATCGTACCTCTGTAACATCATGGACACCCCTGGGCATGTTAATTTCTCTGATGAAATGACTGCTGCTCTCAGACTTGCCGATGGTGCTGTATTGATTGTGGATGCTGCTGAAGGAGTAATGGTAAGTAATTTCTTCTTTTATCTGAAAGGTCCATAGTTTTTAATTTTTCTCTTCTAACTATTTTGGGCTTTGGTATAACCTGTACCTTTGTGGATTAATTTATGAGTTTTTTTTGGCTCTAAAACAAAATTCTAAGACTCTGCTTGAGCTTGACATCCATGAAAGACTGAAGATAAGTAGCATGAATTTTGAAACCTTAGATGGTAGGTTACATTCAAGGGCATCTGCCTAGACAGGAGATTAGGAAAATTAGTTTTGTACACTGCAGTTCGTTGGAGGGACAAACCAATGTGCCATGTTTAGCTCAATCATCTCTTAATCCATTTATATCAGTTGCCTTCAGGATTGATTTGTTAAAATGATAGCCACTCTTAATTACTATCTCATCAGTAGTATAACATGTGTGAACATGATGCGACTGTTTGATATTGATCTTAATAATATTATGTGATATACAGGTAAATACAGAGAGGGCTATACGCCATGCAATCCAAGATCGCCTACCTATTGTAGTTGTAATCAATAAGGTAGCTCTCTCGCTCCCTCTCTCTTTGAGTGCCTATCTGTTGTGTATTAGTCATTTTATAATTGAGCAGTGAACTTCCATTACTCCTTTGAGTTCTTATATCAAAAAATTTGTTCTAGGTTGACAGGCTGATAACAGAACTTAAGCTGCCCCCAAAGGATGCTTACCATAAGCTAAGGCATACTCTGGAAGTCATTAATACCAACATAGCTGCTGCCGCTTCTAACGCTGGGAATGTCCCAGTTATAGATCCAGCTGCTGGAAATGTTTGTTTTGCAAGTGGTACAGCAGGATGGTCCTTCACTTTGCAATCATTTGCTAAGCTATATGTCAAACTCCATGGGATCCCATTTGATGCTGATAAGTTTGCATCTCGGCTTTGGGGAGATATGTATTATCATCCGGATGCCAGGGTTTTTAGGAAGAAACCTCCTGCTGGTGGAGGGGAAAGATCATTTGTCCAATTTGTGCTTGAACCCCTTTACAAAATATATAGCCAAGTGATTGGTGAACATAAAAAGAGTGTGGAAGCTACTCTTGTCGAACTTGGTGTGACTCTTCCCAATGCGGCTTATAAATTGAATGTCAGGCCTTTGCTGAGACTGGCTTGTAGCTCAGTTTTTGGTAATGCCTCAGGCTTCACTGATATGCTAGTTCAGCATATACCTTCCCCCAAAGCTTCTGCAACAAGGAAGGTTGATCATATATATACTGGACCAAAAGACTCTATGATCTACAAGGCCATGAAGAATTGTGATCCTGAAGGCCCCTTAATGGTCAATGTGACCAAGCTGTATCCCAAGTCAGACTGTAGTGTCTTTGATGCTTTTGGTAGGGTTTATAGTGGCAGGATAAGGACAGGGCAGACAGTACGAGTATTAGGAGAGGGATATTCCCCAGATGACGAGGAGGACATGACAGTAAAAGAAGTAACAAAATTATGGGTTTATCAAGCTCGAGATAGGACACCCATAGCTGAGGCTCCTGCTGGTTCATGGGTTCTCATTGAAGGTGTGGATGCTTCCATAATGAAAACTGCAACGCTTTGTGATGAGGATGTTGCACGTTATGAGGATGTCTACATATTCCGGCCTCTCCAGTTCAACACTCTTCCAGTGGTGAAAACAGCTACTGAGCCTTTGAATCCAAGTGAGTTGCCTAAAATGGTGGAGGGTCTTAGGAAGATCAGCAAGAGCTATCCTCTAGCCATTACCAAAGTTGAGGAGTCTGGTGAACACACAATTTTAGGTACAGGAGAGCTGTACTTGGATTCAATCATGAAGGACCTTAGGGAGCTCTATTCTGAAGTAGAAGTCAAGGTTGTTATTTTTTCGTGTTTCTTTCTTAACTTCTATAACATCAATTCTTCTGTTCTGATGTTTTGAGGAGTGTACTTTGTGCTGATTCCTTTTCTTCATGTGCTTAACTTGAAATCTAGGTAGCAGATCCTGTCGTTTCATTCTGTGAAACTGTAGTGGAATCTTCATCAATGAAATGTTTTGCTGAAACACCAAACAAAAAGAACAAAATAACCATGGTAGGAGATCCATTTCAGTTGATTTTGGTGCCATGGACAATCATATGTGATTCTGTTCAATATGATCGCTTATACCTCTTCTCATTTTCTAGATCGCAGAGCCTTTGGAGAGAGGACTTGCAGAGGACATTGAGAATGGTGCTGTAAGCATTGATTGGAATCGGAAGACAATTGGTGAATTCTTTGAGAAGAGTTATGGATGGGATGTGCTTGCATCGCGGTCCATATGGGCATTTGGCCCTGATAAGCAGGTGTTGTGTGTGTGTGAGAATGTGTGCATTTGCCTGCTCTTTATGAATTAGAGAAGAAAGTATAAGAAATTTTATTGCTTTCTTATTAGTCTTGGATGCTATTTTGATGCTCTTTTTTATATCTTAGACACAGCAATGTTCACAATTTTTTTTTTTTTTTGAAATCTATAATTATTTTTATGGGATATTCAAGACGTGTTTTATGCAATACTTGAGATTTCTATGGTATTGTTTGACAAAATGCCATACATGCAGGGGCCTAACATCCTACTAGATGACACACTCTCGGGTGAAGTCGACAAGAACTTGCTGAATGCTGTCAAGGATTCCATTGTTCAGGGGTAAACTTAATGATGTCTTCTCTTTTGTTCATTGTCTAACTTTTACCTCAACATTAATCATTTTATGTATTTTGGACAGATTTCAATGGGGTGCTCGAGAAGGACCCCTCTGCGATGAACCCATCAGGAATGTCAAGTTCAAAATAGTTGATGCAAGGATTGCACCTGAGCCACTGCATCGGGGATCTGGTCAAATCATTCCCACAGCTCGGCGGGTGGCCTATTCAGCTTTCCTGATGGCAACTCCAAGGCTTATGGAACCAATGTATTATGTGGAGGTAAATTCTTGCTACTTCTACCACATCAAGATGAGATTGCATTTTTAAGGAAGATATCCAATTGGCTGTATCTTTCTATGCAACTAAAGAACAAAAATTGGAGGTTGATGTGATGAGTGTGGGAATGATGTTAATGAAATTTCTCAACTGTTAAATTACCGATTCTCCTAAAAGCTTTAGCTATTAAGATATGGTAAATTTAATCATTTACCCACACAATTCTAACACTCTCCCTTATGTTTGAACTCAAAGCCTCAAACTACCTTTTAATAGGTGAGGCCCAACATGTGTGATTTTAAATGGGAGGTAGAGTGACAAAGATAGGGATTGAACTCAGGACCTCTTGCTTTAATACCATGTTAAATTACCAATTCTCCCAAAATTTTAAGCTATTGAGATATGATAAATTTAATCATCTAATCATACAATTCTAACATCGACGATACTAAACTAAAACATGTGCAAAATTTTCTCCTTATATTAAATGTCTATGTTTAAGTAACTGCTTTTCTTTCATGAGGTTGTATTATGATGGAGATTTTGAGAAACAACTATTTTTTGAGCTATGACTTATCTCAAGGCATGAACTTTGAGCCACGAGTAAATTTGTGATGCTTTTGTTTCAGATACAAACCCCAATTGATTGTGTCTCTGCAATCTATACGGTCTTATCTCGCAGGCGTGGACATGTAACGGCTGATGTTCCCCAACCAGGGACCCCTGCTTATATTGTTAAGGTTCGGTGACTAAACTTTTTCTACATAAAGATCATCTAGGCAAAACGTATATGACTGATGGAAAAATTTTGGGACTGTTGATTTGTTTGGTGTATTGTTGATTTACATAAGAAGACATATATATCCTTGAACTTTCACTTATCAAAAAAATATATATCCTTGAACTTTTACTTTGTTCCTAACTTTTCCACAATTGGATTTTCAGGCATATTTACCCGTCATCGAATCATTTGGTTTTGAGACAGACTTGAGATACCATACTCAAGGACAAGCATTTTGCCTCTCGGTGTTTGATCATTGGGCTATTGTTCCTGGGGACCCTCTTGACAAAAGTATTGTCCTACGACCACTTGAACCGGCACCAATTCAGCACCTTGCTCGTGAATTTATGGTGAAGACAAGGCGTAGAAAGGTATAGCTGCTCTCCCTCCCTCCCACCCTCTCTCTTTCTCTCTTTTAGACATATACAACAAAGAGCAGAGCTGAACTCTCTCAGACTTTCTAACTCACTGACTCCTTTGTACTCTTTAAATTCACGGTTGTGCTTTGAAGTACATTGTGTTTGCTTTAATATGCTCCAGAGTGCCTTTTTGAAAACTGTTCTAAAACATCTTTTCCTTCTATAGTTTTACATTTTAAATTTATGTGTGCGCTTTGAAATTGTGGCTTCACGACCCGTGATTGTAACCTACCAAACCATACACACGCACACACAGACACACACACACATGCACAAAAGGCTTGGGCTGTGATATTCTTTCAAGTAGTGCACCAGCATGATTGGGCTGTGTCTTTTTTTTTTTTTTTGTTGATGAATAGAAGACTTTTTCCTGTAATTATCATTTAGGCCATGGACATAAAAAATTTCTAGGTAGGTAATCTTTCTGCCCATGATTGCTGCGTTTATCACACGATCTGTTAAATGACACAATCTGCATTTATAACTCAAGGTGGATACTGCGAAGTCATGCAAGTTTGTCTGTGGATATAGGACTGATAATTTTATCAATCATGCAATTTCAGCAATAATGGAATCAGAAATAATGTTTGAGTTTGTCTTGAATTTGGCAGGGAATGAGTGAGGATGTGAGCATTAACAAGTTCTTTGATGAGGCCATGATGGTTGAGCTGGCTCAGCAAGCAGCTGATCTTCATCAACAAATGATATGATAAGAGTCAGTTACAGACAAGTGCTCGTGTGCCCATGGCTAGGAGGTGGTTCTAGCATCTTTAATATTGTTATTCTTACAGAAAACATCGAGCTACCCATGATTGTACGGGTTATGTTATCAGGTAGTTGCTTTTTTTTTGGATGAATACTAGGTAGTTGCTTGTTGCTAGAGGATTTTGAACTGCTAGCAGCAGTTATAGCTAGTAGTATCATGAAAATAACTCCTCTACTTTTAGTGGGTGGGTACTGTAAGTACATGGACATTCACTGTAGGTGTTCCTGTGGGATATATCTCTTTTTGTGTACCAGTATGATGAGTAAATATGCAGATAACTATTTAGATAGAAAAAATCGGAAGAGATATTTATATATATATATATATATATATTTTTTTTTTTAATTTGAGAAAAAAAAATGCATTTCAAAATCGTGAAGGGTAGTTTTATTCACAATGCAAAGAAACAACTTTTTTAAAGCCGACTTGATTTTCCATAATGGTAAAGAGGTGAAGGCAGCTTATAGGACTTGATTTTTGCCAAAATGGTGAATTAAATAAAATGCTATAGAGATGAAAATGTGTCTCTCGTATTAGAAGCCTAGGATTAGATCTCCAAAGAAGTTCCAAAGGATTGTAGAACTTTATGTTTCCGTGCCAGAGGATAAACCAATGATATGGAAATTAAGGAAAAAAATTAGCTCCAAGCCAGTTTGAAACTGTCTTCTTCCTATCTATTATGTTGTGATGGAAAAAAACGTTTGTGTAGTTTTAGTCTCATGAATATTTTAATGAGTCATATGACTTGTTTAAATAATATACATAAATATTTTTACAAATTATTATATATTAGGTTGAGGAGGGAGCTCTAAACTGGTTTAGAGCTAGACTTTGATTGTAAATTAATACCCATAAATGTGCATGCATTTGAAAGGTGGCATTCTCCCGCATAAAGGTTAGATTTGAAGGTAGTTTTGCTCTGTTTGTGTTTGTTAAGGTGAGAGTGTCATCTTGAAAAAAAGATAATATATAGAATGATGAAATTCGTTTAAAGACATGGATGATTCTTTTGAAAAAGAAGAGACGAGAGAGAGTTGTATGGTCATACGTAAAGGAAAACATTAGTGTACCCAATAAAAAAATAAAAGTGATTTAATGTTGAGAATAATGAATGAATGAATATACAAGAAAACGTACTAATATACAAAATAAATAAATTTGTTTAAAGATAGGGGTGATTTCTTTTGAGGAAAAGATGAAAGAGAGTGGCTTGAAATAGAAAGAAATTTTTTTCTAAAATTACTTGGAATAGATTGGTCTGTGCAAAAGAGAATTAGTAATACACCTTCAAATGAAAGTAGGTAGAGGAAAATATAATAAAAAATGACATGTTAATTCAGAAGCTACAGATGCAACAAGTGGGTCTAACCTAAAATCTTAAGAAATGTTAATTGAGTTATAGCTATGATTTTTCAATAATTTGTGTATTACACGAGCATACAATTATCAATAAAATAAAAATTGTCTATATATTGTACTTTTTTTTTTTTTGGGTGCTAAAATCCAAACTTCATTAAAAGATTGGAAGAAACAATCACAAAGTCCCTCGTTTGAGTTGTGACGGGTACTATGTGGGGGATGAGTTCTTAGCATGTATTGCGCCTCATTCATTGACTCTCTTAAAATGCTAAGGTGAGGTTTGTGACATCTCGGTTACAGTAATTATAGCTCAATTCAACATTTCTTAGCGGAGTGCTTCTATCGGGTCATATCTTGAGAGGCTAGTCGATCAAAAAAGAAAAAAAAAGAAAGAAAAAAGGCCATTTTGGAGAAGACCACATTGTACACGGTTTAAGATTAAGATCTAAGATCTAGATCTGCTAACATATTGGTCAAAACTCAAAACCAAAAACAATACATTAACCTTTTACCCACAGTACCAAAAAAGCCCCCTTTCAGACGCTGCATCTTCTTCTTCCTCCTCAATAGTCAGTCAATGTCATAGTGTCTGAAAAAAAGAATTAAAACCTTTTCCTCTGTATGAAATTCTTTTGTATTCTAAATTCACAAATTTCAATTTGCACCCAAAAAAAAGAAAAAAAAAGACCCATCATACTCTTCCTCAGAAATCACACACTCACAGTTTGTGTAGAAATCCATGAATATTGGTTATAATCCAATCGCAAAAAAATGCAACCCAAAACCCCAACCCTAGCTCCAGCTCTGACCCTCTTCCCAAGCCTCAAGCCTCCTCACAAAACCATACTGTTCCATCAAATTCTAGTCCTGACCATCACATTCTTCGCCTATGCTTCTTTCCACGCCTCTCGCAAACCCCCAAGCATCGTCAAGAGCGTGCTTGGTCCCACACTTGAAACCAACAATTCGACCTCCATTGATACCGGTTGGGCCCCATTTGATGGGCCTCAAGGGACCCACAGGCTCGGCGAGGTCGACCTCGCGTTCCTGTCTTCCTATTCGATAGGAATGTATTTCGCCGGCCATTTGGGTGATCGAATGGATTTGAGGTTGTTCCTTGTGTTTGGGATGATGGGTAGTGGTGTTTTTACTATGGTTTTTGGATTTGGGTATTGGTTGGATTTGCATTTGTTGGGTTTTTTCGTTGGGGTTCAGATTGTCTGTGGTTTGTTTCAGTCAATTGGGTGGCCTTGTGTGGTGGCAATTGTGGGGAATTGGTTTGGGAAATCTAAGAGGGGTTTGATCATGGGGGTTTGGAATTCACATACCTCGGTTGGGAACATTATTGGTTCGGTTGTTGCTTCCGGGGTTTTGGAATTCGGGTGGGGTTGGTCTTTTTTGGTGCCTGGTTTGTTGGTGATTGTGGTGGGGATTTTGGTGTTTATGTTTCTTGTTGTGAGTCCTGAGGACTTGGGGTTAGAGTGTCCTGGAATGGAGGTTGAGATGAATGTGGAGGTGAATGGGGATTCGGAGAGAGTGGTGTCGGAGGAAGCGGGGCTTTTGGGAAATGAGAGTTTGGATACTTCGTCGTCTGCAATTGGTTTTTTGGAGGCATGGAGGCTGCCGGGTGTGGCGCCCTTTGCTTTCTGCCTTTTCTTCTCGAAGCTGGTGGCTTACACTTTTCTGTATTGGTTGCCCTTCTACATTAGGCATACAGGTACTTGCTTTAACTTAGATGTGAATGAATGATTGAAGTTGATCTTTATGATTGTCCCATGGAGTAGAAGTTGCCTTGTTGTATATGCATAGCTTTTTGCACTAATACATTATCACTTATTTGGCTATTGTTAATTAGTATGAACTACAGGTACATGCTTTAACTTAGATGTGAGTGAATTATTGAAACTGATTTTTATGATGGTCCCTTGGAGTTGAAGTTGCCTTGTTGTATGTGCATAGCTTTTTGTACTAATACATAATCTTTTATTTGCAACTAGTATGAACACATATTTGTGGTAGTGGGCTGAGTTTTCCATGATGACATTGTTGTAGATCTTTAATGCTTTGAAATCCTATATGGCGCATGATGGAACCATCCCAATTTCCATCTGCGCCCGTTTTTCTATATGCATTTGAGTTTGTAATGATGTTCTCTTGTTCATTTATAAATCTGTGTTGGCATTGCAGCTGTTGCTGGTGTGTATTTGTCACACAAATCTGCTGGAATCCTCTCAACAATTTTCGATATTGGAGGGGTCTTTGGTGGAATTTTGGCAGGATACATATCTGATTTGATTGATGCTCGTGCAGTTACTTCAATCTCATTCTTGTTACTATCAATTCCAGCCCTTGTTTTCTACCGTGTATATGGAGGCCTCTCTATGTTTGCCAACATTGGATTGATGTTTCTTTCTGGATTGCTTGTAAATGGTCCGTACTCACTCATTACAACGGCTGTTGCTGCTGATCTTGGTACCCAGAGTTTTGTTAGGGGGAATTCCCGAGCATTAGCTACTGTAACTGCTATTATAGATGGTACTGGTTCTGTAGGGGCAGCGCTTGGTCCACTATTGGCTGGGTATATTTCCTCTAGAGGATGGAACAGTGTCTTTTTTATGCTTATTCTTGCTATTTTATTTGCGATCTTGTTCTTGATTCGTGTTGCAAGAACTGAGATTAAAGGGAAATTGAATGAGGGAAAATGGTTTTGGAACAGCATAAGCTCACATTGATTGTGAATTTCTGAGGCATGTATCATGTTTCTTGTTGTACCTTTATAGGAGGGAAGTGTATTTCACATAGGAAACAACACATAGAGAAATTACTTGAGTAATCATACGTCTTTCTTGTATCTCATTCTTTATTCATAGATAGTGTTTATACATGTACAAGAACAACTTATCCAGATAGAGTTCTTTTTTCCATTCTCTTTTTTCACCACTAAACTTGTAAGCCTGTTTGTTAGTTCCTGCACTTCTTATACCCTACATGTTCTTTGATCCATCTTGCATTTCTACTACTATGTTTAAAAGTAGTAATGTAATTGTTCAGTAAGTATATTTCAATACTCCTATATATAAGGTACGGTTCTATAAAAATGAGATGATATTCAATTTTAACATAAATACGTAGTATATCAAATATTAAAATTAATGAATACCATTGTTTAGAAAATTTATTCAAATTTAGGATATTATATATATATATATATATATATTTTTTATATAAAAAATGATTAGAAAAAGGATACTTGAATTGAAATTTGAAAAATGTTAGACCTACAAACATTTTTACAAATGGTTAAAGTGACAAGTAGATATTACTTATTAGTGATATTAGTAGTGGACCAAAATAAGAACTAATAAAATTTTTTACATCAATAGTTGGTGATGGTAACATTACTCTTGATATTTTAACTAGAAGCATTTTGACTGCTTGCTTCTAGTTTAAAAGTAAGAGACTCGAAATCTCATAAATAAAAATTGAAGGATAGAATCTTATTTGGATAAAATAGCACAACATTAAAAAAAAAAAAAAAAAAAAGGATGGTTCAAATGATGGATTCTTTACAAATTTGGCATTTCTTTCGTATGGACCTAGAGTTTTGTACAGTTCGTTGGCTTGATGGTTCAACTGTCAAATTGGTATGGTTTCTAATAGTTATGGTTCATCATCTAATAACTTTTTATGGAATTAATATTATTTTGAAATTTTTACCATTTGATTACATAATTTCAATATTCTAAATATGGGGGTCAAATTTTGTGTCAATAGTAGATTATTTATTATTTGATATATAAAGTCATATTTTGTGCATAATTTTGAAGTTTGAAAACTTTAAATTAAACATTTTATAGATGAGATACTTATTGATCTTGATTATCTTGAATTTTTGCAAATATTAAGAGTATAAGAAGAAAATGTAATTTAATAGAAGATTTGTCAAAATTTACATTCAATAAATAAAAAATAAAAAAATTGAGTAGTGTAGCTTTAAGTAATAAACAACTTTAAAATTTTTTTATTATAAGTATTCTTCTAAGGATACACAACCTTACCTGCTAGAACCGTATATCAGGTAATTCAAGAAAAACTGCTAGTGGGAAATTGAACCCAAACCCCCTAAAAATATTAGATTAGATAAAAGATGAATATTAATAGGAGTCAAGTTGCAGGTGAGAACTTTCTCCCAAAACAAAAAAAAAGTTGTAAGTGAGAAATATTAGATGTTTGAATCTCCACTAATAGTGATTTTGGATTACCTAAAACATAGAGTCTGGTGATAGGATTGATTATCCATACAAGGGGTGAGTTCAAAGGGCCCTACCTTGATAAGGTTTACACAACCAAGAAAGAAAAAAGGGTATATAAAATAAATAAATAAAAAATATAAAAAGAACGGTAATAAATAGAAATATAAATATTAGCTAATAAACAGGCAAAAGAGGAACCGGTATGTCTTTGGGCAACTGTAGAAGAATTCTTTAAAATAAATGCTGGGAATTTAATGTATTAATAACCACCACCAAATGGAAATACAGATACTACAAAGTTGAAGTACCACACTCATCTGAGGAACAAATTACGCAGGATAATTTTGGTTGAAGTAGGGGCTGCTGGTGCAAAGTAAAGTATTGGAAGCGATGCTTTCAGCTCTTTTTCACTAGTTCTCCATACAGGCAAGGTGAATGTGGGACTCGAAGGTTTTCATCTCAACTTAGCAAGCATTCAATTCATAGGTGCACGGATGCCTTCAATGAAGAACGCAGACAGCAGGATGCAAGAAGTGCAGCCTTCTATTTTTGCTCTTTCCCATGTGGCACAGCATTTGTAGGCAAGAATATACAGGGAGTGAAACTCATTGCTGGTTGCTTGCTTCACCACCATAAATGGGTTCAATTGCCAGATGCTTAGCACTTTTGGAAGCTCTACACTCGGCATTTTCCAAAGGTTTCTGCAGGGTTATAGTTCTGGAGCAGCAAGGAGACAATAGATCTTTGTTAAGGCAAATGACAAGTCATTGGCGGGTGAAGTTAGTGATCAACGATATCTGATGCCCGTCTGGAAGAATGAAGATTTCTTGGTCATGTGTCTCAGTCTAACCTTCTTGTTGATACTGTTGACCATCTTCAATAACTTTAGTTTAGTAGGCAGTAGCAGCTTTAAGGGGCCCAATTTCACCCTAGTCCATGGATGATAAGAAGAACATTGAAAAAAAGGAAAAGGTAAAAACTTGTTGGTCACCAACAATAAGTTTGATGAATACAGAATAATTGTATGTACGTTAGTGTATACTTCGAATTACTAGTAGTGCAATTCTCAAATCAATTTGTTTACAAGTTGGATTTCCATCCCCAATTTTAACATATTGCAAATTATGATTCCATGTTTTCTTCTCTTTCCTTCCTTCTTCTCAGAAACCAAATAAGGCATCAATGAATAAAGGGGTAAGGAAAAGGCAGTTCCACTTCCCGGAAGAATATATATACATATATAGAGAAAAAACTCAAGATAAGAGCTGATAAATCAGCTTAGTATTATTGGTTGACTAGTTCCAACCTATGCACACCAGGGATTTTTTAAAAATGGATTAGCAATCTAACAGGCCTCTGAGATTCTGAAGGCCTTCGGTCGATATGCTCCTCCTGACTCTTCCCCTTTCTACCACTACATGCGCTGGTGGCTCCATATGAAAACTTACCATTACAACAGTCAGATTGTCGGTGGCTCCCCGCTTTATTGCTTCCTCTACTATTTGCTTGCAGCACAACTTCACATCATTGTGCTCTTGGAGTCTCCTCCGGGCAAAATCTATACAATTTTGACTCAAAAACATATCCCATATTCCATCACTACCAATTATCAAAAACTCATCTTCCTTGGTCAGTGTCACCAATTTAAGTTCAGGTTCAGCACTCAATGGTCCAAGCTTTTCACCCATTCCCTTCATTCCTTCAAGGTGCCAATCACCTAATGCACGAGTAACACCCAACTGACCATTAAGGAAACCATCAGCAACATATCCACCCAAGGATTCGATCCTTGTCCTTTCTTTAGTGCAGCAGGGTCTATGATCTTTTGACATTTCTATTGCAGTTCCACCCCGTGACAACACAGCCCGGCAGTCCCCTGCATTTGCCACAAGCAGAGACCTGTCCAAAATATCGTTGTATTTTAAGAATGAAACTCAGTATAAATGTCACTCATAGATCATCTAAAAACAAGCTACACTACGCCATGGCTTCATATCTGTGAAAAGGAAAGTTTAAGCATGCACAAATGGAGACGGTATAAGCAATTCCTTAAAGAAGGAATTTTTTAAATTCATCATAGTGACTAGTGAGCCTCTTTTATTACTACAACTTACAATTATGACCAATAGAGGAAACCAGGCTGCACCAACATCTGTGTCTCTATTTTGTTTCATATATCATATTTCATATTTCATATTTCATTTTTACTCCTTTTTATTTGGCCCTTTTTCATTTTTATGCCTGCAGCTCACTCCGCAGTGTCACTATGCGAGAATGGACAATTTTGAACAATATACCTAAATCAAAGGCCAATCAACACTGAACTTACCTCCCAAATACCATTGCAGTGAGGGCAGTTGTCCCGGAAGACAGGGCAGACTCAAGGGAGCAGGTCTTTGCAAATGCTGCATCAGTCTCCATAAATGACCTTGTAACCACCTTCTCAAGTTGTAAAGGGAAGTCGGCATCCTCAACAATTACTCTTGGCAAATGTTCGCGTACAAATTGTGCTGCACACTTTCCATCATGCCCATCAAATACCTGTTATTCAAACCAAAAGCTAAATGTATGTCAAACATCTGAATAAAATGTCTAAAGTAATCTATGTGCTTCTTCCAAACTGAATGATACTTGTTCAGTCAAATTTTGAACTAGTAAGTTTTCTCTGTTACTCATTCCCAACTCTCAATAGAAAAAAAAGGCACCTACAGTTAAATTCACACCCCTAAGTTTCTTCAATGCATCTGCCAACATTTGACTTCATGTGAGCTAATCCAAATAGGTCAAATTTTGGCCTTTGATATTATAGCTATACTGCTATATCGTAAAACATTTATCAATGGTCATTAGTTCTTTATTCATATGGAATGGTTATTGCTCACTACTGAAGTTTGCAAGATTAAAAACGCTTCTTAATTTCTGGGTAATGGATACATATGAGACAATTGAAAGTGATCTAAAAAGTATGTGATATGATCATTCATAATTTGAAAGTGGAAAGTAAGAGACTTTTCAAATCAAAAGCAAATCACAGCTACACATTTCATATCTAAGATATGATCATTCACAATTCTCAAATATGATCAAGTGCTTTCAAGTAATGCTAAGTTATTCATCAAATTAGCGCAAGAACCCCACAATTTTTTTTGGTCTACATCAAAATAATATGTACACCCTCTAAATTTGAGGTTGCTTCTAAATTGGTCCCTTAACTTGCAACTACACTCTTGAGTATTACAATAATATCAAAATGCCCCTTCCATCTACATCTATTAGGCTCTTATGGTTATGGTTAACGCATAAAAAATGACATTCTGCACAAAAAATGATGTTGTTTGTAGGTGGGTTAATGGTGAAAATGTTACAAACCATAATGATGGTGTAAATTTCAAGTTTTGAAAGTTGAGGAACTAGTTTCGAAGCAGGCCCAAACTTGGAGAGGGAAGTGCATTTTAGCCTTTCTCTATGTATAGGCAATGACTGTTGAAACTTCATAATTTCACATTAATCCATATTTAAGTATGTAATTCTTGTGAAAAGTCCAAATGGTGTAAATTGTATTTGGTAAACAAAACACAGATAGTTTAGTAGGTATGAGAACTTACACCATAGAAGGAGATAACTTCATCACTGTATGAATTAATACCGAATTTCTTAGCCAGATCACCAATGCAGATGTGAGTATCCTCCATATAGTCACGACCCCCTATATCAGACCACTCTCCTGACCGAAGGGAAGGGACAAAGTTTAACAGGTTCTGTTTTCTCTCTACAACTGCTTTATCCTCAGAAATGCTTTCCAGCTGAATGAACCGCACCAATATGAAATTAGAAAGAGAATAAGAAGTATCTTCAAAGATACTTGGCAAGAAAGATAAGGTAGTATGAAGTTATAGAAATTACTAATGTGCCAAGATAAAATGTATCCATTTTTACTTATGTTGAATTTTACTGCTCAGGGTTAGTCTTCTCCAGAAAAGGTATGGTTTTATTAATTAGATAGAAGCATCTGGCTGTCATCATTGGAAAGCAAATGCTCTTAAAACAAGTGCAACTATGGAAATTTTTTAGAAAAATAAACCTTTAGAATAAGCAGGACAATTGACATTGGTAAGAGCCAAGCTCATGAGTCAACACAATCAAGGGGCAAGTCTAAGTCAGGGTAACTATATTAGGCACCACTTATTTTCTTTATCCATTAGTATCAAAATGATCAATAAAAAATTCTCCACATCAGTCAAAATTTAAACCAATAAAAAACCAATCTAGAAAATCATCACCATCCAGCTTTAATGAAAATGTTAAGGGGCAACCACCTTCCTGTAGAAAACTGTTTTCCAATCAACCACAGCCAGAATAAAGAAGCAAATAAAAATGCAAATAAATAAGGAAGTTTTTTATATGAGAAAAAATTTAGCAGGATACATTCATGATCGAAGCTGAACTGGAAAAAGCAGCCAAGTTGAGATGTATTATGGGAAACATGATTGAAGAGCAATAATTTCCTAAAGAATAGAGAACCAACTGGTAACTACAGTAAAAATTTTAAGTGGTACAATCTCCATCGAATTGAAAATTGGTAAAAAAAACCAATTCATTTTTATACAGTCCAGAGCTACAAAATGAAAATGGTACACCATATAAGCCCAAATAATTTCAGACAGATGTACCGGCAATAAACCTCTAAATTTCAAAGAGAAGAAAACAAAAATAAATAAGTAAATACGCTAGAATAATTCACATTAAAAAAAAAAAAAAAACAAAAACAAAAAGGCCATTATCAATCATCAATCACCAATCACCAACCACAGGGGGAACAAATACACAGAACCCAGTTTCAACCAAAATGGTCTTCAAAAAAAAAAAAATTATATATATATATATATATATATATTTATAATTTGAAAAAACCCAGAACAAATAAATGATAAGAGGAACTGAAATCTTAGAGGAAATGAACTTTCAAGACAGAATTGATCAGTGGAACTCATCAAAGGAGATTTCTTGTCCCACTTCTCTATCTGGGTATGCAACACTTCACAATGCAAAGGACGTGTCACCTTGTTGTTATTGTTGTTGTTGCTGCTGCTGCTGCTGCTGTTGTTGTTATTGTTGTCCATATTCTCAATCTCCTGGCCAACTTGCTCAGCGTCCGGGACACACATGATGATAAAGATGGTAGTGGTGGTGGCGGTGTTAGAACTAGAGTAGTGGTTCAGTTCCTAAGCAACCTCTTGTTTGTGGGTATCAAATGTAACACAAAGCAAGGACACGGAGAGAAAGAGAGATAGAGAGAGAGAATCAAAGAACAAATTATATGTGGGAGAAAAGATTCTATAGAATATGTTGGGAGACTTGTTTAGTCGTTGTAGTGTCACATAGAAAAAGCGAGAGAAAGAGTGAAAATTGAGAGCCGTTAAATTCCAGATTTTTCTATGAAAGCGTGGCTGAAAATCTGTTGGTTGGGTTATTATAAAGATTGTGCTTTTTGGTTTTGCCTTCTTGCGGCTTGCAAATGGAAATGTCTTTTTCTTCTTTACTTATGAGAAAGTATGTATCCAACATTTTTATAACAAATGATAGGTGATAAAATATTAGTGATATTTATTTGAATCCATCGTTTTAAATCATTTTTTTGTCTACCAGCCTGTAACAACTTGTCACTTAAAATTTGTTGTATAATGTTGTGGACATAACATTTCCCTATATATACACCATTAATGGGTGGCTATGCGGTTTCTTATGGACACAAGCATCCCAGGTAATTTAGTCTTAATGATTCCTAAGTATATGCATATGGCCTCTTTTTCTTAGGTGTTCATTTTGTATGGGCTTTTAGTTTAATATTTTTATTTACTGGACATGGTTATTAGCAAGAACTTACTGAATTTATCATCTAGGCTCATAATAAATTAAAAGTTGCTCCTGTTATTTAGCGTAGAGCCTTGAGCATTGTCCAAGGACGTGCTATAGGAGTAGCTCGTTACCTTCTAAGCGGAATTGCCACAACATGAGCATTCCCCTTAGAAATAATTTTTGCATTAGAATAATGGCTAGGAGGATTAAAAATGCACTATAGCATTAAGATTTCCAAGGTTTAGCTGGGGTTATATATAGGGAAATTGATTTTTAAAAATTAAGATTTGATTTTTAAGTTATTTCATGCATCCTTCCTCTTGTAGTATGTTGGCTCCATACAATTTTGAATTTACACATTGTAAGAGAAAAGATGTATATATCAAATGCATAAAATAATTATTATTCTTCATCAATGAATTGTAAATAGCATTTTAACTTACTTTCTCCAATAAGATACATTATAATTGGTTTAATTCGCCTTGTAGCCTAGATTGTTTGTTGATCTACTTATCACAAACTCTTGCTATTTTTTTTTTTAATTATATATTTCCTTGATTGTGAATTGTAAATAGCATTTTAACTTATTTTCTCCAATAAGAGACATTATAATTGGTTTAATTCGCCTTGTAGCCTAGATTGTTTGTTGATCTACTTATCACAAACTCTTGCTATTTTTTTTTTTAATATATTTCCTTGATTGTGAATTAAATTAAGGAATTCCAAAATCTCATTCTTAGTTCTCATTCTGAAATTTTATTTTGAAAAAAAAAAAAACTCAAATTTTTTCCTTTGAATCTATATTGAACTAAAATTAATTTAGTTACCATATTCAGTTTAAATTTATTAAATTTTATGAATATTAACTTCAAATTTTAAAAGTAGGATGACTTTGGATTATGGCTTGCACTTATAAAATCAATATTTTATTTAAAAATACCCCAACCGCCGCATGTAACTTTATTAAATAATACTCACCAATCACTACTTCATTACTTACCTAATCCTTCATCATCACTTATAAATTTTGGTGCAAGCACAAAATGGTGGTAATTTTTGTTGAAGAGTTGAATTTTTAAAATTTGGAATTCAATGTTGTGCCAAATTTGGGGTGTCCAACCTAATCGTCCACTCGACCAACCTGCCAAGCTTGACCGTACTCGACCCATTGCCACCTGATTAGACTACTCCAGTGGTTGGATGCTAGTCTTGACCCTTAAAAACCTGATGTCAGCGAGTTAGTTATGGGTCTCCTCCTCCAAAACCCATGAAACTTGACTCAGCTGAAATACATCAATTTTGACGATTTCTCAAGCTTTTTGGCTATATTTCTACCAAGATATTGCGAATTTCAGAGACTAACACAGTTAGAACAAATGGAGATACACCAGATTTGGCAAAAATTCATTAGATCCATGTAAGTTCTTTGCATTATTTGGCAGAAATCTCTCTGGATCTGACCAAATCTTCGCTAGATTTGGCAAGATCTCACTGGTTCTTGGACGGATCCAGCGAGATCTCACCATTTTTTTTTAGTGTTTTACAACTTCACCTGAAACCGACCACCACCTAACGCTGACCCGAATCGACCAACCCAAAACTCTAATGGGTTGGTTGTAGGTCTAGAAATTCCCTACCCGATCTGATTGGGTCGGTTGTGGGTTAAGCACTAACTTGGCCTAAATCAACCCATGGATAAACCTATGCCAAATATCATTTACTATTATGATGCAATACAATTATAGTGTATTATCTAACGAAGATGCTGTTTAAGGATTTAAGCACCTAGTAGAAAAATGTAGATAGTTTAAGATTTAACAGTTTAACATGTTATTAAGTATGCATTTGGTTTTAAATTAAAAATGCAGCTTATTTTATTATTCAATTTATTTTTCTACTATTCATAGGTCATACTGCACTTTTTAGTACTATTTAAGGGTCTCACTGTACTATTTTATCTAATTTTTATCTTTATTTATAGTACTTTTAGTAAAAAGTTTTCAACTTTAACAAAATAAACTGATTCCAAACAGACCTTAAGTTAAAAATAAAATAAAAAATCTAACACCCAATCTATAATTTCTTGAAAAGTCAGTAGCATATCAAAGATGGGAAATGTGTAGCATATCAAAGATGGGAAATGTGATGAGCTTGACTTCAATCATTGCTTCACAATTAGTCATCACGTACAGCCTGTACAGGACATTTTTTTTTTAATGTGCGTCATAATTGTAGGACGCACACTTCTTTGACTTCTTTTCCAACACATGCTTAAAAAGCGTTAGATTCTTTCCCAAGATATAAGCAGCAGCGGTTGTTAGGATTTTAGGGATATGTTCATATGGGTATAAGATTTTTCATTTGTTTTTGTCCATCATGGTCATCATTGTTATTTGCATTATTATGTATTTACGTTGGTAGTGATTTACTGTTGGGAAAGGTTATATTCATAACATTTTTACAACATATCATATGTGGTAAATTGTTATTGTTTCTAACTTGAATTTATCACTAAAATTACTTTTTTGTTCACCAATTATAACCAATAACAAACTACCACTTAGGATTTATTATAAAAGTGTTGTGAAAATAGTATTCAATATATAGTTTCTCTTTTGTTGTGATACTTTGGGTTAAGTAATGTATTTGAGTTTGGTGAGAAAGTGTAAGTGTGTGTTTTAACAATTAGTTTGTTTCTTAAAAAAAAAAAAAGTTTAGAGAAGAGAAAGTGTCCGAAAGATCAAATCTTCCAAAGTTTACCAGCTTATTGGGGATGGGGAAATTCTTGAAAAATATGTTGAATTTTTGGTAACAATGCCCAAAAACTTTGAGAGAACAGAGTCTGAGTCATGGTGACCTGTGGATGGAGGTAACATCTTATATGCAAATTATTTAAATCTCTTTAAAATGGGTAAAATTAGGTATAAATTCTTAGATGCAACACATTAAAATTTTCGATTAAATTCAATTCATTTAACATACAATTCTATTGAATTTACTTATTCTTAGAAAGTAAAATCATATTTATGTTCCATTAGTTAATACAACTATGCATTAAATTTTGAATTTAATTGTGAAACTTTTTTTTTTATAGAAATAATTGTGAAATCTAATATACAATATTAAAAAAATTGTAACCAAGGTTTTGTCATTTCAGTGGTGGGAAAGAAACTTATACCAAGTTGGGTAAAATGAAAGAAGAGGAAAAATAAAAGAAATGAAGGAGTGGAAAGAAAAAAGGAAGGGATATTTTGTTTTGCATGTTTGGTTATCAAAGGAGAAAAGGAAGAGAAAATATACAAATGATGGGAATCCAAGTATCCAACATCACCACTCTAACACTAAGGCCAAGAGTCTTTTAGCTCAACTTGCCTCTCCTAGTTGTTCCAATCACCCTCATTTAATAGTTATTGTGACTTTTGAGTAGAGTTTGTGGTGTGTTTTTATGTTAAAACCTCATTCTCCCTCCCTTGTGTGTGTGTATTTCCTCCTCCCCCCCCCAAAAAAAAAAAAAAATCATCTTTACCAACTATCAAAAACGAAAAGAAATGAAAGACACATCACTCTATCTTTTCTTGTATATCCCTCATAATTAGGGAGGAAACCAAACAGTAATCTTGGAGAAAACTAAATTCTTCTATTTTCATTTCTCTTTCTCCTCTCCCCTCCCCATTTTATTCCCATCACAAGAGAATGTTCTCATATTTCCTACATTTTCTGTTCTTATTTTTCTTTCCCACAATTTACCCAAACAAAATGAAATGATCACAAGGTCATTTTGGTTGCCAATCATAATATCCTTATACTATTTTGCGTAACATTACTTGATTAATTAATTAATTATTTATTTATTTATTTTTGTATGTAATTGAAAGTTATATTATTAAGAGTTTTATAAGTTAATTGAAACTTCCTGATATTTCTAAGGAAAACGTTTAGAATTTAAAACTTCAAAACCCCTTTCCCATTGTAAATATCCAACGATCAAAAACGCGAAATATATATATTTTTTACCAACCACAATATTACGCAAAACAAGTTGCATTAGGAAGTTCGTTTCATTCTATATATTCATGATGATGATACGAAAAGATTTGATAGAACGTGTTCAATGGAAGATGACGTGAGAGAGGATTAGTCAATCGAATTGTTTCTCTCTTTTTGTGAAAGGGAGAAAAGATACCTGTTTTTTCAATATGCGAAAGGTGAGGTCTCATTATTCATTAATCACTCTTACAAATATACAAGAAAAAGGAACAATATTGTTCCGAATCTCAATGGTCAAAAGGCAGAAAAAGGAAAACGAAAAGGCCTCTTCTCTTTTGCTATTTATTTTTTGTTTTTTCTGGTAAGATTCCTTTTCCTACTATTATTTAACAACTGCTGTCCTACAAAATTGTCAAGTTTGATTGAAATTTGACGAGTTAACCCTATTATAACAGATTAACTCAAAAAGATTAGGGGCTACTTTAGCCAATGCACCAGCACATTAATTTGTCTCCTTAAAAATGTGTTAGATTCGCTTTCTTGAAGATAAGTTAGATTGTCAATCACCCCAGGAGCGGTGGCCCAGTTGGGAGAGATCCCACATGCAAGCACAAGGTCCCTCGTTCGAGTCGTGGCGGGTACCGTGTGGGAGGAGGGTTCCTAGCTTGCTATGTGCCTCTCTTGCTGGCTCTCTTGGGGTGCTAGGGTGAGGTCTGTGGCGCCCCTGTCACAGTAGCTATGACTCAATCCAACATTTCCTAGCGGGGGGTGCCCCTATTAGGTCACGCCCTGGGGGGTTAGTCACAAATGGTCGCCCCCGCCCCCCCTTTCATTCAGCAAAAAAAAAGTTAGATTGTCAATCAGTGTAATTTCCTTAATAAGAATATAAAATCATGCAATATGTGATCCTAATTTTACTCAGCATAACATATAATCTCTTTCATTTTTGTAAAGTGTAAACTGATCTTAATCTCAATTTCTTTAACGGCTTTTAAAATTAACCAAGAAAAAAGAAAAAAGAAGAAGAAGATTTTCGGTATTTTATAATTTCTTTCAACTCTCAATATCTAATCCCCTAAAAAAAAATCCAATAGATGGGGGACCTCTAGTCAATTTAATGCCCACCATGGCATGTGAATTTAACTGAACAAAGAAATGTTATATTTATAAAATAAAACAAAAATGTTATATTAATTTTTTTGTTGGGAAATTCACCTTTTTATATATATTTTTTTATATAAGGGGATATCAAAATTATCACTTTCATTTCTCAAAAAAAAAAAAAAAAAAATCATGTTCAAAGGCAAAGTCAACCATAAAAGCACTCTCAGACAATACATAATAGTTTAAGAGGTAAATTTTGTTCATTCAACTCCAAAAATCATTTATCTCAGCTTATTAAATTATGAAAATTTACATTCTAGTTACAGTAGTTGTAAATATACACAATATTGTTCACGTACATATAAAGTATAAATATTTTGTTCATTTGTCTTGCTTTTTCTCATTTTCTCCGTCTCTTTTCATTTATTGAAATAGTAAAACAAAAAAAAAAAGTAAATGAAGAATGAATATTATATTCAAATATAATATAATAAATAATAAAACTTTTTGAAAAGTGGTTATATAAAATAACAAATATAAATTTTTATATTAAAATGGACTGAAATTATTGTACAATGTAATGTGAAATTAGTTCACACGTTGATGTGATGTGAATTTAGTTCATTCGTTCTAGAGAATCTCCGGGTTGCGTGGTTAGTAGACCCTGACATGGCACAATATTATCCAGTCACAGTGAGTTAGAGCCATGCGCAAT
The DNA here is from genome assembly GCA_030445155.1 of Quercus variabilis. Lineage (NCBI taxonomy): Eukaryota > Viridiplantae > Streptophyta > Magnoliopsida > Fagales > Fagaceae > Quercus > Quercus variabilis. The sequence continues at coordinate 84,420,919 of CP129446.1, read as the reverse complement.
AATTACGCTCCTTTTTGCAAAGAATATTACGTTTTTGAAATCTCATAGCCTTTGAGAAAAATATATTCTTTACTTAAGAAAGGAGAGGTGGGCATGATTTATGAACATCTTGTTGAGCTAAGCTTAAGCGTTGCTTAAAAAGTCAAGGTCGATTTCAACCTCTTCAACAGCTTATTATCATCATCATTGTGCTGTTAATTGCTTAGGCCTCAGGGGCAGGAAGTCCCAACATTGAGTCCTAACATGTTGGAAAAGAAATTAAAAATTTACAAAACCAGGAACATAGTTTATGGGCACAATGAAGATAAGGTTTCATTCCCATTGGCTAGGGAGGTGGATCACTTGGCTTTACCAAAAGTGACTTACTAGAGATTAAAAAAATATATTTGCCGATCCCATTACTCATTAGAATCCGCAAAAATATTAACCATCAATTAGGACAATATTAAAAGCCTCTTATTTTCGCCTACAATTTGGTAAGTAGAGAGTCCAAGTTTCCAACATGTCACACTTGGTTTGGCCAAGGCACTAAGGTGCCTGACCCTGCAATAGAGAAATCGTTACATTTATTTTATCTGAGGGGGGCACCGGGCACCTCAAAGAATAATTTGAAAAGATCTTAAAAGACTTTTGGAGACTCGGAATTATGCAACAAATACACAGTAATTAGAAAAGAAGATTCCACTCCTATTCAAGAACCATATTGGTATCTCTCCAAAACTCAAAATTTTATATAATACTTCAAAGAAGTCAAAATTATATTTAGATCAACAAAATGGAGCAGCAGAAAAAACTCCAGGTCCACCCAGTCAATATGATGCTCTCTACTTCAAAAGCCTTCTTTAACATGACTAGCTCACCGAAGCCACAACAATTATATAACCAGCCTAACTGGAAATCACCTCACATTCCTGTAAAAGCCTTCATCACAGCACCAGAAGAACCAGCCGGAGTGACTTTCAACACATTGAACCTTACTGTCTTTGACAGTGGCCTGAAATATGGTGGGGGGTAAATAGCCAGTCAAAATGAGAAACTACGCATGCATTACCATCAAATTGTACACAGAATTACAAACAGATGACGAAATAAGGGGTCTTCCATTTTAAAAAATTAACCTGCATTGGCCGACAATGACATGATCTCCTTCCTTCACACGGAAGCATATTAGGAAATGTGAGCAGGATTGTTTGAGTGCCTCTTCTCATATCTGAAAGAAGCCCAAAAAGGGAGGGAAAGAGAAGCAAAGAAAAAAGAAAAAGATGTTATGCTTCTACTAGAGTGAGAAAATGTATAGGTGATAGTGGAATCCATCACAATAAAAGCAGGATCATGCCTTTGTTTCTTTCTTGACAAAATGAAGATAATCTCTACGAACAATAATGGTCCTCATCATCTTAGAACTATGGCTAGTGCCAGCTAAGATGCGACCCCTGATGGAAACATTGCCACTGAAGGGGCATTTCTTATCAATGTAGGTTCCTGCATTAAAATAAAAATAAAAAAAAACAGCTCTAATCGGCAAATAGTCTTACTTTTGTATACCATATAATTGTGAAAAAGTAATCAAGTATTTAATGTCATTCTTTAATACCCTCAAGAAGCACTGCAATACAAAAATAAGACAAACCGAGCAAATATGATCCCGGGCATTGAGATGGAGCTTGTGGCACTCTCCAGACAAGACCAACATGACAACAACCTCTTAAGACTCAGCTCCAAGCTATCAGTCATATCATTTTTTTTTTTTAACAAAACCAGGAATGCGGAACTATAAATTATCTTAATTGAGAACTTTCTCAATACTATTATCAACAATCGATTCTCTCACTTCTTAAGTTCCTTTTAACCCCAGAAAAGCTGGTTGTCAAAAAATAAATGTTTAGTGACTCCACACACAAAGTTTGAAGAATGAGTTCATCGCTGATTCTAGCTATTTTTGTCCTGCCCTTAACCATTGCCATTTTGCTTTGACCAACATAAATATCAAACGTTTACATCAAACAATCAAGTTATATTATGGTTCAAACTAGAGCCTTTAATTAGATATAATAGCTTTGCATCTCTACAACCCCAATGCATGCTTAAGTTGAGCATATATATTGTCGGATCAATTAACCAAACAAAGAAATTTCATAAAGGGTAAAAACACTGAAGATTATAATTGAAAAATAATCGATGTTGAATATATAATTTCAACATAGATTAGCCATAGGCTTAGAAAAATAATAATAAAAAATAAAGGGTAAGAGATAGTATCTCTTCAAATAGAAAAGAATGATGGAAAATAATACATATGGCCAAACTTGACTAATTTGTTGAGGATCAATAGCCAACTCCAAAAATTTTGGGACTAAGGCTTGATTGTTGTTGATATTTGTAAGTTACACACACATCAATGCATCTTGAACCCATAACCTTGCACTTAAAGGAAAGGAGGTGCCATTTGAGCCAGAGCTCATAGGCTATATTTACATTATATCAGTACTGTTTCAAATCCCAACTTATGCTCCCAAACCCAAATTAACCGAAAGCAAACTAAGTACGTGGTGTATACTCTACTAAGAGTCAATATCCAAAATTCAAACTCACACACACACACATGTAGAGAGAGAGAGAGAGCTTCAATGGCTTCTTTGGGGGTCTTAAATTGGAGTCCAATGTTCTTCCAATAACGGTTTCCACCTTTTCCAGGCCTCTTTCCCTTCCCAGATTTCTTCGAGCTATATATAATTTTGTTTTCAAAAACAGACAAAACAGAAACAAAATCACCACTCAAAAAAAAAAAAAAAAAAAAAAAAAAAAACCCACAACAGAAAAAATCCCAAAAAGACATCAAACTAAGGGGGAAAAAAAAAACATTTTGACTTATGTTTGTTCTCATACCATAAAAACACTTTTGGTTGCTTCAGAAATGCCTTCTCAGTCTGAAATCCAAATAATAATAATAATAATAATAATAATAATAAGTCCCTGACTTGAAAATGTTAAACTTTTGGTTCCCTCTTCACAGTTTTTTGTTATTAAAATTTTTATTTTTTCCCGTACGTTTTTTAAAATTATTTTTCATCCTTAACCTATTGAAAATGTTACACTTTATTTCCTTAAACTTTAAAAAATTTCTTTTAATTCCTAAAATATTGAGAAAAAAAGTTATTTTTTTTGTCTCTATCTTTCCCCTAAACTACTGAAAAAAAAAAAATTAAAAAGAAAGCTTACATTTTCAATAGTTTATGAGTGGGAAAAAAAAAAACTTTTTAATATTTAGAGACAAAAAATGAATTTTATGAAAACTTTAAAAACGAAACTAAAATTTAATATTGCTTGATGTGAATTAGCTACCAAGCTCTCACAGCAATAAAAGAACTTTTTACCCACATGAGATATATTAAAAGAAAGTAGTATGTTGTTTCACTCTATTGCCTCAATGAAATGTAGTTAACTAGTATAGATCAAAGATATTATAATTTTACATCAAAATTAGCTATATTTGAACTACTGTGTGTGAGGAGAAACCACGTCTTTTGATGTCTTAAATACTTAACTTCTTGTTAATAAAGTTTATCATTTTATAATAATAAAAATTGATACCATTTCTAAAAAGTCTATACTTATTGACTTTATTTAATGACAAAATTTTGTATATTTTGTTTAGTTATTTTAATATATCTTTTTGGGATTTAATTAATTGTATTTGGAGAAGATTATACTCGAGCATTATCTGCAATTGTGAAAAGCTACATTTAGAATCATCTTGCGACCTCAGGCGACCTGCTTTGCTTGTTAGTGACACGTAGCAAAAAGCCAAGATCAAAGTGCTGATTAGACAAGTCGAGACCATCTCATGACTCGCTAGCCCGTGATAAGGCCACAAGTTGCACAGTCAGTGTACTCTGTTCTCTAAACTTTTTTCTATCCATTGTGTAACTGCTAGTACACACATTCTAAGCTAATGTGTGTGGCTTGGTATTCAGATAAGAGGGGTGACCTAACCTTATGAATCATTTTTATCACATTTGAAGCCAAATTTTATGTATGAAAAGAGAGTGCCTTAGTTTTGAGTAAAAACACTTTACCATCTCTTTTCCCTCTCATTCATCCATTGATTGAGATTTGTATTACATTCATCTCACATCATTGCATAGTACGTGAGTTGTGAGTGAATCTGTGGAAACTTAAGAAGCCATGGTAAAAATCTAATCTTTTTGTGGTTTTCCACTGGTGCTTCAATGAGGTGTCTCCGGTAAGCTAGAAGGAGAAAGGGCTCGGTAAAGCCAGTTGCTATCTGAATCTTGGAGGGCTCAAGTGCATTAGGCTTGCGCGCTTGAAGGGTTTATAATGTCCTATGTGCTGCAACTATCTTGTCTAGTGGAGATTTCCGACCGTATAGTCAGGGACTTGGGGGAGAGGTTTTTCATCTCGAAGTTTCGAGTTTTCCTCCTTCTAAACACTTCTTGATGTTTGACTTTGGTTTGCATACTTTTACCTTTTTTCCATATTGCTCTCTCTATATGTTATGCTTAATGTAGGTTAATTCTTATTTAATGGAAATTGTTAATCACTTATATTTGACTAATTTGTTAGTTTAGCTGTAAGGGCACGATTTGTTCCCTAAAGCCCAAAAAGAAAAGGACTAAGGCCCAAAGAGCCCAAAACAATGAATTTATAGATTGTGGGCTAGAAACTGAACTTTAGCAAGTTGTACCGTGATTACAATATGCTAATTGTTACTTGAAAGCATAAACAAACATTTTGGTTGAGGACAATTCTCCTCGGCAATGTTCGAGGAAGGTTGTTCTTATATATTTCTTTTAGACTTAAACATAATCACAGTTCTTGTGTGTATAGTGATTTTTCTACAGATTCTCTCATGATCCATTTTACAATGAGGTTCTCCTTCTTTATATTCCCCTTCCTTACTTTATGTCAGCCCTCCACTTGTAGATCAAACTGTTGGTTTTGATACTTGTCCCATCAACACCTTTCTGAAGTCTTGGTGGGTAGATGTAAGGCTTAATGTTATTGTTCAGGTATCACCTCCACATTATTGAGGCTAGGGGGTTAGTTGCAAAGCATTCAATGCGGTGGTAGCAGCTTTCTTTTCAAATATTCCCCAACTCTCTTTTGTCTTATCCCCACCTGATATTTATCCATGCCAGTATAATCGTCTGTTACTTTGTTCTTGATGAAAGGTCAGACTTATGACCTCTACTCTATTCAGCCGAGGAGGTACTTCTCCTCAGAAAACATTTCCAATTCCTCATGACCAAACCCCTTCGATGGACCATTGTCCTGTAGGCCTCCGTCATCATTACCTCTCTTCGGACTACTTGATGTTCTCGGACATAACCCACAGCCTAATACCCATATTTAGGCCCTTTATCCCTACAATAACCTTTCGAAATTCCACTTTGTTGCTCCTCAGGAAAAAAAGGGGGATTTTGACTCCCTAGTGACTACCCTCATCACTCTTATGTCATTTCTTTTTGTGCAGGTGTCTTTTCAACTGCAAAAAGGCATGCTCTTGATGCTTCGGCAACTGGGCGCTTCAGCATTTATTTCCTACGGCACCATGTTCCTCACGTTCTACAGTATGATGGAGATCCTACGATGGAAAATTTTATGGGGGTTTGGGTGGGAACTGTCCCGCTTACTTTTCTCTTTCATATATATATATATATATATATTGCTCAAAGATTTTAGTTATTCCACTTTTTGCATCTTCAACTCTCAAGAACTAGTTTGAAGAGCCCTTCTTCACTTTCGTAAGTTACCTTTAGCACTTCTTTTTAAGTTTAAGACCTTTTCCTCCTCGGCCTTGATAATTTCACCTCGTCACCCTAACACCTTTAATTATTTTTCAAATGGGTAGATTTGCTAGTTTAGTAGACACCCCAGAGGGTATAGAGAGCTTTAAAGTTTGCTATTGGATTTTGCCTGGGGTTTCCATTAGGTATTGCCGCCAGAGGGAGTGGCATGCCTTGAGACAAAAGGGAGAAGTAGTAATCCCAATGATTGCCTTTATAGAGGGAGCGATGAGAATCCCCATGGGTAGAGTGACTAGGGACTACCTTATTGCTCATAGACTTTCTCCTACCTAGTGCACCCCTAATGTGTTTAGAATTTTAGGTAGTGTAGATTCCCTTAACGAAAAGATGGGTGTGAACCTCTCCCATCATGATGTTAATTGGATATACAATCGTCAACATCTCAAGGGCCAGGGGTACTATTTGAAAACCAGGGTCCCTGCAATCAGGCTGATATTGTCTCCCTGATACCAACAAGGGTATGAACAAGGATTTCCTCATTGTCTTAGGGGAGTGGCATGATGGACTTTATTGCCTAACACGAGATGGGACTTTAGGTGGTGTGTTTAAGTGTAGGTTTACTACTCCAACAATACCCTTTACTAATAACTTTTGTGTTTACTTCTTCTATTTCATTTGCAAAATGGTTCTTATTTTTCTTGTGTTATGTTCTAACAATGTTTTTCTTTTTGGTGAATTTGCAGATAAGTACTCTGCAATCCCCAACTTCAGTCTTGTCAACGAGCCTGACTTGACAAGGATATTGAAGGTCAAGATCTTTGTCCACACCGATGGACAATTGCGAGCCGCCCACATAATCCTTGGTTACCACCCCATCTCTTCGAGTTTCCAAGCTCCAAAGTACATAATAAAGGCGAAAGTTCCTCGGCTGTAGTAGATCAATATTGCCATACCTGGTTTCTTGGTTGGCGTTCCTCCAGAAGGTGCACAACAAGTGGAGTTGCCCTTCCAGCGCATAGCCGAGGAGGAAGCAACTCCTTTCCAACCAGCTCTTAAGGAAAAAGTAAAAGTAGTTGAAGTTTTTGACTTTAAGGAGGACTTTGAAGTTTTCAACCAGATTCAATCTCTACAACCTCTAGTCGTTGATTTCAACCACCTTCCTCCAACTCAAGTAAGCAGTGTCCAGGAAGCCCCCAGTGTACCTGACACAATGGTGCTTCAGCGTAAACCCAAGACGAGCCTTCTTGAGCTCTTGGAGTCCCACGCAAGGGGCACTATGCATGAGGTGGCTGTCCAGACCAAGCCTCCTACTCCTCCTTCCCAAACCTTTCAGCTTGATCCTATAGACAAGAAGAGAAAGCGAGACCAAAAAGGCAAAGATGTAGTGGAGGAGAAAATAAGCATCTCCCCCAAAAGAAATTGAGCCCCAAAAAGGGGGCCAAAGTAGCTAGGACGACCCACATGAGGTCCTTAAGTGAAGGGGCCATAGTGGAGAGGGGGCATGATCATCGCGCCAATGTTCAGACTTAGAACCCCCCCTTCCCCTCTGGTGCTGAATGGATCTCCTCTCCCTATAAATTCTTCTGTCAGGGATTTCCAAGAGGGAAAAGCTAGGTATATGGAAAATACCCTAGAGCAGCCCCTACTGTTGCCTGATGACATGGCCGACTTGAGGACCATGAAGAAATATGAAGTGTTTCTTACTTTGAAGAGATATCTTGTGCTGGTAAGTACTTCCTTATCTTTTTTTTTTATTGCTTTTTATTTATTTTTTATAACTTAGTGCTCCAATTGCTTTCTCCCATCATTATGGTTTGTTTGTTTGTTTTGTTTTGTTTTGTTTTGTTTTGTTTTTTTGTTTTGTTTTGTTTTTTGTTTTTTTTTTTTTTTTTTTGTTTTTGTTTTTTTTTTTTTTTTTTTTTTTTTTTTTTTTTAAGGCTGTTCAAGCTACGTATATGGCCGAGGAGTTAGTGAACAACTCCCACAGGTAAATGAAGGAAGAAGAAGGGCGACACATAGCGGCTGTGGATGCCTTCTCGTTGGTTGAGAAGAGGATTTAGGACCTAAACACCAAATTAACTGAGGCTGATAGAGAGAAGAAAAGTGCTAAGGCTGCCTTGGTAGGGGCTGAGAGGCAAGTGAAGAACCAACACAAACAACTCCGCCACACCGAGGACCAGTTAACTACAGCTAAGGAACAGATAAGGACCTTAAAGAAAAAATTGGAAGAAGCTGAAAGTGTGGTAGAAAAAGCTAAGCAGGAAGGGTATGACATTGTGGTGGCAGAAACCGAGGAAAACCTAAGGGCTGAGGTTTCTGGGGTCTATAGAAATTATTGCCTCCAAGTGTGAAATGAAGCCCTCAACCAAGCTAGAGTAGATGCTTCCTCCACCCTAAGGAGAGTAGAGAATGTCTACCATCCCTCAGCCATCCTAGCATCAGGCCCTTCGAGCTCCAAGGCCAAGGCTGCTCTCAAAAAGCCTAAATCTAACAAGAACATCTTTGCCAATGCTCTCACCTCTTCCACTATCCCACTTGAAGTGGTTGTCCAAGCTGGCACTACTAAGAAAGAAAAAGAGACAACAAAAGAGGTAGTCCTCAAGGCTACAAAACTTCCCCTTGCACCCAAAGACTCCTCTAAGGAGAAGGGAGTTTCCCAAAGCCAAGAATTGGTTCCGATGACTCTCCTTTTCACTGCTAAGGAGGATCCTAAGGGTAAGGGTTCAGCTTCTTCAGTAGCAGTGCCTGAACTACCTACCAAGGCCATAGCCAAAGCCAATCCTCCCATCAAGACCAAATAGGACCTTTGTTGTGTTTAGTAGGGGTTTTTTTTTTTTTTTTGGTTAAGTGTATTTCTCTTTATGTGTAGTTGTTGTTTACATTCCTGAATATGTACTTTATTTTCCTTTTTCAAGGCTTTACTTAGTGAAAAACATTAACTTCCTTTATATTGCCTTGTGTTTATGCCAAGTCAAACATGATTTCTCTTCTACTTAGCATTTAATTAATATTAGCATAACTTATAGTTTCTTCTAATACAAGATATACCTTCATTCCTTAATTTTAACTGTTATTTATACAAATGGCAATCTAACTACTACATTCCATGCAATTGGTAATATAATAGGCTAACCTTTCCAAGCCTATAACGTTTAATAAAGTGTAATTTTATTCAAAAGCACGCTCTGCGTACCTGAGATAAGTAGCTTAAAAGAGCATATACTTCAGAATTTCCTTCTTAACTTCAAATAATGGTGTAGCATCTATTTATCCAACACTCCATTTAGCAATAGATCCATGTAGTTGTAGGTGTTAATTTACCCAAAATACATGATTCGAGGAACCAAGCATTACTAAGGTTTTGTTTAACACTTAGTCAAACAATGAGCAATGTTAATTTACCCAAAATATGTGGTCTGAGGAGCCAGACATGACCAAGATTTTGTTTAACACTTAGATAAAGCATGAGCAGTGTTAATTTGCCCTAGGTATGTGGTCTGAGGAGCCAGGTGTGACCAAGGTTCTACTTAACACTTAGATAAATAATGAGCAGCGTTAATTTGCCCAAAGTATATGGTCCGAGGAGTCAGGCATGACCAAAGTTCTGCTTAACACTTAGATAAATAATGAGCAGTATTAATTTACCCAAGGTATGTGGTCCGACGAGCGAGGCATGACCAAGTTTTTGTTTAACACTTAGATAAATAATGAATAGCGTTAATTTACCCAATGTATGTGGTCCGAGGAGCCAGACATGATCAAGGTTCTGTTTAACACTTAGATAAATAATGAATAACGTTAATTTACCCAAAGTATGTGGTTTGAGGATCCAGACATGACTAATGTTCTATCTAACACTTATGGAATGAAGCACACAACATGTAATATTATAAGCCAAAAACTGGCAGAGATTGTCTTTCATTAATAATAATACCTTTGTAGGTTATTTACATTCTAAGGGTGTGGAACAACATTTTCATCTAAATCTTCCAGAAAATAAGCACCTATACTAGCTACCGAGGTAATACGATATGGTTCCTCCCAGTTGGGCCCTAGCTTTCCCCATGCTAGGTTTTTTGCAATAGCCATGACTTTTCTCAATACCAAGTCACTAGGTGCTAACGGCCTTGTCCTCACGCTAGTATCATACCCTTATTTGAGTTTTTGTTGATAGAATGCTAGCTGAACCATGGCAGCTTCTCTTCGTTCCTCAACCAAATCTAGACTTTTTTCCAATAGCCTATCATTGTTGTTTGGAGTGAAAAAACTCGTCCTTAGTGTTGGAAATCCAGTCTCTAGAGAGATCATAGCTTCAGACTCATAAGTCATTGAAAAAGGTGTTTCCCTAGTTGACTGATGGGGAGTAGTCCGATATGTCTAGAGAATATGTGGTAGCTCTTCCACCTATCTACCCTTTGCCTCGTCCAACATCTTCTTAAACCCATTCACTATAACCTTATTAACAGTCTCGGCCTACCCATTCCCTTGGGGATACGCTAGAGTTGAATATCTGTTCCTAATACCTAATTCATAGCAATACCTCCTGAAAACTTTACTATCGAATTGAAGTCCATTATCTGAGATGAGGGTGTAAGGAATCCCAAACCTTGTGATAATGTTTCTCCATACAAATTTCTTTGCATCTACATCCCTAATGTTGGCTAATGGCTCGGCTTCTACTCATTTTGTGAAGTAATCAGTGCCAACCAGAAGCCATCTTCTGTTTCCTGCAGCCTTAGGAAATGTTCCTATAATGTCCAAGCCCCACTGAGCAAATGGGCATGGGCTAGACAGAGGATTAAGAACACCTCTTGGCTAATGAATGTTTGGAGCAAATCTTTGGCATTGATCACACTTCTTCACATACTTCTGCGCCTCTTTCTGCATACTTGACCACCAATAGCCCTGGGTAAGGGCCCTATGGGATAGTGACTTACCCCCTGTATGACTTCCACAGATTCTCTCGTGTAACTCCTCCAAGAGTGGCTCCACTGCTTCAAGATAGACACATAGTAAGTATGGTCTCGAAAAGGAATGTTTATACACCTTTTGCTCTTCGGACAACTAGAAACGAGGAGCTTTCCTCCGTACTTTATCTGCTTCACTCTTCTCTTTAGGCAGAGTACCGTCCTTGAGGAATAGACTAAAGAATCCATCCAGCTAGGCCCGACCTTAATCTGGTGAACCTGGACCTTTCCCTTCTTCTCCTTGGTAGGCTTATACAAATCCTCAACGAGTATAACTTGTGGTAAGCCTTGTGCAAAGGAAGTTGCCAAAGTTGATAGAGAAACAGCATATGTATTTCTGCTCCTCGGGATTTGCTACAAAGTGAAAAATTCAAAACTTGATTGCAAGCGCCTAGCTTAATTCAAATACTCTTGCATTCTCAAATGCCTAGCTTCCAACTCTCCCTTTACTTGGCCCACCACAACCTCGAGTCTGAGAATACTTCCACTACTTTTCCTCTCATTTTTTGAACCATAGCCATCCATACCAACAAAGTTTCATACTCAGCTTCATTGTTCGTGGTCGAGAAACCTAACCTTAAAGACTTCTCAATAGTAATCTTTTCTGGGGACACCACAACTAGCTCCACCCCAGATCCTCTTTGATTAGCCACACCATCAACATACAATTTCCAAGATGAGAGTCCTTGTAGGGTGTTGTGAAATTTTAAAGTACTCGTAAGTGTACGAACTGTACTGAAGTATAGTTTGACAAGAACGAGGTCCAACCTACATGGACTTGAATGAACGTAGGAAAATTAAATCAAATCTTAACCAAATTAATCCTAATCTAGTTTTATAAAAATTGGTTGTTTGCAATTAAATATACTAAGAAAATAATTAAACTAAGCAAAGATATAATACAAAGCAATAAAAAGATGTAAACAATCAAGGGAATGGAATTAAGGTTTTGGGATCCGCCTTGTAAGTCATATAAACATATATTTATGATCATTAATTTTTTCCAACCACTACATGATAATCTAGAAATCAATTTTGCTATCATGGAAAATATCATCATTAATACTTATGTTTAAAAATCTCAAGCATGTTCTTCTTCGCTTCTTAAGTATAAAACAAAATCATCAATTGTATCTGTAACCAAACAAATCACAAGATATATCCAATTCTAAAAATCAAATCATAAATTGTATCCATTGACAGACAAATCACAAACGATATCCAATTCTATAATAAAAAATTAATGAACCAAGCATTCAATTAATAAAGATAAATCCTAAATCATGAGAAAAACATGATTGAACTCATATCTAGAATCTCATCTTAGTCAATTGATATGAAGTAAGAACAATTTAAATCATTAAAAAACAACTATTGTGGGAAAAATCAAATCACATAAATATTATTGATAATCCTTAACAAGGTTTCATCCTCAACCCTAATTATAAATTTAGCTACTCATGGTAATTGAAAGAAAACACAAAAATAAAATACTAAACATTAAACTAGACAGATAAAATAAAACTAACTGTTATGGAAGAAAACCAAAGAAGTAGCCGCAATCTCTATACATTCAGCCCTTAGCCCTAGCACTGGCCTCAGCCTTTGAATTTTGTCCTAAAGAGCCTTTAAATAGGTTAAGGAATCCTATTACAAGTTGAATTCCCCGTTTGGAGAAAATTCCAAATTTTTAGGCTTCACTTAATCGATAATTTTGGCCCATTTAACATCAGAATTTGGACATTTGGTAAACTACAAAGTGTAGCCCTTTAAGTTAAATTTTCAGCCCAACTTGAAGCATCTCGATTGGATATCAGTGCCAAAAGTTATGCCAAAAATACTAATTAATGTACAGGCTAGAATCCTAATCCAAATTGGACTTGGATTTGGTGCAAATTTCATTTGATTCCCTGCTCCAATTGGACTTAAATTTAATTGGGTTGGTCTTCTCTTGAATTCATGCCTGGTTGGATGTAAGTTGGCTTGATTCAATTGGCCTAACCCCGCTTTGCATGTAAAGCCCTTGTTACCTATAACACAAAGATATTATATAATCAGTCACAAAATAACATAAAAGTAAAGCTAAATATTTAGATATGAGAGTATTTTATTGTATATATTTCATGCACATCATAGGGATTTTGCTTCAACTGGTTTTCTACCCAAGTTTTGTTCCTCATCTTCCATCTCTATTGGGGATTCAGTAAATTTTGCCACCAAATCTACAAGAACCCGACTCTTAATAGAGGTCTGAGGCATATACTTGATATTAAAGGCCCCCAAAATTGTTCCCCATTTGGCAATTCTCCCTGTAAAATCAGCCTTTCAAAACAATGATTGAAGAGGTAGTTGGGTTAAAACCACAACTATGTGAGCTTGGAAATAATGAGAGAGTTTTCGCATGGCATGCATCACGGCCAAAATAGCCTTCTCCAACAACAAGTAACGAACCTCTGGTTCGTGCAATGACTTGCTCACGTAATAAATTGGTCATTGTACTCCGCTATCTACCCTTATCAGCACCAAGCTAACTGCATGAGAGGCCATAGCAATATAAGTGAAAAGAACCTCTTCCTCTTCAGGCCTGAACATAATGTGTGGCCGAGAAAGATAATTCTTCAATCACTGAAAATCCAAGCACACTCTTCAGTCCACTCAAATCCTCTCCATTTGTGTAACAATTGGAAGAAAGGCCTACATCTGTCAGCGGATTGTGAAATAAATCGGTTCAGGGCTACAGTCATTCTTGTCAACTTCTGGACTTCCTTAGGATTTCAAGGAGGTTGTAGGTTGTTAGTTGCCTTAATTTGATTAGGATTGACTTCAATTCCATGATGAGTGATCATATAACCCAGAAATTTACTTGAACTGATGCCAAAAGAACACTTAGAAGCGTTAAGGCGTAGTGTGTGTTTTCTTAGTACTTCAAAAATACTTCCGAGGTCATTTACATGCTCGGACTCCACCTTGCTCTTCACCACCATATCATCTATGTAGACTTCAATGTTCTTGCCATGCTCATCCGAGGATGACCGACTGTTGCATCTACCAACTGGTCTATCCGAGGTATCGGGAAGGGATCATTGGGGCAAGCTTTGTTTAGATCAGTGAAGTCCACACATACTCGCCACTTCCCATTCTTCTTCTTTACCACCACTGTATTGGCCAACTACTTAGGATTAAACACCTCTTTTATTGCTCCCGTCTGCTTAAGTTTGATCACCTCCCCTTTAACAACATTAGAATGCTCTTTGGAAGAGCGCCAAGGTGGCTGCTTCTTAGAGGTAATAGGTGGATTAACGTTTAGGTAATGACAAATAAAATTTGGGTCTACCCTAAGAGCTTCATAAGCACTCCATGCAAACACATCAACATTCTTCCTGAGGAAAACAACAAGTTCTTCCTTATCCTAAAGAGGTAACTAAACTCCCACTTGGAAAAAATTCTCCTCATCATTATCAACCACAATTTTTTCTAACTCTTCACACTTTGCCTCTTCTACCACCATATAGTGGATGGGACTATTCTCCTTGATTATTATAAGTCCCTCTCTGCAGAGGCCGAGAATTCACCTTCAGACTAATGTCTAATTGCAGCCACCAAACATTGTCTGGCCATAGATTGACTTCCGATCAGCCCCTCGACTTGATCCCCTAATGGATACTTCACCTTTAAGTGCAAGGTGGAAGAAACAGCCCACGTGGCGTGAAGCCAAGGTCTTGCCACAATAACAGTGTAGGGGGAATATGCATTTACCACAATGAAGTCCACCTCCGCGACTTTTGACCCTACCCCTTTTGGGGTGACTGTCTTCCCATCAAACCCTAACAAAGGAGAGTCATAATAAGCTAGGTCCTTGGGCTTCAACTTGAGCCCTCTGTATAGATCAGGGTACATGATCTTTGCGCTGCTGCCTTGATCTACCAAAACCCTCTTTACATCATATCCCTCAATCTTGAGGGTAACCACCAGGGTATCATCATGTGGTTGTAAAGTTCCCACCTTATCCTTATCAAGAAAACTTAGAGCTGGTGGGACTTCCATTCTACCCTTCTTAGGATCAGGGATCAGGTCCTCAGCATATGGCCGAGCTATGGGCATCACCTTGAATAGATAGGAACCACTCCTACTTGGGATAGCAAGAATAACACTGATTGTCCCCAAGGGTGGTCTTAAAGAAGCATCCCTCTGGTGCGCCGACCCTAGTTGGCTCCCCTGTTCGTTGGGCTGATACAAGAATTACTTTAGTTTCCCAATTTTGACCAGCTGCTCCAAATGATCTCACAGAGTCCTATATTCTTCTGTAGTATGTCCTCCATCCTGGTGGTATTGACAGTGAAGGCTTTGGTTGCGCTTTGTGGAGTCCCCACCAATCTTATTTGGCCACTTGGAGTATGACTCATTCTTTACTTTCTCCAAGATTTGATGTATAGGCTCTTTAAACACAGTGCTAACTACTTGGGCAGTTGTAGGTCCAGTATGCCTAGCAAAATTTCTCCTAAGTTGATTGTTGCTGTACCTCTCTGCTCTGAAATCCCTTCGGCCTTGGGAAACTATTTTAGCCTTCCCCTTTCCTTGTTGTCGATCCTCCTCTACTCGTTTGTACTCATCAATTCGATCCATGAGTTGACATACGCTTTTGGCAGGCTTCCTTGTCAAAGACTTCCTTAAATTGTGCTCGGCAGGCAAGCCAACCTTGAAAGTTCTTATTGCCACATTATCAAAATTTTCATCTATTTCATTAAACATCTCCTAATACCTGTTTGAATACGTCTTCAGGGTTTCCTCCTCTCAAGTGGCCATTGACAGCAGGGAATCCAAGGGACGAGGAACTCTACTACAAGTAACAAAACGAGCTCCAAAGGCCCTAGTAAGCTCTTGAAAGGAATTGATTGAACTTTTTTTTAAACCATCAAACCATCTCATCGCAACTGGCCCCAAGCTAGATGGGAACACCTTACACATCAAGGTCTCATTCTTTGAGTGAACATCCATTCTTTGATTGAAATGGCTAACATGTTTCACAGGGTCTGTCCTACCATTATACATGGTAAACATTGGCTGAGTAAACTGCTGAAGCTTTCCTCCTTCAATCCTCCATGTAAACGGTGATTTAGAAATTTGGTGTAGGGCCTTACTCATAGTATCATTGCCCAGGCCCTTGCGAGATGGACTTTTGCTTCTCCACCTATAATGGCGGTCCTCATCACATGAAAAAGATTCACTGGGAAGAGTCCTTGACCTGGGTCTGTTGCTATCATCATCATCACCAAAGGGAGACTTTGAGCTTGAAGAAGTCCTTCTCCACTGCTTACGACACAACTTCCTCCGTAAGTGGTCTATCTCCAATTGCATATTGCTGGTGTTTTCTCCATGATACACATGCCTCCCACTTCTAGACTGACTCCTACTAGTGTGAGTGGTATGTATGCTAACTTCATGGTCTCTCCTTCATTCAAGATTGAGAAATTGATCTTGACGTTGGGATCCCACAAATTTTTCACGGTTTGGCCCTAAACCTACCACGGTTTGATGATGAACTCTAGAATGTTCAAGTTTTCCATAGACGGCGGCAATTATAAGGGCATGATTTGTTCCCCATAGCCCAAAAGGAAAAGGAGTAAGGCCCAAAGAGCCCAAAATAATGAATTTATAGAGAGTGGGCTAGAAACTGAACTTCAGTAAGTTTTATCGTGATCATAGTAGGCTAACTGTTACTTGAAAGCATAAATAAATAGTTTGGGTAAGGAAAATCCTCCTTGGCAATGTCCGAGGAAGGTTGTTCTTATATATTTCTTTTATACTTAAACACAATCATAGTTCTTGTGTGTACAGTGATTTTTCTACATATTCTCTCATGATCCCTTTTACAATGAGATTTTACTTCTTTATATTCCCCTTCCTTACTTCATCTCAGTCCTCCACGTGTAGATCAGATTGCTGGCTTTGATATTTGTTCCATCAGCACCTTCCTAAAGTCTTAATGGGTAGCTATAAGGCTGAATATTACTGTTTAGGTATCACCTCCACATTAATGCGGTCATGGGGTTAGCTACAGAGCATTCAATGTGGTGGTAATAACTTTCTTCTCAAATATTCCTTAACTCTCTTTTGTCTTATCCCTACCCGATGTTTATCCATGCCAATATGATCGTCTGTTACTTTGTTCTTGATGAAAGGTCGGACTTATGACCTCTGCTCTATTCAACCGAGGAGGTACTTCTCCTCAAACAACATTTCCAATTCCTCATGACCAAACCCCTTCCATGGACCATTGTCCTGTAGGCCTCCGTCATCATTACCTGTCCTCAGACTACTTAATGTCCTCGGACACGACCCACAGCCCAATACCCATATTGGTGATTTAGTTGTAAAAAGCTTGGTTTAGGGTTCTAAAGTTTAATTAAAGTTTCTTTAGCATCTTTCAATTTCTTTCTCTTTTCTTCAAATTATTTTTCCTTTTTTCCCCTTTTGCTTGGTTTACATTATAAATGCATTAGAATTAGTTTAATCATCTACTATATGGTTATAAATTTGGATATTTTGATATTGCATAAGAATTTTTAATTTAATCATAAAGGCTATATTTTCTACTTTAAATATTTTTAAATAAAAATAATGCTAGAGATATAAACTTTTTTACAAAAAATTTTACAAACTGGTAATGTGATGGATAGTTATTGGTAAATAAAAAAGTGATGTTAATGATGGATCTAGATAAAAACCAATAAGAAGCTAGCCACATCAACAATTAATTTGTAAAAATATTGTAAAATAGTTTGTGACTGTATTATTACTCTTTAAATAAACTCGTGCATTGCAACAGCATGGTAATAAACTCGTGCATTGCAACGGCATGGTGTTAGTAGCCTGTAGACTATAATAAAAAGAGAAAATATCTATTTACACTCCATTTCGTTCAGAAAATATTTTCATGCCAAAAAATACTTTTAATACTTAATAGAACACATTTTAAGCCAAAATGACTTCTTTTTCTCTATCTGGTTGTGAACTTGAAAACAATTCTAAAGGCATATCTCCATTAGATTAGATTTTACACTTAGTGGTTATTAGAAAGTTGATTTTTGATATTTTATGTTATTTTAATGAGTGTAAAATCTAATATATTTTTGTAAATGAAACCAATATTTTTCATATTTTCCTTCTTGTTTTAATTTTTGACCGATTTCGTGTCTACCTGATTTGGAGAGTAAAACTGAGATTTCATATTAACCTCTATGTAAATTACAGTGGTTTTGGACACATGTCATTAATTAACTTTTTCTTTTTGGAAATTAGTAATAGTAAATGTATAATTTTTCTTTTACCAGTCAATTAGGGAACTAATTGCTTGATTTTTATACTTGGATATGGGAAAGATCTTGATTCATCCCTGGTGAAAGTGCCTCAAACAATGAAAAACTTTGATAAGCAAGCACCCTTTGAAACTGATGAGTCCATTATACACTACGCTTCTCTCAAGCAATTATCTAGTATTTAAGGTGTAGAGCATGCAGTATTTCCTCCTTTCACATAACAAAAGATCTCACTAATGAAATTAAATTCAAGAGGGGATTCACCATTCATGTGAAAAAGAAAAAATAGCACATCAGCAACAGATAACACTATATGAAGTAAAATCCAATTTACTGCCTTACAACACTAAAATGTCATCTAAGTTTAAGGAAAGAAGCAAGTTTTGTCAAAGAGTATATCGCCTTTAACTCGATAAATATTAATTTCACAACTTCCCACTTGAGAAGGAAAAAAAAAAACACTATATTGATGAACCAATATGCATCTCTCACGTCATTGATCATAACTTCGTAACCACAAGTAGCATCAAGTCGCATGACAAATCACTCCATCTGCATCACGAAAAGGCTTAGTATTATTACAAAGTTGACAAAAATTAAGCACATCAATATAATATAACTTGTATACTTTTTTTGATAGATACGATAAAATTTTAAATTATAGAGTCCGCTCCATGATGATTGCTTTTTATTATTAAGCCAATACATTATACATCAATTGGTTTTCGGTATAAATGAGGGTTTGAATCTCAAATCTCTTATTCAACGACAAGAAACTTTACTAGTTGAGATAATTGAAACCCATGTATAACTTGTTATATAGAACTTACTACCGAAAGCAAAAGTAATAATCTTCCCACATAACAAATTTTTCCATTTATGAAAAACCAACCAACCAGCCTAATCCAGCCAATGTGAAAACCACAAAAAACAAAAACAAAAACAAAGCCCCACTCAGTCCAAGGTTCACGACCCATCAAATAACACGAGCTACATTTAACAAGGTCAAGTTTCTCCCACCCTTGGAGAGCTAGTGCGAACACCAAATTTGACCTATAATGTACATTGATTTTGTTGGATTTGCAATCGATGCTGTTAGAGAGATTTGAATGGTATTTGAATTTTATTTTCATAAATAAAGTAATCTCATACTAAGTTTGTTTTCTTTCCATGTTTGATGTAATTTGGGAACTTTGTTTAAAAGATCTATAGTTCACAGTTGTTGGTAGTTGATCATGATTTAATGGAATTTGGGTTGATCCAAGCAAACTCTAGATGGTGATTCCTAGGTCTTTCCTTTATTCCTTTTGTTTCCTCAAATACCAAGTTCCCTTATGAGAGAATTCATTATCCTGCATCATGACTTTTGATAGAATTTTTTTTTTTTGATAAGTTATACACTCACCCAATGGGTCTTGAACCACACTACTTTTCTGTTTTGATGGGTAATTATTCCTTGATCTATCCAAACTAAACTACATTTCTTAGAAATTCCAAAAGTTTCTCAAAGTTATGCTTTTTGTTAAACAAAACAAGATTAATTACACCAAACTTCCTTAAAATTTTCTGAAATGGCTCCCACCGCCAACAAAAAATAAAATCATGAAATGACATTCCACCCTACCCTTGAGGTTTGTATAAAAGCATTAGTTAAGGGGCTATTTGGTAGACTTGTTTAAACACATGTTTTCAGTTTTTAAACAATATTACATGCATTTTCACACACTTTTTCACCCACATGTATTTCCAAAAAAACTAAAAACTGTTATTTAAACATACATACCAAACGGGCCCTTAGATTTCACTAACTGAATATTTCATTTTAAAAACAAATCCTATATAATATACATACCTCAAAAAGGGATTTGGAGAAGGGGGGTGGGGTGGGGGGGAGAGTTTCATTTCATCCATAGTTTGGATAAGAATCTGTTTCTAAAATGGAATACTCTACTAATAGAATCACAATTTGAAAGGACAAAAGAAGTCCCTTTTTTTTCACAAGGTACAACTAGAAATTCCTATTTATTTGTCATTGAAGAGACCCTAGACGAATTCCCCTTTTTATTTGGGGGTATGGAACAAACCCATAATTTTTTGCTTTGCGTTCTTCCTACCAAGAAAGACGTTAGATCAGCATGGACTTAAACTATTGCATTTATAAACCGCAATTTGGAGTTTTGGAGGGGGGGGGGGGGGAGGGGGTGGATGTCATTTATACAATCTCTTGGGGGAGTGTCATTTCGATAAACCTCAAGGGATAATGGTTTAATTTACCCAAATAATTTTAACAAGCTGTGTTCCACTAAGTTATGTCTCATATTACTTAATGTGTTATATGGTATACTTGACAAAACCATCCAGCTCTGCAAAGAAATTTTGTATTATAGACAATATGGTTAATGGGTTCACATCAAATAATTTTTTACAACAGTATTTAATCTAACTAAAAACATGATGTAACAGAATTTAAACCCACTGGAAAAGATAAATAAAGGAATATGTGACGGAAAAAGGGAAAATAAAGGAAAGAAAACTCAGCAGCAGTACCTTTTGGCGTTTTGAATTTGGAGGGTTTGTTTCACCATCACTTGGTCGACGAGACGTCCCAACATCTGAGTTCTCAGCCTGCAAATACTTCATTATGTAGCTTCTCTTTATACATTTTTTTACTTTAAGTATTAATATCCCTGTTTTGTGGAATATCATGATTTTGACCAACAACCTGACTTATGAATTTATACTTTAGTTGGTCAGAAAATAGGAGGGCATTCACAGGTTAATATCACAAGTTTGTTGAAACATGAGACCTATATGCCATGACAAGTTTGGTGAAGCACACTCACCTGAGAAGAAGAATCCCGAGGCAGTCTATTCTCAGACGTGTTAGTTTCTTCCGTATGTCTGCCATCTGGCTCTACACCTGCTTGTTGAGATATTAAGGGTATGATCTGACGAAGCATATTAGACAAAAATATTCCTTCACCACTCACTCTTGGTTCTGGTTCCATTGCATTCATAACACCATTAGATGTCCCTGCATGCTCTGGGACAGCACCTGTTTCCTGTGAACTGGATTCTTCTACATGAATTTCACCACCAGGAAAGAGGGTCCTCAAAAACTGCACAACACTGCTCGGTAGCTGTCTATCAGAATCCGGGTTGTTTTGAGTCCCACCAGCTGACAGAATGTTGATATTTACACTGCGACCATTAGATGGCTCCTGCTGTCTTAAATTGGGAGTTGGAAATGATCCTGCAAGATTTGCCACCAAGAGAAGTTCATGACTATAAACTCAAATTTCTAACAAAGATTAACTGGATTACCAAATGTTCAGATTACCGTCTATTGCTGGACCATCTATGTTATGTTGTTGTACTGCAGAATCTGTCTGCTGCTCATTCTGGAGACCAGCAGGATGACGCTCCCCAGATGCTTGAAATCCTTGTTCACCACTTGCATTTCCAGAAGCCACATGTTGAAACCTTCCAAGAACTGGATAGTATAAACCTATTGAATTACCGGATGAATCTGAAGGCAGGCGGCTGAAGGGACCAGGTACTGCTGCAACCATGGTCCTTATTGGTACTACCCGTACTCCTGGCTCTCCAGCAAAAGATGGACCCTCTGAGACCCTTGAAGTCGGTGGATTAATAGGAATTTCACCACTAGCTACTGAGTCTCTGTGCCCAGTGGGCTGCTGAGTATCACTACGCTCCTCTCGATTAACGTGTGGTGTGGTTGTTGAAGAACCTTATTATAAAAGGAACACCAATCAATTAGGGATATTATTCACTTTAAGTAGCACACAGAATTTATACTTATCAAAAAAAGTAGCACATAGAATTTAAATAACCCATACATAAATTTTACATAGTACCTCTTCGGATTTGTATATCAATACGCCTTGGAAGAAAGCCAGTACCAATTCCATTAACCAAGCCAGAGCCAGGCTGCACAGATCCCATGGGGATGGCACCAAAGCTTGGTCCTGTTGGAAAAGGAAGAGGCTGAACACACAAGGTTGAATCAGCAGAAATAGAAACATTTAAAATAAAATAAAATTCTTAACCAGTAGAAATAGAGCTTTTTTTTTTTTTTCAGGGAAAAAAATCTTTTTTGAACAAAATTTTTAATAAGGTGAGAACATTGCCTGAACCATAATAGGATTTGGACCAGTTGGGGATATGAAAACTGCGGGTCCAGCATTAACGACTGCTTCCGACTGCGTAAGAAATTGGTAATAGCAACACATAAAGCACATGTGATCTCATTATTGAGAAGATGCCATAAACAGGAAACGTGGATAATCCTACCGTTGTTTGGCCCAGCCGCAATGTCATGGTTGTACGGCCAAGTTCAAGTAGAAATGCACCTAGATTATGAAGTTGACCCCCAGTTCTCCATGCACTGGTCTGAGTGCTTAACCGCACTGAGGGATCAGTCACATTTACTTGATCCTCCAATTGTCCAGCAAGTAGCTGCCAATATAAATATATAAATTTTTTGACATTTAGCATAAAAAATTCAAACCGTGAGAATCTCATAAATCCTTCAAATATACAGATTCTTGGCCAAAGAATAGAGAAAGGGGGGGGGGGGGGGGGGGTTGTAAAACAGATTCATCTATCCTCGAGCAATTGAATTGTTCAAATATGAGTATCCACCAGTAGACTTGAATTACAGGACACTGATATTTATTTTCAACAATATATAAAGATAGTAAAGTGACTTGAGAACGCACGCGCAGGCATTCTCCCACATGGTCAATGAGCATTTGTCTGGTAGATAGCATGACTTCAGCCAAGGATGCGGGTGTTGGAAACCCTTCTTGTACAGTTCCTGTACGTGGTATGGAATTAGAACCTCTCTCTGAAGTCCTAGTTGCAGCAGCTGCCTGAGCATTGCTTTCCCCACCTCTGCCTGCCACTACAATGTGTAACCACTGTCTCACAACCCAGCTTTGTAGGAGGAACAGAAATTTAAATAAATTTAAAATTTTGTAATACTGAAAAATATATTTAAAAAATAAACTGACCAATGGCATCAAATTCACGCCTCATAAAACTTAGATTTTGTGATAGTGTAGTCAAAGAATCAGGAATTACCTACAAAAACCAAGAACATTGCACGATATTTTTATTCAACCATAATGGATTGTCCATGGGGTTCATTTGATATAGAGGAAGAATAAAGTAAATACAGGGGAAGATGCATATCAATGAAAAGAAGAATGATTTCCAACTTACAGGAGGCTGTGGAGATCCCAAAGAAACTGATGATGGAAGTCCATAAGTACTATGAAATCTATCAGATGGGCCCCTGACACCAGCTTGTTCAGGATGAAGCTGTGTAGGATTCTGTGGGCCATGTTCCTTCAGTATCCACCCGCCACCCCAAGAGTAAGTGTATGTAAGGTAAATATAAATATAAAGTAAAAGATGGGTTGATAACACAGTCATCTGTGTGTGTGTGTGTGTGTGTGTGTGTGTGCATGTGTTATTCAAGTATAGTTGTTGGCCAAAAAAAAAAAAAAAAAAAAATTCTTAGACCTCAAATAAAGTTTCACACATCTCCTTAGTCAAGCCATCTCTAATAGTTTTTACATTTTTTTTTTCGACTTAACAATGTACACTCTCCAAGAGAGAGAGAGAGAATTTCGTTCTATATACAACTCATGGAAATTTATATGTCATACTGCAGTCCATCAAACAAGCTAAGTCATTAGTATCCAGAAATAGTCAGTAAGACTTACCCTGACATCAGTCCCTTCACTGCCACTTACAATGTTTGAAATTCCAATAGAACCCAGAACAGCAGAGACAATCTGCTCAGAAATAAAGAAAAGAGAGGAGAAACAATTACCATGAGACACAGTTGCACCAATAATACCATAAAAGTGCCTCAATCCTCCTGTAGTTGTAGACTCACCCGATTGATTTCTGGAGGAACCCCATCCCCCTGAACAGGCAAACTGAAAGTTTCAATAACAACACCAGGAGCCACCTGAGTGCTGTGACCACGGCTTGTACTCGAAGCAGGATCAGTTGCTGCAAACAATAATATTCAGAAGTACAGTGTTGTAATTCTAAGCAATCCAAATGCTAAGAAGCAAATTATGTGTACATCAATATTATCAATGCAGAAAAAATGAATAGAAAAGAAGAGGACTGGAGGCAAGTTAGATAAAATATACATTTGAGAATGTCATAATATCCTAGAAAAAGTTGGCATTGATCTCGAGTCAATACAAATCTTTTTGTTTCACACTTTTTTTTTTTTTTTTTGATAAGTACTTTTTGTTTCACACTTTAGTAAATCACCAGCCATTTATCAACCAAATTGCTGGTTCTCCAACAAATGACCAAGAGATTTTTTTTAAGGTAAATATTGACATACTCAAAGGATAAGAATCCCCACCCTCACCCACCACCCCATAGTTATGGGAGGCAGAAGTACCATTCAGCCCAAAGGCCATTGGCAAGTGACTCAATTCTTTGCAACTCATTCCGATCTTTTCAGTTTTGGATAGTCTGTATCTTGGCTGACATTATTTTTTCTATTTCTTTTCTGTTTGAGTGTCCCTTAGTATACTCCCTGTGTATTGGGGCCTCATCTTGTTTTCATTTTTAATAAAATTCATTTTTACTAATTTAAAAAAAATAATAATAAAAAATAAATAATAACCTAGCTGCCTGTTCATTTCTGTGATGGGAAATGAGTTTCTTGCCAATTTTTAAGGGATTGCAATTGCAAAGGATAGTAGATTGTGCATTTCTTGATTAAGGAGGAAAGAATACACGTCCATCACAACTCAATACAACTAAAACCCAAGATTTTAACATGCTTTGTTTGGGGTGGGGGGAATAATTTAGTAGAATACTTGATGTGAGTCAATCATCAAGAGGAGCCACTAACAGATATACATCACATTTAAAGGTACTTCAACTTACAAAACAAAGAAGCTTTACCTTATACAGCATATTAAAATATCATAACATATAGATCAGGTATTATGTTATACCAAAGCATAGTATACCTGGATGATGTGATAAACCCTCAGATGATGGTGGAACAGGTTGCCGCACAACCATATGCAAGGTATGACCATCTTCAACATCTAATTAGTGTCAAGTTAAGAAATTCACTTAAATGCAGAAAATGTAAAGATGGCGAATACAGTAAAAACCTTTGTACAATTTGACAGCTGCATTTTGCAGTATTTACATTTCCTCATTTTTAGACTTTCTTGATATTTTGAATTTTGTATTGTAATGCTGAGGAGTAGCTTCAACTTACACCCAGCATAAATTGATGCTTCTCTAACAAAAGTCTCTATAATTTTTTGGGGAAAAGAAAAGAATGGACAATTAAAAAATCTTGTAACAAAATGGATTCAGCTAGAGGAAAGACAACATTAAATCATTCTTGCAAGATTGGTTACAGGACTTTTAACATAATAAACTATATGCTTAGTTAATAAAATCATAATTATCACTACTTTTCTATGAGCATTTTCACTAACTTATTCTGGAAAATAATAAGGCTAACATTTATCGCTCACAATCTATTTGCAATTAAATCCTTTGCCACTGGTACACATTAACAGAAGTTTAGGAGTAACTAACCACATGGCAAAGAATAACCAATTCCTTTAGGAATAGGGAGTGGAATATGGTTCCTTTGGTTTTGATTTGGCAAATCTTTTTTTTTTTGGGGGGGGGGGGGGGGGGGGGGGGGGGTGTTGAAGAAAGGGAGAATTTTGAGGGGCAATAGTTATCTATAGTGAGATTGAAATCTCAGCTTGTAGCATATATTTTCTTTTGGATATCTTTGGATGAGGACAGGCAAACTAATTTGTGTGATTTAATAGATTCATCATATCCATAACTTAGTAGGGGATCTAATGTGTATAGTAGCTAATAGACTCCCTTTGTATTATTTATACTTTTTATGAATGAAATGTTCTTACTTACCAAAAAAGGAATAACCAACCATGTAGGGACAAAATGCATGTTATGCCCTTTTTTTTTTTTTTTTTTTTTTGATAATTCAATAGTTACAATGGGGGAGGGGGGTCTTGAACCCTAGACATCTCCCTTGGAAACACCAAAAGGTGTCAATTAAACTACAAGGCTCTTGGCCATGTTATGCCTTATTCATGTTGCTCTTGATTATTATGGACGGGACACTGCCACCACAAACCCCTTACTATCTCTATTTGGAAAACAAATATATTAGTTTCATTTCATCAATTTCACATAGCCCTGGAGAATGTAAGGGAAGACAGGAGTAATTTTTTCAATCCACAAAGTTAATTGGGAATTGAAGAGTAACCTATCATGGACCACAGGATCTACAGCATGGATCACCATTCAAGCAAAATGTGGAACTGCACGAACTGCTGAGTATAGAAATTCACTAGACTTGAGATCTTAGTGAGGACCCACTTCTGCTCGGCACTGTATGCTGCAATGCAATACAAATGTTAAAAATTCAATTAAATCTTTCCTAAAACTTATTAACCTGAACAGCAGGACAACTATAACATGGGATTTCAAGTAAGCTTATCAATCTCTTCAGACTTCTGCATGATATTACTCCCCATTCTGCGCCACAATACAAAGACATCTTAACTACATTAAAAACATACCCCCAACACAGAAGGGATCTTGGTAATTGCTGCCTCTTTTGTGACCTGGGGTCTGGTGGAACCTATCTTCTAAAAGAGATGTTTACCTAGCTTATCAGGAGACTGGACCAACATGGAGTGTGTGGATAAACAGAACATGTAAAGTTCATTGAACCATATATATGATGAATAAGAAATCATTCATATCAAGCATATTGCTTCTTCAATTATTTATAAAAACCATTACTCAAAAATCAGGTATACAAACACAAAAAAAAAAAAAAAAAAAAAAAAAAAAGAGGAGTAATTGAAAGAGCGTCTTAAGCTTCAAAGAATATGCCACTAGAGCTTAAAGCTAAAATCACTTCCACAAGTCAAAAAGATTTGGATACGGTATGCAGAGAGGAGTTGATCATCCTTTAGAACCTTTCCTCGGCATATTAGACGTTGTTGCTCTGATAACACGCCAGTGACAGAGGCAATCTGTTCTTTTAAAGCAGGGACAGGCACCTGCAAGATATTCAAAATATGGAATAATGTGGTGAATCGCAGAGTCAATCTGTTACTTTTCCAAGTTTTCTTGTGATTTTTTTTTTTTTTTTTTTTTGATAGTTAAGAATATTTATTATTGCAAAGAGACTACTTCATGTACAGAATACAAAGAAGTCTAAAGAATTACAAATGAAAAATATTTTGTATAGAAAGGCAATGACTGTATGAAGTCCAGAATGCAGGTGCAATTAGTGAAACCCCAAGCGTGAGACCAATCAAATAGAGAACCAATAAACATATCTAACAATTGAGGCCTTGTACTTTTTGCATCATCAAACGTATAGCAATTTTGTTCCCTCCAGATGGTCCACATCAGGCATAGCAGAACTAGGTTCCAAATATCTGATGAATGCTTGCCAAACCAATTTTTCCAACCAAAAAATAGATCAAGGGTCTTTTCAAGTGACACCCATTGAATCCCAAAAGATCTAAAGGTAAAGCCCCATAAATTGAACACAACAGTACAGTGCAACAGAAGATGATCCACTGTCTCCTTGCTCCACCACCCAACTAACATATAACCTCACTTAATAAGATTATCACACATGAGAATTTTCCCATGCTGCAGTACAAACAAAGAAAAAGACCCTCAGTGTGGCCTTAACACACAGAAAACTATTCCAAGGGAAGACCCAAGCACATGCACCCTTTAGTCCAGTACAGAAAGAAAAAATATTGAATTCTCCGTCCCTTTTCAACTGGCAACACATTTTTTCAGGTCCTTCCTTAATTGGGATATTGGAATCAAGAAAATTGAGAAAAGAGGCTACCAGCTCTACATCCCGATCATTAAAATCCCAGGGGAATCTCACATCCCAGGCCCTCCTTCCCTGGAAAGCACGGGTGCGGCCGCGTCGGACGCGGCCCGACGCGCGACGGACACCGCTGACCACGCGTCCGTGCCGCGTCAGGCTGCGTCCTGCCACGTGGCAAAGCCGACTCGCGCCGACACGGCTCAAATTGGGCTGACTTGGGCCGATTCGGGCCGTATCGGCCGAAACCGCCGATATGGCTGGTTCAGGCCAAAATTCAAAAAAAAAAAGAAAAAAAAAAAGTGCAAAACGCACCAGCCTTAGCCCCTTTCTTCTTCTTCTTCTTCTTCATTGCTTCTTCGTCTTCTTCTTCCATTCTTTTCGCCAGAGCAAGCCGTTCTGTTTTTTTTTTTGATAAGTTTTGTTAAATGCCTTTCACTTAAAAGGCTTTACTTTATGTACAGAAGGTAAAGGCTTTATTTGGGTTTTTGTGCTCTCTGACCGGCCATAGCCACTAAGCCCCTTTTCTTTTTTTTTTCTTTTTTTTTTTTTTTTTTAATTTATGGGAAATTCTTGTGCTCTCTGACCAAACACGTGACCCACAGCCACTAAGCCCTTTTTTTCTTTTTTTTTTCTTTTTAATTTATAGGAAGTTCTACCTATTTTAATTCCTCTGTCAATAATTCAAGTATCAAAAACTGGTGAATTGTATTCTAATTTCTGAACATTATGGAATGTTTTAGTTTTAATCTTGTGAATTGTATTTAATTTATGAACATCATGTTTTAATTATTATCTACTATTGCTCTTAAATTTGGTATATGTTTATATAATGTGAAAAAGTATACTTAGCAATATATTAAAAATATAAATAAAAATATTTTTAATAGTTTTTTAATTGCCGAGTCCCGCCGCACCCGCACCCACCTTTTTCAAAAATTACCGAGTCCCGCACCCGCACCCACACCCGCACCCGAGTCCCGAAACGCACCTGTGCTTCCTAGCTCCTTCCACTCCCATTTTGTTGCACCAACATTGATTCCACTGTCCCTTCTCTAGCCAAAGAGCAGTCATACAAGACTGGAAATTCCACTGTCCCCTCTCTAGCCAAAGAGCAGTCATACAAGACTGGAAATTCCACTATCCCCTCTCTAGCTAAAGAACATATTTTGTTATACTTAAGACATTAATTGTAAAAAGCCATCTCAAGCACTAAAACACAACCATGTAGATATGCTAAAACAGCACTGCCTTCTCTTTCCTAGAACTCATTCAGGCTCGGATCCCTAGAGGTATTGGCCCTAGAGGTATTGGGTTTGATAGACCCCATTGGTGCCTTAATGGGAATGGTAAATTTGATAATCATTCCTTCTATCATAAGATCAGGGGTACATCTCCTTCTTGCTTCCCATGGAAGGGGATTTGGAAAGTCAAGGTGCCTAAGAGGGTGGCATTCTTCTTGTGGACCGCAACCCATGGTCAGATTCTTACCTTGGATAATTTGATGCTCCGAGACCTCCCTTTGGCGAATAGGTGTTGTGTGTGCTGCTGATCTGCAGAATCTGTGGACCATCTTCTCATTCACTGTCCTGTAGCTTATTCTTTGTGGGTGCAAATGTTACAAGCTTTTGGGATTCAATGGATCATGCCAGGTTCTGTGGAGAGTTTGGTGTCTTGTTGGAGTAATTGGTTGGGGAAATCTGCTTCAGACATATGGAATATGATTCCTGGTTGTTTGATGTGGGTTGTTTGGTTGGAAAGAAACCGGCGCTCTTTTGAGGCTCTAGAGAGAACACTTGTTCAGTTACAAGTGCTCTGTCAAAATACTCTTTTTGAATGGGCTAAGTGTTGGGGTTCTTAAACTGCTCTTCTACTTTGGAGTTCTTTTCTACCCTTAGAAGTGCCCCTTAAGTTACTTTTCTTTTTCTTTTTTTGTTGCTTTGGTTCGCTGTTTTTTGTGTTCACCATCATGAACACCTATAATGGCTATTTTGCATTTTTTTCATGATGAATATAAGTCTCATTACTTATCAAAAAAAAAAAAAACACTCAACACGGCACCCAAAGAATTTTAATGTAGCTGAATTATAGGTAACTAATAAAGGAACTTTTAACCCACTAGCATTCACAACTTTAAAGTAAATTGAACACAAAAATACTTAAGGCCATAACTCAATAAAAATGTAACAAGAAAGCACTACAGAAATTACCTGTTTATCCACTCTCAGAGTATATGTTTGAGAATCCAATGTTTTTAATTTTATCTCAATGGTGGCTTCAGCACCTCCAGCCTCATCAACCCTAGGAATTGCATCAGCACCATTATTTCCCATCCTTCTCAGATTACTTGGCACCTGAAAGAGAAGAAGAGTATACAACGAAGTTCAAGTGTTATTTTTCTTTTCTTTCATTTTTTGGAGGGCAGGGAGAAGGGAAGGAGGAGATTCAGGCAAAATAGATTTCATTGCTTTTAGGTTCACAGAAGTTAAAAGTCCTTTTTCACTGGGTTCATAATGCCTCTTCTCAATATCACCAAACTTCATGAATCAAGATTGAAACTTTCCAAACCCCAGTTGTACCTAGTACACAAAGCTCACAACTTTTGCAAGGTTTGGGAAAGGTGATTGATAAGCAGCGTTACCCCACCCCTCCCCCCTCTTTTTTTCTGACAGGTTAATTCCTGAATTTGAACCAACAACATGCCGCTTTGGGTGGAAGGCACTTGCCATCACACCAAGGTCAGACCTCTAAACCCCAACATTAATCTTAGTCTAAAAATCACAAAACCTGAAGAAACCTAACAGGCCAGCACTACTGGATAAACTTAGAAAAATATACCCAACTCATAATCTTTCCCAGTTGCTTCTCACAAAGAAGCAATCAAAACCATACCAATATATACATATTTACACAACCAAATATGTGCGCGTGCACACACACGAAAATGATTTTAGCACTTTCTGAGCATGAAAGATTATACATCAAGAACCCAACTTTTCAATTTGACACAGCATCCATTGATCCATTATTATAATTTGCCCACCTATCAACCCAGCTCACAAACCCCAACTTCCCAGTATCAACAAACACCCAGTTACAAAAAGATTTAAAATTTCCAATACCCAACATCAATCTCAATCAAAGAAACTCAAACCCAAAGTAAACCAACACTTACAAATGTTTAAGCATAGGAACCAAAAGTCACAATCTTTACAGCTATTCCTTCCAAGTAACCAAACTAAATACAACATTCACAAAAATAAGATTGCAGGAACAACTTCTATGCATGAACTAGGTTAATAGTTCCAACAACCCAACAAAACAAAAAACCCCCCAAAAAAATAAAAAGAACTAAAGAATTGCCAACACTGTACCAGGAATCCTTAGGGCTTTCAAAATCAGAAACGAACAACAAGAAGCTCACGCCTTTATATTCCAAACCCACCAAAACAAATCAACTTACCCATCAAAAAAGCAAAACAATTATCCTCAATCCTCAAAAACCCAATACAATACATGATCAAAGAATCAAGAAAAAAACATATGATTACAATAGTTACCAGATAAAAAAAAGCTTGGTAAGCCAATAGAAATCTCACACACACACACACACACAGTGTGTGCTCTCTTTCTCTGTCTCTGTCTCTGTCTCTCTCTCTCTCTGTGTATATGTGAGAGAGATTGACTGACTGGATGGCAATTGATGAAGGACGAGGACGAGGACTCTGGGAGAGAAGTGATGCTGGTCTCTCTGCTCGTGCTGTACTAGATCATCTTACACTCCTTTTTCCTCACTTTTTCCACAGATTTTTACCTTTTTTACTTTTTACCCCTGTGAGTTGGAGAGGGTCTTATTTGTGTGCTTTTACTGTGGGTGTGGTGGTAAAAACATTTTATGGAGGGTTTGATTGGTGAAGATGAAGGGAAGACATGCACTTAGCTAGGATGGATCATGGGTTTATATTATTTTGGTACCACAGTGAGTCTACAGCCCCACCTAGGACTTTCAGTGCTGACTTGCTATTTGCTTCTTCTTTTTTTTCTTTTTTTCTTTTTTTTTTTTTGGGTGGTTTTTTATTCAATTTTATGCTAAGAGAGAAAGAGACATGAGTGATGTTTGATTTTAGTGAGGGTCAATTTTTAAGGTTTCTATTTTTTGCCTTTTGTTTTATTTTTTGAGATTTGGTAAGGATTAAAGGATGGGTAATGGATTATAATTATAATATCATAATTTTTTTAAGGAAATAATTATATCATAGTTGGATCCTCATATTCGATTAATTATTATATTATTATTAAGATATCATAGTACCCCCTCAAAAAAAAAAAAAAAAAGATATCATAGTACAATTAAAGTATAAACTCAAAACAAAACAAAAAAAATTGATGGAAAGTTACTGATGCAAATTCAACAAAAAATTAAACAATAAAAAAAAAAAGATTTTGAAGAATGGATGTTGAAATATTATCTCTTCTTTTTTGTTTTTGTTTTACTTTATTTATTTTTAGGAATTACTTTTTAATTTTAGGAGAGGATTTTTTTTTTTTTTTTTTGGGGGTGGGGGGGGGGGGGGGGGGGGGAATGGATTAGGAGCGGATGGTTGGTGTGAGTGTTTGACATTGATATGATGTTAGTTGTTTCCTAGTTTAGAGTAAAAAGTGAAAGTTTATTGGTTGGTGTGGTTGACTCTTCAACAAATAATGTGATCTAACAAAAGGGAGCAAGTAATGATGTTTTAGTCTGGATTGTATACTATAATTCGAAATTGTATTTATTTAGCCATTTGGTAGAGAAATTTGAATATATGATATAATGAAAAAAAAAGGGGGTTGTAAACAAACCATTTGATTATAAGAAGCAATCAAAAGAATGCGAATGAGAAAAGAGTAGTGTTAAGAAAACTACAAGTTTTACTATATTGAGTTTATAAATTCAAGTGTTACCAATCATAGATAAACAATAAAAACATTTGTGGGTACATAGGCATGCTCGGAACGTCCTACGCATGCATACAACCACCTAGGCCATCCTCGGACGGTTTTTGCAACGTCCTAGGCATGCATGGTAACGTCCTATAAACTAATGGTACACTACTTCTTTCGCTTCAAAACTTATAAGGCAGCAAGTGGGGGGTTTTCCTTCGATGTGAGACTCTTAGGACACTGTCCGAGGACATTTCCAAGCATGCCTAGGACGTTGCCATGCATGCCTAGGATGTTGCAAAAACCGTCCGAGGACGGCCTAGGTGGTTGCATGCATGCCTAGGACGTTCCAAGCATGCCTAGGTACCCACAACATTTATTTATAAAGTGATTGAAGTTCATCAATCACATTTATTGTCATATCAGTTTATAAACTTTATGTAGTAAAACTTGAATTATTTTTAATATTGTTCATGAGAAAATGGAATTTGCTTTAATCCATTATATTCTCTCTCAAGTATTTCTCTCAAAGTTGGGAAGAACTTTAATTCTTTACGTTGTGTTTAATTAGTAAGGAAATATGGGTGAAAAGAAAAATAGGAAAGAAGTTAAACATTTTGACATTTTTGTTTCCAAACCAATTTGATAAAGGGGGGAGAAGCTTAAGTGTTCGTATGGGATGGGCTAAAATTTTCAACTTATTTGCAATTTTAGTTTTTTTGTGCTACTATTTATAAGTTTTACTGTACTTTTTGATATTATTCATGGGTCTCATTGTACTATTAATCTTATTTTTCAAAAAAATTTCTCCACTTTCAGCAAAAAATTTTCAGTTTCAGCTAAATAAATTATTCCCAAATGAACACTGAATATAGATAAAATTAGAAATATTGAGTTAGGTTGAACCCAAATGAGAATGCCCATAATGGACTTGATCTCATCTAATCCATAACGAAGAGTTGTCTCTTCATGAAAAGATGCACTTTTGGTGAAATAGTGTGACTCTTGGTAAGTGTTACAACATTTGGCAAATCTTACAACCATTAAAGCACTAGCATCAGGTGTTTGGTATTTGGCACACCAAACACCAAAAAATCTCTCTTTGTCTCGTGCCTCTCATTCTCTTCCTCTCTCACTCACACTCACACTCTCAGCCTCACCACGCCTCCACCCACTTTACCGGCCACCTTGCCTCATTGACTAACTTACCATGCCTCTATCTCGCCAAGCTAAACCTACTTTGCCTCTTTCTTCTTTCTCTTGCTAAGTCCTCTCTCTCTCTCTCTCTCTCTCTCTCTCTCTCTCTCTCTCTCTCTCTCTCTCTAGTTTGCCAGTTTGCTAGTGGAGATTGGTGCGGTTGGTGGAGATCGGGGTTGGTTCACCAGTGGAGATCTTGGGTTTGTTTTTGCTATGAGATGGGTTTTGGATTGTTGAATTTGTTTGTTTTTGGAATGGGTTTTGAGAGTTGTGATTGTGAATGGTGAGTTTGTTCTGGTTTTAGGATGGATTTGGTTCCCTTTTTAATGGGTTTTAATGGTGGTGGTGGTGATGGGTCAGGGGCAGATGGTGTTTGACTAGTTTATGAGAGATAGATGTAATCACTAATCAGATGAAGGGATCCAAAAAAAAAAAAAAAAAATTGTTTAGAGGTTGATATTCTTCATTCAATGATAGCTGGATATATTTTGGGGAAGTTGATATATTGTTGTGGTCAACTTTTATTGTTCTTCTTGGTTCCCTTTTAGAGTATAGGTAAATGTAGGTAAGTCCAGGTTGGAGCGGCAAAGGAAGAAGAAAGAGAAAAAGGAAAGGAAATTGGAAGAACTATCACATAATAGCATGTGAAAATAGAAAAATGAATAAAAAAAATTAAGAACAAAGTTTCTCTCCAAACTAATTTGAAAAGAAACTTTACAAACTTCTCATATATTTATTTTTTTAGTGTGAATTTTGAAAATATAACTATTCAATTTCATGTTCCTTATTTTCTTATATGTATATCAAATTTCATTTAAATCGGATATTATTTACTATTCAATCAACAAAATTATTTTTTATATACAATTTTAGATCAAAAAAACTTGAAATTTTTACATTTATTTGATGACATAACAATTGATTTTCGATTTTCTTGAAATTTTGCAAGCATAAAGGATATAATAAGAACATGCAATCCAATGGTTAGATTTTCAAAATTCAGAAACTTTGTTAAAAAATTAATGGAACATGAAAATAGAACAATTGATGTACGGCGTATTATCAAATGCTATATTAAAGTAGAAAAAGTAAGTTTTTATGTGTTACAATAGAATTTGGATGCAACACCTTAGAGCACTAGCATCAGGTGTACCAAATGCCAAATATTACACACCAAAAACCTTTTCACATCAGATGTTCTAAATGCTAAAAAAATTGGCATGAATGAATAGTATGGTACGGACACAAATCCTAAAAAAAAATTATTCATTTTTTCTCTCCTCTCACACACTTTCATCTTTCTATCCCAGGCGTTTCCCTCCCTCAGCTTCTCATTCTCTTCCTCTTTCACTCTCTTCCTCTCTCACTCACACTCTTAGCCTCACCACGCTACCACCGTGCCACACCTCCACCAGTCACATGTCGGCCATCTCGCCACGCTGGTCACCTTGCCATGCCTCCATCTCACCAAGCCATACCCACACTGCCAAATCTCTCTCTCTCTCTCTCTCTCTCTCTCTCTCTCTCTCTATTGATCGGTGAGTTATGGGTTTGTTGATTTTTTTTTTTTTTTTTTGGGAATGGGTTTTGAGAAGTGAATGTGGTGGGTTGGTAGTTGTTTGTGGTGGTGGTTTTTTGGGTTGTTGTGGGTTATTTTGGTGGTTATGGGTTGATTTTGATTGGGGTGTGGTAGTTGATATTGGTGGTCTTGGTGGTTCCAATTGTGGTAGTGGGTTTGGATTTTTTAGGTTCATTTGGAGGTGGGTTTGGATGCTGCTATGTGGGTTTTGGCATTTGGGTTTGTTTTGAGTTGTGTTTTGGGTTGTGGAGGATGTAATGGACGTGTGGTGGTTATGGTGGTGGCCGCTGGTTGTGGTAGTGGTTAATGACCGCTGCCTAGGTTGTGTTTTGTATTATATAGGGTTTTTAGTTAAATATTATTTTAATATGTTGTATATATTATTTTAATGTATTGAATTGAAGAATAGAACATGTAATGTAGGGCGTATTGTAAAATGGTGCGCTAACATAATAAAGTAGGCTTTTTGATGCATTAGAATGACATAGTTTTGCAACAGCTAATGTTGATGCTCTTAGGAGGATTGGGATATTTTATGAAGGGGTGGATTTGTGTTTTTATAGAGGGGAAAGGGCTTTCGTCTCACTCTCCTTTAAAAAGTTACCATAGCTTTTTAGTGAAGTTTGTAATATGCATTTGTATTATAACATCATCCTCTTATCTTTGAGTGTGTGTTTCTAAAGAAAAAAAAAGGGGGAAAGGGCTCATTTGTATAAACAATGGCAATTCTTTTTATTGTGTGGTGTTGCAAATAACAACACAAACAAACACCTCTCCCTTTTTTTTTCCTCATCAACTACAATAAAGCTTCTTCTTCTTCTTCTTCTTTTTTTTTTTTTTTTTTTTTTTTTTTTTTAGAAAGACAATAAATCAATTAGGTCTGTAGATGTTGCATGTTTTGTTTTTGTAACAAACACCACTATAAGAGTTTCAATGATATTTCCTTTGTAGAACACTTGCACAGGTCTTATTAATTTGTAAGTCTAATCCATAAAAAAGTACATGAATAAAAAAATACTTGTTTTGATATTCATCAGTTTCATTTTCCTACATCGAAACTAATTAACTATCACCTTGTAATCTATATCTATTTTATATCTAAAAGCTATAGTGTAGTATTTATTGTTGTTATACTCCAGTTGAGCCACATCATCGCCATGTCACAATTTTTTTTTTTTTTTTTTGGGTTTCCACTTCACACATTCTCTTTAATCAATCCCATTCTCCTCTCTCTCTCAACTCACCATCTTCTCATCAAAAAAACGGCTAATGTTTATACTATTATTGACTTTTCTAGTGAATTCAAATTGCTTTTAATTTAGCAATCAATCATTCTCTCTCTCTCTCTCTCTCTCTCTCTCTCTGATTTATCATCTCCTTATCAAAAAACGACTTTTATCCCCCATCAAAACATTCAATTGCATCCCTTTGGATTTAAAACCCACCGATTTAATTTTTTATATATAGATTTTGAAAGCCTATTTGAGGTCACCAAATTACAACTACAATTGGAAAGTCTATTTGAGGTTAGTTTTTCTTTTTCTTCCCTTGAACTTCTTTTCTTTTTTGCTGCAATTTTTATGGTTTGTAGTTTGTATTGCTTTCTTTCCACCCCATAAGTCACCAAATTAAAACTAAAATAGGAAAGTCTATTTGAGGTTAGTTTCTCTTTTTCTTCCCTTCAACTTCTTTGCTCTTTTGTTGCAATTTTTATGGCTTGCAGTTTGTATTGGATTTTCTATTCCAGGGTTGTAAATATCATGTTTCTTTTTTTTCTTTTTCAATTTTCAATTGATAGTCTATTTCTTTGTATTCATGTTCACAATTTTTCTTTACATAATCGCGTTTTACCCATTAATTTTTTTTTGCATCTAAAGATTTGGAACACGTTTTTTTGTTTGAGTACATGACCATTTTCCTCCCATTTGTTTATTTTATTTTCTGAATGGCTTTGTAATTTTTTTAATTAAATATACTTAAACTCTTGCTAATTTTCTTTTAATCTCATCTAAATTTAAGCTAATTTTTAACTTCTTAGGATAACTTGGAAGAGGAAACAAAATATTATGATTGATAGGTATGAATCGTATGATCCTCTTTTTCTTTGTATTTGGGATTATAACTTAGCTTTATATGATTATTTTCATTATTTTTTTGAAAAATTACAATGTAAAGGTTTGTACTAGATTTTCTTTTCCAGGGTTGTAAATACCAAGTTTCCTTTTCCTTTAAAAAAAAAAAAAATCAATTGATAATCTATTTCTTTGTATTCATGTTTACAGTTTTTCTTTATATAATTGTGTTTTACCCTTTAAAATTGTTTGTGTCTAAATAATTGGAATGCGTTTCATTGATTTATTACATGATCATTTGCCTCCCATTTGTTTATTTTATTTTCTAAATGGCTTTGTAATTTTTAAATTAAATACTACATAAATTCTTGCTAATTTTCTTTTAATCTCATCTAAATCTATGCTAATTTCTAACTTCTTAGTTCTTAGGATAACTTGGAAGAGGAAACAAAATATTATGATCGATAGGTATGGACTATATGTTGTTCCTCTTTTTCTTTGTATTTGGGATAATAATTTAGCTTTATACGGTTATTTTCATATATTTTTTGACAAATTATGATGTAAATTACATTATTGTAAGTCAGACATACTAAAGTTTTTTTTTTTTTTTTTTTAATTTATTAAAGATCTATCTCTAATTCTTACCATTTATCATCTCCAAAAAAAAAAAAAAAAAAAAAAAAATCTTACAATTTAAAATTTTTAAGGAAACAACTTTTGGATCCTTACAATGTTTAACTATTGCATCCATTTTACGACTGTGGACATGCATGTAGTATTGATTTATGTTTTCCATGGTAATACCAATTGTAGGGTCAGATTTGGCGGCCCAAGCCCAAGGAGGGATGGATTTGGAGCCCACTGAACCCAAAACAATGAATTTTGTAGAGTGTGGGTGAAAGAGCAAGGCGAACAGCAAAAATAACAGTGTGCAACAGCCACACTAGTGAATGAATTCTAATTAATAACTGCTCGGATGGGTATAAGTACAACGTCCGAAGAGGTGATTTCCCTTGGAGGGTTACAATTCTTGGTGCTACAGTAAATAATACACTTTTTTCTCTGTGAACTCTCCGTCCCCTCCATTAGGGGATTTTCCCACTTATATAGTACCTCCTCACTCTATCTTGATCGTCCACTTGTTCATCATCCAGACATCCACTCGAGTGCTTGTCCCATCAAGGGTGTTCCCCAGACTTATGTAAGTGGCGATATCAGGTTGATACTGTTCAGGGGTCTCTTCCACATTAATGCGGCCAGGGAGGTAGGTGTGGTGTATTTAATGCGGTGGTTGAGGTCTGTCTTTTAGATACTTCTCCGATCCAGTTATGTTCCCCCGCGTCCGAGGCCCATTCTGTCACTACACCTGCCGAGAGAATCGCTCGGGTTGCAGAAGGTTGAACGTCAGATCCGAGGGTATTGGACTCCTCGGATCGTCGAACCCATCCTCGGATCATGGACACCCTTCACCAGATGTTATCCGAGCCTTTAACCAGGTTTTTTCATCTCTTCGGGAAATGGTGGGCCGTAGGTAGGGCCTTGGGCCCAATGCCTTTGGCTGGGTTTTCTCCCCTCACAATAGCCCCTCAAAATTGTATTTTTTCCCTCATATCCGAAGGGAAAAAATATGATTTTGACCTGCCACGGAACAAGAAGCTTGGGTGCAGGCCCATTCGAGCTGGCACGTGTGTGGGGGCCTTGGGATAGATGCTTCATTAATGCCATTGCGGTTTCCACACTCCCAAGCAGCAGCATTAATTGCACCAGGTGGCGCCCTATCTTTCGTATCCAACGGTGAGCGATTGATCAGACGGTGGTGGTATTTTTCTTGGAATTTGGGCGGGAATGCCCTGACCTTTCGCTTGACCCGGTATAAAGCCTCAGAGGAAGTTATTTCCTCCCCACTTTTGCAAACCTTTAGACGCTCCAGCAAGAACAGACGCACTGCCCCGCACAAATCCTTCAGTCACTGCTTTCAAGCTTCCCCAGAATCATCACGGACCTTCCTACGAGCCTGAAATCCTTTCAGAGATTTGTTCTCGGTGAGTCATCGCACAACTCCTTTAATTCTCTCTTCGGCTCACCGTCTCTTTTAAGCACTATGGGAAAGCTTGAGTACATGGTGGACAGCCCTGAACGACTCGAGGAGTTTAGGGCCACATATCGCATACCCCCTAACGTGGGTGTGAGGTATTGCCCCCCGGAAAAGATACTAACAGAACGCAAAACGGGGGAGGTGGTGATCCCCCTCATCGCCTTCAAAGAAGGAGGAATGACAATCCCCATGGGTCCCATCACCACTAACTACCTTCGGAACCACAGGCTTACACCCTGGCAGTGTGCGCCCAACATGTTTAGGATCCTAGGAGCGATTGAGGACCATGAGCGCCATCTGGGGTTGGGCCTCACCTGGCTAGACGTAGTACATATGTACGAATGCCACAGCCAGCAAGACGCTGGGTACTACTTAAAATCCCGGTCGGATGTTGTCAGGCTCATCTTCTGCCTTCCCAAGTCCAACAAAGGGATGAAGGACGACTACGTGATCATTTCGGGCGCCTGGCATGACGGCCATGGTTGCCCGACCAGGCTTGGGGAGCCAGGTGGGACGTTAGATCTAGGCACACTAACCGTAGACTTTGGGACCTCGTTTTTCGGCGTTTTTTTTTTTTTTTTTTTTTTACTTCTCTGTTTTTGAGTTTGACTCCCCTTTTTTGTACTGCCATGCAACAGATAAAAGACACGTCTCTCCTCGGCTTAGCCTAACGAACGTTGCCGCCCTCAACTTCCTTTTGAGGTCAGAGATCTTCGTGAGCGAGGACGGGCAACTGCGGTCTGCTCCCCTTATTCTTGGATATACAGCGAAGCCGAAAAGTATCCAACCGGCCGGCAACGCAATCGTTCAGGGAGATCACCGCCTAGCACGAATTGACGTTGGTCGGACGAACTTCTTGGCGCCATACGATCTTGAACCTGTACCCCACCCACATCCTCGGAACGTGCCTCCCGTTGTTCAACCCCTTCAGCAAGTTCTCCCCGGACAGGAGATTGAAGGTGAGGGGGTCGGCTCTTCAACTTCCTCACTAGAAGAACAGATAGACGGCTTTCGGTTCGAGGGGGACGCTTCAGGAGTTCACCAGGTGGTAGAGGTCTCCGACGCCGAGGAAGAAACCTACGATCGGCCGGACGTCCGTCTTAATTTGCTAGCCGCTCACTTAGAGGACTCCTCGGACGAAGACGATATGGATTTGAGGCTCCTGATGAAGGGCAGAGGCCAAAAGCCCGATCCGAAAGGTGCTGGGACCTCCACGGCAGTGGCGACACTTCCTCCTGCGCCTACCCAAGTCCCTAACCCAAATTTGAAGGTGATGCCAAACCTTTAGAAAAAGAGACCCCACAATGAGGTTGGGGGGAAACAGGTGCCACCGGCCAAGGGGGGCAAGCAGCAAAAGGTGGCGAAGGACAGCAGGACGCACAGGGCTTCCTCTCTCGAGAGCCGAGAGGAGCCCACTGGTGCAGACGTGCGCCGAGGAGGGGGACCGCGGATCTGGTCTCCGAGATTGGAGCTGGATGGCGCTCCAATTCTGTGGGATACCTCCCTCAGGAATTACGATGGAGGGAGGGCAGGCTACGTCGCCGAGGCCCTGCAGCAGCCGCTCCTCCTCCCACATGACATGACCTCCTTCGGGCGCTTCTCCCAAAAGGAGCTGTTCATGTCCCTTAAAAGGGATTTGGCCCTGGTAAGTGCACCCCTCCTAAGTATAGGTTTTACGTTTGATCGGCTTTATTCCTTAGTTTGATGCTGGAGACGTTGTTATGCAGCTTACACAGCAGGTTTACGTGGCCGAGGGAATGAACGAGGAGTCGTGGCTTAAAGCTCGAGCGGCATCCCAATCCCAGCTTGAGGCGGAGGCATCTCTTGGTCAACTGAAGGAGGAGCATGCTCGGGTATCCGAGGAGCTAAAAGGGGCGCTCTTCGAAAAGCGAAGCCTCGACGCCGGGCTTAAAAATGCTGAAAAACAGGCCGAGGAACAGCGTAGCCAATTGCGCATGTCCGAGATCAACCTGGCAACCGAGAGGGAGCTGGTGCAAGGTCTAAAAGCTGAATTGCAGAAGGCCAAGGCGAGTGCCCAGGTGTTTGAGCAAAATGCCAGGCTGGCTAAGGAGGCAGTTGAGGCCGAAAGGAAAGCGGCGTACCAGATGGGGGTAGAGACGACTACATCCTAGCTTGTGGAGCAGTTCGCCTCGGTCAGCCGAGACTACTGCCTCGTAAGTTGGGGCAAAGCCTTGGATGCCGCTGGAGTTTCGGCCGATTCGGAGCTGAGGCTGCCTGGGAGCGTGTATTATCATCCTGAGATCCGAGAGCT
This sequence comes from Quercus variabilis, assembly GCA_030445155.1. NCBI lineage: Eukaryota > Viridiplantae > Streptophyta > Magnoliopsida > Fagales > Fagaceae > Quercus > Quercus variabilis. The sequence goes on along the minus strand of CP129446.1, from coordinate 84,378,793 downwards.
CCCAGAAACAGACCTCCCTGCCACTCAGACTTCAGAGACCCTCCAGGAACAGCCGGACGACAAGGGCAAACCAGCTGAGCCGGCCAATGGTTCGGGCAAAGAGAAAGTTCCTGCTAAAGCCAAGGACCAAGCCTCCGAAGCATCTGAACGGACAGGCCACGCTGCTGACCCTGGGCCTCCTCCAGCGAAAGAATAGATACATAGGGCTTTCATTTTGCACTTGTACTTTTTGTTCTTTGCTTAAGGAATTGTAACTTTCCTTTTTTTTTTTTTTTTTTTGTTGACTCTATATGTAGACCTTCTTTCTTTAATGGAATAGTTCCCCATTTGCCTTCGATGTTTTTGATACATGTTTTATTACTTATTATTGCCACACACATAACTACACGTTGCAATTATGACATAAAAATGCAAGTAACTTGATTGATACGTCATATTGATGACGTGAGTAATCAGAATTAACATTGAAAAGGATAGGCCAAATAAGAGTTGTTGATGAGTAATGGTTGGAATGAATACTTATGCGAGTCTCGCGTCCCTTTCCAGATTAAACATAGGTTATTGTCCCTCGGTTTCGAATTGAACATAACTGAGGAAGACTAATGGAGTGTCAACTAACCCAAATCATCTGGTCCGAGGACTACAGGCATGATTTGGATTTAAGTTTAAACACTAATGGAGTGTTAACTAACCCAAATCATCTGGTCCGAGGACTACAGGCATGATTTGGATTTAAGTTTAAACACTGATGGAGTGTTAACTAACCCAAATCATCTGGTCCGAGGACTACAGGCATGATTTGGATTTAAGTTTAAACACTGATGGAGTGTTAACTAACCCAAATCATCTGGTCCGAGGACTACAGGCATGATTTGGATTTAAGTTTAAATACTGATGGAGTGTTAACTAACCCAAATCATCTGGTCCGAGGACAACAGGCATGACTTGGATTTAAGTTTAAACACTGATGGAGTGTTAACTAACCCAAATCATCTGGTCCGAGGACTACAGGCATGATTTGGATTTAAGTTTAAACACTGATGGAGTGTTAACTAACCCAAATCATCTGGTCCGAGGACTACAGGCATGATTTGGATTTAAGTTTAAACACTGATGGAGTGTTAACTAACCCAAATCATCTGGTCCGAGGACTACAGGCATGATTTGGATTTAAGTTTAAACACTGATGGAGTGTTAACTAACCCAAATCATCTGGTCCGAGGACTACAGGCATGATTTGGATTTAAGTTTAAACACTGATGGAGTGTTAACTAACCCAAATCATCTGGTCCGAGGACAACAGGCATGACTTGGATTTAAGTTTAAACACTGATGGAGTGTTAACTAACCCAAATCATCTGGTCCGAGGACTACAGGCATGATTTGGATTTAAGTTTAAACACTAAGTTGACACACAGTGGACATGCTGGCTGACGAAAAAGGCTTGATTAATAAAAGTACTTCTTCAAGTTGTTTACATTCCACGGACGTAGTATTACATGACCGTCAAGGTCTTCCAAAAAATATGCTCCGATGCCTGCTCCAGAGGTGATGCGGTATGGTCCCTCCCAATTGGGTCCCAGTTTTCCCCAAGCTGGGTTTTTCGCCGTGCCCACAACTTTCCTCAGCACCAGATCACCGGGTTCTAGGGGTCTTGCCTTTACGTTAGCGTCATAACCTTGCCTGAGTTTTTGTTGATAGTGTGCCAGCCGAACCATTGCATTCTCCCTCTTTTCCTCAATCAAGTCTAAGTTCTTCTGCAATTGTTCATCGTTGTCGGTTGGATTGAATGTGCCTGTTTTTATCGTTGGGAACCCGGTTTCCAGAGGGATGACAGCTTCGGCCCCATAGGTCATTGAGAAGGGGGTTTCCCCGGTAGACCGACGAGGCGTAGTCCTGTAAGCCCAGAGTACGTGCGGCAGCTCGTCTACCCATCTGCCCTTCGCATCATCTAGCCTCTTCTTTAAGCCATTCAGTATGACTTTGTTGACGGCTTCCGCTTGTCCGTTGCCCTGGGGATAGGCAGGAGTGGAGTATCTGTTCGTAATTCCTAACTCACTGCAGTAGTTCCTGAATGCCCTGCTATCAAATTGCAAGCCATTGTCTGAGATGAGAGTGTGAGGAACTCCAAACCGAGTGACAATGTTCTTCCACACGAACTTTTGCACATCAACGTCTCTGATATTGGCTAGTGGTTCGGCTTCGACCCACTTGGTAAAATAGTCTGTTCTGACCAGGATGTATTTCTTGTTTCCTGCAGCTTTGGGGAAGGGTCCCACAATATCCAAGCCCCATTGGGCGAAGGGCCATGGGCTAGATAGCGGATTAAGATTTCCTCCCGGCTGGTGAATGTTCGGAGCAAAGTGTTGACACTGATCACACTTTTTGACGTATTCATGCGCCTCCTTTTGCATGTTAGGCCACCAGTAGCCTTGGGTGAGAGCTCGGTGAGCCAAGGACCTACCTCCAGTGTGGCTCCCACAGATTCCCTCGTGCAGCTCCTCCAGCAGTATCTCAGTCGCTTCAGGGTGTACACACAACAAATATGGTCCCGAATAGGAGCGTTTGTACAGTTTCCGGTCCTCGGATAGCCAGAACTTTGCCGCTTTCCTCCGAACTTTATCAGCTTCATCCTTCCCTTCAGGCAAGATATCTTCTTTGAGGAATTTGGTTAAAGGATCCATCCAGCAAGGCCCTGCCCTGACCTGGTGAACCTGGACTGCCCCTGATTTTGCTTCTGTAGGCCTGAGCAAGTCCTCGACGAGGATGATCCTCGGCAGGTCCTGCGCCGAAGAGGTGGCAAGCGTGGCTAAAGAGTCAGCGTGTGAGTTGCCACTTCGAGGGATATGCAGCAATTTGAAAAAGTCGAACTCCGATTGGAGGCGTTTAACACGGCTCAAATACCCCTGCATTCTTTCGTCCTTTGCCTCAAACTCGCCTTGTACTTGACCTACTACCAGTCTCGAGTCCGAGAACAACTCCACAGACTTCCCACCCATTCTTCGGACCATAGTCATTCCCATCAACAGGGCCTCATATTCCGCCTCATTATTCGTTGCTGAGAAGTCCAGCCTTAACGATTTCTCGATAATGATTTTCTCAGGGGATATCAGTACTAACCCAACTCCGGAACCTCTCTGATTTGCCGCGCCATCGACGTACACTTCCCAATGGGGGGGATTCTGTTGGGAGATCATGCCAACTGATTTTTCATCCATGCCTGACGGGGGTTCTATTTCTTCTGCTTGGGGTTCCGTGAACTTAGCCACCAGATCAGCAAGAACCTGTCCCTTAACCGAAGTGCGGGGCATATACCTTATATCAAAAGCCCCTAAGATTGTACCCCACTTAGCAATCCGACCAGTGTAATCGGCGCTTCGGAGCACCGCTTTGAGTGGTAGCTGTGTTAGAACGATGACCGTGTGGGCTTGGAAGTAGTGAAGTAGCTTCCGCGTGCCAAGCACCACTGCAAGGATAGCTTTCTCTAGAGGCAAGTAACGGACCTCGGCCTCGTGCAGCGACTTGCTTACGTAATAAACAGGCCTCTGCACTCCAGAGTCCGATCGTATTAGCACTAGGCTCACTGCATAGGGGGCTACAGCGATGTAGGCGAACAGCACCTCGTCGGGCTCGGGGCTAGACATGATGGGTGGCCGAGCCAGATAATCCTTGAGTTGCTGGAATGCTAGAGCACACTCCTCAGTCCACTCGAATCCCTTCCATTTGTTGAGTAGAGAGAAGAAAGGACGGCATCTGTCTGCCGACCTAGAGATGAACCGATTGAGGGCCGCGGTCATTCCGGTCAGTTTCTGGACCTCCTTGGGATTCCGAGGAGCACGTAGGTCATTAATGGCCTTTATCTGGTCGGGGTTGACTTCAATTCCCCTGTGGGTGACCATGTATCCTAAAAACTTGCCGGATCCTACACCAAACGAGCACTTAGAAGCATTTAAACGCAGCTTGTGCCTTCGTAAGGTCTCGAAAGTAATTTCAAGGTCTCTTATGTGCTCAGCTATGACCTTGCTCTTCACCACCATGTCGTCTATATAAACCTCGATATTTTTGCCCAGCCATGGCTCGAACATCCTGGTCATCATCCTCTGGTAGGTAGCTCCCGCGTTCTTCAAGCCGAACGGCATCACTTTATAGTGGTAGTTGCCAATAGGGGTGACAAAAGTAGTTTTCTTCTGGTCTTCCATCGCTAACGGTATCTGGTGGTAGCCTTGGAAGGCGTCCAGGAAGCTCATCCGAGGGTGGCCGACAGTGGCATCCACCAACTGATCTATTTTTGGCATAGGGAATGGATCTTTGGGGCATGCCCTATTCAAATCCGTGAAATCTACGCACACTCGCCACTTCCCACTCTTCTTCTTCACCACCACGGTGTTTGCGAGCCACTCGGGGTAAAAAACTTCTTTGATAGCCCTAGCTTGTTTGAGTTTCGCTACCTCATCTCTCACTGCCTCGGCATGTTCCTTGGATGGGCGCCGAATAGGCTGTTTCTTGGGGGTGATTAGGGGATTCACCCTCAGGTGATGGCATATAAACTCCGGGTCAACCCCGGGGGCTTCGTACGCACTCCAGGCAAATACATCGAGATTTTTCTTGAGGAACTCTATCAACTCCTCCTTCTCTTGAAGAGGCAGCTGAGATCCGACTTGGAAGAACCTGTCAGGATCGTCTCCAATGACCACTCTGGTTAGCTCCTCACACCGAGCGTCTTCATCTGGCACTTCGGAGGGAACTCCTCGGGACTGTAATTGCTATAAATTTCCCCCCGTCACGTCCGAGGACTCGGCCGGGGCCTTATGCTGGATGGCAGCCACCATGCACCGTCGGGCGACGGACTGGTCCCCTCGGATCTCATGTATCTGCCCTTCCGACGGATATTTGATCTTCTGGTGCAAAGTGGAAGGAACGGCTCCAAGCGCATGAATCCAGGGTCTGCCCACGAGTGCCGTGTAGGGCGAATATGCGTCCACAACTATAAAGTCCAGCTCTACCACCTCGGAGCCAGACTGCACCGGTAAGCGTATCCGGCCTTTTGGGATAACCGGGCGTCCTTCAAAGCTCAAGAGGGGAGAATCATACGGCGTTAGGTCTTGAGGCTTCAGGCCCAGCCCCTTGTAGAGGTCCGGGTACATTATCTCCACAGCACTGCCCTGATCCACCATCACCCTTTTCACGTCGTACCCCCCTATCCTGAGGGTGATGACTAGTGCATCATCATGGGGCTGGATGGTGCCGATCTTGTCTTCATCCGAGAATCCCATGATAAAGGGGGCAACCGACTCAGCTTTCTTCGGTTCTCGGCATGGCTCCCCAGTTGATGGTCGGCCTACCGACATGACTTTCAATGGCCAGGACCCCGTTCTCCCCGGCGCGGCGAGGATGACGTTTATGGTGCCTAGCGGTGGCTTTGAGGGATCAACTCCGTGCGTCCTTGAACCCGCCTGCCCTTGGCCGCTGGAGGGATGCAAGAGGTGTTTCAGTTTACCGTCGCGAACCAGCTGGTCCAAGTGATCCCACAGGCTCCTGCAATCTTCCGTGGTGTGCCCATGGTCCTGATGGTACTGGCAGTATAGATTGTGGTTGCGTCTCTCTGGGTTTCCTACCATCTTGTTCGGCCACTTGAAGAACGATTCATTCTTGATTTTTTCCAGGACCTGATGCACTGGCTCTTTGAACACGGTATTAACCGCTTGAGGATTCGTCAATCCTGATTGCCCGGCAAAGTCTCTCCTGGGTTTGCTGTAATTATAACGGTCGGACCGCGACTCCTTCCTGTCCTGAGAGACAATCTTGTCCTTTCCCTTGCCCTGCTGCCGATCTTCTTCAACCCTCTTGTACTTCTCTATGCGGTCCATTAGCTGTCGTACGTTCGTGACCGGCTTGCCAGATAGAGATGCCCTCAAACCATGGTCGGCGGGGAGGCCTAGCTTGAACGTGCTGAGGGCCATTGCATCATTGTTGCCTTCCACCTCGTTGAACATCTCCCAGTATCTGTCTGAGTATGCCTTCAATGACTCAGACTCCTGCATAGACAGTGACAACAACGAAGAAAAAGGCCTGGCCACCCTTCGGCACGTGACGAAACGGGAGCCGAATGCTTGAGTAAGCTCCTTGAAGGAGTTGATGGAGCCTGCCTTCAGACCATCAAACCACCTCATGGCGACAGGTCCCAGACTGGAGGGGAAGACCTTGCACATAAGAGCCTCGTCTCTGGAGTAGACAGCCATCCTCTGGTTAAATTGACTCACATGCTCTACGGGGTCAGTTTTACCGTTGTAGATGGTAAAAGTGGGCTGGTTAAAACGCCGAGGAAGTCTAGCCCCATCAATCCTGCGGGTGAAGGGTGATTTAGAAATCTGGTTCAGAGCCCTATTCATGGCATCGTTCTCCATGTCTCCACGTGATGGACTCCTACGTTGTTGCTTACGATGAGACTCTTCCTCATAAGTGTAGGACTCACTGGCTGGTGTCCTGGATTTGTGTTGATAAGAGACATCCTGTTCGTCATCAAGATCATCCTCAGAGTATGAGGAGGCCCGTTTCCTCTTCGCGTAGCGTAACTCCCTCTTTAGTTTTTCCACCTCCAACTGCAGATCACGGTTCTCCTTTGCATGGGCCAGGTGGCTTCCGCCTTGTGATTGGCTCTGGCTAAGACGCACAGTGTGCACGCTCCCCTCGCGGTTTTGTCTCCTCTCCAAGTTGACGAGATGGTCCACGTGCTGGGATGCTCTGGATTCTGCCTGTTGTTCGCCTAGTCCTGCCATTGTCGACTGTTGTTTTCACTCCTGCACGTGCTCTTCCCACAGACGGCGCCAATTGTAGGGTCAGATTTGGCGGCCCAAGCCCAAGGAGGGATGGATTTGGAGCCCACTGAACCCAAAACAATGAATTTTGTAGAGTGTGGGTGAAAGAGTAAGGCGAACAGCAAAAATAACAGTGTGCAACAGCCACACTAGTGAATGAATTCTAATTAATAACTGCTCGGATGGGTATAAGTACAACGTCCGAAGAGGTGATTTCCCTTGGAGGGTTACAATTCTTGGTGCTACAGTAAATAATACACTTTTTTCTCTGTGAACTCTCCGTCCCCTCCATTAGGGGATTTTCCCACTTATATAGTACCTCCTCACTCTATCTTGATCGTCCACTTGTTCATCATCCAGACATCCACTCGAGTGCTTGTCCCATCAAGGGTGTTCCCCAGACTTATGTAAGTGGCGATATCAGGTTGATACTGTTCAGGGGTCTCTTCCACATTAATGCGGCCAGGGAGGTAGGTGTGGTGTATTTAATGCGGTGGTTGAGGTCTGTCTTTTAGATACTTCTCCGATCCAGTTATGTTCCCCCGCGTCCGAGGCCCATTCTGTCACTACACCTGCCGAGAGAATCGCTCGGGTTGCAGAAGGTTGAACGTCAGATCCGGGGGTATTGGACTCCTCGGATCGTCGAACCCATCCTCGGATCATGGACACCCTTCACCAGATGTTATCCGAGCCTTTAACCAGGTTTTTTCATCTCTTCGGGAAATGGTGGGCCGTAGGTAGGGCCTTGGGCCCAATGCCTTTGGCTGGGTTTTCTCCCCTCACACCAATGTTCATTACTTTGGAATTAAAAAACTCTCTCAATTGAAGCATATACCTCGGTGTGATCTCATTCTTAAGAAATCCTGCAACTTAATTCAAATATGCTAACCAATATATATAAACAAATAGAATGATTTTGTACAGTCCAACACAAATTAAATCATATTACCTTAGTTAGCTTAATTAAACTTATCTAATTCTCAAGAGGGAAAAAAAAACTTAAACTTATTTCTTATATCTTATTCTGAGTTCAATTTGGCTATGATATGTTGCACTTCAATCCATCATACTCCTTAATTATACATAAATATGACAAAAATAATATTTAGATAAATACAACAAGAAATCAACTAGGAATTTTTTTTTGTACTTAAGAAAAAAAATTCTTAAATGCATACTACAAATTCCAATATTATAATAATTCTTAAATAATATGTACTTAAATATTCACTATTAGCTCTTTTAGATACATAACCAATTTTTTTCCCCTAAAGTGGGTATAATTTTCCTCTTAAATTATTCCTAAGAGGCATATATAATTTTTTAGTAACTAAAAAGTTTTTTTTTTTTTTTTTTTTGAGGGGAGGAGGGTGGAAGTAACCTAAAAGGTAAGAGTTAAAACAATTAATTTCTATGTACAATTTCCCTTCTAGTATAATTGGGGGAAAAAGTCATTCCCTACCCTTTTTTTTTTTTTTTTTTTTTTTTTTTTTTTATTTTTTTTTTTGTGTGTGAGAGAAAGATAGAAGCATTTCCTACCTATATATTTCTTCTATCTAACTGAAGAAAAAAAAAAAAAAAACCACAAAATTCTCATTTATGAAGGAAAGTCTCAAATTTTTCATAAATTTATATGGTAGCCCAGAAGTCCTTTATTCAGACTTATTATTATGTTACCACATTTTTTTGATGAGTTTTTTTTATAAGAACATATATATATATATATATATATATATATATATATATATATCATCACATTAACTATGCAATTTACCAGTTATAATTACATTTTTCAATTACCAAAACATACAAAGTCTCTTCCTCTTCCCCAACCTTTCCCTCCCTCAACACTTATGTATTGTATATACCTTTTGCCCTTCCCCTACATAACTTTTATATTTATAAATGTTCTCTTTCTTTGTCTTAAAACCAATAAGCATAGTATTTGTGATGAATTTTTTTTTTTTTTTTTTTAATTATCACTACAAGTTTGTTTTTGATATCTACTATCAAAGGTACCTCTCTCTCCCTCTTTCTCTCTCTCTCATTTAGATTTCTCTATAATCTTGATCTTCTATTTGTTAAAATTTAGAAAATTTAGAAATTGTGTTTGACTTCATCTTGCTAATTTCTTTTTTATGATCATTGGTTTATTTGCTGTGAATTAGCCTAAAGCTGAGGACCTGGGAGATATCAAACAAGATACAGTCGCTACATGAAAATTATAGAAATCAAGAGTATTAATATATACAAAAACAAATATGAACATATATAAACAATTATACCATAAATACGTTTGCTTTCCCCTACCCCTTTAATGTTATTTATTGATTGACTAGGGTCAACTACACATTTAGCTCCCTTAGTTTTCACATTTTTCTAATTGTATGGAAAGGAAAAATAGAAATCGCTATATGTCTTGGGGAGAAATTTTATTGTAATAGCCGATTCTTATATATGTGTTTAGTGATTATGAAAATATAAATTGCTATAATTTTGTTTAACAGTTCTTATGTGATAAAGTGGAAACAAAGTTTGAATAAATTTCTCATTAACTTCTCAAAAAATGCAAAATAATGTTTGCTTTCATATGAAACCTTCAAGATTCATTTTTATTTTCTAATAAAAATTATAAATTTTTCATTTTTTAATTGTGTTCTGTTTTGATGCATATCTCACTATATTATAACATATTACAAATATTGTCATATATAATAATTGAAAGTAAAATGCAACATGTTTCCTTGCCAAAAAAAATATATTTATACAAAAAATAAAGATATAGACTACTTTACTTGCATAAAATATTATATATATATATATATATATATCACAATGTAATCACATTATTACGTGATGAGTTTGGGACTATTACTTATAATTCTCAACTACTATTCTCATTCTTTACTTGGCAAAAAAGAATATGATGTCAAATTTTTCCAAGCATTGTGCTAGTCTGTGACTAATTTAATATAACCCTTGATAGTTATAAGAATGTGCGTGTGTGTGTGTGTATATATATATATATAGAAGTTATAATAATCAAATGACTGTAATTATTGATCTTTAATTATCTTTCTTACAAAAAAAAAATGAAATAATTATTTATTTTTTCATTTTCTTTATTACTTTTCCATTTTTTCCAAAAACACTTAAAAAATGTAATACACCATCGTTTCCTTTTCTCCCCCACCTGTCCTCCCTTTCCTCTACCTTCTGTCGTATTTTATCTCCCACTTATTCAACCAAACTAAGTGTTAATGAAAGGAGGTCAAATATTAATTTTATAAACTGAGAAAAAAACATATCAAACGTGAAGGTAACATTGTAATTTTGTTTTGCCAATCTAATTTTTCTATATAAATCCCCAAATACATTTGAGAAAAGACACCATATTCCTTTCTATTGCATTTATTTGTAATCTACCCGTTAAAAATCCCAAACATAGTGTTATTTTTAGCACTACTTGATTTCTTCATTTGCTTTTATTTCCAACTAGTCGTAGAATTGTGCGATGCATGAAAAGATTTGACAATTTTCTTTTTTGTTAGGTGAAAAATTAAATAATAGATGACACTTATAATTTTTAATCTCAAACCCTTCTTAAAATGATGAGATTATTTTCTAATAAAGTATAGTTGATACAATGTATTAGATTTTCTAAATTGAGTTATCTATAATTGTTATTTGAAGTGTTTTAAATTTTGTAAGTTTTTTTAAAAGTAAACATAATGCATTTTACATTCAATTATTATACAAGGGAAGATATTTTGTAAACAATGTAATGCATGGTTGGAATTTTTTGAATGCTCCTTACAAATGGTTCATCCTCTATATGTTTTGAATGACTTAAATAAGTGAGAAAATTAAGGGTCTGTTTAGATACAGCTTAGTGAGCGTTTGGATTTGCGTTTTCTCCTCACGTTCAGCGTTTGCGTTTTATTAACGCTGGGACTCATGCTACAGTAAAATGAAATAAACGCTAAGAAGTGCTAGCTAAAATGTGTAGATGAACAGTAACCTACACTGTTCATGCACGCGGATTACACTGTGTAGGAGACATTGTGCACTGTTCATACATTGTTTATGCACTATTCACAGGACCCACAACCACTTTATTCATAAAAAAATAATAAAAATGGGTCCACGGTATTATTTACACATTTAAAAATATTTTGTTACAGTGTTTTCAGTTTTCAGCAAAATTAGCTGTATTCAAACGAATCCTTAATATCAAAATGCCACATGATTATTTTGTTAATTATTGCGTTGAAAAAAAAAAATTGTATGATCCATCTAAGCTACGAGATTGATGGATGCTGGCAAGAAATATCTATGGTTCCCCATTGCTTTGCCTTGGTAAAGAAAATCGTGAAGTTTACACCAAGGGTTGAGAACTTAACATTCATTTCTCACAACAACCCAATCTTATGAAGCCTAGTCTTCAAGGTTTTACTCAAGTTCCATCACTTGAGCTCATATCATTCTTTGATGTTTTTTAGGTTTTTTTGTAGCATTAAAGAGAGAGAAAATGTAAAATAGAATGAGAAGGTTTTTAGGTACTTATGAGACTCTATGTCAATGAATTGGAGCAAGTGGGTTTGGGTTTGGTTTCTAAAGGCAAAAAGAAACCGAAAGTGGATATGGGAACATAGTTTTATTATTATTACTGAAATTGGCAACGAAGATTGCAAGATGTTTGAGAAAGAGAGTGGTGTAGAACAGACCGCCATGACCTTTTTAGATTCTCACACGCACTTGATATCATCATGCAAGGCAAAAAGGCACTAGTAGAAATTATGGTCCTCGGAGTCAGAATCGCATGAAATTTGGTAGGCTAAAGCAAAATGGCCTTCTGAGTAATAGTTGTCACTTTGCCACGAGGTATCCCCCTGAAATTGGCGAATTCCTTTGTTTAGTCCTCGAAAACTGCAATTTTGCTGTTTATAGTAATTTTTGTTTCCTTAATAACTTTTTGCTCAAAAGTCAGAATAAGGTCCTGCTTGTTTTGGGAAGACTTTTAAGGTTAGTAGTTTATGATTTTACATTTAACTCAATTTTGCCACTTTTGGTAAATTTCAGTTGAGCTCATATCATTCTTTGATGTTTTTTAGGTTTTTTTGTGGCATTAAAGAGAGAAAATGTAAAATAGAATGAGAAGGTTTTTAGGTACTTATGAGACTCTATGTTAATGAATTGGAGCAAGTGGGTTTGGGTTTGGTTTCTAAAGGCAAAAAGAAACCGAAAGTAGATATGGGAACATGGTTTATTATTATTATTATTATTGAAATTGGCAACAAAGATTGCAAGATGTTTGAGAAAGAGAGTGGTGTAGAACAGACTGCCATGACCTTTTTAGACTTTCACGCGCACTTGATATCATCATGCAAGGCAAAAAGGCACTAGTAGAAATTACGGTCCACGGAGTTAGAATCGCATGAAATTTGGTAGGCTAAAGCAAAATGGTCTTCTGAGCAATAGTTGTCACTTTGCCATGAGGTACCCCCTGAAATTGGCAAATTCCTTTGTTTAGTCCTCGAAAACTGCAATTTTGCCGTTTATAGTAATTTTTGTTTCCTTAATAACTTTTTGCTCAAAAGTTAGAATAAGGTCCCGCTTGTTTTGGGATGACTTTTAAGGTTAGTAGTTTATGATTTTGCATTTAACTCAATTTTGCCACTTTTGGTTAATTTTAGTATATTGTTACCTAATCACATAATTAGTGCAAATTAGGGTTTCAGAAGTTTTCTAATCGTCCTAGAGTTTTACTTTCTCAGTATTTATATGTTCTATTGCCGTTGGAGGTAAATCGGATTATTATTAATAAAATACAAACTTTTTTCGAATTATTTCTTTGGTGGATTCCAGTTTATCATTGTGTGGATTCAATGAACCTGTTGTGAATTCGAGGTTTACTACCTAGAAACTAATGGTTTAGTTTCTATTCATCAAAGAGAGCATCGTGTGTGCTTTCTTCAGGCTTCTACGACATCAGAGAGGAATAGTTGCGTTGTAAGAAAGTGTAAAAGGTTTGACAAATTTGATCATGAATGGACTAATTGGTGAAAGTCATAAAGACATTTCATAGTTTCCATCATTGGTAATGGAGCAAAAACTAAACAAAAATTCCTTTTTCAAATGGATAAAGGCCTGGTAAAGCTTGAAGTCGTGTAAGGACTAAGGAGCTTGTTATATATTTATGCCAAAAAGTTCAAGCTCATGAGAGTCAATTTGGACATTTATTTATTTAATTTTTTCATATTTATGAAAAAATTTCAACTTATGGTATTTATTTTATGATGGCTACTATTTATCATCAAGTTAAGATACTAATAGATTTTTAAGATAAGTAGAGTTCAAACCATAGATTTCTCATCCGATAATAAGAGACTTCACTAATTGAGCTAGCTAAAATGCACGCCAATTTTGACTATTAAGTTCAATTAAGATTTTTTTTTTTTTTTTTGGGTGAGCACATAGAAGGAAAAAATAATTCATTGATGGGAAGTGAAATAATGGAATATGTTGTCAAGGTTAGGGGAGGGAGTATGAACTCACTTCAACAATTGTACTCTTCACACCTAATAGAATTTCCAAATCCAAGACTAAATGAGGGCAAGGAAGAGTATTAGAGTTTGATCTTGCTCTCTTGTTCAGTGGCTCTCTCTCTCTCTCTCTCTCTCTCTCTCTCTCTCTCTCTCTCTCTCTCTCTCTCTCTCTCTCTCACACACACACACACAAAGAGGAATTTTTTTCATTGAACACAACAATTTTCATAACAGTTGAATTAATAAGTTTTTATTGGTTCTTATACGGATCCACCATTGACCTAATTTTTTACTTATTAATGACAATTTACCACCTAGACAATTGTGAGATTTGTTTGTGGGTGTGAACTTATTGTCAAAGTGGTTGTATGTCTAGCATTATTCTAATCGGTTAATCCCTAAATTTACTCTTTGGTTGATTGGTTGGAAGGAAACAAAAGGTGAAAATATAGAAAATAGGAGGGTAGAAATTATTTGTATTTTTCATCACATATGTTTGCTAGAAATGATGGAAAAGTATAAACATAAAGATTAAATTACTATTATACCCTTACTATTAAAAGAAAAATGATAACATAGTGGGGGTAGTTTTTTACTTTTAAACTCATTTTCATTTTCTCTCATCTTTTCTCCCCAATTTGGAGAGAGGAAAAAAAAAGGTGGGCTCTAGTGAAAAACTCTATCCACCCTATTTTATTTCCTCTCCCTTTTCACTCCAACCAAATAGTAGAAAATCATGTTTTCCTCTCTCTTTACTTTCTCCCATTTTCAATTCTCTCTTTTTCACCCTAACTAAACAAAGTGAAGGTGAATGTACACAAAAAGAGATATATATATATATATATATATATATATACACACATACTAAAACCAATGATTTGCATAAGTCATGAAATTTAAGTATTCCAAACCAATACCTAGGCAGGTCAAAGCCAAATTCAATCACGTATCTCTTCTTTGATGATGATAAAATGCTTTATTAATTGAAACAATTAACACCTATATTTGTACCTTTTATTTTTTCAATATAAACTTTAAAACCCCTTGTAGTGGGGTTTTGGATTTGAATTATATTGTCCTCTCGCTAAGTTTCTTTTTTGAATGAATCTCTAAGCTCGAAATATTGAAATTAGTATTTTGTCTTTTAAACAAAATTTGAATTTGAATGTTTGGAGTTGCATGAAATTATAAATAGCACCTTGTAGTGGGGAAAATAGCCAAATACCACGTTTTGGCAAAATTATTGGCAATCTAGCACTGTTTTGGAACTAAATAGCAATCTACCACTTTTCTAGGACTTGAGTTTCTCAAACTCGAGTTTTAAATGGTACTCGAGTTTAAGAAACTCAAGTTCTTAGTGAGCATTCCATCGTGGCACTAGTTAAGCTGGATTTAGGGCATTAAAAAATGCTAGATGGTACTCGAGTTTCTGGGACTCGAGTACTGTGTTAGTTTAGTACCCGAGCTCCCTAAACTCAAGTACGGCTTGAGTATATCAGTTGAAAGCAACCAGACTCCTACTTGAGTTTATTGGACTTAAGTACTGTGTTAGCAATACCGGAGCTCCATAAACTCAAGTATGGATCGGGTTTATAGGCAAAAAGTATCCATACTCACTTATGTTTATTGGACTTGAGTATTGCGTTAGCAGGACTCCCACAGACTCTATTGAAAGGAAAATTCATATAATAAACAAGTAAATATAAATGATGTAACGTATGCCTAAGGATCCATGACATCCATAATGTGACATGGTTACAAAAGTAACCTTGAGTTTGATCAAACACCTTAAGAGGTGCACCTCAAAGGGCAGGAAAAATGCATATTCTAAAACATGCACAAATTCATTTTGATAAAGGTATCAGTTACTTGGTAAGTCTCCAACGAATGTCTAAAGCCCTAACACAATTTTGGGTGAGTCACAAACCAAATTGTATTATGTCGCCCAAGTAAAATTTTAGGTCTTAGTGCTTTTCTATTAAGCCATATGCATAAGTTAAAATTAAAATCTCTTTCATGTAATAAGTACATCATTTTGATCAACACTTTGGAGCCAAAATTTTATATCACCAATCTATTTGACCAAGACAGAGTAGGTCTTGGAAAGTAGAAGACATTACCACAAGCCTTTATTAATTATCATGATAACTCCTGCAAAAGCTACTGCTGAGGCTTTACTAAGAAATTACCTGAATGAAATTAATGAAAATGTTCAATATGGCCATCGACCTCTCATCTTACTATATGAAGCATTTCCAATGGTAACCAAGTTTGATGATCTATCATTTACATTTACATATAGGGAGGAATAATAAATCGTAAAAACCGTGACAAAAACAATATTTTCTCTACTTCTGGATGTGTGGGAGGATGTTGAAAAATGGGTCTAGTTGAGAGCTTTGATGCTTGCAACATATATAAAACAAGAAACATACACAAGACATAGTAAATAACCTATATATGGGGATTGAATGCAAAATTTTCTAATGGTAAGAAATAATACAAAATCATTTGACCACAGAGAAAGGAATGTTGCAATTGTTACAAGAAAGCAAATGTATACATTACATTACTTTTAGAAGTGTCCATAAGTCATAATTTCCTGTAACGACGAATATTAAGTATTAACATTGAAATGACCCCATAGCAAATTGTGCATGTCCAAAAAAAAAAAAGTAAGATTGAATAGCTAATGATTAAATCTCAGTTAAATCTACAACAAACCAAATCAAAGTCCCAACAATTTTTTGTTTCCTGATATCTGAAGGGAGTCATGGGGTATGAAGACCATGTATTACTGAGTAGAAAAATGAAATCATGGCCAACCCACAAATGACCTAAGACCCTTAAGAGAAAGGAAAAAAAATGAAAAACATTACATTACACATAGGGCAGTTACACATTACATTACATTAAACAATTAGTATGCAATTTTTGTGATAAACCGAATGGCAATGCTAATGACTTTTTGGATGCATCCTACAGGGAAAGTAGCTTATAGTATAAATGCCATATTTGGTCCTTAAAATTTTATCCAATTTTTCTCAAGTTTCAAAAATACATAATTGAATGGCATATATCATGCATTTTGATCTAATGGCATATATCTTGCATTTTGTTTCAAGTTGCATTTAGAAGGATTCCATGGTTCAAACTTAGCATACCTAGTCCGCGAGTCCACCACTCATTGGTACTTCGTTTTGCTTAGGGCATGTTCTTTGATTATGCCCCTCTTGGTTATATAACCCGCATTGCACCTTCCTACCCCCCTCTTTCCATGATGTAGTTCTCGGCCGTTTCTTACCCTCGTCCATCTCATTCTTGATTCGTGTTGAGACAGGACGACCTTTCTCTCGAATCAATTGGGGGTTAGGGACTACTCTTCGAGTTTCTCTAAGATTCGGCCATGATAATTTATCTTTCAACACAGGGAAAATGGGAGCATAGCTGCGGAACATTGCATTCACGCTATAGCATGGGTCAATGTACTACTCTGCATCATTTCGATACCTAAGACAAATTGCAATGATATGTGAACATTGTATTTTGTACAGTTTTCATTTCTGACGTGTGCAAGTTCTTTGCAGTAGATTTACTCCATGTGTGTAATCCCCATGTCTAGCAGTCCTTGGATTATACGGTGTATCTACTTGATATGATTGTTGTTACGTGCTCAATCTCGTCACCCTGTGATGCTTCGCTTTCTCCTTATTTCTCATGAAGATATCCAAGGTATATTTACACCATTTTTTCCCGAATTCAATTGCGCTATGCTCTTATTGCAACGATCATCGAAATAAGCATTTAGTTTGAACCATGTGTATTTCACCATTGCTGTAATGGGCAGGCTGCGAGCACCCTTTAAAACACCATTGAAGCACTCAGAGATGTTTGTAGTCATTGCCCCATAATGGTAACCCTTGTCAAAAGTTAGAGCCCATTTGTTTTTGGGTACATCTTTTAGATATTGGTGTGCATCCCCGTTGACATTCTCAATTAATTCGAAGGTGGCATTGAACTTTCACTCATAGATAGCACTTGCTGCCCTCCATATTAGATTCTTTAAAGTCTTATTGTTTCATCTAGTGTTGACGTTACTACATAGATGACGAAGGCAATAACAATATTTTGTCATGGGAGGTTGCAAAAAGTTTCGACTAGTGTCTCTGAAGATAACTTGTATCCTAGAGTGTCTGTCAGATATGACGCACAACTTGCTCTAGTCGGTGACATACCTTCTTACACAAGCCAGGAACCAATCCCAAGTCTTTGTGCTTTCGCTCTTGACAATGGCGAAGGCTAGTGGATAAATCTTATTATTAGTATCTGTCACCATTACAATCATCAATTTTCCTTTATATTTTCCATAAAAGTGGGTTGCATCAATGCTGATCATAGGCTTACAGTGCTTGAACCAAACAATACATGGACAAAACGCCAAAAATGCGGACTTGAATGTACAGGTTCCTCGTTCATAATTATCGTTCATTAGTAACTTATACTTTGTACCCGGACTTGCATCCTTAAGTCCTGCAAAAAAATGCAGCAACTCTATATAAGACTCCTTAAAATCCTCGTATATAGCTACAACGACCTTTTGTTTGGCATCCTATACCTTGTATGTGAACCATAATGATTACATTAGAAATGAATACAAGTTAAATAATTGTAGTTGAAGAAAAAAAATTATAAGACTATAAGATGAAGATAATATTTCTCTCTTTATTCCTTATTCTTTTTTTTCTTTTTTTTTTCAATTTCATTTTTCATAATATAAGGTATTTATGGGCGTTGGGAAAAAAGATCATGCTTATACTTCCATAAAGACTGATGTCTCTACATTATATTGAAAAAAGAATGCAAGTTAAAGAATACCTTGTAGTAAGATACTTCGTGTTTTAAGTTTGCCAAAGCAAGGTGGCGTAAGTTCTTTATCTTATACGCGGGGTCTTTTCGTGTATAGTGCTCAAGTATGTATGCTAGGAACGCCAAATCAAGCATTCGACCATTATGTGCATTCTAAATTTTGTCGCACATGTGGGGGCCCTTACATTTTGTGATTTTCTAGACATTGTCTCCCTTGCAACAGATCGCACAGACTGACCATGGACAGGAATCATCCTTGCAATTCACCATAAGCCTCTTTAAGTCTGAATACTCAGTTTTGAAGCTAAAATTCTCTTGCACTGCGTATTAAGTCAACGCATGTCGCACCGCCAATTTAGTCGGGAATACCATCCCTTTCATTGGCTGCTCTCCAAGCATCCAACTTGTTACTTCCATTTGCATAACTAGTGATGGATCAAACATATTATCTCAAGTGTTTTTGGTGAACCATTTCAGCGTAGGATCGAGATTGAGGCATATGTCTCTATTCTCTTCTACAACCACCTCTTCGACATGACCAATATCCTTATGTTCACCCATGGTATCTAGGAGCTCCTCGAAGTCATCCCTAGTAACATTGATATGGGTTGCATCATCACCAAGTATACAAGAGTAGTGTTAGTAGGTTGAACTAAACTATGCAAAGCGAGGTACATTTATAACAGAACAACTTTTGTAAACTTACCAAAGTGTCCCAGTACAAGGACTCTTTTGTAATATGACGTAGAGTGCGGGGACGAAACCACACCATATACTCATCATTGTAGCTCATCTCCCCATGAAAGGGTGGTGTGTTGGCAATTATGGCATGCGCATCCCATCTAGTAATATGCATGGCATGTACTTCAGCCTAGTTTCTGTCTAGCTTGCCTTGGAGTGTTATCTTATGAAGTTCAGTTGAAGTATCGACATCGACCGGTATGCCTTGCTTCATTCTAAACTGACAGAGATCATGTTCAAGGTGATGGTCTTCAACCACCCAAAAATGTATAAGTGGTACGATAGATCTCCATATGTGTTGGCCTACTGTACAATATGCAGGTAGGGAACCCAACATAGACTTGTATGGCTCCTAGACAATATGCAATGATCTAACAAATGCAAACAACTATATTAACAATATAATTAGAAAAAATGTGTAACGAATGTGAACAATGCATGGCAACAATGTTTAACTCCGAAATAAAAAAGGGGTAATTGCAGTTAACTCACCTATGGTTGGCTAGTTTTAACTAAGCTACCTGTGTTTTAAAAAGTGTCACTTAACTCACCTGAGGTGCCCCCCATTAGACATTCGTAACCCACCTCTTCCTTTTCACTGTTAAAAATAGGGGTAAATGTGTCTTTTTCATTATATTTTATATCTCTCTCCTCTTTTCTCTCCTTCTTTTTCTTCTTATTCTTCTTCTTCTTCACATAAAACATAAAAGAAAAATATAAAAAAACAAGTCAAAATAAAATTTGTTTCATCATTTTTCATATACATAATTAGTACAAAGTTTTACGAAAGAGAGTAGACAAAGCAAAAACCCTCTCTCTTTGACTGGGTTCTCTAAAAAAAATCCAGATTTGCAAGTAAAGGAAAAATATACAAAAAAAAAAAAAAAAACAAAACCCAGCAATCTAGCAAATCCAACACCACAACCAAGTCACTGAACCATCAAATCATAGCCTTACCAAACTACCACCTCCAACATCACCACCATTGTTAGCCACTGCCCAAAACCCTAGACCAGGATGCAAAAACAAAGAAACAAGAAAAACCCAGCAAAAAAATCTGCAAAAAAAAAAAGAAAAAAAAAAGAAGCAATCTAAGAAATCCAACACCACAACCATCATCGCTGTTAGCCATTGTCCAAAACCCCAGACTAGGATGCAAAAACAAAGAAACAAGAAAAACCCAAAAAAAAAAAATCTGCAAAAAAAAAAAAAAAAAAAACCCAGCAATCTAACAAATCCAACACCATAGCCAACTCACTAAATTATCAAATCATAGCCTCACCAAACTACCTCCTCCAACACCACCACCGCTATTAGCCACTGCCCAAAACCCCATTCTGGAAAACAAAAACAAAGAAACAAGAAAAACGAAATCGTGAGATCGGCTAAGTAGCAGAGCAACTTGATTGTCTAGATCGGCTGAGATCGAAGTAGCGGAGAGTGGTGGATTCAAATTTTCTGGGGTTAATGGATTTGTGGGTTCAAATTTTTTGTGTTGGTTTAAATTTCCTTATGGTTGGTGGGTCTAAATTTTGTGGGTTTAATGGATTTGTGAGTGTAATGGTTTTTACTATTGTGAGTTGTTAGGATTTGGCATATATGTTCTATCTATGGCTTCAAAAGAAGATGAAGAATCTTCTGGGTTCCTTTCAATATAAAAAAAATAAAAAAAATAAAAAAAAAACAAAAAAAAACATGGGTTCCTTTTTGTTTTCCCTTGTTGTCTAGGTTCCTTTTTGTTGGTAGTATATACATCAAGAGGGAACCAATTATTGTGTTGATTGAACAAGATTTGGGTCACGATATGGGATTTGGGTTTGAAGATTTGATTTCTAAGATGGTGAGAGAGAAGTTGTTCTTTAATATGTTGCTTCTAATTCTGTTTTTATTGTTGCTTATATAGTAAAGGAGATTTTTTAATGGAATGGGCAGAGGTGGGTAACGGGTGTCTAATGGAGGTCCACCTCAGGTGGGTTAAGTAATAACTTTTAAACTACGGGTGGATACTTTTAAAATGGGCCAAACCACAGGTAGGTAAAGTGCAATTTTCCCAATAAAAAATGTTTATTCATTCCAAAACGAATTGTAAGTACAACAACTACGTGCTAAAGCAGTCCCCAACAAAGGCAGAATACATGATTTGGCCGTAGCAAAGCAAGTGACACGCGATAGGCGCATAGGACGTGCATTGGATGTTCAGTTGTGCACTTAGCCCCTTTCCATCTAGCAAATAACATAGACATAACCTTCATATTAGTTACTTACATAATTCCCATGCGGAAAAGTTAATGCAAAAATGTAAAATAGTAACTATCTGAGATCCTATATACCTGATAGCAAATGGACCAAAGGGCAGTGCCTGGTGTGGATGCCTTATCACAGGACATATATGTGGAAACCTCGCCCACGCCCTCAATTGCATCAATAGCAGTGCACTACCAATTTGCTTCATTGTCTTCTCTAATGCCTTACAAAGGTGTCTACATAGCCAACTTAGTGCTGCACTACCCTAACTATAATTCTTTCTGTTGCTGATTGGATTGAAAAATTGCAGATACATTATTGAGAGCTGTTCGCTAGACTTGTCCATAAACAGCATACCACCCAACATCCCCAGTATGTAAAACCGAGCATACTGCTACACAAGCACCTCAGTGGCATCAGCCGGAAGAGGGTTGCTAAACCTCTCCTCGAGCCAACGTGCTTTTACCCTCAACCCTTTCATCGTTGCAGTGTTCTTACCAGCACCGACTTGTCTGTTTGGTGGCCTATGCCCTAGCAATTCGATGCAAAGGTCGCCCCAATCTTGCATATGGGTAAATCCCACCACCGGCAAGCCATCTATAGTTACTCCCATTATAAACTCCATGTCTTGTAGCGTGATGGTCATCTCACCGTGGGGCAAGTGGAATGAGTGCGTCTTCGGTAGCCATCTCTCCACCAACACCGTGATCAATGCATGGTCAAGGTCTATATTTGGGACTTGAAGTAGCCCCTCTAACCCCACATTTGCGATATAAGTGGCAATCCATGGATCTAACCCACCTTCTGGCACACTTATAAATCAGCGACGACAAGTCCGTACACCTGGCACTTCCTGCAAACGGAGTAGCATTGTATTAACAATAGCATTCATTAAGCACGTAATAAATATGCTTCAAACTTAAATGCCAATGCTAGGGACAAGTGCATAGTGAGAAAAATCTTTCTACTACACTATGATTTTGGATAAGTGTATACCTCACCTGCCAAAGGAACATACCAAAGCGAAATTGAACAATGCATAGGTTGCCTGGTCAACAAAGGTTGGACTGAGGGTCCCGCTCCATGTGGGTCCATATTTGGCATAAATTAAAGGTGATTAGTGGCCCATTGTACTTAAAAACAATCAAATACAACAATATGCATCCTAAAAGCCAACCTAAACACATGATAAACATGGAAACCAAAAGGATTGAAATGAGACATTGATGCATATCTAAAATTTTAAAATCCCAACAAATTTCCCAAATTATAATTTTTTTTTCTAAATATATGAAATTGGCCATTCCCTCACTTCCCCTAGCAGTGGACAATGAATTTTGCCAACAAAATTTCTCTCAACAAACAAATTAGAGTAGCCATCACTGAAGAAAGTGCAAACCTATCGTGTTATCAAAATCACAATAGTTGAATAAAATATAGAAATAGTTAATTAGAACAACAACATAATATAATGCATTAATGTGATGAAGCCCTGACAAGTTTCCATAGCCACAAATTACCCACAAATTAATCCCAATCCTAATTACCGGCATATACCCACAAATAACCCTAACCCCCAAATGCTCAAACAAATATTGAGACAAGGAGAATGTACCTTGTGATTCCAAACTGAAGATGCAGATCGAGAGTGAGAGTACTAAGCGTGAGCGAGAGTGAGAACGAGACTAAGAGGGAGACAGAGAGCGAGAGGGAGAGTGAGAGTGAGAGTGAGAGCGAGAGCAAGACCGAGAAGGAGATTGAGAGCGTGTGGGAGAGCGAGAGCGAGATGATAGCGAGATTGAGAGTGTGGGAGAGTGAGAGCGAGATGATAGCGAGATTGAGAAAGTGAGAGGGAGATTGAGAATGTGAGAGTGACGAGAGAGTAAGACTGTGTGGGAGTAAGATTGAAAAAGTGTTTTAAGTAGTACTGGGCTGAATCCGGCTATACTCGAGTTCAGTGAACTCGAGTATAAGTCTACATCGTGGAAGTAATCAACCCGAGCCATACTCGAGTTTAGGGGACTCAGGTACCACACTAACACAATACTCGAGTTTCTTACGCTTGAGTATTATGTGGCATTTTTTAATGCCTAAATGCTAGCTTAGCCTTGGCCATGGTGGAATGCTCACTAGGAACTTGAGTTTACTAAACTCGAGTACCATTTAGAACTCGAGTTTAGTGAACTTGAGTACCTGAAAAGTGGTACATTGTTAATTAGTTCTGAAACAGCGTTAGATTGCCAAATTTTTTTGCCAAAATGTGATATTTGGCTATTTTCACCACCTGGTAGCTGTATTTATTACTTCATCATTACACCTGGGAATCTAGCTGATATTTCGTATTCTCTATATACATATGCTTGTGTATTAATTTCCAATGGTCTAATCACTAATGACTTTACTTGGGTTTTTTTTTTAGATTCGATTCCTCTATCTAATATTTTTCTTCCTCGACAATAATTCCTATTTCCTTACGAATTCACATTGACGTGACAATGTCACCTTCGATTGGTAGTGTTGAATATTAGCTTATAAAATGATACTGTATATTTTGGGCTGTTAGAATGACTTCACAAATGCAATACAACCTAACCAACAGAGGGTTCATCTCAATTTTGGCCAGACAGGTATTGGGTGGAATTGGCAGGTTCTCATCAAGATTGCAGGGAGGAAGAGGGAGCAAACCAACACGTCTGCCTATGCGTATGAAGCCAGGACTGTCCAGGGGAATTGCATCTTCTTGGGTACTTTTAGTTGTGCTGCAAAAACTGCTTTGGGTGCTGCTCAGGAAGCCTTGATGGATGCATTATTGAAAGCCAGAGATATGGGGTATCAGCGTATTTTGATCTTATGTAATAGCAGCAGATTAGTCCAGGTTTCCAACTTAGTTCGAGCTCCAAACTGGCAGGAACAAACTATGGTTTCAGATATCCTGTCACTCCAGCAGAATGGACTTCTATGTAATTTGCTTTTTGTTCCAAACATGGTTCTTAGTCATGTTTGTTATTTAGCTGATCAGGCTACTAAGATGCCAATCCATCAATTTTGGGCACCTATGCTTTCTGATGTAAACAGTACTCTTATGTAATTTGTTTTCTGTTTTAATGGTATCAAAAAAAAAAAAAAAAAAAATGATACTGTATATAGTTGGAATGAATGAAAGGGGACAACGTACACTAATCCATTAGGGGATAAATTATAGGAAGTAGTAACTTAGATGGAGCACTGTAATTGGCTCAACTAGTAAATTCTTCTTCTTCCAGTTACAACCGGTAGAATTGTCAATTGTTCCACAAATAACACCATTGAGTGGCATGCAAGATTCTTGTCATTCTATCAATCTCTTATTCCAATTACTATACATGCTTGTAAAAACTTATCTTGTATTGTTTAGTTGCTTTGAAAGGTCAGGTGTACTTTTGAAGTTCAATTTCAGGTGCGTATTGGAAGTTTCTATTTCTCTCTCACTGAGTCCTCTCCATCTTCACTCCTCACATTTTTGCACTTTCATGCTATAGGAGATGGTATCGCTGCCGAATATACTATGATAGCAAAATTTTGAACTCTCATTCAAAATTTGAAAGGAATAATTACTTTGTAGAATGATGTCTGGGAATTTTGGTAGTTCCAATAGAAAGATGTATTCAAGTATCAAATTCTGAGTTTAGGTCCATCTTCATAACCCAGGCTTGAATCTAATTGCTGTTCCTAGTTATTCCCAAAAAAAAAAAAAAAAAAAAAAAAAAAAAAAAAAAAAAAAAAACTCATTTTTCAAAGTAGTGATTGATACCATCACTATTCGTTTTAACTAGAGCACTATCTTAATGTATTTTGACATCATTTGATTCATTTTCTCTTGTTCAACTCTAGAATATGAAGAAAATAAAATAAAAGAACCTATTTATATATTAATAATTAGTTTATGTAATTATGTACGAAATTTCCATGCACATTTTCATGAAAAGAAGGAAAAGAAGAATGAACATGTTCATGCACCAAGGCTTCGGCTATTGTTGGGCTTGGCAGTCTCCAAAACTGACCATCGGTTCCAATTGAAGCTCATTCGATTGAATTTTGTTGGATTGGCCCATTATGATTTTTGTTGGGCTGAGTTTCACTCGGCTTAGCCAGTATGGGAGGGGTTAACATAATTAATTATGGAGATGGGGGAGGGTCTCGGCCCAATCAGCTAGTCTATGGCCATGCTATTGAGATCACTTTTTACAATTGAAAATTGAGTTGATGTTTGGATTTTGCAAAACTGAGTTAACAAAACTAAGTTTTGTTACCTCATAATCCAAAATTCGTGGGACCCACTTTATATAATATTTGTTTGGATGGTTTTTATGAGTGTTCACCCAGTTAACAAAACTAAGTTTTTTGAATTTTGAGTTAACAAATTTAGAAACAGCCTTGGGTTGTTTTCAAGTTATGAGTTATGTTAACTCAGTGGCAATAGGCGTAATTTTGGACAAGAGTTGAGTCCCACAGCAATGTGTAGTTACATCACTGCAGACCCACAGAAGCTCCAACGGCACTTTTGTATTAACTTTCCCAACAACCCATGCTTCACTACTTCATCTCACTTTCCCTTTTTCTTCTCCTAAACTCACAGCACACCAACAGCTGAAGCAGAGCTCTTCGCCGATCAGCACCTTCAGCCCAAGATATACACAGCTCCGTTCATTAATTTTTGTTTCCGATGAGACCCAAATTCAACCCCTCTTTTTGCTAGGTTTTATTTTGATATTTTATATTTTTTTTTCCATATTCCTCCATTTCCATTTTCCTCCATTTTTTGTGTTGTGTTTATTAAAGCTGTTGGGTACGGTTCGCTGATGGGTATTGTTTTTCCATTTTCCTGCATTTCCATGCCCGAAACAAAGAGAGAGTTTTTCTTTACCTTTTTAGCAGAGAGATACTGAAATTCGTTGATGGGTATTTAGAACTTGCTCTTTGCGAAGAAGATTTTTCCGCTATTCTGGGTTTGCAATCTCTAAAATCTGTCATCAACAAAATTGTTTGTTTTTGTTTCAAAGAAAAGAAAGAAATTATTTTGATGTATTTTGTGTGATGTTTTCTTTTTGTAAGAACAGAGTAGTAGTGAGGAGAAATTATGTGGGCTGAAGGGGGAAGGGGAAATGAGAAAAGAGAAAAAAATGGGGATGAAACCTTCTGCGGGTAGGCTAACAGCTTTGCTCTGACCAAGTTACAAGTGTGGGCCCATAAAAAGTTGAAAATTTTGAGTGATGAAAAGCTGAGTAATGTGTGCCAAACGGGTGGGTATAAGAAATCTGGATATTTTGAGTGATGAATGATGAATGATGAGTGATGAGTGACGAAAATTGAGTAAAGAGTGATAAATGATGAAAAAACAATTAACCAAATAGGGCCTGACTATTACAAAATTTTGATAACTAAGTCCATGACCAAAATATAAAAAGCACAAGACTGTAAAAAAGCGGGATTAAAAAAAAGAAAAAAAGAAAAACATCAAAGAGATTAAATAAAAGCTGTAATTTTAGTCTTCCTTCTTCTTCTTCTTCTTCTTCTTTTTTTTTTTTTTTTTTTTTTTTTTTTTTTGTGCTGTGTTAAAAGGGATTTTATTGCAAACACTGAAAGTACAGTACAGAGACTTCAAAGAGTTACCAACTACAAACACATCAAACTATACAATACCACAACATGTCTTGACAACCACCGCTACAAACACATCAAACTATACCATGACACCACAATGATTAAGACACAGTAACAAGACAAACACAACAACAGGAAAGGGCATAACACATACACACAGACTTTCGATAGCCAGATTTCAGCTTCCTTAGTATATACAACCCACTGATCGTATAATTTTAGTCTATGCTGATAAAAGTGGAGGGATCATTTTATATTTTCAGCATGCTAACCAATGGTTCATAGCCTCGGACAAGGGCCACAACAAGAATTTTTATTTTGTGTAACAAGGATATATCACATCCATCTCACATAATAAAAGTGGTAGATGTTATATATTCTTGTTACATCTAATACCAATTCAAACCCATCATGATTTATGCAATCACACTTACATGGTGTCGAGGAGCTTGGCCCTGCTTAAATGACCAGAAATTGTAGAAACATTTCAATATCAGATTCTAAGGTCATCACATTTTATTGTCGCACACTCACTTCTTATGGATCATTGAATCATTCTTTTAACAAATATGCGGTTCCGTGACTTCTTGTAGTCGGGTCACTTTTCTTATTCATCTTCTTTACTTAGCCTACTGACTTAAAGCAATTTAAGAAGACTATTTCTTTTTTTACTTTTCGAATGTTGGTTGAATTTTTTTATTTCTTTGCTTAAACTTTCACCTTTACATAGAAAAATACTAGTGTACCACTAAACGACTGGAGCTTGGAGGACTAATGCTTCGTTTGTTTCACTGTAAAATGTTTTTAGTAAAAATATATTACATTTGAAATTTTTTTCAAATGTTTGGTGAGATATAAAATTTTCAAACACAAATTACCAAAATCAATGCCTCCAGACCACCATCAATAGCTTCGGCCACCAGATTGGTAGCCCAGCCATCAAATGGGGGAAAAACCATTATATATTTTTGTAAAATGTTTTACTATGTTTTTTTTTTTTTTCTTTTTTTCTAACTAAAAAGTTTTCTTGAAAATATTTTATAGGGAACCAATGGAGCATAAACCCCATGGTTGGTAATAATTCGTTTTCATTTTCCAATAACAATGTACGAATGCGCTGTGTCTGTTATCTTAATTTCCAGGCACCATGCCCCAAATGCTGCCCCAATTTTTTGTGGTCCACCGCAATTTCGGCTCTACGGGCCACAACATACATGACCCAACAAAGAACATGTGAGCCCACATGTAAAGGCTGACCATTCATACCGGCGGGCATATAATACAAATAATATGTAAAGAAAGGGCCTAGACCAAAAATCTGTGGTGGGTCCATTGCATCAGAAAAGAAAGACAAATGGGTCTTGGTCACATAATGCAGCCACCTACTTCATCAAGCACTGCTCGTCTCTAGTTTCTTATGTCCAGTTTCTTTAATTATCCATGGTCCCATTTGAATGTAGCAAAATTTGTTTTTTACTTGCCATTTAGCATATGTATTTAAGGCTGCATTAAACAAAGCCCATTTGATTGATATTTTGGCAAACACTTTTTGATCTCTTGAGAGAGCTATAAATTTCTGATGTCCTTTCGCAAAACGCAAACAGACCTCCAAGTCTCTTAACAATAATATATAGTATTAGAATTCAATCATTCATTGAATGATTCAAATTAAATATTACAAAATTTATATAAGTGCTATGTGATTTACAAATAATAAAATCTTAATAATGCATGACAAGTTGAGATAGCAAGTTGTAAATGATATTATTGTATGAATCTATGTAACAAATTAAATCAATAAAAACTCGTCACGATTGTAAGTAGCTCTAATGTCAAAACCATGAAGAACGAATAATTGAATATGCTCTTCATGGGTTTTTCCGGAGAGGAAAAGAGGGAAACTTTTGGTATTTTTGTCTCAAATTTGTTCTACCATATGTGTACGATGAACAAGCAGAAACAAAAGCCGCCACTGTGTATATGCATATAACTGAGATTTTTTATTAATTTCTTTCCACTTTTGACTGTTACAAATGCCCCTCCAAAAGTGCTTATGATTCAATCATAAAAATGAAAGTAGTTTAAGCTTAACAATAATAGTAGAATATTCTATCTCATGTACAAAATCGATCCTAACCCTAAAAAAACTGCAGCATTTCTGTAATGCTGTCCAGTCACCATTGTCCAATAACATTCTATTCCCCACTTTTATTATCCTAAACAGTACTACATTCTACTTTTAGTTTTTGTTATATTCCTAACACTCAGTTGTGTATTGGAGGTTTTCTCTTTGCTGGAGAATAGTCCATCTCAGCTAGGTCAATGATGTCCGGAAACTGCTTGTGGTGGTCATGGGATTGGGAAACCTCTGAAGTAGGCCTTCCTTTAACCATGAAAGTCTCTTGCTCACCAAGTTCCCCACTACCCGATTTTCCTTTTGAATTGGTGTCAGCTTTATCCTCTCCATTCTTCTCATTCTGTACATGAGGTATATATGTATTATATAATCATATATATAGAAGAAGAATGAAGAAAGAGGACATTCATAAATGCTAAGAACCCAACTTTTTTCATATTAGCTGACATGACTTGTATATATGTATTGTAGTCATGCCAATAATTATGAAAAGTATTGTGATACTTATCAATGGAAATTTAGTTGTCTTGACAAAGAACCAACCTTTGATGTGGTGGTGGTGCTAGTAGAAGAAGTGGTTGTTGTGGTAATAAGTTTTCTATTCTTTCCTGCAACAATACACATGAGGAAACCAATTTAGATACGACATGGAACTTCTGTGCTCACAATCAATGCAAGTTCTTACTTTCTCTACAAGTTGCTTATTCAATAAACCTTTGTGGGTCTACTACAGCATTTAAACCATATATAGTACCCATACTAATCAATATTGCTCTAGGTAACTTAAAAAGAATAATAATTAAGAGAAGCTTCTCTTGGACATGATTTTCTTTGTAGAGTAGTACATGGTCATGGGTATGAATCTTCTGAAACCCCAACTCTTTATAAAGATCACTAACTAGTGTCTAAAAATTGGGAAAAAAAGAAGAAGAAAAAACTCTATCTAGAGGGAGAAAAGAAACTAATGGTGCTTAGGTCTGTGACTCCTAGGTCCATAGTAATCTTCATGAATGCTTGGTAACCAGTGGTGTGATTTCTTGGAAACTCTAGAAACTCTTTTCTTCATGGTACCTGTACAGTGTCCATCTTTGCACAGAATGACCTCTTGAACAGTACTGTCATGTATTTTTGTCAAAGCACTTTTTTCTTCCTGCATTCATTCACAGAAATTTCACCATCAAAACAGGAAGAGATAAATGAAGAAAATCCATCTCAATAAAATGAAAAACAAATTGCAATGTTTGTATAATACTCACATGTACTTTATGTTGCCCAACTGATGACATGAAACTTTTATCCAAGCGGATCCCTTCACAAAATTAACAAAATATATTACAACCAGAGCTTATATGATGCCAAAACAGAACCTAATTATTCTAATGCTCATAAGATGGATACATAGATTTTTGCATACCTTGAACCTCAGAAAGAAGAAGGGACAAAAGCAAAAGTGATACTGCTAGATAGGGCCTCATAGGAGATAAATCTGAGTAAGAAATGGGAAGTGATGCAGATTTGAAATAGCTATGGTCAGAAAGAGAATTAGGGGTATCTCTTTCTTTTTCTCCTGAACAGTGTGAATGTGTAGCTTGTGACTGGTTGCTATAGCATGGGGAGTGCTTGCTTAAATATATAGATGGTCATCGGGCCCACACTAAGTTCTCAAACATAAACTTAGAATGGAGTTTTCTTCCGCTTTCTTTTTTTCTTTTCTTTTGTGTTCCCTCAGTAAAGTTCAATTATTTTTCAAAAGAAGTGACTAATTGACTATATACCCATCAAGGCACTTCATATAATAATTCAATAATATGGGGGTCTTGATCAAATTCAAGTTTAACTCAAAAGTAATATTTATGGTGGACCAGGAATTGTCCATTCGATGGATAGGGCACTTCATGTTGTACAAACTAGGAGTGCTCAGATGAAGCGAAAGAAAGAAAAATTAGGAGAAAAATAATGGCAATGACAAAGAGAGTAAGACAAGTACATTTGGTTTTAACTCCTCCATTGTTCATGGGGTGTGTAATGAGGATTTTCAGAATTCTTTTTTAGATTTTGCCCTATTGTCCACACCTTGTACTTTCTCAATTTCATGCAACCATGTTTACACACCTCCAGAAAGTTAGCTAGCTTTCATGCTTTGTCTCATTTCCTTTCACCCAATCATACTAGGTCTCCTCCTAGGATTTGACAGTTTGATTTGCCTAATGCCAAAATTGATCGATTGTATATCTTGTACCATTATCATCATCAATAAACTTCCTCATCTTTTGGCTAGTCAAGCACTTTTACATTTAAATGATTAATCAGATCAAATGGCTTTCACTATAAGAAATTTCCTTATCAAGTAACTAATTAAATCTGACGGTTGAGTTAATAATTCATGCTGTCTCTTTATAGTGGAATGTCAATTGCATGGTATGGAAGATTGGGTAAAGGGATGGGACACCCTGATAAATCTTATCCAACTTCCCAAGCAGAATTCAAGGCTTTGAGGTAATTCCTTAAATCTTTTTTCTTAGGAAAATAAAAATATAATATTGTAATTTAATCCAGCAAGAGGTAGACAACCGGCCAGCTCATGACTTCTACAAACAAAAACAAAAACAAAAGAAAAATCAAGAATGCGCACACTATAGGGTAAGGCAAGGATTGTAATTCGTAATTTGAGATCTATGTCTTTATATCACTGTGAGGTATGGCTTGGTGGTAGGAGTATTCGTATTGCTTCACATGGTGCTTAGCAAGAGTTGAGCGGTTTGAGCCATGAGGCATATGACGCTTCAACAAATGAGTTGTGCTTATGAGGATAGCCCCATCAAGATTTTGGTGGTACACGAAGTATTACTTATTACCCTTACATGGCATGAGATAGATGAGTCTACATTGGATACATATTTTTCATTTAGCAAAAAAGAAAAAGAA
This sequence comes from Quercus variabilis, assembly GCA_030445155.1. Classification (NCBI taxonomy): domain Eukaryota; kingdom Viridiplantae; phylum Streptophyta; class Magnoliopsida; order Fagales; family Fagaceae; genus Quercus; species Quercus variabilis. Next base: position 84,346,877 of record CP129446.1, on the reverse strand, counting down.
AAGAGACTTAAGATTTTATGCCTAAGTGGCACAGATTGATGTTCAAAGGTCTCAATGGTATACATGATATTATTCATTATCGTTAGACAAGTATACATTGGAGACCATCATGCCATGGGAAGACAAGTATACACTGGAGACCGTCTTTTCATTTAGCAAAAAAAAAAAAAAAAAAAATGGAGATCTAAGTGTTTATATCTAAGTGGCACAGCTGATGTTCGATCGACGTGTTGCTATTATTTCAAAGAAGTGTAGACCACTTTCTAAAAAAAAAAAAAAAAAAGAAGTGTAGACCACCAGTGTAAATTAATTTAGCTAAGTTTGTTTGTTTGTTTATTTATTTATTTATTTTGTCACTGAACAAAAAATTAAGTTTTAATGTTGCATACTTGCATGCACCGAAAAATTGAAGATTCAAGAATTAGAAAATTACTATTTCCATGCAAATATGCGACATCTACCAACTCATTTACGTGCTTCACCACGATGTTATCCTTTGCCTAATGCCTATATTTCTTAGGCTACCATTGTAGCCATGTTCTGGACATAGTCGCCACTCTTTGGTCATTGATGTAGTTGTTCACCGAGTACTAATCATTGCTGTTTGCTAGCTATCATTGCCAGCATTTTGCACAGTTCATTCCACATTAGGCTTAGTCTATTCCAAATCCAATTCAATCACTTGTGGTCATGGTTTCCTTTATGAGATTACAATTTAGAATTCAAAATTCGACTTTGGGTTTAAGGAGGGAGGTTAATATGTGCACATGTTTTGTACGGGTTAATGTATGTGTCCTCCATATACTTTACTCTGAACTTTCCTTAGTCATGTTGTTTATTATGTCATAAATCAAGTCATAATCAGGGTTTTCAAACTCGAACCGTTCATTGAACCGTAAAAGGGAGAGGTTCAAGATTTTTGAGGTCGAACTAAGGTTGAATCGGGGTTGAACCGTGATGACGTCATAATTAATTTAATAATTAATTAAAACCTTAATATAGATATTAAATTTATAAAACTAACAAAATTGACTAATATATCTATATATGTGAGGAAAGTTTAATGATTTTCAAGCATATATTTAATAATTAAATAATAAAGTTAATAAAATAAAATAATAACCATGAAAACATTAAAATTTATGATTAATTTTTGAAGTAAAGTTGAATATCTTTGAAGGATTTTAATTATAATTTTTTTTATTCCTTGTAAGAGATGGATAATTTAATTAACTAAAATAAAATTGTGTTAAATCGTTTTTATAAAAAAAAAAAAAAAAATTGCCAAGGGGTTGGACCGCACGGTTCTTTCACCGATTCGTGCGGTCCAACCCCGATTTTAGGGGTTCACGAAATTAACTAAAAATACAGTTTTTTAAGCTTAAAAAACCGGTTTTTATCCCGTTTTTCACGGTCCAACCTCCTGGTCCGGTACGGTTCTGAAAACTATGGTCATAATCAATGGCCTTATCAGCCAACCATTGTGTGTATATATTTTTTAAACTGGATTTAATACACACTTCAAATTAGTAAAAGTGTAACTATTATAAAAGCCTTCGAACCATGTAAACTCTTGCTTTCACTCTCTCCTTTTCTCTCTAAATCTTTCATTTTCTTCCTTTTATTTTAAGATATAAATGTAGACATTAGACACATACATATACATATTCACATTAACACATATAAATTTAAAGTTTGTTCATGATATGATGAATTTAAGTTATAAGAAGATTCAGATCCACTTATCTAAATTAGAAAAAAAATGTTAAACACAACTATAAAAACTCTCTCTCTCTCTGCCTCTCTCTCTCTCTCTCATGGGCAAATGCAACTTAGAAATTGTATTCTACAAAATTATTGCTTTCCTTCTTTAGTTAGCGTTTCTTGCCCTTCTAATCATCATATTGTGGGATCCGTTTCTCCTTCTTCTCCCATGCAACACATCAAAGGAGACTTTACTAATATGTGGGACAAAAAGTTTATTGAGAACCTTATCTTAGTTGTATCACAATCAAACATGTTATATGTAAAGAAACTTAAAATGCAATTTATACTGCCATATCTGCATCAAATATATGTTAAAAAAAAAAAAAAAGGATTGAGTGACACTTATAGAATGACAACATATATAGTCATCATTCGTTTTATAAGTTATAACCAAATTGTAACAAAACGTATCAACAACATATGAAAGAGAGTATTCGATTTTAATTTGATGGTATGAGATTGAGAGATATTCAAACACATTTTAAGCATCACATATAATATAAGTCCCATTAAAATTGATAAACATGGTGAATGTTTAAGTTGAGTTGCTAAAAACCAATAACACCACGAATTTGGTAGTCACTAGTGGGATGATTTTACAGTTACATTTGTCTTCATTAGATTAGAGGCTACCATATCATTATTTGATAGAACACTGTGGGACATAGTGCATGTGTCATAAAAAACAAAAGAAAATTAATATGATGGTGACAGACAGACAATGCTTGAAACACTATATGTTTGCATCAAAAATTAATTGCCGTTGGGTTACGTGGCATATGTATGTAGCTAGTTGCCCAATGGGGCGGCCAAGCCACGTGGACGTCAATATCTAGGGGCCCACTAGACATGATGTGGCATGTAATTTGGCCACGTGGGCACCGCCTATTCACACTGTGTGTTCGCTCTTTAACAAGCAATAAGACATCCTCGTGGCAATAGTGTCGGACAGTGGCATGTGAATGTGATATGTGTGATTTTCAATTTCAACTAATAATTTGATTAATTTCATAATTTTTTTTCCTCCTTCTTCTCCTTCTTATTTATAAGATCCACGTTGAATTGTATAAAATCATCATGTTTTTGTTGTCTTACACTCTTTCCTATATGTGTTAATTAACATCATAATAAGAGCTATCTATATATCCTTGGAATTGATTGTCAATGAATGAACTTCTTTCTACTTATACAAAATAGATGCAACTTCTTTTGTAAAGGCAATCAATTACATCACTAATATCCATTGGAAAGGACTTTTGAGAATTGATTTGGAACAAGAGTGGCTAAGATTTTGTCCAAATTTAATCTTAAATTGGTAGGTATGCCTTTTTCCATTAGGACACAATTTGTGCCTAAACTTTGATTTTGAGCCTAAACCCTACTAAACTTGCGCATGGGCATTATTTTATTATTTTTTTAGACCTAGGTGCTCATGCACAAGAGAAGACTTATTGGTCACTATATTTGTGGATGTTGCTTAGCTTGTTTTACCTCTTTATAGAGGCGGGCAAAGAAAGAAAAGAAAAGAAAAAAAAGTTGATGATCTGACTTGAAAAGGTACTATAAACTAAGTTTAGTGTGAAGTACTCTCTTAATGTACTTAAGTACTTAATGACTTTATAAAGTGCGAAAAGGAGAGGGGAATGTCATGATTAGTATATCATGCAAACAAAGGTTGGCTGTGCATGTTTTGTTTCCTGTATAATGTGTAACATACAGAATGAATTTTAGCAAGAATGATATAACTTTAGAAACATTTCTTTTGAAATATTGTATACTTTATTTAGCACTATGGGGGAATGAGTAACAGCTTTTAAATGTTAAAAGTTGAGAATAAGTTTAGGTTTGTAATTATATATATATATATATATATATATCTGTGTGTGTGTGTAGGGTTACGATTTATAGCCCAAGTCCAAAAGATATGGGATGTGAGCCTAATAAACCTAATACAATAAATTTGTAAAGAGTGGGTGAAAGAGCTGAGTTATTTGCGAATTGGACAACGGTTAGTAAGGATTTAAAAGATGAATAAGCACAAAAATACACTTAAAAATCGATGAAATTAGTGTCCGAGGAGATGAATTATGAATTGAACCAATGTTCTTGAAAGCTAATACAGTTCTTAGTGCTACAGTAATTCATTCTCTCCCGTTTCACTATTTTTTCTAATCCCTCTCTTATGGGAGGTCTTTTACATTATATAGTTTCCTTTTAGCCCATCTTGATCGTACATTTGTTAATCATCTAAACCTTCACTAGAGTGCATGTCCCATCAAACATCTTCTTTGCCTCTCTGTGAATGGTGGTAGCTGTGACTGTACTGTTCAGGGGTCTTCTCCACATAAATGTGGCTAGAAAAGTTGCTATAGTGTATTTAATGCGGTGGTAGCAGCTTTTTTATTTTTATTTTTATTTTTTATGGATATTTATATATTCTTATCACCTTTGTATGTGTCTGAAGTTCATCCTTATCATTGGAACTTATTGGAAGGTCACCTAAACCGCTCAAGTACCTGCTTGACTGATATTCATTGTATTCGAGAAGGATATACTTCTCGGACTATATTCCTCCATCCTTTCCTTATGTGATTCATAACTTTGAGCCTCTTCCAATCATTTACTCCTTCGCGGACATGTCCACGTCCTCGGATAAAGCTCAAGGCACAATATACAAATTTGGACTCTTATCCTTACAATATATATATATATATATATATATATTTGATTTTGCATTTATTCGAGGCGTTTTGACTATAGAGAAAATAATGCTCAAATAAGGTCATTGAGTTTGTCCCATCGAATTAAAAAAAAAAAGTGGGGGGGGGGGGGGTATTTGAACGTGACTCAAAGTTTTTTTTTTTTTTTTTAAAGGAATGAATTTAAAGATTTATAAGAAAGATGGTTTTTTCCTCCTTTTAAATAGTGGGTTAGGATAGGTTCAATGTCTAGTAATACTAGATCCATTGAGATGATGACATATATTTACTTTTAGACACGTGTCACCATTTAACCGGGTCCAGTGCATTGGACCTAAACCAAGTCCTTAAACAGTAACATGGCAATGCAAAAGATAAATCCACAAGTACATTGAAACCAGATAAGAAGTTGTAAATAATAAATTTTTGGCAAAATCGACATTTTTATTATTAAAGTTTACTCAATTTTCCAATTTCATTACTAAAGTTTGGAATATAGTAATTTTTTTTTTAGAGATAATTACAACATACTGTTAACCCTGCAGCTCAAACTCTTTTCCCCCTGGATCCCCAAGCACTTTATACATGAGGAGGTGTCAATTTAGCTATAAGGCTTTTGGCTTGAATATAATAATCAAAAACTCAAAAAATGCAAATGGATCCAATTTAATCTTTATATTATGAAAAATGCTAATAGATGCTCTTAGAGTAATAGTTAACAATTCATTTAAAGAAACTTTTTATGGAAAAAGAAAAAAAAACAATTAATTTTTTGACAGTTTTTTTATTTCTCATAAAAGTGATGTTAAAATTTCTTAAAATAGATTATAAACCATTTTTCTAAGGACACTTGTTAGCATGACCTTTATACTATATACACAAAATGCTGACGTGTCATTTGATTGTGCACATTAAAAAAGAAAAAAAGTCTTAAAAGTTACATGCAAACAACCTAATTTGATTAAAAGTTCCATGATATTAGCCCAATTGGTACTATGATGGCATGTGAAACCATGCAAGACATGGTGAGTTGCTTGGCTCTGTCTACATTGGGTGGTGATAACTCAACACTTCTTAAATTTGTTGCGAAAAATATTGTATATATACAATATATTGTATATCTATCATATTGGAAATATATACAAATTCCTAGATCTGTAAGAGCATTAGAATTTGGAGATGCAAAAAAATGTCTATTTTACATCTTCAAAACCTGTTTTACTATCTCATTTTATAACTCACCTAACATTCCAATTTTTATTTTTACACACAATTCATTAAAATAATATAAACTATATACCAACAAATAATATAAAGAATTTGGTTTCTCTTTCTTCTCTTCAATTTCTCTACCTTTTTGTTTCTCTTTTCTCATTAAAATAATAATTTTGTTTTACATCATTGTGAACAGCTGGTAGAAAAAAAAAAAAAAAAAAAAAAAACCCACCCTTGGATGTGGGGCGATTTGGCCTTGTTGGTTGCTAAAATAGCAACCGGAGGTTATACACCCCCCATGCTAGTGTTCTAAGAGGCGAAAGAAACAAAGAAAAATAACACACACAAAACAATCACATGACAAAAGAAGATACGTGATTCGACAATTTGCTTATGTCTATAGAGTTGTAATAATTTCACTATTTTCAGGAAAATATACAAAATGCGGCAATATTACGTTTCTCTCTCAACAAGACAATCAACCCTAAGAGCATCCACAGTAGTGGAGCAAAAAATATAGCTATTTCGTACCTACAAAAGTCACTTTATCCATTTTACCTCTTCACACCCAACAGCAACAAAGCTATATTTTTAGCTATTTGATTAAAATAATACAAATAACTCATTAAAATAATAATAAAAACATCCACCAAAAAAAAAAAAAAAGTAGCATAACATAGCACAAAGTCGTTTTTTGGGTTTGTGACTCGAAGCTTGACTCACCTCGATACTCTGAATTTGGGACGATTTCACTCTAACGATATCACCCTCACTGAGGAACTTTGATTTGGACCTATCACTCGTTCGATTGGAGCCTAGAGCTCTTAGCTCCTTCTCGTGCTGTCTCAACTTCTTGAACGTAGACAAGGCGCATCGGAGGTAGGCGGAGATGACCAGTGATGCGCTGTTCTCAGAGGCGACAAAGGTGGAAAGTGTAGTAGTCGCCTTCTTGAGAGAGATTTGCTTCGACGAGAGGAAAGAAGACAAGTCGGAGAGAGAGAGAGAGAGAGAGAGAATAGGAAATGTTTGTTTAATGAGCAAAGAGAGAGAAGTGTAATAATTTTTTTTTTATTTTTTTTTTTTATAGCTTCAAGCTACCGTATGCAGCTAAAAATAGTTTCGTACTGTAGCTCCGAAGTTGAAATTTTTAGCTATACCTTCACTGCTGTAGAGCCATTTTTGTAGTTTGGTGAAACTAAAATAACTATATAGCTATTTAGCTTTACTGTTGTGAGTGCTCTAATATGAAATAACAGTGTTTATATCCTACATAGAAGATTCATAATGGGTTAAAAATGTGTTGCTCCATGTACTAAGTCTCAAAAATGTTTTTATTAAAAATTATAGCACTTTTATATTAGGTCGGGTCATAATCCGAATTAAACAAAAACTAAGCTCTACGCCGGAAGGCCCGGAACAAACCCTTACTCTATTTTAAATTGGAGAACCGACAATTGGTTTCTTGAAACTAGTTCCCGTACCATTTGGGGACTAATTAGTTATAGACTTATAGGACATTTTTTCTCTGGGAAACTTCTTTTTCGAATGATACCATGTATAAAACGACTGAGGAATTTGACTTATGGGATCAACGAAACATAATGATCGAATGAGTCCAAGATACCAAAAATTAAAGAGTAAAGAACTTTCGGCCGACAAAGAGACAATAGATGATTTTTTTTTTAGACTTAGCAGAATAAATTGGCCCACTTCTAGCTACAGGAAAACCAACAACCAAAGAAATAAATAAGCCCCTTTTTTGTGTTCTGGGGTAATGTTTTATGATTTATGTCTGGTCACTACTCAGAACAAAACAATAAACAATAAACCTTTATGTGTTGGTTTCCATTACAGTAAGAGTTTCAAATACTCAGGTTTACAACTTCCAGGTGATAATAGTTCTATATTCTTTTGTGGTGCCGTAAAGGTACAATGGGGATTCCATTAATTAATATATAAGAGACTAGTATTAAAATAGGTTCCAAAATAAGCAGGGACCAAGTTAGAAGATAGAGGAAATTAAGGAATTACATTGCACGTAGGGCATTGGGATTTGCTTTTGATGTCAAACTTCAACACTGTATTTCATTTATGTAAGAATCATTGGCAAGTATTCTTTATATCTGTGCATTTGTTGTCGAGGTTGTTATTGGGTCCCTGCATGGTATCAAATTGAGGTTAAAAATCTCTGTCAGATGAGTTCTTTTTAGTGTTTTGCCATTAAAAAATGACAATGTTTTGTAGCATTGATTTCCTTTTTTTTTTTTGGTAAAGTGTCGCATTGATTTCGAAATTCTACGTGAAGAGAATATGAAAATCATAAATGCACGACAACGCCCTAATTAACCAATAGACAGCACTCCCTGAGTACTGTAATAAGCAGCAATCAATCCACATAACGTGTTCCATGCTTTTCTATAAAAATGTTTTTTTTTTTTTTTTTTTCTCAGGATGTATTTTGTTGCTCTGCACATTCCTTAACACCTGCTCCTCAACATGCTGAATTTATGGCCAATAATTTCATGATACAATAAGTGTATTATGGGTTCGTTTGGAATCTGTTTATTTGGTTGAAATTAAAAACTTTTTGTTGAAAGTATTGTAAATAAAAATAAAAGTTAACTAAAATAGTATAGTAAGACTCATGAATAGTATCAAACAATGTAGTAAGACCCATGAATAGTAGTAAAAATAAGCTGAATAATAAAATAAGCTTGTAAAAATAATTTTTGCCAAACACACACTATATAATGGAAAATACTAAAAGCTATTGCAAAGTTTACTAAAAAAATTACAAAACTAATGTGACAATAATATAATTGATTCGATTTAAACAACATAATAAATAAATTTTTGAATTGATTTTATGTGATTGATGATATATCAGTTTGTAAGATTTATGTAGTAAAATTTGTAATATCCTCAACATCACTCTTATAAATTTTACCATAATTTCGCTAAGAATTGATGTTATCCGAGATGATACCAAGAATATGTTTGGATACCGCTTATTTTGCTGAAAATTGAAAAATAGCAAAATAATTTTTAAATATGTAAATAGTGTCGTGGGATCCATTTTTAATTAAAGTTTTGCTGAAAAAAGAGGTTTGTGGGTCCTGTGAACAGTGTATGAGACCGACTAGAAAAGCATAAAAGTCACAGAAACTCGCTTCTCAAAAAAAAAAAAAAAAACGCAGACGTAGGTGCCGACCTTTTCATCCGTATCCAAACGGGTACCAAGTATGACATGTACCAATTAAAAAAGAAAATTTGAATAGCATGTGCAGTTGATTGCACACCTTGATCTAGGATCCATGTGCATCTTCACTGGAGATGGAAATGACAAGAAGTAAGTCATCGGTACGTCGGTGGGAGACTCTCCAAAAGTCAGCAAAAACAAATTTGTGGTAGGCTACAAGGCAGATGCTAGGGTCTCTTGAATAGTTCTCAGAACCGGACTGGACCGGGAGGTCGGACCGTGAAAACTGTAAACCGTGATGAAAATCGGTTTTTTAAGCATAAAGAATCGGGCATATGTGGCAATTCCGTGAACCCCTAAAACCGGGGTTGGACCGTACGAACCGGTCAAGAACCGTGCGGTCCAACCCTTTAACAATATATTTTTTTTTATAAAAACAACTTAACACAATTTTATTCTACTTAATTAAATTATCCATCTCTTACAAGAAATAAAAAAAATTATAATTAAAATCCTTCAAAGATATTCAACTTTACTTCAAAAATTAATCATAAATTTTAATGTTTTCATGGTTATTATTTTATTTTATTAACTTTCTTATTTAATTATTAAATATATGCTTGAAAATCATTAAATTTCCCTCACATATATAGATATATTAGTCAATTTTGCTAGTTTTATAAATTTAATACCTATATTTAGGCTTTAATTAATTATTAAATTAATTATGACGTCATCACGGTTCGACCCCGATTCGACCTCAGTTCAACCTCAAAAACCTTGAACCTCTCCCTTTTACGGTTCAATGAACGGTCCGGCTGAAAACCTTGTTGTGCATACCTTAAAATGACATCAATGCAATTGCAACCCTTACGTAGAATGGGTAATACTTAGTCCTTAGGGTCAATCAAATCCCTAAGCATTTGTTAGTGGTTTAGGATTCAAATTAAGGAGGAATTCTCGGAAACATATAGGATTGATCTCAGGGATTCAATCTTGAAACTCGAGGGATTTCTTTTGGATTAATTGCTAAGATTAGCTTTGGGTGCTTTTAAAGCAGAACTAAGGAGCATGAACAAGCTTGCTTGTCATTCCTCTATCCATCCATCATTTCTAGTATGTCATATTATAAATACAGTTTCGTACTTAATATGTGAACAACCTTTAAGTCGAATATATCTTAATTTCCATGTTTCATTTTATTTTCTTCTCACAAAAAAGACGAAGGATATGAAATAGGGTTGGCTCGAGGCGTGAGGTACTGAGGTTCTCCAAACTCCAAAAATTTACAAAAGGTTCCTAAAGTATAAAGAGGCAAAAATGTACAAAAGCTCCCAAAAATGGTAGGATGATAATTGATTTTTTTAAATAGAAAAAATATAGGTGGGTTTTGCATCGTTTTTACCACATCTAAAAAGATCCCCAAAATATTGAGCTAATAGAAATCTAACCCAATTGAAACCCTAAGTTTTTTAACCATTTTTTTTAAAGTGTGCCAAATACAAAACCTTAATAATTAATTTTGCATCTCATAAAGCAAGAAGAATGATTTATAAACGAAGATAATTCTAAAAAAATCACACTTTTAATTCATTGGCTTACGTCTCAAAATATATATGTATATTGTGCTGCTTCAAATTTGAAAAATCATAAAAGATTGTAACAAAGAGTGATGGGTTTGTAAGTTAATCTTTCTTTTGATAAATATGATGAAATTTCAACTTATGCTGTTCGTTTCATAATAATTGTTTTTTATCATCGGATCAAAATGCTAATTGATTTTTTGTGTAGGTGATATTTGAATCCCATATCTCTTACCTTATTACAAAAAAATTTATTAGCTGAGCTAATTGGAATTACTATTTTTAAATTTTGAGCTTCGGACAAAGAATATGAAATGTTGGTCCGTATCAGCACAATAAATCTAACGCATGGATGATTGCCGTCTGAAAAGGGACATTTCGGTGCACTAGTAAATGCTGGGTTAGGTTAGATAATAAATCAGTTCAGCTAGTGTCCATTCAATGCCATAGATTTCATGGGATGGAAGTGACTCTCTCTCTCTCTTTTTTTTTTTTTTTTTTTTTTTTTGAGAAGAACATGGAAGATACTCGAGAGATAACCAAATGCGGTTCATGGCTCTTGTTTTTACTGTTAAAGGGATAAAAGTATCCTTATCTGTAACTACAATAAAAACGAGGAAACAAAAAATGTGAAAAGAGAATCAATCACAAGGCTTTTGATATTGTGTTTAAGCAGAGCCTGATAGGACCTCTAAAAGACATGGATAAATCAAATTGAGGAAAGCAAGATTAGACTCCTAATAAAGTCATTCATGCAAAAAGTCTATAAGCAAGAATTATACTCATTCTATGATAAGAATGACGTTTTTTTACAAAGCCCGTTTGATTTGTATTTTCAAACAACATTTTTTAGTTTTTAAACAGTATTTTACGTATTTCAATACATCTTTTTACCCACACGTATTTCAAAAAATTACAAACAACAATTTTCAAACTATTCTACCAAACACCTACTAGTCTCATTGCAAACCATTTTCTTTCTACTATTGCTTTTCAATTTGTGTTAAATGCATAGTGTGGGAAAGTACAACATACAGAAATATGTAGTGTGACTCTATGGCTATTCAGCAGAAAAGAAAAGAACAGTTTGAATATTCAAACAACTTTTTCTCCTTATTCATGTGCAGAGACATGTCAGTCTCTGAAGGAAGTCAATAAGTCATATTTATCCACTCATCTTTGGACAAAATTATGTCTTATCACATACGCAAAATGCATCAATTTATATTTTGGTTCCATGAATTTGGAAATAAACCCAAGTATAAATTGGGCAGTATCAGCTGGTACAGACCCCACAAATCTGACAAAATAAAAAAAATTGCCAACCAGATTAGGAACCCATCTTCTTCACACAAAAACAAACAATTACTGAGTCATGCATGTACTAGGCATTGAATTTTTTTGTGAGCTTGTCCTCCATGAATGTTACATTGCAACTCAATTGCTAACATACGCTATAAATCTTATATATATATATATATATTATTGGTTCATAAATATATTTGTTGGTCTCCATTTCCTTTTGCTACAACTTGCTTTGCCTCCCCTCCCCATACCTGTGTTATAACTATCGCATGTTCACCGGTCTATTAGCACATGGATGTGAGCCCCGCCCTAGCTAGCTAGCCAACCATGTATTAGCCTGCCCGTCCTTGACACTGTTGGTCACTTGGTCTCTAGAATTCAGATGTGTCCTCCAACTTGTTGAATTCAACGCCCGTGCATGAGGCTCCCTTTTTGAATAGACATGACCATCACTGAAAAAAGTGTACAAGCATGTGACTAAAATGTGCACATATCATATATTGGAAGAATTTTATTTTAATTTTTTTTTTCATTTTTGAGAAATTTCTAAAATAGGATTTAATTCCTTGATTTTGGGCGTTGTTAAGGGTTTCAAAGTTTTTTTTTTTTTTTTTTTGAAAAGAGGGTTTCAAAGTTGATATATATATATATATATATATATATATATATATAAGTATATATGTATATATGTTGAGAGATATCAATAACTTCAAGTATTAGTTTTTCACCAACCTGGTTGAGAAAATTGTTTGTGGTTACAGACTAGAGAAAAAACTTAATTATCATTTCTTATCATTTATTCCAAGTGACCAGTGTTCTAATATTGGTAGCAAACCTAAAGGGATCGATAGTCTCAAATTAGGTCGCGGTATCATGATAATGACGTGTATGTGGAAAGATCCGACCATTTTTGACAGGAGCCTCTTTTGAATGACAAGGCTTTTGCTCAAGTTGGGGTGCAAACAACAATTCATGGGGTCAACTCAGTTTTGGGATGATTGTTTTGTTTTGTGATTTAGCTTATAATTAAAAACTAAGATTGCAATCAAGCTGTATTTACTTCGATCTATTCAAAAGAAAAATGTAGGACAAAGAGAGAGCAAAGAATGAAGATCTTACCAATTCTCTACCATTTACTGAATCATTTAGAGATCGGAATAGACCAATTTTAAAGTCTTAAGACTTTAACAAAATAGTATGCTAATTTTTAATGAACAATAAATCTATAGAACATAATTTTCAATGGCTATCCTAGCTAGTTTTATGGTCGTTTTATGGTCTTATCATTACCAATTTGATAGAATAGGATTTAAAAAAAAAAAATTGAAAGGCAAATTCTAGAGAGAATAAAAAATCTCAATGGACATGCCCTTGGGATAAGCTTAGCCACCACGACACTCTCATGTCCATTGTCGAGGCTTGTTCTTGCTAAGTCTAGTTCAAGCCCATTTGCATTGCAGGGAATATAGTGGGCCTCCATAAAATTGAAGTGTATCTTTTTTTTTTTCTTTCTGCTAAGGCCAGACTAAGCCCATTTAGCCATATGCAACAATGTGGTGGAAAAACGCTCCTTCCAATCAATCAAACACACCTAATCGCTAATTTTCCCTTAAAACTTTGGAATGTTGGCCTTCAAATAAATATCATGAGGCTGCCAAATTTGATTAGGCCAATAAACAAACTCCTTTAATTTTCACCTTGCCCCATGATCGCAAAAATTAAAAGGGTTGACATCCTCAAAGTCGAAATTATCAACATCACAACCTTGAGTTTTGTAGAGTGCTAAACGCTCCAAGAACTATTGAACATGCCTTCGTAAATCTTCCACGTCATTCGCTTGGTTATCATGATGATGAGCCTCCCTCCATGTGGACAACACCTCTATCAGCTAGGCATGTTATTCGCCATAGATATCATTGTCATTGTTTAATATTAGTGCAACTCATCTCCTATTAGCGAGTATTTTGTCCATGTTTAAGGAAGAAGAGAAGAAATAACGGTGGAAAAGGAATTCTGAAATCAAAAAGGTTTTGATCAAGATAAAAGTGAACTATTGTTTTTCAAAGCCCTTTATAACCTTTGTATATGACTAGTGCACACATTTTAGTGTACTAAAAATACACACAGTATGCTACTTATTCTCCATCAATTTCACTTATGTCTATTTTCAACTATTTATTTTGTCATGTGAGATTTGTGTGTATGGATATGTGTAATTGGGTGTGTGAAATTAGTCAAACTAAGACTCCTAACCTAACTTGGAAAACAAACAATAGTGATAAAGATAAATTAGGAAAGAAAATAAATCTAAATAATATAATTTAAAGTTCAAATTCAAATAGAAAAATAAGAAGAAAATAATGTTGGCTTCCTAATTTTTCTCTATGATTTTTGCCATAGATTGCTGTCGCCTCCTCAAACTGTTAGGATTGTTGTTGTTGAAAGCATCATCTACATCATAAACCAATGTTCTCATCAGTCATCACTGTTCTGTGTAACTGAAATGCTTATGTATCACGGAGACGTGTCTTGATGCGGTAACATGTCATATGAGCTGTTTTCTCATTAAAAAAAAGGCTAAGTTGGGTCTGATTAAGAACTTCAGCAGATAGTTCATATTTCTCTGTAGACAGTGTCAGTGCTAAATTATTCGAATAATGCAGAAAGGAGAATTCAACACAAAAAAGAACAAAAGAAATATTGGAAGGTCTACGGCAAGAGCTTCACAAAATTTGCAGGGTCATGGCTGCAACACTCTCGCACTAAATTCTGTGACTATAATAATATATTATATATGTACAGATACCATTTTTGTTCCATTTGAAAATGCCTCTACGCATTCTTGACAAAAACTTTTTACAGCAAATTCACCCAATATGTCATTTTCCTTTGGCTGGGATTCAAAATGTAACCATCAGAAACACAAATGTATGTTAAGAGATATAAAGAACTACAGTTTTGGAGAAACATAAGTGAAGATGTCAGATCTTCACAAAGTACCCCACAAAGTACAAAATGGTGAATAGATCGCTTTTGGACAAAATGATACACTTCAGCTCTGGTGAATCTCATCGTATGGGGGGGAAACTACTTTTAGATGTTGCAACATGGTCATTATCGTTATATGGGGTCTTTGAACATGTATTTTGAATCTTGAACTGAGATCTTGGATTCAAGTGGAGTACAATTGGAGTTGCAGGCTTCTTTAATTGTTTAGGATAGATCAAGTGGGTGCTTTTCGATCAAGTCAAATAGTTCATCTCCAATTCCAAATCCAAGCATCCTGGCCATGTCACTTGTCTTCAATCTAGGCTTTGGAATATCATGTTGCTTCAACCAAGAATAGACAATAAAAACTTTCTTCATAACGAACAGTTCCAGTGCCTCAGGATTAAAAACAACACCCATTCTCATATTCATCTGCCACAGAAAATTTCAAGACTTAGAACACATTGAAGCATAATCTCTCTTTCCCTCTCATACTCTTCATTTATTAATTACCTGATGAGGGACCAACATGGCTGCATAACGAGCTAGCTCTCCTGCTCGCCAGTCTAACAAGACAGGCAGCCATGGATAAGTAGCATCAAGTCTTACAAACCAGAGTCTTATATCAGGAAATTCTGTTAATTCTCTAGGATCATATTGATCTTCTCTTGTATAGTTGATGGTAAAACCAATTGTACGTTCAAGAAACTCTTTTGGCTCAACTGTAACAATACCGGCAGAAGGATCATATGAATCAGTATCCACTTATGTCCAAAAGCAGTTGAATTCTTCACAATAATACTTACCAGATAATGGTGAGGTAATCCCTGTTGTGGCTTGAAATGGGGATAAGTCAAGACGGCTAATGATATCATTATCAATAACCACGTCAAATCGGTCTTCACTAGGTGGCATTGGAGGCGCCACTTTTGATGTATCTGTCAAAGTATAGTTCAAAAAATCTATCAAAAGTAATCTTGGGCACAGCAAAACAATTACTGTTGGTGGTCTAAAATGTATGGATTTCTTGAGGAAAATTCAAAGAATTACAACTTCTAATAGTCATTTAGAAAAATTCTAATAATTCTCCTTTTCTTCAATATAATGAACTTCTTTCACCTATGCTGCAATGCACATGTGGGATTGTAGCTCTGCTGACTGTTTCATGCTTCCATCTGAACAAGGTGAACCTTGTTTTTGGGAGAAGACTAGAAGGGTAAATTTAAAAGGTTGATTGGTTGAAGATAACTTGCACATAGCATAGGGTCCAACCATCCAAGCCCAGAAACTCTTCAGAAAATCAAGTGGGTAACCAATTAAAAAGCAAGAAAAGAAAACATCAGATATAATGTTCTTCTTATCTCTACTCAGGTGCGCTAGAGTTGGTCACTTCCCTCGTTTCTAGGAAATTGTCAGAGAGATTATGGCCTAAAAGGCCCAAGTATATTGTAGGCTCATTACCCATGTATTTGTCGAACAACCAAAGTGATTCCAATTCTACTTGTAGTGTTACTTTGCTTGTTCTACAATTATACTAGTATTACTGTACTAGGTCTACAGCAAATTTGATCCTTTTAGGCCATAATATTTCTAATAATAATGAATGGGGGAAAATATTTTGATGAATTTATTCAATTTGCCATAATCCATAAAAGCATACAATAAGTTGATCAGATCTTTTTGACCAAACTATGATAAGATGAGCTAAATCATTGAAGCTTCAGTGCAAAATTGCAGCCTTAGTACATCCAACTGCAGCCACACTCGGCACTGTCATCAGTGTCAATAGCTGCACAGCCTCACGCATCATTGCTTAAAGTTATGATTGATCTCTCTATAACCTCATTAAGCGAAAGCAGTAACTAGTAAGACGACTAGTCATGGACATTTGCTAACAAGAAATTTCTTATTAAGGTAAACTATGCAAAGCTACAAGTCGTATATGTCAGAGTTAAAGAGATAACAATATCCTGATAACTTGAAACTATTCTTGTGGCTATTCCTATATCTTCAAAACTATATATTACTGGCTATCCTCAACTTAAAGCAACAGCTCAACTTAAATGTGCCATTCTTTGTGCTCATAAATTCAAGTGGGCTTTTCAAGATTGACCAAAAACCATAAGAAAATCAAGTTGAAACTTACAATGCACTTCACAGTTTAAAAAACATGTCATTTTTCTAAAAAAGAAGACATATAGGCTAGTAACAGATATGTACTTCATGTAAGTTTAAGGTGTTACCCTCTTCATCTTCAGTTAAAGAGAAGTCGAATTTCCCTGATGGATTGAAAGCAACTGAGACTGCCACTTGTCCGCGTGGCCGAGTTGAATGCGAAATTTGCAAAGAAGCCATGGGATCCGAGATGGGTTTGCAGGAAATGCATGGAGTAGGAGAGGAAACTGTTTGTTTATGTGAATGATAAAGTGGAAGAATAGGCTTGATGGTTGTAGCCATTGGAGGTTTCAGCTGGGTATTCGTGTGATATGGCCTGAGAACTGAGACTATGCGGTTGCCTTTTTTTTTTTTGTTTCAATTTATCTACATTTTCTCTTGGCCTTGTGTTTTGAATGCTCATATCCGGTTTGGGCTTTTATGGCATAAACCTTACCCTTATTATCAAATTTGAAAAATTTATACAATATTCCGGGAGGATAATAAATTAATAATAAATAAATAACGGAGCATTCTCTCATCTCATACGAATAATAAATTTTACCATTAATTTAATTAGTGAAATTCACTATTATGTGAGACAGTGGAAAAAAAGAGTAGGTCATTATAAATTGTCAGAATTATATAATTATTCTCCAACTTGTCTTCAATGTATAACTTGGGGTGGCATAAATAACAAAATGCTAAAATTATTATCAATTTTAATATTAAAAAAATTTATAAACTAATGTGACAATAAATAAAGTTTGTGTTACATTAACATCATAATTAATAAATTTCTTATATGATATTATATATATATATATATATATATATTGTAGGGATAAAGGGTCCAAGAGTATATATTGGGCCGTGGGCTTTGTCTGAGGATGCTTAGTAGTCCAATGATAGATAAACGATAGTGAAGACGTAAGAATTAGAGCTTCATGAGCAAGTTATGACTGAGAATGTTGGGGAAGGTGGGCCGAGGAGGAATGCCTCCTCGGTTAAGCAAATGAGAGGTCAGAAGGTGTAGTCTGCCATCTAGAGTAAAGTTATGGGATATCCTATTGATAAGAATACACATTATGAAAACACAGGACAAAGGGAAGCTACAAAATATCTAAGAGAAAGTTGCCACCATCGCATTAAATGCTCTGCAACTAACTCTTTGACCGTATTAATGTGGAAGTGATACTTGAACAGTAGTTTTTTAGCTTTACAGTTACTCCCAAAGATTTCAAGAAGGTACTGATGGGATAAGGATCAAGACCAGCAACCTAATCTACACGTGGAGGGTGGAGATGAAAGAAAGAAGAGAATATAAAATAGAAAGAAAACCCTGGGGGAAGGGGATCAGAGAAAAAAGAAAGGAAAAATACTGTAACAATAGGAACTAGACTTGTAATCAAATTCAAAATACATCTTCTCGGATTGTGCTGAGGACAATTTTCTTTGGATAAATTCTGTTTATCTTTGCTTTAAGGTCATCTAAACCCACCATAATTGTTGTCCAATTCATTAAAGCCTAGTTTTCTGACCCACTCTCTATATATATTGTGTTGTGTTTAAAAGTTGATACATAATGCATTATTATTTTTTAAATATTCCTAGTATTACTCGGCACAAATAAGGATTGTCAAGTCAGGTTGTTACCACTAATATGGTCTTCCAAATAAATTAAAAAAAAAAAAAAAAAATACACTAGCCACCTAATAATGAACATTTTTCTAAAAAAATTTACTTATGTAATTTATTAAGTGGCTTGTCTTTAATACAGATCGAGTATTACATATAAAATAAAATATAATTTCTTTGAATGTTGTTGCATAATCTTTTAAAACTTCATATTTTTCCACATCATCATGGACAAATCCAGGATTTCATCTTTGAGTGTTAAAACATGAACAATTTTTTTTTTCCATTAAAGAATAATTAAGATAGAAATATACTAAGACTCAAAATGAAAACCTAAACTAACATATATTCAACATAAAAATTATAAATAAAATAAAAAGAATTTTTTTTTCTAATACAATTAATCCAATCATCTATCGAAGTAGAACTTGACTTTTTTTTAAATCCCAAAAATCAATTATGATTGATTATGCATTAAATTTTATAGTGATTTCTATTTTAATGTTTTCCAATTCCATAACAATATTTTGTAATCAAATTTCAGAAATTGGAAGTATTTCGATTATTTTATATGTTGATTATGAGCGATTTGAAGATCCTTTGAGAATTTGATCTTGAAGAATTTGCTCAAGTGAAAAGATCTTTTGCTCAAATAAGACAATAATGAACCTGAGACTTTTCCTGTCACTTGCTCGAGTGAGATTGTGTGCTTTAGTTTTCAACTTCCTACTCTCTTTATATCATATTTGTACAGCTATGTAGACCTCACTTTGTATGAATTTTACACACTGATAAATGTTGCCACACCTAGAGCTATTTAGAGAAAATCTTGAGCCTTTTGTCGATGTGCTTAAATTGAAAATTCTTGTTCTTGGTTCACTTGTCTTGTGATCCCAAAGTGAGGGGTTGTGACAATAATTTGAAACCACACAAAATTCTTTTGAGCGAGGTTCACTGTAGCAAATCAAAGTGCTATAGGTTCTAACTCATGCGAACGAGAAGTTCATGGAAGAGATTCTCATACGATAACTCTAGAAGTTCTGGAGTTACTGTGATAGGAAGACAAATGACAGGTTTTCACAACACTAGACGGTCTAGCTGTACAAAGGTTTTTCAAGTAGATTGTTTTAACTGCTTTTTTTAATGGTGAATTTTTTACACGATTGGGCCCCTTGAGTTGTTTTTTCGTTGAAGATGTTCTCTATTGGTTTTCGACCTTGTCATTACATTTTGTTTCTTGTTTTTACTGTTCTCTTTATATTACTTCTAGGTTTGTGATATCTTTATTGAATTGTTTATTTGTGTGAATTATTTTATTGATGATTTGATTGATCAATGAATTTGATAATTTAGTTGAGTAGATTCTATGGAATCTGAGCTAGATCGATCTTTCAAATTTATTATGTCTACTATTCTTCTACGTTGATTACTATGGGTCCATTTGACCTTGCGTTTTTAAAATGAAAACACATGTTATTGGACAAAAACACTATGGCTTTGTTTTGGTTGGGGTTGTGCAGGGGATATAAAAATTGGGAAAATTTTTCTTCCATATATATTTGGTTGGGATGATGGAAAAATAGAGAGATGATTTTTTTTTTTTTTTTGAACAAAGATGAGAGGATCAAAAATGTGGTTTGTATAAATTAACAATATGAAAGTAGAAAAAAAAAATCTAATTTTTAGAAGAAAAAAAATGTTGAACATTACTTTGAAAAAGAATAAAGCAAAAAAGGAACAAAGAATTAACATGGAAGGGAGGGGAGGGGTGGATGGATAAATTCCATTTTTTTCCCTGATTCAGGGAGACTCCAAAATCACCTCAAATGGTGGGCTTAGTAAGAAAACACTTGAGCCCTACCAAAATCTCACCTCTCCTTTTCAACCAAACACACAAATCACCTATATTTTCTCCTCTCCATTTTTCATTTCTTCATAAATTACCCTAATCAAATACTGTCTCTGTAAGTCTATGTACTTTTTGTTTTTGTTTTTATTTTTTTAAATCATGTTTTTGAAAACATTGAAATGCACATTTTTGGAACACAATGAGGGGTATCTTTTTCAAAAACGTTGCTTTATTGCAAAATTGGGTCTTTTGTTTCAAGATTTCTATAAGTACGAAAATTTTAAAATATTCCCATAAAATTGCATAATGATCAAAATAAAAAATATATTGCCTTACCCACATCTATCTTCTCTATACCTTGGTCGTTGTTTTCTTTTTTCCCTCTCTTCTCTATAGCTTGTTGTTTCCCTGCCATTTGCATAGATAATTGATTAAAATTACAATATTATATTAGTTTTGGTAGGTATTATCACATCTATTTTATGTTTATTTCAGTACTTACACATAAACATGAGAGCTTGCAACTTTTCTTAAAAATATACTCAGTATGTGTATTTTTTTCTTGTAGGATATTAAAACTAATAAGTTAAGTATGCAGACATTAAACAACTAAGTAAATCCAAGGGACAAGTTCAATTTAGAAATGATTTTTGAAGTGTTTAACAAGTTAAAGATGTGTGGAAATATAAAAGGAAAGAGAGAATTTTGTTTAAGGTAGAGTCAAAAAAATGGAATGAAAACATTCTGTGCAGTTTTTGTAGTTTAGCCATATCTTTTCACTCAGATGTCAGATTGGTATGATTCTTGCATCATTAGAAAGAAGACTCAAAGATCTACAACTTAGTAGTTTACCAAAATTTCATAGTCGAACGTTTTGTAGGTATAAAAATGACCTGGAAGTTGACTAAATTCTAAAATTCGAGAATTGACAAATTTATTTTTCTTTTTTGGGAGCATGCGTTTTAGGGTCTTGGAGGTTATAGATATGGAGAGAATAGAAGAGCAACCATGATTTTCTTGTGCTGAAAACATTTTTTTTTTTAATATTTATTTTCAAATTTTGTTTCTTTTCTATGGAGGCTTAAGAATCTAAGTTAAGGTTAGGAGTGGATCCTCAATATTGTAAGTTAGGATCTTATCAATCTAAGTTAGGGTTATGAGTGGATCCTCAATATTTAATAGTGCAATATCTTGTTATGATAATAAGAAAAAGTACACTCCCACTTTATTAATGTTTTATATTTAATAGTATTTTTGCCCACTCCTAACCCTAACTTAGATTCTTAAGCCTCCATAGAAAAGAAAAAAATAGTGGAAGAAAGGAATGTGGTAAGAGATAGGCATGGGCAAAAATACTATTAAATATAAAACATTAATAAAGTGGGAGTGTACTTTTTCTTATTATCATAACAAGATATTGCACTATTAAATAAAGAAATTATAAATATTGTCCTAGAAGATGACAACAGAACCACAACAACATAGTTATGTCCGTTTTAGAAATTTACATCCAAAATAGTATATTTTCTTAATTTAAAAAAAAGTGCATTTTTTTGGGTTCATCAAAGGGTGAGAGATTTGATTTTGTATGGTGGTATAAAGTGAAGGCAGGAGATAGGTAGAAAAACTAAAAAAAAAAAAAAGGGGGGGGGGGGGGGGGGGGAAAAATGCATTTTTTTTTTGTTCATCAAATTACCCTAAATTTGATGAACAAAAAAAAAAGCATTTTTGCCCGTCATGAGGTGCATTGACTTCACTGATCTAAACAACGTCTACTCGAAGGACAGCTTTCCACTACCCAGAATCGACCAGTTGGTGGATTCGACCACCAGGCACAAACTTCTTACTTGCATGGACGCATTTTCTAGGTATAACCAGATACAAATGGCTGAGGAAGATCAGGAAAAGACGGCTTTCATCACTAGCCAAGGACTTTATTGCTACCAAGTCATGCCCTTTGGTTTGAAGAACGCAGTGGCAACGTACCAAAGATTGGTAAACCAGATGTTCAACAAACAGGTTGGGAGAAATGTGGAGGTATACGTTGATGATATGCTCGTTAAGAGCAAAGAAGAAGAGGATCACCTAGACGATCTCAGGGAGACGTTCAACACACTTAGACAGTACAGCATGAAGTTAAACCCATCCAAATGTGCCTTTGGGGTCTCCTCAAGGAAATTTCTCAGGTTCATGATGTTGCAAAGAGGAATCAAAGAAAATCCTAAAAAAGTGAGAGTTATCCTTGAGATGTCCTCACCAAGGACGGTCAAAGAAGTACAATCACTCACAAGAAGAGTAGCAGCCCTCAACAAGTTTGTCTCAAAGGCAACAGAAAAATGCCTTCCTTTCTTTAAGACCCTGAAGCGAGCTTTTGTCTGGACAGAAGAATGCGAGACAACATTTTAAAAATTAAAGTGCTACATGAGCAACCCCCCACTCTTGAGTCCGTCCAAAGAAGGCAAAGACTTATTCCTTTACTTGGCGGTATCTGTAATGGCGGTCAGTGCAGCCTTGATCAGAGAAGAGAACAAGATATAACTTCCTATGTACTACATCAGCCAGGCCTTTCAAGGAGCCGAAGCTCGATATTCGCGCATAGAGAAGATCACTTTCACCCTAATGGTGGCCTCAAGAAAACTCCATCCTTACTTTCAGGCTAACCCAATCATAGTAATGACAGACCAGCCCATCAAGAAAGTGATGAATAAACCTGAGGCCGTAGGACAAATGGTACAATGGGCCATCGAGCTCAGCCAGTTTGATATAGAATACTGCCCACGGACGGCCATAAAAGCTCAGGCATTGACAAACTTCATAGTGGAATTCACCGTCCCTAAGCATGCAGAAGACCAGGAAGAACTTTAGACGATCAATATAGACGGATCATCCACCCAGAAAAGAGGCGGAGCTGGTGTCGTTATTACCTCCCCTCAAGATGACGTTCTGAAGTATGGGATCCAGCTTAAATTCCCTGTAACCAACAATGAAGTAGAGTAAGAGGCTGTGTTGACCGAGCTAAGGATAGCTCAGGTACTGGGGGCTAAAAATATCATACTAAAAAGTGACTCACAACTTGTTATAAGGCAAGTCAGGGGAGATTTTGAAGCAAAGGAGACAAGAATGCAAAAATACCTCAAATTGACGAACCAGTTGGTAAGCAACTTTGATCGCGCAGAGTTTGTTCAAACCCCACGGGATCAAAATGCTAAAGCCGACGAAGTAGCACGGAGTGCATCAGCGGATGACCAAGAAAAGATAAATGATTAGAGGCTAGAAGAACAAAACTCCCCTAGCATCAAAGAATTTCAAACCTTCCCTATGCATACCTGCTCTGGATGGACGAGTCCAATTTCATCTTACCTTAAAGATGGACGGTTACCACTGAATCTTAAAGAAGCCAAGAAAATCCAGAAATGAGCTGCCCATTTCATGGTATTGAATGACGAGCTTTACAAAAAAGGCTTCTCGCAGCCGTACTTGAGGTGCATAGAAGACGAAGAAGCCAGATATGTTCTGGAAGAGGTGCACGGGGGAGTTTACAGAGATCATATGGGGGTCAAAGTCCTTAGTCAGGAAGATCACGAGGGCAGGTTATTTTTGGCCCACAATGCAACAAAACACAGCAGATTTAGTCAAGAAATGTGACAGTTGCCAAAGGCATGGGAATGTTCAACGAGTCCTAGGGGAAAAGATGACGACCATTTCCTCACCCTGGCCATTTGCACAGTGAGGGATCGACATCATGGGCCCCCTACCACAAGGAAAGAGACAGATGAGGTTCCTACTCTTCGCAATTGACTACTTCACGAAATGGGTCGAAGCGGAAGCGCTAGCAATAATCATAGAGGCAAAGGTACAAAATTTTGAATGGAAAAATATTGTTTGAAGGTTCAGGATACCAAGGGCGATCATTTTAAACAACAGTCGTCAGTTCAACAGTCATAGATTCAAGTTTTTTTACTCAAGCCTAGGCATCAAAAACAAGTACTCATCCCTAGGCCAATGGACAGACAGAAGTAACTAACCAAACCTTACTCAAGATCATCAAGTCCTGGTTAGTATGGGTAAAAGGAGCATGGCCCGAGGAGTTACCAAGCGTCTTGTGGGCTTACAGGACTATGACACAAACACCAACAGGAGAGACGCCCTTCAACCTAACGTATGGCACAGAAGTAGTCATCCTCATTGAAGTGGGGCTCACTAGCCTCAGGAGGGAGTTCTTTGACGAACAAAGCAACGACGATCAATTAAAGCTGAACATGGATTGTTTGGATGAAGTCAGAGACCAAGCCTCCTAGAGAATGGCCAAGTACTAGCAGAAGATGACCGAATACTACAATTAGAGGGTAAAGCTGAAAAGGTTTAGAATTGGGAATCTTGTCCTTGGAAAAGTGACTCTTGCAACAAAAGACCTAGCATAAGGCAAATTAGGACCAACTTGGGAAGGGCCTTATAGAGTCATCCACTATTCGCAACAAGGAAGCTACCACCTAGAAGACCCGAAGGGAAACAAGCTACCTCGTCTGTGGAACGTCGAGCATCTAAAGAGGTATTATGAAAGGAACCCATAGCCTGATTGTAAGCAGTCAGCATGATTTCGTGCTTTTTAATACAAGTCATGTATTCAAATAAATGATTATTTAGCATTTCATAAGTATTATTCAGCAGTTCATGCGTTCTAGTTATCTCTTTCTCAAAAACCAAAATCGTCGTCCGGATCCGAGTTAAAAAGAAGAAAGACGATAAGATTCCTTAAATGGATGTACATCGTCTAATTAAAAAGACGATAAGATTCCTTAAATGGATGTACTTCATCCAATTAAAAAGACGATAAAATTCCTTAAATGGATGTACATCGTCCAAATTAAAAAAGACGATAAGATTCCTTAAATGGATATATATCGTCCAAATTAAGAAGATGACAACATTCTTGAAACGAATAAACATCGTCCAAGAATACGTCAATAAAAAATTCTCTAAGTTCCTAGATGGACGAGGAGAATACTTCAATAAAGATTCTCTAAGTCCCTAGATGGACAAGGAGAATACTTCAATAAAAATTCTCTAAGTCCCCAGGTGGACAAAGAAAATACTTTAATAAAAATTCTCTAAATCCCTAGATGGACAAAGAGAATGCTTCCACAAAAAATTCTCTAAGACGAACGAGGAAAATACCAGCAAAAGGATGAAAACAAAATACATCATATATATAAAAAGATACAAATTGTTCAAAAGCCTCAAAACATACAAGGCCCAAAAATATTGTTCGTCCAAAAGCCCCAGAACATACAGGGCATTAAAAAAAAAAAAAAAGGATGTCATAGAAGGGGCAACAAGGTCAAGCTCGAAGGGCATCATCACCACCCTTATCGACCTCAGGGGTCCTCGCTAGTGGTCACAGAAACTTGAGCAGCCTGGGCCGCCTCGTCCGCCTTGATCTCTTTGTCCAGGTCTTCTAGATCAACGCCCGGACCGTGCTTCACCAGGTATCTCCTCAACAATTCAAAGCCTTTGAAATACCACTAGAACAAAATGGTGTTGTACTCATCGGTTGTCTAGAAAGTGAGGACAGCCTTAGCCACCGCAGCTTTCATTCTCTAGCCAGCTAATGCAAGAAGCTCATCCTTCCGTTTTACCAATAACTTCTCGGCATTAAGCTACTCAGTCAAAATCTTGACTTGCTCCTTGGAGGTATTGTGGGCATCCATGGCAGCAATCAAGTCCTTCTGATTTTAAAGTGGCCATAATGGCCTTCTCCTTGTTTGCTAGATATTGAGAAGTGAGGTGCATCGCTTCTCCTAACACCTAACAATAAGAAGTGCCATCAAAACTTGAGTCAGGAAAAGCAGCCAAACCTTTAAAAAAAAAAAAAAAAAAAAGATTACCTGCACGAGCTTGTGAACGTGCTGGTTCACCATTTCGTGGGAGGGCACCAAGGAAATCTCCTTCATTTCCTCAAGAGTCAGGAGCTCGTTCGCTCGAGCCATGGCTGCTCTAGCATCAACCCAAACATTGGAGCCCACTTTCTCCTTTCCCTTGTCCATCTTCCGTCTCTTAGGGGCAAGGACCTCTTCAATAGAAATGGCTGGAGAAGCAGTCCATCCTTCGACCAAGGTAGGGGTGGATGAACCCCTCTCAGCCGTCTCTTTCTCCTTCTCCTTCTCTTTATCAGTTATTCTTAACTTTTTCTGGCCAATGCTAAAAAGGGGCTCATTTTTCTTCCCCTTGATTTTCGCATACATATCCTTGTTGAATTTGGTCTTCATCTCTACACCAAAAAGAAAAAAAAAATTAAAGAGTTAAAATGAAGAAAAAGAAAAGGATGGTCAGGCATGTCAAGGCAACTCATGTTTTCTCTTTTCCCAATCAAGTGTTGAAGAACGTAAAGTGAAGGCTCCGACCCCAAACAATGATGAGCCAATGTGCATAGGTCGACTAGCTCATCGAAATTTTTGATCGTGCTTGCGTACTTAATTGCTTCCTAAACTCTCTCTTCAAACTGGCTCTCAAGTTCAGGACGCTCCTTCACTATAGAACCAAAGAAAAAAAAAATTACACAAAGTTAGAAGGACGATCAAAATAGCCAAAATACTAAAAAGAAGAGACATAAAAGGCAAACGCACTAAGATGAAAGGTCTCCCACCAGTGCAGCAACCTAGGTACATTCCCCCAAAAGTCATCGGACAAAGTCTCCCAACCATCGCCTGACACGAAAAAATATCTAGACTTCTAGTAACGGAAGGATGAAGGAAGGTCGATGACAAGATGAGATTTCCTATCCTAGGGCATAAGTTCGTAATATCCAAATTCCCTAGACTCTTTTAAGCAATAGAGATGGATGAACTCGTTGAGAGTAATCATGTCCCCATCCGTTATGGTCGTCCAAATCACCATACAACTTATGACGATCCTCTAAGAATTCGGCATAAGCTGCCCTAGGGCAATATTCAGGTGATTTAGGAGCTCCATAATGAATGGATGAACGGGAAACCTTAGGCCACACAAGAACACAGCCTCACAAAAGTAGACCTCACCATGGGCAAAGGCACAAGCCTTTTCGCCTTTCCTGGGAAGACGAGCCCTAGTCTCATCGGGGAATTGGAACCTATCCCTAAACTTGTTAAAGACGTTTGCCTTCAAGGCACACTTTTCCTTGAGGGCATGGAAAGAACGAGGTGTGGCAGAAGTAGAAGGAAGAATAGACGAAGGGGCGAAGGAAGGCACGGAGGTAGCTGTGTCTGTAACAGCCCCGTTCGCAGCTACACTAAAAGACAAACCCCTCGCCTGACCACTCGATCTCACCTCAGATCCCATATTTTCCCTCATAAGGACCCCATAAACAGATTTAAACCAAGACAAAGACTGTTGCAACAGCGGTACAGGTCACCCAACGCTAAATCAATGCCATTATACCTACAACAAAATCCCCAATTTGTGGGTACCGGTCACTAGAAGAATCTAATAGGCCCCCTAAGCGAGCAAAAAGAAAGGTGATGGAGGGAGAAGTATGCCTAAATTCAGCGTAATCCACCATTAAGGAAAAATACCCAACTCCAAAAAATAGGAATACAAAAGAGAAGAATACAGTAAAACCGAAAAGGAAAAAAGCGTAAAAAAAGGGGAACGTACCTAGAAATAAGGAAGCAAACCAGAAAGGCTAGGAGCAAAATGCGCAGCGGCAACGATGAGCTCAGAAAAATCGGACACAGAGAGAAAGCAAACAGAAAGGCTAAGAATCAGAAAAATCGAACGCAAAAGGAAAGTAAAGAGATGAGAAGAGAAAGGCAAAGAGTTAAAAAGGTTTGCCTTGGAAAATGTGGAAAAACTAAAAAGGCACTCATCGGAAATAAGACCTGCTCACCGATCAAAAAAGGACACGTGGCCACGATGTGTGCCATGCCGCCACAAGACAATTAATGTGGAGAACAGAACCCCAAGCGTAAAAATAATAATAATAATAATAATAATAATTCTCATATTCCTAAGACTATCTAAATTAAGGACGACCTTGGAATAAAGGGGCAGCTGATAGTCCCAAAAATATACTTGTCCACCTAGTAAGAGCGATGGATAAGGACGACTCTGAAGTTAGCCTAGCCTTGGGGAAACTACCTGGCAAAGACTGGACCATCGTCCCCCGATTATGACGAAGCGTTACAAGCATAATAGTGAACTTTCGTACCATTGGAAATATATCTATCCATTTAACACCTAACATGGGCATTACAGATTCGGCAATGATATCACCATTAAGGCAAAACCAACGGCTAGAAGGAAGAAGAAAGCACCTATATATATCCATTGACAAGCCTCGACAAAGAGGTACACAAATTTTCTAGCACACCAACATTACTTTCTGAATACTTCTTTTCACCTCTAGCTATTCTAACTTTGGCATCGGAGGCTTTGTGGCAGGCACCATATCGGTGACCGCACTCTTTCTTTTCACCATTATTCTTGTCTTAGGATCAGGATTAGTTGTGGATGACTCCCCACTAGACGAATATTTCTACTGACGATCTGAACATCATCACCAAGAATTCTGGAATTTGTATTATATCAGACTTAATAGGATTACAAAGTTGTAGGGTATTTATACAAGATGATTAGGCTAACAAACTCTAACAAAATAAGCGCGGGAGTTACTACTGCTCATAATAGATTTATCAACTCTATTAAGCTGCATGTCGTTTATCTTAACTACTCTGGTAGACTACATGTCGTTTTGTCTGTTGCACCACTGCATTGGCTTGAGATGAAAAATCTTGATCAGTAGCTAATAGCTTTACATTCTTCACCAAAAAAAAAAAAAAAAAAAAGGTTCAAACACGTAGTTTAAGAAAGAACAAAAAATAAAAACAAAATTTAAAAACGAATTTGAAGCAAAGTGGACCTCAATTAAGCCTAGGTTTGTTTTGGAAAGTTCAACCTACCACTTTAATTCAAGATTGCTTTTGATTGCTAGTGGGGCAGTGCAATATAGTACCTGAAACACGTAGAACACAAATGCCAGCCCAATCTTAAGGATATGCTTGAGATGTTTGTACTTGATGATGTGCTGAAATCATCAATGAGTTGTATGCTCCAAATCACACTAATGGGTACCTGTGGAACAAGAACACAAGGACTAAACAGAAGACACCAGTGTGGTATCAGCTAAAAACCCTCTGAAGGTCAAGTCAGTGAATGAGAAATCTCTAAAAACTTTAGTGAGAGAGTTAGGAATTTCTTGCGTACTTGGGAAAATGGGAGGTTTGGTGCTTTTATAGTGGTGAGTATCGAATCGAGATCCCTTCAGAGTATGGATTTTTCCTTGTAAGGAAGATTTGGTATTTAGGGTTTCCGAGATTCTAGGGTGCTTTTCCATATGAGGGAGATATGGGTGAGTAGTGGGGTTTTTGTACATGATATGCAAGATGTTTCCATGTATAGGTATTTGTGAGGACCACAATAGGCCAAGTAGGACCTGTTGGCTTTTCCACCCCGTCAACCCATGGCCTTCCATCGCCTGAGGATCTCCCATTGGTTTATGGGAGAGATGTGTCCATCGGGCTTCACGATGGCATTCTCACACTCATTATCTTCATTCTGGGGCCTCCGTCAATTTTTGTGGAGTTGACAAACCTGTAGGCATCATCACTTTCTTGCTTGATTCGTTTATGTGTGTTAATTTTTTGTCACAAATACCCCTATCAGTACTTAAAGAAATAAGGAAGAGTATGTCTTCGTGTTTTGGAATGTGCTCACCTTGTAGCATAATTGTTCTAGACTTCTCTAATTTATTTAAGAGCCCAACTAATTTTTTTAATTGAAGCCCAATTTTTTCAAAGTGCAATAGGTACATAATTTTAGAAAAGTGGTGGAATTAAAAGTTGTATTAAGCTTGTGAAATCAATGAAGTGACCAAACTCTGATTTAGTTGGGTTTTGATTTAGCTGGGTTTTGTAGCTGAATAGACTTATAGTCGAATTGACATATATGCACGCACAAAGTGCTTAAGTAATTTAGAGGAAAAAGAGTTTAACTGCGAGATTAGTAGTATATTGTAATTATTTATTTAAATTTAGAGAAAAAAAAAAAAAAAAAAAAACTACTAGGTTTTGAGGAGGATGTCTTTTAACTTATTTGGGCTACAGGTAATGGTCCAATTTGAATGGACACGTTTTCTTCCGGTGTATTGCATTGAACCCCATTAAGCCTCATTTAAATTAAAATTTCTTAGAATAGGCCTAAATTAGAATTCTTTGAACTGCATCATAATAAGATTTATGACCAAGCCCAGCGCTGATCAATTTTTTTTTTTTTTTTAAATTATAAGGCCGGACTGATTTATTTATTGATTTTAATAATGGAAGCCCAATAATCTCTTTTTGGGTATGTAATTCAGCATCACGAGAAAGTAAATTGCATTAGAGCGTGTATGCAAATTTGTTTGAGCCTTTAATAATGTTTAAAGCTCAAATTCATCCACCATATAAACGTCAGGTAAATACAAAATCAGTTCACTAGGATGCTAGAGAGTAGAGACGTCTGGGCTCTCCTATAACTGGGCCGTATCTTTAAAACAAAACTATTCATATTCTTTTGATGCACATTGCATACATTACAATTACAACTTTTATCGATAATCTCATGAATATTGAGCTTGAGGATTAATTCAAAAACATTAATACCATTTCATTTAAAAAAAAAAAAAAAACATTAATACCATGTTACATATAACTTGCTACAATACAATTTATATTTCAACTTATTTTACAACTTATTTCACATAGACTTACTACTTCTTTGTTTTGAGAAGCACATAGACTTACTACTAACACCATATATCTTCTCTTTTTTCATCACTCAAAACCTAGCCCTTCAAGAAGTTCTAGAAAACGTGTCATAAGACTTATTGAATTCCACATCTATAAATAATAAAAGCATGCTCTGCCTCAATTCGTGTTTTAGATTGAGAGAGGAAATTAAGGCAAACCTTCACTCAAACATTCTCCAATTCCGTCATTTGTTTCTCTGTCACATTAGGAGTAAGCATGGGAGATCCATTGGATGCTTGGGAAGATGATTGGCAGCTTGATTGTGATTGGAATTTCTGTCGGAACCAGTTTGAAATTGATTTTAAATTTTCTTGACAGAACTTGAAAATCATTCTGTACGAGCCATAAAGT
The DNA here is from genome assembly GCA_030445155.1 of Quercus variabilis. Lineage (NCBI taxonomy): Eukaryota > Viridiplantae > Streptophyta > Magnoliopsida > Fagales > Fagaceae > Quercus > Quercus variabilis. The sequence goes on along the minus strand of CP129446.1, from coordinate 84,315,309 downwards.
AAATACACAAGAATGGATACACCTAAAGTGAAGAAGACCCACCCCAAGATTGGGACAAGGATGAAAATGAGTAGGTTACAGGCCAAAGCTCCGAAGAAAAGACACACTTTTTGGAAGAAATGGAAACAATTTCTGTTGGTTATTGGTAGTATTGCCGCTACCAATACTGTAGTGAAAGTAACTAAGTCTATCATTAAGCCCAACATGATTGCATGGTGTTTGTGGAACAGAGTAGCACCTGAGCTTGGATACTTTAATCCAACGAGGGTGAGCAGAAAACCCAAGATAAAGCCGAACAGAGCAAGCAATGCAGTGATTGAACGGATTTCTTGCTCACTTCTAGTTCTAGATAAAGAACATAAAATGCATCAGTTTATGTTCAACATATAGATTAATGGTGCAAATAATGAAGATCTCAGCTGCTTAATGCATAAAATCTTAACTAAATTGGGTAATTTATAAGATTGTAGATAATTTATGATGTTCATTCATTGTGAGAGTAAAGTTTAATGAACATTAATTGAAGACACAAAAAACAACCTTATTTAGTGAAACATTAAATGATGAAGCAGGCTTAGGAGCCAAAACAGTATTGCTTGTTTAAAACCATGAGTGAAAAATTTTTAGTACAGAAACTATGGAGTTTTGAACTAAAAGATTTCAGGGCCAAACAGAGAAATGAAAAACCGAAACTAAAGCAAGGAGATTTGTAGTTTGTGCTAACCTTTCATTTCCGGAATGGTTGCCATCCATTCTTGATGAGTGTCTCTAATTCTTAGCAAGGAATTGAGCTGGTTTATATGATATCTCAGCTGTTTCTCTGTGTTCTTTTGGCCTTGAAGCTCTGTGAAGAAAGAGTGGAGGAACATAGATTTTATAGAAAATGGTCGTGTGGACCTAGTGGTGGACCATCCCTTTGGAAATCTATAAGAAAAAGCCTCTGTTTTTTAAGGCATGTACATTTGACAATCTGAAACATACGGGACGTACCGAATGGCTAATCCGTATTTTTGATTAATTCGGGGAAAGCAAACTCACCATTGGTACTCTAAAATCTAAGTGAACTGAGGAATATTCAAGGGTTGTCTATCTGAATACGGCATGCTTTATGATGTCAGAAAGTCTAATGTTCCAAGACATAATTTTTCTCTTTTTAAACCTTAGTGAAATTTCTGTCTGGTTTTATCATTTATTTTTGGGCTGAGTGGTAAGTTCATTTAATTGTCTTTGATTTCGAGTAAAATGTTACCGTATGAGTTGTGGGTTAAGTGAATTTGAAAGATGTGCAGTAAATTTAGAGGTATCAACTATATATCAAGTTTCATTTATCACATTAAATTGATTCTTGAGATTTTCTGAGTATTTCTTGGATAAAAAGTGGAATAGAGTAATTAAAGATTATGGCATTACTTTCCTATATTTTGTCACATAAATTATAAGAAAAGTCGAAAAGTAAACTTTTTTTTTTTATACAATCAAATGACAACATTGCTCAAAGAGGAGGCAGTCTTCCCTTTTCACAAAATGTTTAACAGGGTTATGATATAAGTGTGTATGGACTTAGTGATTGTATCACTAAATAACAACAAAAACATATTACTGTGACTGTGTGTGACATTTAATTTTCGGATTTTTTTTTTAATTCAACAACATCCAAACTTTTTTGGGCAATTTAAAATTTACCAACCAGTGATGTGAAATTTGACACTTTAACTGCCTGAGATTAGCTCAGTTAGAGTTTCATAACATACCTCTGATAAAAACATTGTTAAATACGTAATTTTACTCCACTTTTATGTCTCTCTTTTAAGAACACAAAAAACATAAAAATGCAAGATAAAAAAGGATTCAACGGAACACTTTTATCATAGGATTTCAAATCATAGATAAACAATTTAAATTTCGGTCAAACCTCATTTAGGTAAAGTATCAAATTTTAAACCGTAGATAGACAATTTAAATTTCAGCCAAACTATATGTGAGTAAGTTCTAATTTGCCCAATTTTTTTTTTCTTTTTTTATATTTCTTTGCAGCAACACATTCTGTTTTTGGGGTCAATTTTATAGGTAAGTTAGGTATTCTTATTAGTTGTCAAAGAATACAAAATTTTTTTACATAAAATTTAAGGCTTGAATTAAATAATAAAAGCAAGTTATTCCATTCTCATGTTCAAGCACGCCCACGTTTCAAACTAGATGTGACTTTCCTCTGATGTTTCCTCAATCCTCCCACATCTGCGTCTATCAAAAAGGCCGTATTTTTAAAAGATACGAAATATTCGGCTCCGAATTTTTGTTTTAGTATAGCTCGGACTACTCATAATCTTTCTATATCATTGTCAAGAAAAAGACAGAAAAATAAACTATATTGACTTTTTGAGAGGCAAATCTCGTATGAAACCGCTATTCTTCTAGACCGGATTGCTTTAAGCACAAACCACTTGTCAAGTTCTATTTTTTAGAATTTCAGAATTATGTGGAGATTTAAAAAGATACAAAGAATGAGAATGTATATTGTGTGGTTGCGATTTGTTGGGAGTATTCCAATGAGAAATGTCCATTGCAGATCCCTTAATACACACATAATACATATACTCTCTAAAAACAATAAAAAAAACTGTTACTTGAAATTACAATTTCTCATATTTTTGGAGATTGTATGTACTATATGTGCAAGTATGTGTATAATAGACACTCCCTTTTCAAATAGTGAAAAATCAAATGAGTTTGGACTACAATTAAGTGACATTTAAACTCTTTTTATAGCAAAAAAATTAAGACAATAACATTTAAACTTGATGCACTTTGAGTGATTGATGTTTCAAAATACACAATTGGACTCTAAAGTCAGAGTCAAGCATCAATGTTTCAAATGACCAATTAGTCCTAGAGTTTTAAAAAATGAATCCTTTAGTCCTTTGTCTAGTCTCTGTTTTGTTAATTTTTTTAACATATCTAACAAAACAATGAGGTGACCTAATTTTAACGACATAGACGCAATTTTTATTTTAAAAAAAGCTACTGATGATTCGAGGAAATCCACCAATATGCCGCAAGATACTCCTCCACTCGAAAGGTAACCTGCACGAAACAAAGAGAGAAAACCTGTCGAAGGACACCGGTGTGGTGCCGGCCGAATACCCTCCGAAGGTCAAGTTAGGAACTTCTCTTCAACTCTAGAGTGCTAGAGAGGGTTAAATTATGCGTACCTTCTTTTGCGAGAGCATTAGAGCTTTTATAGTAGTAGATGGTTGATCTCCCTTTCTTGGTTCGGAAGTCTTTTCCTTATAGGACTCTTCTTGTAGCAATCCCAAACGTGTTGGTCAAGTCCCCCTTTAAAGGGAAGATTTATACCAAATATAGAAGATCTCCGGAGTCACACAGGCGCAAGGACTCTATCTGGGCCTTTATGAGAGTGGGCCAAATTGCCCCCCTTGAGGGGTCCAGTAGGCCCATGGCCAAGTAGCCCGTTCAACCAATCCATGTATCCAGCCAGTTCAGCTAGGGTCCGTCTGCGTTGAGGCCCAATTAACCACACGAGGCCTTCAGAGTATTTCTGCCCTTTCAGCTACATAATCAATGTGCCCAACCCGAACATGTATTTATGGCTTTTAAGCCCCAATTTCACATTTCCCCTAATTTATGCTCTGATATTGAAATGAATGTAAGTTAACCTAGAATATTTCTTTTAATGACCACTCAACCAGAAGAGGTTTACTTATAAAGAAAAAGATATAAGGCCAACAATATAGCAAAATTCATAGGGCAATCCAATTCAAACATCAGTAACAAAATAGGAATGTTGCAAAAGTTTCACATTCCTATTCCTTATCTAGTACTGCAAATGAGTCGAGCCAAATATTAAAAGTTTAGGATTGTTTAATTTATTTTATCTCAAACCCAAGTCAAGCTCGAATTTAGTACCAAACGAGATTACATGTTCAAATTTTGTTCATTTTCTTGTCAAGCAAGTTCGAGCCTACCCCTTTACAAGTATGTGCTAATAATTAATAATTAAATTATAGTTGAAATTAAATTATTTAAGCTAATTAGATAGAAAGATTTTGTTATGAACCTATAAAAATTATATTCACCAACCTTGTACTATTAAAAATTATATATACCCATAACATGGACCATTTATATTATCAATAAATTACAAATAATAATTTTATATGTTATGAATTCTTTTACAAAATTATATAATCTGGTCTCAAGTGTATACACACACACACACACTTTAATCGAGCCTCATAATCGTGAGCTTGTTCACAAGCACAATTTTTTTTTTTTTTTTGGTATGAACTTAACTTGTTTAATAATTGAGTCTAAACTTAAGTTTGAGCTTGGTTCATTTGAAAAATGAACGAATACAAATAGGCTTTTTCCTAAGTCAAGTTCAAGGTATTTATAAACAACTTAATTTATTTATAGCATTATCCCTACCAAAGCTAATCAAAGTAACATATGGAAAACTAAGGCCCTATTTGGATGGTGAGTTATCTATCACTCATCACTTATCACTCAAATATCATCACTCATCTCCCTATAACTCGTTTCTTATCACTTAAAAATCCCTAAGACACACCCCAGCTATGTTTGGCACTACAGCCCAGTTGAGTTTTCATTCCCAAAACTCTAATATTTTCACTTTATGTGGGACCCATGAAATGACTAAGTTCAAACTCTCTTCTTCTCCTTTCACTTCTTTTTCTCTAATCTCTCAAACTCTCTCTCTCTCTCTAGCTAGATTGCTTCTTCTCATTTCTTAGCTCTTTGTCTAATCTCTCAGACTCTCTCTCTCTCTAGCCGGACCCAAATAAAAATTTCATTTTTCACAGCTGCACCATAGATCTGAACCTCACACCCACACCCACACCCACATCTCAAAAATCTAAACCCCACACCAACATATCAAATTTGTACTCCACACCCATAAGAGAGAGAGAGAGAGAGAGAGAGAGAGAGAGAGAGAGAGAGAGAGAGAGAGAGAGAGAGAGAGAGAGAGAGAGAGAGAGAGGGGGGGGGGGAAACAAACAAAACTTGATCTTTTCAAGGAGATGGAGAGAGAGCTTGACAGGTTCCACCGTCTGTGCCGCTGAGATGACAACCCACAACCTAGAACCACGAGACCCACTACTGAGACGAAGACAAAAACGGAGAATAAGGAAGACTTAAGTTTAAGCTAGAGTGGCAGACTGAGACGAAGAGAGTAATGGGTTGTGTTAATGGCAGATAGGTATGGAGAGAAAAGAGTGGCATAGGAAGAGAAGAGGAAGAGGAGAGGAAAAAGGAAAAAGAAAAGAAAAGAGATGGTCTGGCAAGGAAAAGACAAGGCACAAGCATAGGCCCCACAACATGAATATATTTACAAAAATGCCAGTGTAACTCTATTTCCATAACTCAAAAACACCAAAATTTTGTTTTCATTTTCACTAACTTATAACTCAATTTGGTGAGATATGAGTGATGGAAACAGAAAATGGAAACTCATCCAAACAAGCCATGCATGTGTGGGACCCACAGATTTTGAGTGATGAGTGATGAAAATAGAGTGATGAGTGATTAAAAACACAAAATTCAAACACCCCCTAAACATCCCTAACAAGCAATTTTTATTTTTTTTTTTGTTTTGTTTCTACATGCAACGAGTTCACATGTTGTGAGAGGCCCGTTGTATGAATCTAAAATTGGAAATACAATTCTTCTTATACGCAACGATTAGCTTATATTAATAACCCTATAACCAATATATAAGATTAAAACACTAGGGTTTTCTTGATGAGTATAAAGAAAAATTAAATGCACTAAAGTTGATATTGAACACAAACTCATTCAATTACTCTAATTACCAAAGTGCTATGTAATTCCTCCTAATTATGAACACTCTAAGATGAATACCATGAATTTTTCAATTTTACCATAATAATTTTCTAGAATAGTTTGGGGTAGATCAAGAATTTAATGGAGCTACTACATTGATGGTAAAAGAAATGGGCGATTTCAATCTATAGTCTCTTAGGGCTCAAATTGGGGAAAATATTGAATTGAGGCTCAAAGCCTCAAATATAGGTTTGGGTGGGGTAAAATCGCTTGGATAAATTGAATCTTTAATAAAGATATCAATGCCACATCATTCAAAATAGACAACCTCATGGATTTGTAAGCGTAAAAAATAATAATAATGGAATTGGACAGAAGGAACATAGGAGCTCATTCTTGAGGATTTAGAATTAAAATTGGTCATTTGAAACATTAAGGACTAAAACTACAAAACGCCTTAACTTTAAGGATCAACAATGTATTTTGGTCAAACTTTTATCTTATGGAGTTCAAATAATGGGAATAAGCATGCATTGTGTCTATATATATATATATATATATTGAATAAATATCTAAAGTTTTTTTAGGGGATAAGGAAGTACATAAACTAAGATACAACATCAACAAGTAACTCTGATCTCTTCAAGACAGCCAGGGCATCACATCTTTTCGCTTCCCTAAAAACGTGCTTGACTTCTGTGTGAGGGATCATCCATAGTGAATAACTGCAATCATCCTCTAGCAATATCTCTACTTTGATCACTTTTATAAACTTGCACAACATAAACCTCAATTCGATCCACACTCTCAATTCTGTCGTCATGATCATCATACAAACATCTAATGGAGTTTTTGGCTGATCTCATTTTCATCAATTTCTAGAAATACATATTTTGGTCCCAATGTTGTGCCTTTTTGCACTTGATTTCTGCTTGACAAAGGCCTCTGCAATTTTAAAGAAATACATGCTTGTGACATGCTTCTTGATCCTTAGTAATGTAAAGTAGCTACACAGGATGGAGGAACACACTCAACTGAGCTAAATCTCTAACTTAACTTTTCCGGAACACTTTGTATTTTTCCCATTTAGTTTTGCTTTGCATACGGGAAAAACAGCAAAAGAAGTTGCCAAAATTGGATTTTTCTGTCAGAACCATTGTAGAAATAAGTTACAGAAGGAACTCGGTTTCATGGACAAAAAGCTTTCTCAAATCTCAAGCCCATTATTCCAATCTCGCCCCATTTCAGAGTTAGGCCTATCCCCACTATTTTACCATTGTTGGTCTTTCTTAAAGGCCCATATAGCTCTTTAACCATCCCAGCCTTTTAACTAATCTCTGACTCAATTCCATTTGCTACATCAAAAGTAGCCCAAATAACTTCCTTATCTTTATCTTTCATTTCCTCTTGCAACTAGGCTCTTGCAATCCACCTTATCTTTATCTTTCTTTCTTTTTTTTTTTTTTTTTTTTTTTTTTGGTCATTCCACCTTATCTTTATCTTTCATTTCCTCTTGCAACTAGGCTCTTGCAATCCACCTTACTATTTAAAGAAGAGTATGGACTATGGCCACAACAAAAAGTCATTACAACTTCACAGCATTTATAAACGTTAAAAATTGTTTGGTTGAACCTTTCAAAAAAAAAAAAAAAATTGTTTGGCTGAAATAATAAAGATCAAATGTTTTATCATCCAACCCTTGTCAAAAGCAAAAAGTCTGATATGTATCACTCTTGATGCATGCACAACACAATGAGACGTTTGGCCTCTTAGCTCAAAATTGACAAATGGATTTATTCGGCGTTAAACAATATCTATGAGAGATAATTATAATAGGGTAATAATTGTTTGACAGAAGTCACAGAGTGATCAACACCTTTTCCATACATAATTAAATCCCTGAACTATTTTTCGTTCAAGACCTAATTCAATCTATCCTTAAGTTAGAAAACAACAAACACTTTTAACCTATAATTATCAATAAAATCAAATAAACATAGATAACCAACAATTTTTCTTTAGAATTCTAGTGATTAGTGGTGACTTTCTGTTTCTATCCCTCTTCCCATCATTTACTCCAAGAATGCAAGAAATAGCATCACATTGCTAGCTTGGGGAATAAGATTGAGCATTCATTTTGATCAACGACTTTCACGATGAAATCAAATCCCATGTACGTAGTAGGCGATGACTGGTAATTGCATTCATTCTTCACATACTTTTTCTTGGCAAATCATTCTCCACATTCAAAACTTGAGTTCAAAACCTATCATCTTATTCATGGCAAAATTAGGTGGATGAATGATACTTGTATTCATTCTCCACATTCAAACTTGAGTTGGAATCTTATCATATTAGTGGCAGAATTAGGACTTTTTTAGCGGTATTTGTAAGGAAGGAACTTCCAATTTGATACATGGGAAAGGTGTTTGACAAATAAGGAAAAAAAAAAAAAAAGATTATTTTAGTGCTGAGTCAATCCCTAAAACAAATAAACTTTGAAGTAGTTTTTCTTGAATAGTTTTGTTTAGACAAAATAAAGGGTAAACTTTGAACTAGTTTAAAAGCTTATGTACGATTAAATTTTCATAATTGGTTTCTAAAACCTAAAATAAAGATTACATCCTGATATAAATATAATTCAAACTTAATTTAGACATTGGTAGAGTCTCTTTTTGGGTGGCTATGCGTTAACTATTGAAGAGATGGTTTTGCATTTGAATTTCGAGGTTTGAAATATATTTGGTAATTAATAAATTTATGCATCATTTATAGTATTTTAGTCGATTTCTTAGAGTACCAATGCCATAAATATTTTGATAAAACAAATCCTTTACATGCTAAAATGGCTAGACTAGCTAGGGACATATGCAAATGGTTTTGAAACGTACTAAATTTCTTATAGTAATTGTAATAATCTTGTGTGAAGTATAAGATGTCTTGTATGCAAAATTGCAAATACCTATTATGCAAACACTATGGTGACGTCACTACAAGAAATCTGAGTTTAGGCGGCGTTTTTTTTAGCGATGTTTTTAAATCCGCCACTATAAGTAGTGTATTGTGACGTTTTTAAAAAACGCCACTAAAGAGTGAGCCTTTTGCGACGTTTTTTGAAAACGTCGTTGTAACCCAAAACAATAGCAGCGTTTCTTAAAACGCCGCAAAAAGTACAGTTTTAGTGGCGTATTTTTTATTATAGCGACATTTTTCAAAACATCGCTATAGTTATTAAAGAACACCCCATCTATAGGCCAAAAAATTTTGGGAATACATATAGTGACGTTTTTTGGAAACATATAGCGACGTTTTCAAAACGTCGCTATATTTTTCCCCAAAATTTTTATCCTTTTCCCACTCAAAATTTCGCTGAGTGGGAAAGTTCCCGCTATTTTTTTTTTTTTTTTTTTTTTTGGTCTCTATTTTGTCCTTTTCCCACTCAACATTTCGTTTAGTGGGAAATTCCCACCGTTTTTTTTTTTTTTTTGTTAATGGTCTGCTTTTTGTCCTTTTCCCACTCAAAATTTCACTGAGTGGGAAAATTCCCACCATTTCGTCCTTTCTTTTTTTTTTTTTTTTTTTGGTCTCCTTTTCCTACACATTTTTTCATTCCTTTTTCCTTCTTATCATTCTTTTTTTTTTCTCAGACAAACTTTCCTTCTTGCTTCTATATTCTCTTTACTCCCCACCTCCACCCCTATCACTTCTTCACACTTAGCCAACAGCAGCCATTGCTGCCCTTGCCACTGCTGACCCACCGATCTACAATCTCTTCCCTCTCTAGCCACTACCCACTGCCAGCTCCATACATTTTTTCCTCTTTTTTGGTGTTCAAGTTTCTTTAAAGTGTAAGTCTTTGTATTTTAGCTTATAGGTTTGCTTTGATTTGTTTTTTTTAAATGGGTCATGGAGGCTTTGTGTTTTGGTTTATGGGTTTGCTTTGATTTCGTTTTTCTTTAATGGGATATGGAACTTTTGTGCTAATTTTTGTTGTTTGCTTGTTTTGGTTGGATTTTGGTACAGAAAACTCTTATTCAAATTTGCATTTTTGAGCAAAAAGACTTGAGCATCAAAGGCTAAATCATTGTAAGTTTATGTATAAATTTGTAAATCTTGTATTTTTTTTTCTACAATTTTTCTATAATGTAGATTTTGAATTTTTCTATTGTACTTTGTTTTAATATTGTTATAGTTTGAGTGGTTGTTTTTTTCTTTTTTTTTTGGTGTAGGTAGACAAGTGTTTTGTTACAACCCCGTTTATTTTGAAAGTATTCTACTTTGTTTAATATTGTCATAGTTTAGGTGGTTTTTTTTTTTTTTTTTTGGCAAGTAGACAAGTGTTTTGCTCAATTAAAGATGATACATATATTGAACCTATGGTTAATGTGGACATTTGATATTGTGGAATATTGATGATAGGTATATTTAATCTATTATAAGCTAATTTTAGGCTTATGTTAATTATTGTTGAATTTTAAGTAGGTTTACATAGCATTTTTAATATTTTTTTTTTAAAAAATGAGCAGGTTTTGCTATTGGTGTGATTATTAGCGACGTTTATAAAACGTCGCTAAATGTATTTTCTTACATTATTTATGAAAATGTTATATTATTTAGTGGCGTTTTATAAAACGTCACTAAAAGTTTCTGAACGCCACTAAAGAGACACCTATAGCGACGTTTTTAAAAATGTCGCAATAGACCTATAGCAACGGCTCTATTGCGACGTTTTTTAGTGTCGCAAAAAAAAAAAAGTCGCTATAGACCATTTGTGTCTATAGTGACGTTTTTTGGGTTTTTAGTGACGTTTTACAAACGTCGCCTATACCCAGATTTCTTTTAGTGCGTGATTGAGATCCTAGAATATTGCATATGATGCAATTGCTATGGATGGCTGAGATTTAAAGTTGCGAAATGCAACTTTAAATCTCAACCATTGAATATAAAAAAAGAAAAAAAGGTATAGAACTGTTGTGGGAGGGAGGAGGATTAATTGCACCGGATCTTATTCCATAAAAAGAATGTTACCAGTAAACATTGTAGGTGCAGACATAGCCATAGGACCCTGCTAAAATTCTGTGAAACTCTTAACGAGGGTTAAATGTGAACCCCTAATAAGTTGAGTTCAAATCTTCTGTCCCACTTTTTTTACTCCATTCTATATTCTACAAATAAAAACTTGTCACATGTTCACCTAATTAATTAAATACTACTATTATTAACTTATTAATACTACCATTATTAATTAATGATAATATTTAATTAATTAGGTGAACATGTGGCAAGTTTTTATTGGTGGAGTATAGGACGGAGTAGGAAAAGTTGGACAGAAGATTTGGACTCAAATTAATTAAGACCCAACACCACTAGGTGATGAATTGTACTATTTTTCTAGAGTTTCCTAGTTTCCCACCCTTAAGAATAATGTGATCTTGATGGTGGCACTGGCTTATATATTTAATAAATTGTTTGGGTTTCTCAAACAATGCTTGAATTTTCAATGTATTTATTTAATCATAAGCTCACCAAAAATCCTAAACTTTAAAAGATGTTTTACAGATAAAAATCAGATATATTTTTAATCAAACTATAAGTTTCAACTCATCCCAAACTTGTCACTCACTCATCGTTGCAGGAGCGAAGCCAGGAATTTTTGTTTAGGAGGGCCAAGTTGCAACTCTAAAATGTTTATCAAGACAACCCCACATACACATATACATACGCTTTTTTATTATATACACACTTTTTTATTTAATAAGTTATATATATACACACACCAAACAACAACAAAAAGAGTTTAGTAATTTCAATCAAAATTATGTTTGGTGGTGATCTTACATAAAATAAAATTCATTTTTACTATTTTTATATTGAAATTCTTAAAAAATTTCATTTTCGATACAAATTATCAAATTTTATACTAAAGTAAGTAAAAAATCTTTCAATTGAACTAATGAAATTTTCAAAAACATGAATGATCCAAAACTTGGAGGAATAAGTTAAGCTTCAAACATATTTGAAACTATCTTGCTCTAATCCATTATGTAATAACTAAAGAAACATTTCATGTATAGTTTTAGTGACATTATTTTTTTAATGAATTAATGACTTGTTAATTGCCACATAATTGATTGAAAAAGATATAGATTCAAATATGTTTGGTGTCAAATTTTATCAAATATTTAATAAATATAAGAGCATATTTTACAATAAAAAATAGAATTGTGAAAAATAATGTTATGTCTCTATAATTATTAGACCAATTTTTTTAAGAGGGGGGGGGGGAACTCTTATTTTATAGACTAAATTTTGAAAACACTAAAATAATTATATATATATATATATATATATATTTTTTTTTTTTTTTACCCCCCACCCTTACACATAGCTATGCCCTTGATTACCCACAAAGTACACACAATTCAGTTTTTGAAATGAAATCATGTCTTGAAGTCACGATTTCAGTTTAAAAAATAATTTGTGTACTGTGTGTGCAATAAGATGCGTACAAGAGACCTTACCCAAATGATTAATTATGATTAAAAATGTGAGGGAGAGTGTACAAGATGTGTTGGAACCCATTTATATGTGAGAGAGTGTTATAATTATGATTAAAAAAAAAAAAAAACTTATTGGCACATTGTACTGTTTCTAATGGAGATATTTAGGGTTTAAATCCAATGTCCCCTAGCTATGATGAACCACAAAGAAAAGAAAAAGGAAAAAAAAAGCTCTTAAGACATGGTCATTTATCAGACCTATCCATGTAGGAAGTAGCTCATCTAAGAGATCTTAGAACACAGGCAAACTACTAGTCTTCTCAAAACCAATTACAGTTCTTTTCAAGAACTGTAAGCTAACTATATTTGCCCACTTCATTCAATCTTTATATGTGTTATGCAGTTTGCAGTTTGATACTAACGGCATGCTCCATTGCCATGGTCAATAACACACCTAATACAAAAACATACACAAAATGATGTATTGTCCTAATTTTAGTTTCAATAGAATTTGATCGGGACCAAATACTAACCAAAAGGTAAGAAAGAATTCATTCTTGAATACATGACTTTGAGCTTATGTTTAATTCGGCCAGGTTCACCAAGTTGAGTTTGTGGTTCTTTGTATTGGACGATTCAGTGGTGTCCCAAACATACCCGAGTTCCTTCCAGATCAAGGCCCTGAAATGTTCGATGGTGAGGTGATCCATTCCATGGACTACTCTGAAATGGGCAGTGCCAGTGCAGCAAAATTGATAAGAAGAAAGAGGATTGTAATCATTGGTTCACTGAAATCTGCGGTGGACATTGCAGCAGAATGTGCAAATGCAAATGGTAAGGAAAATTTATATAAGCATATCATGTAGAGGCAACTTCAAGGAATAAGGACTCCCCAGTTCTAAATTTTTAATTGAGCTTATCATTTGAATACCAGCACAAAGTAGATGTTTTGATTCTATAGTTTTGATGTGAAGTCCAGAATACTCCAGTAGTTGTCTCTCAAAAATGATCTCAACATGTCCTTTTTTCACATTGGCCTCTAATTTTCACTTCCTGATTAGGTGTCGGCTTGGTATAACTTATTGTTCAACTTTTTGAAAATGAGGTTGTTAGAAAATTTGTACCTAAGTGAAGTTAAAAAAAACTATACTTTGAAAAGTCGTTGTTAAGCCTGCTCATAGATATCTTTATCTCTTTTAATATAGGAGTTCAGTACCCTTGCACAATGATTCAAAGGACTGCACATTGGTTGCTCCCCGGTGGCACTTTCTGGGGAGTAAGCCTTGGCTTCTTGTACTGCAATCGTTTTTCGGAGCTTCTATTTCATAAGCCTGGTGAACCATTCCTACTCAAGTTTTTGGCTACCATGCTTTCACCCCTTGTATTCTTTGTCTTATCCTTTGTATGTGCATGTTTTTAAACAAATATTTGTATGATGCTGAAGGTTTATTTTCAGAGATGGGGAGTCTCAAAATTTGCTGAGAGCTATCTTAGATGGAAACTCCCATTGAAGAAACATGGACTGATACCAAAACACAGCTTTTTCAAGATCTCTCTTCATGTCAGGTTGGATTTTTGGCCGAAAATTTTTATGACAAAGTGGAAGGAGGAAGCATTGTTTTAAAGAAATCACAGAGCTTTAGCTTCTGTAAAGGTCTGATCATTAATGGAGAACCTCAGCCGCTAAAAGCAGATCTTGTAATTCTAGCCACAGGATACAAAGGTGACCAAATGCTTAAGAAAATGTTCAAATCTCAAATCTTCCAGAAGTACATTATTGGTTCAGAAAGCTCAATAGTTCCCCTCTACAGGTTTGTCAGCTTATTAAAGTTAGTTAAATTGCATATTTTGTTTTCAATCTATAATCTTTATCTCAAAAATCAACTTGTACTTATATTTCCCCATAATCTCCTATCCTTCTAAAATTGTTTCAACGAGATCCTTATCTTCATTTGATGGATGGAAAATAATGACATGACAAATGGAATTTATGTCATTCCATAGGTCTACACCAACAAAATGACCTTGATTTCATGAATTCTATTTGCCACGTCAACATTTTCTATCAAGCAGATGACGACAAGGACCCTTTTGAAATAATTTAAAATATACAAACTGTTTTAAAATAATGGTCAAAGGTAGTTATCTTTATAATATTCTTGACAGATCAAGGCTTACCTCAGTCCATTTAGCGTTGCATCATTTTGATTCATTTTATAATATGCTTTCTTTATAAAACTGCAAATAGATTATTCATCCTCAAATTCCACAACTAGCCATAAATAATAGGATAGGCAGAGGGTTTCTCGGTTGGGCTTTTGTGGAGCCTAGTTGTGTTTGATCTGGTTGACGACCCGACCTGACCCGTAGGATGTAGAAAATGCAATTTTGGTGATTAGGGTTTGTGGTTGTCATTTTTTGACAGTGAGAAAAAACTGTATTGCCGCACTTTATATTTTTTCTCTAATAATAGTGAAATCCCTACAACTTCATGGACATAGGCAAATTGCCAAACCACATAAATACTGTCTTGCGCGTGTGATTATTTTTCTTTGGTATGTGTTTTCTCTATTTTGTTTCTCACAGGTTTGGGAATTTCAGGTTAATTCCCTACATTCTTGAATTTGTGTACCTCTAAAATTAGATGTCAATGGCTAGCACATTTGCTTGATGGGAACTTTGAATTGCCTAGTATAAGAGAGATGGAAAAGGATGTCGTACTATGGGAAAATAACATGAAGCAATATGTTGGAAGGTATTTCCAGAGGTCATGTATTGGGAACATTAATATTTGGTACAATGATCAATTGTGCAAAGACATGGGAACTAAGCATAAAAGAAAGAATTGAATATTTGCAGAGTATTTTCAACCATATGGACCAACAGATTATGCAAGTCTCACCAGTTTGGACCAACAGCGAGGAATGAAGATTGACTAACTGGAAATGATTGCACAAGTTTGTTTATTGAGTCTTGTTCTCTCCTCCCATTCTTCAAAATTCAAATAATATCAGAAAAAACACAGACATGATTGCAAAGCAGCTACAGTCTTTTTCCTTTTTAAAGATGTTTCCTGAACAATGCGAAGTTTAGTGTATTTCTGAAAATGGAATGCACCTAATTATATATATATATATATATATATATTAATAATTTGATAATTAAACCATGGATAGAGATTTGAACCATGGTTCTGCTCATGCAAGAGAGCATGTAAGATATAACACTAATTAGAATTATAGTGGTTAAAATTATCTTTATTACAATTTACATATGAATTTTGCGTTTCTATATTTTGTTTTGGATTGATTTTTGTAATTGCTTTTTATTGTAACCAACTGCAGACCCGCCTGGAAAAATTGGACGATTGCTTTTTTATTAAGTGAAAAATGAAAATAGTAAACAAGACTTATAACTGTTAGTCACTTAGTCTTAGTTCCAAACTCTTCTTAAAATGATGTAATTATTTTCTAACAAAATATAGTTGATACAATATACTAAATTTTTTAAATTAAGCTTTTTCTATATTTGCTATTTGAAGTGTTTTAAATTGGGCAAAAAGGCAAAGTGCACCCTCTAAGTTTGAACAAAATTCATTTAATGAGATTTGATAGAAAAACCTTAATTGAATGAACTTGAAACTTAGAGGACTCAATTGAGCAAAAGTAAAATTAGATGACTCAAATGAACTTTGGTCAAACTTAGAGGGTCTAACTTGCCTTTTTTTTTTTTTCCTTTAAATTTTGTATTTTTTTTTTTTATGGAAACATAATCCAGTTTGCATTCAATTATTATATAAGGCAAGATATTTAGTAAATACTGTAATGTGTGGTTGAAATTAGTTTCTAATACTCATTTCAAACGATTCATCCTCTATACGTCTTGAATGAACTAAAGAGGAAACAAATATAAGTAAATTTATCATTTATATTAGAAAAACGATACAAGACTCTAATACCATAAGAAAATGTATTTTTATCAAGAAACTACTATTATTATACTAAGAATGTGACATAATTGTTAATGAATAAACTCCTCTTTCTACACAACCCTTTCTCCACAATGTATCATTAAAGTGGACTAAAGCAAACCAAATAGGCCGAAATTGAACAAATAGGCCAAATTGGACCTAAATGAACAAATTGGACTGGTGTAGATCGAAACGGACCAAGGTTGACCAAAGTAGACCGAAATGGATCGAGTTGGACTTAAATGGACGAAATGTACCAAATTAGACGAAATTGACCGAATTGGACAAAGTGGACCAAAATAGACCAAACTAGATTGAAATGGAACTAATGGCCCGTAGTGGATTGAATGCATCAAGTGGACCAAATGTACCGAATTGAACCAAAATGGATCGAAATGGACCAAAATGCTACGCTAATGTGGCTTAACATAAATATAGCAATAATAAATACTACACTTAAACTTTTAGATATTAGGCGAAAATGCCATTTTAGTCTCTATATTTTAGGGTTACAGTCAATTTGGTCTCTATATTTTGATAGCAGTCAATTTGGTCCTTGTTATTTTCAACTTGCACTCAATTTGGTCATTACTAGTAACTCACTAACAGAAAATGTCTACGTGGTAAAAGGTTTGCATAGTTGTCATGCATAATATTAAAATATTAAATAAAACACTGATGTGTCTAAATTTTCGTGGTTGATGTAGCCACATTAGCGCTTAGATGGCAAAAAAGAGAGGAAGCCACATCAAAGAAGAGAGAGACAAAGAGGAAGAGAGAGAAAGAGATAGAGATGATGATGAATAAAAAATAATATTTAAATGAAGTAACTAAAAAAATAGAACTATTGGTATTGGGGTGGTTGTGAAATGATAAGTTAAAATCGATAAAGTGATTTTTTGTAGTGTTAAAAAGCTAAAAATTTGCATCTACTGTTGTAAATGCTCTTAATCAAAACATGGGTTGTTCATGTTTTTTAGAAAGAAAACGGTGTTGTTAAGTGAGATTTAAGTTTATAGTAATTTTTTTTTTTATAATAAATTTTAGTTTGAATATGATTTAAATTAAAGAGTATATATGTGTGCGCGTGCGCGCGCGTGAGACGCCAACGTAGCTTATTAGTAGTCAAGTAGAACACTAGTAGAGCATCACCAACAAAAGTAAAACACAAAACAACAAAACCAAGACAAAAAAGTACTCCAAGATTGAAGTGTCGTGTCGTGTCTTATCGGAGCTCATCATTGAGCTCGATGGCCAGAGTCTCCACCTCATCCCTTCGCCCTCTTCACCAATCTTCTTCATTCCCTAAATGCCCCCACTTTTCTCATTATTCCCGATTTCGTCCCCGCCTCCACTTTTCCTCTCTCCGCCTCTCCTCCTCCGCCATTCGTGCCACCGTAGCGGTTGCCGTCAAACCGGTAAATACCCAATCACTCCTCTTTCTCTTCCTTCAACTATTTCATTATTTTCTACTTTTAGCTTAAACGACCGTAACACGTGTCGTTTAACCAAAACGACAGGACACTGTGTTGACTGGCATCATAACTGTACAAATCTTTGTTTTTATGTTTTTATTTTTTTAATTGGCCTTGGAAGTAAGACTGTGTTTGACTGCTAAGAAGAAATTTTGTAAGGAGTCGCAAATTTTCATTACTTGCAATGAAAGAAAATGATAAAATTGTGCTCAGTTTATTGTAACTATTTGGTAATTGCTGTAAGGTCAGTCCTATTAGTATTGGGTCATGAAAAACCAAGGCTGGGCCGAAAGCTAAAATTTAAGTATAATGCTTGAAAATTTTAGTTAGAAAAATTATAAGGGGGAAGGCGAGATTTGAATTAGTGATCACCACTTTATGAGTCGCAATCCCCAGTCAATTGTGTTGCCTTTGGGGTTTATGGAGAGATTTTGTTGAAGCTTTCTGTTTATGCAATTTTTAGTGATAAATAGGGAGACGTCAATATAGATTTACATGGTTCAGCAATGTGTCTGTGTCCACAGAGAGGGCGCGGCTAATCATTTCATTATACAAAAATTTTAGGGGTTACAACACATTTATACTGCCTGTCTGCCCTTCTTAAAAAGCCCTGACCCGGTATGTTGAATCTCCCAATATACCATTAAACTAGAGACCCGTGTTACTTTATTATTTAAAATATGAGCCACTATCTCTAACAGATTAGTATTTGAAAAATAATAATATTCCATCCTGAGCTTTTACTTTGAATATGCTAGGAGGTTAGGCATACTTAAGGGGTGAAATATGAAAAGCACAAATAAAGTCACAAGACCCCCTTCTGCTGCTAGATGTATAGACCATAGACTACATATATATGCATGTATGTGCATTACTTCCCTAAATGCTGATATTTTTTTGCTGATTTAAAATGGAAGATTTTGGTTTCCATGACTCATCAACTAATGTATTTTAATTCATTTCTGGAAAGAAATAGCCAAATATTGGGAAATATGCTCGATGAGTGAGAAATCTTCCCTCTTCTTCATGTCACTGAAAGATGTTTGTGATTGTTGACTTGATGCTTATTCCTAATCCTGATGTTAAGCCATGTGTAGAGCAGAAAGGCCTTATTGAGAAACAGAGACATGGATTGACTGTCTTATGAATGAAATGTTTCAATGTGCACTTCACAGATATGAGTTTATACTTTATAGTTATATTAAAATAGCATTTCTATATAGGTTGTAAATGGTTGAAATTGACCTTTTATTTTTCATTGCATAAAAGTTTGTAATTGACCTTTAATAGCTTAACATATGGTTGAGGATCACAGCAACTTAATTTTGCAGTGCACAAGTATTGCAGCTCGTTCCTTATTATGTATAAATTTCTTAATGCAGTTTTTTTTTTTTTGGTCTTCATAATAATTGAGGAAATTATTTTAAAAAAATGCAAGAACTTCAACACTATTTTTTGCTATCAAATGTCTGGTTCCCTTTTTCAGTAGTGTATAGAGATTAACAAAAATATTTTCTTTCAGGATTTAGGCACCCAGCAGAATCAGAAATTAGAAGTAGATTTGTTTGCTTGCCCTGTATGTTATGAACCACTGATAAGAAAAGGCCCTCCAGGTTTTAACTTGTAAGTTACAATACATAATAATACTTGCAGGTACATATTATTTATTTCATTTATCTGGTTATGATTTGACTTAATTTTTAGCCTGAGGTTGGACTTGATAACTGTGAAACCTGCAGGCCAGCAATCTACAGGTCTGGCTTCAAGTGTAAACAATGCAATAAATCATACTCCAGCAAAGACATCTATCTGGATCTCACAGTTACTGCTGGTTTGAAGGAGTACTCTGAAGTCAAACCAATGGGAACTGAGCTATTCCGGTGTATATGAACTACTTTTCTCTCCGGACAATTGCATGCATGAAACTTCATGAATATTGTTGTTTGTCAAATTGGTACTTATATTCATCTTTAGATGTATAATTGATGGGTAGAAGCTGTCAATTCAGATATTCGGACAAACTGGTTTCCAACCTGTGCAATGCTCGGGAAAGGTTGAAAACAAGTATTTTTATATGATACATATTTACATAATAAGAATTTATAACTAAAAAGTTAAATTAGAGAATCTGTAGGAAAAAAAAAAATCCTAATTTAATTAGAATTTCGTAAGTATTGGGTTGATATATCCAAAAAGTTTAAATTAACATAGTTTAGCACTATTTGTAACTTTAACTACCAAATTAAAAAAATATAGATGCTAGAAGAATGATGTGGAAATATGTGAGCTTTCAAAAGTTTATGTGGCAACATTAGAAGAAGTCAACAAAAAGTCAAAAGCATTTATTTTACACTTTTTTTTTAAGATTTAGATGTGAATGAACCCAGGATTGATACATGAGACCCTCCTTTAGATACTTTTCCAAATCTTGTTTTCTATTGATTAAAGGGTGTCCCATATTGGTTAAATTCATTCTGGATTTTGGTCAAGATATTACAAACTGGGAAATTAGACAAGGCTTTGAAAATGATATTTGAGCTTTCATAAGATAGCTAATTGTTTGGGTATATTTACCTTTGGTGCTTGCACCTTTGTTAGGAGTCCACTTGTTTCATTCTTCTATGAAAGAGGCTGGCGTCAGAATTTTAACCAAACTGGCTTCCCTGGGCCTGATGAAGAGGTATGTCTTCCTTGTCTTCTAGTGTGGTTCAAACACATCAGTGTTTGTAAAATGTTGCCAAGGGCCTTGTAGTTCAACTAGAATTTCCTAGTGTTTCCAACAGAGACATCCAGGGTTCAAATTCCACCCCCTCCCCCAATTGTTGTATCTATCAATTATCTGTATTTGTAAAATGCTTCATGGGGGTGATTCTGAATTAAAAAGAATGAGCCTGCAGTGGAAGCAAGTTTTTTTTGTGTTGGTTTGTGGAGACTCTTCATGATCTTGGGAAGATAATCTTTCCTTTAGATTGTATCATCATCTAATGAAATGGAGTTCTATCCTTGTGTGATTGTTTACGAATTCCATATGCTGGTGATACTATATTAATCACATTACCTTTAATATCCAGTACAGTTCAAAATGGCTCAAGAGTACTTTAAGTCTGCTAAAGGAGGCCTTCTGGTAGACGTTAGCTGTGGGAGTGGTTTGTTTTCCAGAAAGTTTGCCAAATCTAGGACCTATTCTGGCGTTATTGCACTTGATTTTTCTGAAAATATGCTTCGCCAGTGTTATGATTTCATTAAGAGTGATGACACTCTTTTAACTACGTAAGTTTAATTTAAACTTTGTAGGCAATCAAGTTATAGCCTCTATGTCATGATTGCATTTGATAATTACGTTTTCTGTAATTATTGTATAAGAAAAGACATTGCTATCCTGTTTCACACTTTATTGGAGAATGTGCAGTAATCTTGCTCTTGTAAGGGCAGATGTTTCTAGACTTCCCTTCTCATCAGCTTCAGTTGATGCTGTTCATGCTGGTGCAGCCTTGCATTGCTGGCCATCTCCTTCGAATGCTGTGAGTTTTGTTTCTTCCTCTGACTTTCTTCTGAAAATTTTCCAGATTTTCCATAGTGATTGGGTTTGGACAACCCAAAATATGGATCTGACTATCTAAAATAACACGACTTCTACTCCAAGCCTATACTGAGGTTTCCACGCTATTCTTGAACTGGGTTGATCTGACTGGCTCCTTGACTAGGATGCACAACACCTCAGGAAACGTTGCCTTCATGAATCCAACTACAACCAGTTTGGTGGCCATTAGGGTTTTATTTCATAATTACCTAGTACGCGTGGAAGGGATGACTACATCCGTTTGGAGATTAGTTGACTTTTCAGATAGACCTGGATACCTTGTCAGAAAAGGTTACTTTGTCATGGTTTATACCAGGACAAATAAAAAATAAAAAACTAGATCTATCAGTATTCCTGCCCACCATCCACGTAAATACCAGGAAAAAAAAGATTGTGACTGTCACTGTAGTTTGATAGTTCTCTTTGCTCCATTTAAATGTATGTGTCAATATTTTTAAGGTGCTTGAACTAATAACAGTGCATATATTTGTCAGATTGCCGAAATCACTCGCATATTGCGAAGTGGTGGTGTCTTTGCAGGAACCACTTTTCTGCGATACAATTCATCTACTCCGTGGATAATACGCTCTTTCAGGGGGGTAATACTCATTCAATGCTTTCTAAGTCTGATAAATGACAGATATAATCCCACCTGGGTGAATTATTAAACTTTTCTGGAATGAGCTCAATTGCATCGTGACTTTTCTATTAGACCGAGAATCTGTAAATGTCATGCTACTCTACCTATTTGACCAGTTGATAAGTACCTGAAATGGTGAAACTTATTATCCTCATTGAGAGTTGGGTTGTGTTTTTTCTAATAAATGTGAAGGGTTCTTGACTGAAAATTTTTCATGCCATTGAATGAACTTACCCAAAAAATTAGAAACATTTTCATTTAAGAAATTGGATCCCCACTTTACCCCCTAAAATTAATTGATATGCAATAGCAATATATTCCTAAACTGGCCATGATACTCCATTAGCTAATAAGAAATTTAACTGGGTCTGTGGGGTCTGATCTATATCTGTTAAAAGTTCATCTTAATCTAATGCTGTTCTTAATTATTTGTCCCATGGAGAATTATGATAGTGTACAGATAGCATTAGCAGTAAATCTTTTCAGTATATTGCATAATAAGTAACATCCCATGTACATTTTTCTTTATAATTGCAAACAGGAATAGTATTATGTGTTGGAAAATTTGGTTTTGTATCTGATACAAAACACACAGCGGAAGCAACAAACACGGATCTACTTCATTGATGAGATATAATATGTAACCTTGAATTCTAGAACAAAGAATAGAAAGCGTACCTTGATGCAGTGAAATTGAAAACAAAGACTTGAGAATATCTTTAATCCTCATCTCAATTCCACATTGTGCTCAAGAAGAGTGGTTTCTTAATCAGTATTTTTATACGTTGATTCACAAAGAAAGTTCTTTTTCTTCTCCTTGTGGAGAAAAACTGTTTTCTTTTCTTTTCATCATACGTACATCATAACTATCCTTGGTAGTTACTTTATTTAACAACTCTTATTAAATAAAAATTGATTATCTAATTAGGTTAGCCTTTTGGGTCTGCCCAATTGGGTTTTAGTTTGTGGTTTGAGATGGGACCAAAGAGAACAAATAAGAGTCTAGCTCCAATAGGCCTTAGGCCTATTTGTCAACACTAGACAAGTCTAAAGTTATCATTAATTATATTTAATATCATTATATAAATACAATTGTACTCTAGGTCTTATTAATAAATTATATCCCAAGACTCTAATGATATCATTTGACATCTCCATGAAATATCCATAGTGAACAAAGTCATAAAGAATTGTCACTTTGTAAACAACTATTTTATCCTTGAGTACTCGGTTTAGGATACGTTTGGTACACTGAATGAGGATTACAACAGAAATTGTAATATTTATTACTAGAAATAAAATGTGTTGTAATGTAATAACTAAACATATTCATTAGTTTGGTTATGAGTTATAACATTAGAATGAAACTTAACATTTATTTTAGGAAATTTTTTACTCGTACAATTATATTTCCTTAAAAATTGTTATTTTTAAATTTAAGAGAGATATGTGTTATTTTTTATGATTTTTTATTTTTATAATTGTTAAATGTATATGGAAAGTTTGTTTACTTGGAAACATATTAAGTTTTGAAATTATTACATTTACTAAGGAATAGCTAATATAACATCTTAAAGAGGAATAATTATTCTTCATTTTGAAGAATAGCTATTCATAAGGAATAATTATTCTTTATAATAAAAACATAACCAAACTAAAAAATAACTAACCCATAGGAATAACTATTATATTACAGCTCCTATTACAGTCTACCATATATGCCCTTAATCTTTTAGTTATTCACATTTATTAAAATCCAATTTCAATAAATATAAGTTTTAGTACTCTTTGCTAAAGTGGGCGCCCTGAATAGCCACTTCCCATTAAACTTATCTCAATGGGATATTTCGTGTCTTTATAAAAAGAGATTATGGATTCCATCTTGAGAATATGTGTTTCTTCAACATTACGTGTGGTTACCCAACATACTGAGATTTTGACCGAAAATGTTAGATTTCACTCCTGACATATTAAATTTCATGATCGGATTCACTATCCTCTCAGGATTGAGAGTCTATGAAATTTGAAATCATGAGATTAATTATTCAGGTGACAGTTGTTGATTGAATAATTAATCTCACAGCAGTTCAGTTCAATATGTCTTAACTCTTAAGACACATCAACACATCAACTAAAAGTCTCCACTTCTATGATCAAGACAAATTATCTTAGTTGATATGTTATAGTTTTCGCAGATGAAACGTCCAATTTCATCACCGATTACGAACTACATTTTGAATTTACAAGGAACTTGTGATTACATTTTCTGTGACTAAATCACATAAATCACATACAATGCATCTCATGGACTATAATAATGTCCAATTAGTTTATAAATAGTCTCATATAATTAAATAACTTAATTATTTATAACATGTCAATAAATTGAATTTTAGGGTATAAGCCCCAACATTATGGTCAAAGACTACTATTGGGGGTCAGCTAGGGTGTCTGTAGGTGGATCTACTACAAAATTTTTCATGTGGTCATAGGATCTGAAACTTTTAAAGAATATTTTTCATGACTCCACTTATGTGCAGAGGTTTGTGCAGATCTTTATCTACTTGGCCGAGGAAGAGATTGAGGACATTTGCACATCATGCGGTCTTACAAACTACTCAAGCAAAGTTCAGCAATCTTTCATCATGTTTTCTGCTCAGAAGCCATAACATTAGGTTTGATCTATTTGGAATATCATTTATCCATACCTGTCTTTATTTTGTTCCTTTGTTGATTTTTGTGTACAATGTATATAATCTGCCCATTACTTTGTAGATAAACAAGCCTGAAAAGGTTCTAATGACATGGGTCATATGTACAGTATTACAATTGATGAAAGAATAATAGTTTAGTGTGTAATTTAGAGGAAAAAAAAAATTTGCAGTAATGGTCTGATTAGTGGTCCATAGTGACCAGCAGCCTTTCTATTGGTAGGTTGTGATGGTTATGGTGTGAGAAGTGATGAACCTGAGGTGTTCAATGTTGATAAAACATTATAATGCTATTTCTCATACCTGTTGTAAAGCCGAGGGTGGATTGGAAAATTTGGTTCATTTTTGTGTTGATAACGAACCCAATTTTTCTAGCAAATTCATGATTTCAAAAGTATACCTAGTTTTGTGATATTTGATCTTGCCCTGTATACTTGTTCAAGTATTTCTGCATAATCTATGATGTTTGAAGTTGAAATGGTTCCTGTATTGGCTACTAAAGAATTTTTTTTTTTTAAATGTAAACTTTGGGGTATGATAAGATTGTTGGACATGTCTCTGTGATGAATTCCAGATCAGGTCCATGAAGAATTTATTGAATACTGCAAGATCATTCTTAACAAAAAACAATGCTAAGATTTCCCAAAATGATAACAGTTGGATGTGATCAAGTCCAATGAGCTTAGTGTCTTGTCTAATTTCTTTATGTTTATTCTTCTTCTTTGGTTTTTTCCCCAGAGCCCCAGAGGTTGGAGCTTGTTGCAATGAATGATAATTGCCCTACATCGAAGAAATGTGACAATCTGTCATGGATTCGAGTCTAGAAATCAGCCCCCCTAATTTGGGAGTTAGACCGTCTTCTAACCATATCTTGTGGACCTTGTAAAAGCTGGTTGTCTTGTGCACTGCATAGAGACTTTTTTTTTTTTTCTTTTAACACTAATATAGTCATGAAATGAGCTCACGTGAGATTGAGCTCATTTTATCCTCAAGCCTCTGGTCCTTGGGAAAAGGCTATTCACGTGAACTAGCCCTCAAAAATGAGGGCATACATATATATAATTGTAATAAAACTCTTTGATGAAGTGGCTCAGCCATTTTTTTTAATATAAAATTTTCTTGACATGAGTTAAGCCAAATGAATAACCCCATTTTAAAACAAAGCAAAGTGGGTTTTAATCTATAAAAGAAACTCTGATACTCTCTCATAGTCACACACACTTGATGGCAGAGAGATCCCCTCGTGCGGCTCACACGCTGACCCACACTCTGTTTGTTCTTCTAACCTCACTCTGCTTCTTTGACCTTTGACCACTGGCAAAAGGCACAAAAAACTTCAACTTGAATGAGTTTAAACTTTATATATAAGAGGAATATTTGGTCAGTCTTTATTAGCTTTAGGACTTTGGAGCTTCAGGGTTAAAATGTTAAAAATCTGTCACCTGGGATCCTTTGCACGTGAGTTCTTGCTTACTGTATATAATAACATTCTGCTTTTCAGGGCACGTTAAGTGTGATGACCGTTATTCTTTGATTTGCTGCTAAGTATTTTCTGCTTTACTTTATGTCTTTCAGAGAGATATTTTGTTCAGTAATTTGATTTTAATATTTACCACGCACATGTATCATGCAACTTTCGTTGGTCGGTGCTGGTGATCTAGAGGCCGTTTTCAGCCAAAAGATTACTTCCATTGTAGGTATTTTAGATTGCATTTGCAGGTTCCTGAAAAGAATTCTTGCTTGCTTTTCCTTTTTTCCATTTTTTTTCCTGTTAATGGAGCTCCTTTTGTGTGTGAAAAAAATGAAACTGAAACATATTCAGGGAGGTTTCCGGACAATATTATTAAGTCAACGAGAAAATTTGCTCTGATAAAACATCCTGGGGCATTTGAAATTGTTGGGAAAAATAACCAACAATGATATCAGATTTGAAAGCGATTCATGTTAACTGCAAAACTAAACATATGCGTTTTTGTTTTTGTGTTTGCTCTTGGGATGAATGGCACATAAGGATTAATTGAGCTAAGCATAATAGAACTTATATATTAAGAAAGAAACAAAATTGGTGGAGAGCTATAAGTACAAGAGCAGAACATGTATAAACACTGGCTACAATTTTGGAATGTGACACTGACCAGCATTGAGTAATGAATGAACACTATCTAAGAGATTATTTTGTCACACAATTAGGGCAGATTAAGTTTTTAAATATAATATGTAGTAAACGTTAAGTCTTGAAGTATAGAAATTTGAGATAAAGTGATAGAGAAAAAAGCGAGAAGATATGGAAGTTTTAAATGGTTCGACTACGTGACCTATATCCACTAAATAAGAGATAAAAGAGCTACATTTTGTTCATTTACTTGGATGATGATACATTACAATAAAACTCATTTTTATAATAGGATTAAATAAACAAAAATTATAATTTTGAACTAATTGCTTCAACCCCACAATTTCTTCCAGCAATCAAGTTCATGATTGCTTTCAATCCCATGATTTCTCTAATAATCCAATGCCTTGATTTGGTCTACAAGACTATGGAAAGTATATACTTTTTTTTTTTTCTTTTTTTTGTGGAAGCACGTCTTTCAAATTTTTTTGTACTTCATTTTTGGATTTAAAAAAATAGGACCAACAATCTAAAAGGCATGGAATGAACAATGGTTATTATGGCCATAATAGTTAAAGGATCCATTAGGTTCAATTTTTTTAAAATTGTGGTAAGAAGGAATAAACTTGAATTTTTTTTTTTTTTAAGAGTAATGCTATGTCTACAATATTTTCACAATAAATCTTAAATGGGGGTGCTATTGGTGGGTAAATGGCAAACTGCTATTGGTGAGTAAAAAATTGATGTCAATAGTAACCCAAATTAAAACCAATAATAATTTACCACCTAAGTTTTATTGTGAAAATATTGTGAATGTAGTATTACTTTCTTTTAATGTAAGAAAATATTCGTGATCGGAAAAAGAAAAAGAGGATATCAAAATTTTTTCCCCCTCAATTTGAAATAAAGGATATCTTAGGAGTAGGGGAAAAAGATTTGAAAATTTGTTTTGTGGTTTAGTTTAGTTATGTGTCTTTTGATAGCGAGCATGTGTGGCAATTTAGAGTTTTGGTCCATTAGGTTATTGTAGCTAAAGATGTAGAAGTGAAGACAAGATGGAGAAAACAAAAAGGAAAAAGAAAGAAAATGTCATAGGATCAAGATGACTCATGTTAGTGCTAGTCCTCTGATAGATTCAGAGATAGAAAAGAGAAGACATAGAAGTCGTACATGCATGGTTTGGTCACATGGCCTATGGTCATAGAACAAGAGCTCAAAAGGCTACATCTTCTTCATTCATATAGATGGTGATACATTATAATAGAACTCATTTTTATAATAGGAATTACATACACAACAATCACAATTTTAAATTTTGAATTCATTGCTTCAATACTACAATTTCCTCTAACAACCAATTTATTTATTAATTCCAATCCTATGATTTTCATTAATAATTCAATGTCTTGATTTGGTCTTCAATAATATGAAAATTATACACATTCATACATATAACTCAATGGTATTAATTGATCTTCTTTAATAATAAAAAAAATCATGATTTAAATACCCCCTCCCCCAGCCAGGAGACTGGTAGTTTAACTAGCACATTATAGTGTTTTCAACAAAAATATTCAAAAGTTCAAATCTCTCTCTTCCAATTATTAAATTATTCCAAAAAAATTATATATAGAGAGAGAGAGAGAGAGAGACTCACACTCCCCTATCTATATATATATATATATATATATCTAAAAGTTGAAGTAGCAATTATTGTTGCTACACTCCTGTTGAGCCATATCATCGGCCATGTCACTATATATATATATATATATATATTGGTTTACCAACTCTATTAATTTTGTATTGCAAAATTAATGTTTTTGTGGCCAACATGATGCACTAAACTCCACCATAAACTTTATTATTTATATTCAAAGCTCCTTTCAACATTAAATTTTTAGTTTTAATGTGAATAGCATGGGATACCAGGTGGTCTTTTGCACTACCACCCTAAGTTAACTAAAATTTACTTTGAAAAAAAAAATACTACTATAATCACTTCTACTACGACACATATCATTTCTTCTTAAAGAGAAAATGATTATAATCACTCTTCATCAATCACTATTTTTTTTTTCATTTTCAAGGAGCCAGTCAAACTTTATTTTTGGTTTCCCATTTATTTGTAATTTATAATTTTTTAAAATTTATAAAACATTTATTTGTATGTTGTAACAGTTGATTCTATTGTGTATATGAAAAGACGGTGATCTTTTCATCTTCTCCAATCATTTCTTCCGTTGTGACTTTTGTAACACTTGATGCTTCTAAATTTTTCATGTTGGATTTGATATGCCATATGTGATGTGTACAACATGTTAATCGGCTTGAGATAATCCAAGATACACACTACCTAGCTAAAGCTAATAATTTGCACATTCAATGGTTTGATGTTCAATCAAACTACCCTCAACAAGTATGTCACTCCCACAAGTAGTCTCACTTTTACTTATAAAAGAAAAAAAAAATAAAATGGTTTAGTCTTACATTTTTTTGATAGTATTTTACATTTATCTTTCCAAATGCTAATGTGGACACTTATCTCTAATGACATGGCAGGTAATGAGCTATTATTAACATACCAATAACATGATCGAAATGGGGCTTCAATGTGATAGAAGTTGGGTGTACGTAGGTTCTAAGAATGGCATAGTAAAGATTTGGGATTTGAGGTAAATAGATTTTTTTCCCCCAACATATAAAAGGTGGATTTGTTATTATTAAATTATTATATTATGCACTTATTGTTTAATATTATCTAGAGTTATTCTTTTATATATACATATATATGTGTGTGTGTGTGTGTGTGTATAAGCGGAAGTATAAAATTTATT
Organism: Quercus variabilis; assembly: GCA_030445155.1. Lineage (NCBI taxonomy): Eukaryota > Viridiplantae > Streptophyta > Magnoliopsida > Fagales > Fagaceae > Quercus > Quercus variabilis. Next base: position 84,285,660 of record CP129446.1, on the reverse strand, counting down.
ATTTCTACACTCCTATTGAGCCACCTCATCCACCACATCATTATTCTTTTTCTTATTACTTTTTACCTTTAATTTTTTTTGAAAATATTAAATATATAAATATATTGGTTTTACAAATTCATCTTAGATAGACTTAACTTTACATATTCATTTTCTTTAATTATGATGTTATAACTAAATAATAAATCAATGAAAAATCAAAACAAAAAATATTGTATATACATATTCATCTTCAGGGGTTTTAACTTTACATATAATTTTGCATTTACAAGTTTATTTACTTTAATTTAGATGTTTCTAACTAGAAAATAAAATCAATGAAGAATTTTTAAAAAAAAATGTCTATAAAAAGTTATTCACAAGTCTTGCTTAATATTTGATGGTAAAAAATATATAACTAAACAATTGTCTTATAGGAGGAATTTGAATCAAGTGTATTGTAGATCTCCTACTAGAGGTTTGTACTTAATGGTGTTTGTTATTGACTAATTTGGAGAAAAATCATATCATATTATGTCCTATTTTGTGTTGTTATCATATTTTAGTTTATTTTGAAAAGAACAAGATAGTTTGGACAATATATATGACGAAGAATAGTTTGTGCATTTGAAAAAGATGGTCTTTGTGTAGTTTCCTTTCACTATTTGTAAATATTTTGTTTAACAAATTAGTAGCAAATTATTATGCCTTTATTAAATGATGTTTCAAGGTACTTGAGTAATTGTTTTAAGTGTTTACGAATATCTGATATTACTCCTCATCATTTTCTCATTAGTGTATTTTTAAAGATTTTTTTAAGAAAATAAATTCATTTTTGTGTTTAAAATTAATTATTTAACTATATATTATTCACATATTGGATTAGATTATGGCAATATTTACACAATACTTCTTCTTTCTTTTTTTCTTTTTTTTTCTTTTTTTTATTTTCCTCTATTTTTTCCCCTTTAAAATTGTACTCTTGGTTTATTGATTTATTTTTATATTATTAAGGAAAAAGAATTAAAATCATCATGTATAAAGCTATAGCCATCACTTTTACTTAGAATCGGCCACCTATTTCTATTGAATAACTTCAAAACTTTATTAAAAATTTTGAATTTGATTGTGCATTGGATCTTTCATTTGATAACATCACATTTGATATGTGTGGGGTCATAAAGCCCAGTGATATACATCCATCTTTTGTACTGGGCCTGAGGCCCATACCGAGGCCTATAATCGCATATGAAGAAGACAGTGGTGATCATGGCAACCTAGGAAACCATGCCGAGGACAACTCTATCCTCAGCTAGCCAAAACCGAGGTAGAAGAAAAGTGATTTACCCACAAAGACAATCTTCCAAAGCACTCCAAGGAAAAAGATAAGTACAGCAAGTAAGCACACTAGAGCATGGCGGTAGAGCAATTCCAGGGAAAGCTGCTACCTCCACATTAAATATTCCCCAACTAACACTCTAGCCATATTAATGTGGAAATGATACCTGAACAGTGGCTTTTCAAACTCACAGCTACTACCTAAGAGCTTTGGGAGGAGGTTGATGTGACAAAAACTAGCAACAGCAGATCTGACATGCACGTGTATGGTGGAGATGAAGGAAGAAAGTAGTATATAAGGAAGAAGAAGCTTTAAGAAAAGGGATCGGAGATTTTACCAAAGAAAGCATTGTAGCAATTTGAACTAACTTTGTAACCATTATCACTATCACTCAAGAAATAATAAGTTGAAACTCCTCCGACTAGTGCCAAGGATTGAATTGCTTGCCCAAGTCCATATTTGTTTTACTTATTCATTCTTTAAATCATCTCCAATTGTTGTTACACTCGTCAAAGCCCAGTTCTTCTACCCACTCTCTACAAATTTATTGTATTGAGCTTGCTAGGCTTGAATTCATTTATCCCTTAGGAATAGTGCTTAAATCCAGTCCCTACAATTAGCACCATTTGTGAGAAAGAATTTGTGTGTTCGTGAGTGCAACAATTAGATATGGTAGGATCAGGTCCACACCAAGAAAACCCATGCCAAGCAGGTCCCCAACAGACAGAACCTGTAGGATCCCAGCGACAGGGTAATTTTCATGACCCTGAACATGAACAAAATCAGGAGAATGAAAGGAATCGAGATGGGAGTGTGCATACCACCCAGACAAGCAAAAGCCACTCCCAAATGGGCAGTTGCGTATCCCAGAGACAAAACAATAACCAAGCCATGTAGCAGAAGATAGATGACTTGAAAAAGAAACTGTGCCATGCACAGTAGAGGCTGTCTCCTTCCAGTTCTGACATATCCTCTAATGATGAAGAGGACGGCAGTTACAGGCAGAGATCAAGAACTCCCCCAAGCGAGACCTTCTCTTATGAAGACAAGCACCATCATAGATGAAAACACAAAGGCCTATCTAGTACGGGCTTGGGTAATGATGCCATGAGCAAGGCTCTGGATCAAATCTCTAAGTCAGCCTTCACGCATAAGATAGAAGGGGCTAGGCTACCTCGGCGGTTCCATCAGCCTACGGTCACCATTTATAATGGTCGAACAGACCCCGTAGAACATGTGAGCCAGTTTAATCAAAGAATAGCCGTCCACTCCAAGAACGAAACTTCGATGTGCAAGGTTTTCCCGTTCAGCCTAGGACCCGTAGCGATGAGGTGGTTCAACAACTTGAAAATGAACTCCATAAACTCTTATAAGTAGCTCACCTAAGCCTTTGGCTCTCACTTCATTATGAACAGCAGGGTTCCTCGGCCTTTAAGTTCATTGTTGTCATTATCTATGCGTGAGGGAGAAACTCTAAAAGCATACTCGGACAGATATTGAGAAATGTATAATGAGTTGGACGGCAACTTTGATAACGTCGCCATCAACACTTTTAAAAGTGGTCTCCTAACTGAGCACGGCTTGAGGAAATCCTTGACTGGCAAGCCTGTCACCAGTGTACGTAAGCTTATAGACCGAATTGACAAATACAAAAGAGTGGAAGAGGACCAGTTACAAGGGAAAGGAAATGAGAAGGTTATCCCTTAAAAGAGTAGGGATTTCAGGTCGGACCGATACAACAATGACCATCCAATGAGAGATTTTGCAGGACAATCCGGATCAACCAAATTCGTATTCAGAGAATCGGTACATCAAGTTTTGAAGAAAATTAAGAATGAGCCATTCTTCGAGTGGTCGAATAAGATGGCTAGAGACTCCATGAAGCGCAATCAGAGTCTATATTGTCGGTACCACCGGGACCACAAATATACTACAGAAGACTGCAGGAACCTTTGGAGCCACCTGGATCAGCTGGTCCTAAAAGGGAAACTGAGGCACCTCTTGCATCCTTCTAGTGGTCATCAAGGCCAGGTAGACCAGGAGCCCTAGAGAAAAACTTCCTTAAGACCACCCATAGGAACGATAAATGTAATCTTTGCTGCTCCGGGGAGGACGGGCTCATGCCCTTCTAGGGTGATGTTTGTAGCTCAGCTAATCGCCGATGACTCTGGCCCAGAGCCGAAAAGACCCAAAGTGTATCCTTATCCGGTTTTGAGTTTCTCTGAGAAAGACAAAATTGGAACCATCTAACCCCACGATGATGTGTTGGTAATCACTCTCCAGATTGAGAGCTACGACGTGAAAAGGGTAATGGTAGATGATGGTAGTGGAGTCGAGATCATGTACCCCGATCTCTATAAGGGGTTGAAGCTGAGACCAGAAGATTTGACGCCCTACAGCTCCCCCTTGATGAGTTTTGATGGGAAGATTGTCATGTCAAAAGGCCAGATTTGACGCCCTACAGTTTGCATAGGTAGTCTAATCTGGCCTGAAGATAGTGGAGGTTGACTTCATTATGGTGGATACTTACTCCTTTTACACTGCCATCGTGGCCAGACCTTAGCTTCATACCCTAGGAGCTGTTGCCTCCACCCTGCATCAGAAGGTCAAGTTCCCTTCTGAGGGCAGGGTCCTAGAAATTCGAGATTACCAAGCTACGGCAAGAGAGTGCCTAGTGGCCTCCATCTCACATCGTCCCAGAGTAGAGTCCTCAACCCTTGTTGAAGAAAGCTCATAGCAATCAAAGACCTCAGTATCGCCTATTAATGCACCAGTTGAGGAAGCAAAATGTGAGGATTTAGAAAAGGTGATCATTGGCAATGACCCGAAGAGGTTCTTCCAGGTGGGATCTCAACTGCCCCCTCGGGAAAAGGAGGGATTGATAAGGTCTAAGTATTGGTGTGTTCGCATGAGACGCTTATAATGCCCCAAGAATTTATCTGAACTTCATATGTCACCACTTAAATGTAAATCCATTAGCCACTCCTAAAAAACAACCACCTCGACACCCATCTAAGGAGCACGCCAATGCTATCAGGGACGAGGTGAGAAAGCTTAAGCAAGTAGGGGCTATCAAGGAGGTGTTCTACCCTGAGTGGTTGGCTAACACTATGGTTGTAAAGAAGAAGAGTGGGGAGTGGCGAATTTGTGTGGACTTCACAGACTTAAACAATGCGTGTCCAAAAGACTCATTCTCTATGCCTCGGATAGATTAATTAGTGGATGCAACTGTAGGCCATCCTCGGATGAGCTTCTTAGATGCCTTTCAAGGTTATCATCAAATACCACTAGCCCTAGGTGACCAAGAAAAAATAGTATTCGTGACTCCTATTGGAAATTACCACTACAAAATGATGCCATTTGGTTTGAAGAATGCAGGGTCTACCTATCAAAGGATGATGACTAGAATGTTTGAGCTACAGCTGGGAAAAAGTATTGAAATCTACATAGACGACATGGTGGTAAAAATTAAAGTGGTGTCTGAGCACGTGGGAGGCCTCGAAGTCATTTTTGACATCTTAAGGAAACGCAAACTATGTCTCAACGCCTTTAAGTGCTCATTTGGTGTCGGGTCTGGCAGATTTTGGGCTATATGGTAACTCATAAGGGAATTGAGGTGAGCCCAGATCAGATCAAAGTAATTCAAAATTTGCAATCTCTTCGGAACCCCAAAGAAGTCCAGAAACTCACTGGAATGATCGAAGCCTTGAATCAGTTTATTTACAGATTTGCAGATAGGTGCCAATCTTTTTACCTCCTGATGAACAAATGAAAAGGATTTGAATGGTCTGAGGACTGCTCTTTGGCCTTCCAACAACTTAAGGAATACCTATCTTGGCCACCCATCATGTCCAGCCCTAAGGCCGACGAGGTTTTGTTCGCCTACATTGCTATAAGCTTGGTGTTGATATGAATTGATGGTAGCATTTAACGGCAAGTCTATTATGTGAGTAAATCATTACATGAGGCTGAAGTGCGTTATTTACCATTGGAGAAGGCAATTTTGGCAGTAGTGCATGCCACGCAAAAACTCCTTCATTACTTCCAAGCACACACAGTTGTTGTTCTAACTCAACTACCACTTAAGTCTGTACTCCAAAGTGCTGATTACACAGGAAGAATTGCCATGTGGAGCACAGTTCTAGGAGTTTTCGATATCAAATACATGCCTTGGACCTCTGTCAAGGGCTAGGTCCTCGCTGATTTAATAGCTGAATTTGCCGAACCCTCGATAGAAATGGTAACAAAGGAGCGAAACATGGATGGAAAATTGGTTGGCACAATCTCCGCATAAGGACCCTCATGTTGGCAAGTGTATGTTAATGGCGCAACAAACCAAAAGGGGTCCGGGGTGGGGCTGGTTCTAATATCTCCTGAAAAGATTACCATAGAGAAATCATTAAGACTAGGGTTCTCGACCACAAACAATGAAGCCGAATATGAGACTTTATTGCAAGGAATGGTCATGGTATAGAAAATTGGGGGAAAGGCGGTGGAAGTGTTCTCAGACTCGAGATTGGTTGTGGGCCAAGTAAAGGGGGAGTTAGAGGCCAGAGATGTGAGTATGAGGGATTACTTGAGTCAGGTCAGGCGCTTGCAATCGGATTTTGAATTTTTCGACTTGTCACATGTCTCTAGGACTGGAAATACACACGCAAATTCATTGGCCACTCTTGCCACCTCCTCGACGCAAGGTTTACCTCGAATCATGGTTCAGATCCATCAAGTCAGAGTGGGTCCGAGCTGGATGGATCCTATAGTAAGTTTTTCTTAAAGATGATACACTACCTAAAGAGAAATCAAAAGCTAAGAAAATACGAAGAAAAGCTCCTTAGTTCTGGCTGTCCGAAGATCACAAGTTGTACAAGCGCTCTTATTCTGGGCCGTATTTGCTATGTATACATCCCAAAGCATCAGAATTATAACTCAAGAAGTTGCATGAAGGAATTTGTGGGAGTCACACAGGAGGAAAATCTTTGTCTCACAGAGCCATCACTCAAGAATATTAATGGCCGGGTATGCAGAAAGAAGCCCAAGAATATGTCAAGAAGTGTGATCAATGCCAAAGGTTTGCTCCAAACATCCACCAACCGAGAGGGGTCCTCAATCCTTTCTCTAGTCCTTGGCCGTTTGCTTAGTAGAACTTGGATATTGTAGGCCCTTTCCCTAAAGCGGAAGGAAATAAGAGATACCTATTGATTGGCACAAACTATTTCACCAAATGGGTTGAAGTCGAGCCCCTACCTAACATCAGAGATGTGGATGCTAAGAAGTTTATCTAGAAGAACATCGTTAGTCGATTTAGGGTCCCTCATACCCTTATCTTGGATAACGGCCTTTAATTTGATAGTAAGGCTTTCAGGAGATACTGTTGTGACCTGGGAATTACAAACAAGTATTCCACCCCGGCCTACCCCCAAGGAAATGGATAGGTTAAGGCTTTTAATAAGACCTTGGTCAATTGACTAAAAAGGAGGTTGGATGATGTAAAGGAAAGATGGGTGGAAGAACTATCACACATCCTGTGGACATATCGAACTACACCACGTCGATCAACAAGAGAGACTCCCTTTTCCATGACTTATGAGGCCAAGGCTATCATCCCTCTAGAAACTAGCTTCCCAACGCTAAGAATGAGTACCTTCACTCCGAGCAACAACGATGAACTGCTAGGAAAGAGTTTGGATTTAATTGAAGAGAGAAGAGAAAAAACAATGATCCAACTAGCCTATTACCAACAGAAACTCAAGTAAGGATATGATGCCAATGTGAAGCTATGGCCACTTGCACTAGAAGACTTGGTGTTGAGAAAAGTTTTGGGTAGTGCCAAGAACCCGGCCTGGGAAAAGCTGGGGCCCAACTAGGAAGGACCATATCGCATCACTTCAGTAGCAGGAATATGTGCATATTATTTAAAAGACTTAGATGAGAAAGCTGTACTCTGCCCATGGAATGTAAACAACCTAAGAAGGTATTATTATTAATGAAAGCAGTTTTGTTTGCGTTCTGACTTATTGTAATTACGTGTCACGTGGTTCACTACTATCTAAATATTAGACGAAACTAAGGTCTTGCATGGATCCTCGGACCACAAACCTTGGGGAAACTAATAACTTCTAGCAACTATCTAAGTATTAGACAGAATCAAGGTTTTGCATGGTTCCTCGAACCACAAACCTTGGGGAAACTAATAACTTCTGGCAACTATCTAAGTATTGGACAGAATTAAGGTCTTGCATGGATCTTCGGACCACAAACTTTAGGGAAACTAATAACTTCTAGCAACTATCTAAGTGTTAAATAGAACCAAGGTATTACATGGATCCTTAGACCACAAACCTTGAGGAAATTAACTACTTTAGACAATGAACCAAGTTTATAAAAAATGTACGTTTGCATGCCCTACCATAATGTATGAACCTAGAAGGTATGAGATCTACATTATAAACTTAAATTCTTTTGTGGCCCACCCAATAGAAGGCAAATTGCATTGCTGAAATTACTCAATTATCAATTAAAACCTAAGTTGAAATTTACATTGTGGACTTAGTATTTTTTGATTGTCTATTCAATGAAAGATGAGTCATACTACTAGGATTACTCAAATGTTAGTAAAAACACGAATCATATAAGCAAAGGGCCTTATCATTGAAAGAAGTGTGCACATTTCATTACAAAAAAGGCAGTTTCATTACAAAAATTCAAGTAAACCTAAAAAAAAAAAAAAAAAAAAAAAAAAAAAGGAAGAAAAAACAACAACAGCAACACAAATAAATAGAAACAACCTATTTCTTCAACTTTATAGTCAACTTGTCCTTAGAAGGCTGCTGAGAGGCTATGTTAGAGGCTTCAGAATCCTGGCTTAGGAGAACGACTTTAAGAGGCACAGCAAGGGAGGCCAAGACTAACTTCATTTTCTCAGGGGCCTTCTTCTCGGCAAGAGGAGCTTGAGGGTCAGCTGGAGGCTTCATCACATCCTAGGGTACTTCGTGATTAATGGTTTTCTCTTTCTCTAACACCCCAAGATGCTCAGTCTCCTCGGCAGGCTTGTCAAGGGGAGTAGGAGCATTGGTCGCACTGTCTTGACCTACCTCTATTGCTTCGAGGGCAGTATCGGCTTCAGAACTGGTAAGAGCAGACTCTCAGAGAGCAGGGGGTAATACACGTTCTCTGCTCTCCTAAGTTCAGATGAAGCCTCAACCCCAGCTTGGTTAAGGGCTTTAACTCAAACTTGGGAGCAGTAAAGCCTGCATATCCCTGTTACTTGGGCTTTGAGATTGGTCTCAATCTCAGCCACCCCTATCTCATAAGCTTCCTACTCGGCCCGCTCTTTAGTCTCCTCTGCCTGCTCCTTAACTTTCTCTGCCTCCGCTCGAGCTTTCGCTGCCTCGTCTCTAGCCTTCTCCATAGTGTCCTTGGCTTTCTCTACACCTTCTAATTTTTTCTTCAAGGACTCAATCTGCCCTTTGGCAACAGCCAATTGGTCCTCAGCCTTGCAAAGGAGTAGCCTTTGGTCTTCAGCTTGCTTCTGAGCGCCCTCTAAAGCCGAATCTGCACTCCTCCTCGCCTTCTCCTCGTCCTTCAGCTTGTTTCTTAGGTCCTTGGTTGATTGGTCGACAATGTTAAAGGCTTCTACAGTCGCAACACGCCTAGTCCTCTCATCTTCTACTTGTCTGCTGCAGCTGTTAGCCATCTCCTCTGCCCTAAATATGGCTTGAATAGCCTAAAAAAGAGAACAAATGTAAGGTAAACAGAGAACAAAAGCTAGCTAACTAAACTAAGTAAGTTGGAAACCCTACCATGCCCAAGTACCTCTTGAGGCTAAGGAAAACCTCCTGCCTCTTAAAGGATTGTAGCTCGGCCATGTCCAAGGGTAGTAATAGGGCCCTCTCCAAAGCGTCGGCCACATGGCTACCAGTGCCTTTTTAGAAGTCCCTGTTAGAAGCATTGTCCATCATGGGGCCCCCATCAAGCATTGGAGCCGGGAGCCAGGCCTAGGGCTCAGGCAGAGGATTAACCCTCTTCTCATATCCCCTGTGCTGAACTTTCTGTTGCTTAGCGGCTCGTTGGGCCTCCTCTTCCGACATGGGGCAAGACTTCTCAACCTCCATCACCTCCTTACCCTTTGACTCCCTTTTACGTTTGGGGTTGGAAGGCTTGGGTCTCAGCGATAATGTTGGCTTAGGAGGAGGAGGAGGAAATTTGGATGGAGTAGGAGGGAACTTACTCTAAGAAAGGGAAGGAGGTTTGTTCTAAGCTACTCGCCCTTATGTCTTCTTCCCCGGCTGGGACTCTATCAAGTCCAGCAAGTTTGTTTTTTGTCTCTTCTGTATTCCCATATCTTCTTCAAAAGGAGTTTCTTCCAAGGGGAAGTCTGCTTCAATACAGTTTAGGTCGCCGAGATCACCAGAAGGGGCCTCAGACAACTGAGCTTAGTTGAACACCTCAAATTCGTCATCGAACAAACCTAACTCGACGATTTCTTCTTCTTTCTCTATTTTTTCTTCCTTTTCCTTTACCTTGGGACGGGAAGAAGAAGAACCAACCAAGGGTACGCCCTCCAGAAGTGAAGCACCCTTAGGGAGTAAGAAACCCTCAACTGCGACACTGATCCTATGTAAAAGTGGATCGCGGGCCTTGATGACACACTTTAGCACTTGGAAAGTGCAAGAGATTGGCGTATATCCCAGTATCAGGTGAGCCACCCTGAGCTAATTATCGTCCTCATTCACAAACACTTTGGCCTTGAGGATGTTGTCTAAGCTCTCCCTGTTAACCAAACCAAAGTTTGGTTCAATGGTGCATTTATCTCCAGAACCATGAAAAGCAAAGGGTTAGTAGCCTAACAACACAAATAACGATAAGGCAGTGAACAAGTCCTACTCCTATCCCTAGAGCCCCACCTGGTTGCCCCTCTTCTGTCGGGTAAGGGATGCCATCATGCCACTCCCCAGACACGATCAGAAAATCTTTGTTTAACCCCTTGCTAGACTCGTGAAGGCACTGTATGAGCCTGATTTTAGGCTGCCTTGTTTTCAGGTAGTACCCCTTCCCCTTCAGGTGGTGAAGGTTGTAGACGCAATTCACATCATGATGGGTCAGCTGTACCCCCATTTTCTCGTTTAAGGCATCTACACACCCTAATATTCTAAAGACGTTTAGGACGTACTGAGTGGGGGCTAGCCTAACAAACCTAAGGTAATCCCTCATCACCGGCCCTAAAGGGATTCTCACGCCACCTTCTATGAAGGAGATCATGGGAATCACCACCTCACCCTCTTCCCTTCGAAAATGCCATTTGCCCTCTTTACAATATCTCAAGCCCACGTTGGGTGGAATCCTGTAGTCAGCCTTAAATTTTTCCATCCCTTCCTCAGACTCTACCAAACTCTTAAATCTACCCATCCCTAGGAAAAGTTCAAAGAAGCTAAAGAAAGTCGGGAAAAATAGGCGAAGGAAGAAAGACACAAAGAAAGGAAAGTAAAGAAAGTTTGAAAATTTTGGAAAAAACTTACAAGGATGAGGAAAGTGTTCTTAGACAGGCTTTTGAAGAGACACGAGTGAGTGAGAAATATTGGCAGATTCAACGTATGTGCGCAGGAGCTCTTGGATGCAAAGGTAATTTAGGAAAATTGATTTAAATGGGTATTTATACCCAAGTAGAAGTAGTAGCGGGAGTTTTCCCGCTCATGACTTAAAAAAAAAAAAAAAAAAATCTCTCCACCATTGGATTGCCATCGCACCGTAAAATGTGGGGGAGCAACCAGCCGTAGGAATTTAATGAGGGTGCACTCCAGATGCTGAAGCGTCAAGAACATGCCTTGGGCAGTTAAAAAGGCACTGACGCCGATAGAAGACAAGACGTGATAAGCCTAAGGTACACCCAAAGACATCAAAATCCTCCTTTCTGTCCGAGGTGCCAAACAGCAGAATTTTGAAGGGCTATTGTGGGGTCATAAAGCCCAGTGATATACATCCACCTTTTGTACTGGGCTTGAGGCCCATGCCAAGGCCCATAATCGCATATGAAGAAGACAGTGGTGATCATGGCAACCCAAGAAATCGTGTCGAGGACAACTCTGTCATCAGCTAGCCAAAGCTGAGGTAGAAGAAAAGTGATTTACCGGCAAAGACAATCTTCCAAAGCACTCTAACTAAATGCTGCCTCCATATTAAATGCTCCCCAACTAACACTCTGGCCGCATTAATATGGAAATGATACCTGAGTAGTGGCTTTTCAGACTCACAGCTACTACCTAAGAGCTTTGGGAGGAAGTTGATGTGACAAAGACCAATAACAGCAAATTTGACCTGTACGTGTATGGTAGAGATGAAGGAAGAAAGTAGTATATAAGGAAGAAGTAGCTCTAAGAAAAGGGATCAGAGATTTTACTAGAGAAAGCACTATAGCAATCTGAACAAACTTTGTAACCATTGTCACTGTCACTCAAGAAATAATAAGTTGAAGTTCCTTGGACTAGTGCCGAGGATTGAATTACTTGCCCAAGTCCATATTTGTTTTACTTATTCATTCTTTAAATCATCCCCAACTGTTGTTACACTCATCAAAGTCTAGTTCTTCTTCCCACTCTCTACAAATTTATTGTATTGGGCTTGCTGGGCTTGAATTCACTTATTCCTTAGGAATAGTGCTCAAATCCAGTCCCTACAATATGTTTTACATATCAGGAAAGAGTTTGATTATGATGTGAGTTTTATTTTTACCTTTCTTTTTTTTTTTTTTTTAAATTGTACTTTTGTTGAATTTTATTAATTTTTTAGATATATTTTTTAAGTGTTTTCGGTGTGTAGGGTAGAAAAAATTAGGTTTAAGAAAGTTTGTTTAAAACTAAAAGAATAATTTCTATATTTTATATATTTTATAATGATACACAAAATGTTATAAATCACTTTTATTAAAAAATAAATATTTTCACTAACTTACCTTTTGAATTCCTGGGAAAATTTGTTATGTTCACTAACTTACCTTTTGAATTCCTAGGAAAAATTGTTTTGTTTTCATTTTGATATGATAAAAATTATATATATATATATATATATATATTACATTTCTGATTTTTCCTATAATAAATAAAAATATGTTTATAAAATACATTATTCTTTATTAAATTAGTTCAAATTGCAAAAAATAAACTTAATGAGGTCACCCTAAAATAATTATCACGCACAACACACGAGACTATGACTAGTTTATTGTAACTGTAAGGACTCAGTTTGGATTGGACCCAGAGTATGAACGGGTTTTCAGTCCAACAAGCCCAAACAATAAATTTGTAGAGAATGAGATGAAGGTTTAGGCGCTGGCCGTGCTTCACCAAGCATGAACCTTTCTTCTTTTATATAAAAGAAAAATGCTTATAACTGTTCACAACCGGGGGATGCTCCTTGGCCCATGGCCGAGGAGCCCTTTTTCTTCTGGCCTTCTTCCCCCCCCCCCTCCCCTTCTTTACTTTACTCGCTTTTCTTATATAGTCTTCATTGTCCTATCCCATTCTTCCATCTGTTGATCATCTATTCGCCTTTCTTCTAATTGCCCATTCCATTAGAGGTCTTATCAGCACTCAAGTGATTCACTCTGATCAACGTTGCCCTGCTAAGGGGTTGTATCACCATTAATGCGGTCAGAGGGGTTAGGTGAATGCATTAAGTGTGGAGGTGACAGCTTGCCCTGGGCTTGTCCCTTCCAAAAATCATCCTTGGCATGTCGAGGACAAAGAGGTCCTCGATCTGGATCCGAAAAATAGGCTTTCCCCAATTTAGCCTCGGATGGTCAGTCTTCCTCGGCGTGGGCCTTGGGCCTACTACACGATGGGCTAAGGCTATCAGGCCCATGGACCCCACAATAGCCCCTCAAAACCCTGCCGCATGTTCCCTCAGACGGGGATGAGGGTTTTGATATCTACGGGCCCTCTAGACGCATCGCCCTACTTCGGTCCGCGATAATGCTGGCGACCTTTCGACTGCCCGATGTGCGTTTTTGGCATTTCAAGACTTAACGTGTGCCCACATTAAATTTTGGCGGCACCACGTCTCCCACTTTCAACGGTGTGATGGTAATCGTTCGGTGGAGATCTCCAGCTTTTATGGGCAGGCAGTTACATTTTGGGGGAACCTAAGGGGGAGTATAAGTACTTGTTTGAACTGCCTGGTTTTCTCATTTTTGCGCTTACGACCATTGATGTGTATGATTTGAATCTGGTTCAACTTGCGCACTACCTGAAGAGAATCGTCATATTTCTGTAAGTCTTCTTCTTCCGGGGACTCCAAATTTTTCTTGATTCTATTCCTTCTTTTCTTCTTTTAGAATCTTTAGTCGTCCTTGGGGAATGGGTAAGTTTAAGAAGTTGGTTGAGTCCGACGAGATGATGAACAAGTTCATTGTTGACTATGGAATACCCAATAATGTGAGTTTGAAGTACTGTGAAGAAGGGGAGTGGTACCTTAAGAGGAGAGAGGGTGAAGTCGTGATCCCGATAGTCGCTTTCGTAGAGGGAGGGATGAGAATCCCTATAAGGCCAGTGACTCTCAATTACCTTAGGCATTTCCGCCTGGCTCCTACCCAATGTGCCGTGAACGTATTTAGGATATTAGGGTGTGTAGATACTTTGAATGAGAAAATGGGGCTGAGACTAATTCACCATGATGTGAACTGGTGCTACAACCTTCATCATCTTAGGGGTAAGACGTACTATATGAAGACGAGGGACGATAGGTCCGACTCATCCAATGTCTTCCTGATTCTAATAAGGGGTTGACTCAAGATTTCCTTATAGTGTCGGGGGAGTGGCACAATGGCTTTCATTGCCTAACGGTAGAGGGGAAGCCAGGTAGGGTATCTGAAGTAGGGGTTTCAGTATTTTTATTTTTCATAACTGTATATTCGTTTTGGTTGATTAACCACAGGAGTTTCACTTTTCTTTTCGCAGATCTGCACGCTTTCGCACGTCATTTCCACTTGGTCAACAAAGCGGATTTGGAAACCGTTCTTAGGTCAGAACTTTTCCTGAATGAAGCTAATAACCAGGTTAGAGCTGCTCACAAAATCCTCGGATGCGACCCAGCTCAAAAATCATTCCCAGTCCCGAAGTACGTAATTAGAGCTCGTGACCCTCGGCTTACTCAGATTACCGTGGTGAAGGACGATTTTACATTTTTCGAGGGGTCTCACATACCTAAAGGCATTCCGCTAGCAGGCCCCTCCTCATCCCAACAAGTAACGATGGCCGAGGAAGGATGATCTAAGAAGGCGAGGGAGGTAGTTGAACTGAGCTCTTCTGAGGACAAATATAGTGTGTTCACCTAGTTGATCAGTCCAAGGATCCCTTTGGTGATCTAGGAGACCCTCATTTGTCCGAAGCCAACCTCCGGTCCCTAAGATTTGGTACTCAAGCTGAGATGGGTTTAAAAAGACAGCCCCAAACTAGTCTTCTTGATCTGCTCGAAGACGGTTCCAAGAAGGGTGCACCAGAAGAGTCGCAGCCCAAGCCCCTAACACCTCCGCCCTAGATACTAACTGTGCAAACCAGGTCATCCTCTGTCCACACAGTATCAGACCCTCAGACCAAGTCTTACGACCCGAAAAGGAAAAGACTTTCCAAGGGTAAGGAGCCAATGGATGAGAGTAAATCCTACTCCCCGCCCGAGGATGGTAAATCTCGCAGGCCTCCGAAACAACCGAAGCTCGTTGGTCAACGGAAAGGTAAGAAGATCGTCCAACAGTCTGAGGCCCAAGCCTGGCTGCCCGCTGCCATGCTCCATGATCAACCCCTGATGGATGACGCATCGATACGGGAGCCTCAAGGGGCTGAGGGAGCTCTCGTAGCCGATGCCCTAGAGAAGTCTCTCCTCCTTCCCACTGACATGGCCGAGCTAGAAAATATGAGTGGGTCAGAGGTTGCCCTTGAACTTAAAAAGTATCTGGGCATGGTAGGTCCTTTGGTACCTATTTACTTTATTCGAGCTTTGTTGCTTAGTACCCTCCCTTTTCTTTACGGAGTTACCTGTTTTTTATCGGCAGGCTATCCAGGCTCTTTTCAGGTTGGATGAGGAGATCGATGGCCAAAGCAGTGCCTTAGCACAAGAGCGTGACAAGTTCTTGAAAGCTGCCAGCACTCTCAAGAAATCTGAGGCCGACCTGAAAAAGGCGACCGAGGATCTAGAGGAGATATGAAGGGCCATGGACACTACTGTCTCCGACTTGGCCGTGGCCAGGAAGCAAGCCGAGGACCAAGCCACTCGCTTGCAAGACGTTGAGGGCCAGCTACAGACTGCCACAGAAAACAATGTCTATCTGAAGAAAAAGTTAACCGAGGCAATCCATAAGAAAGGTATTGTCGAGTATGCCAGGGACGAGGCTGTGAGAGCCAAAGACGAGGCGGTATTTGCAAAAATAGACACTAAGCGCTCTGTAGAACAGGCGGAGGAGAAGGCCTTCGCAGATGGGGTGGCTAAGACTGAAACCACTCTTCGGGCGCAAGTTCCTGCAGTGTGCAGGCATTACTATTCTCAGACCTGGCATGAAGCCCTCAACCAAGCAGGGGTTGATGCCTCATCCGACCTTAGGAGGGAGGACAAGGTATATTACCCTATTGCGATTCGTGAGACTGCTCCTGATGCTCCTGAGGAGGGGTTCTCATTACCAGCGACTGAGAGCCACAATAAGACCGCCGAAGATATACCTGCCGCTAACCAACCCCTCGAGGAAGTTGAACCCCCGAGGACGTTGGGGAGAGTTAGAACTGAGGGTCAAGAAATACCACAGGACGTGGCGAGGCCTCCTGCGGATCCTTCGAGACAAGGCCCTTAGGCACTGGTTAAAGCCTTTTGATCTGTTTGTCGAATTAATTTGCCTACTGAGTTTAAAGAGACTGGTGTATGACATAGGATAGTTTTGTTTACTTTCTCTTTCATTTCATTCTATTTCTTGCCTTAGTGGCGTTGTAAGGAGACTGTATATTTTCTGTTTGAACTAAATGCTCGATACCTTATTTCCAATTTGTGGATATTTTCTTTTACTTGCTTTTCTCTATTATTCTGCTCAATACTTGTATTCTGTTCTGGAGTTAGTCTTATGAGACCACCTGCTATTCTTCAAATATAAATCTAAGGACCGTATTATAGCTTGAATCTAGGTAACACTCTGGTTTTTCTATAGATAGTTATTTTCTCCAAAGGCTCAAGTTCCTGGACCATGCAAAACCTTGGTTTCGTTTAGTACCTAGGTTTAATGGTGTGAATAGTTTCACCATAGGCTTGGGTCCGAGGACCATGCAATGCCTTGGTTCTGTCTACCACTTCTATTTTTCTGTAAGTATCTAGTTTCCCCATAGGTTTAAGTCCGAGAACCATGCAATATCTTGGTTCTGTCTAGTACCCAAGTATAATGGTGTGAATAGTTTTACCATAGGCTTGGGTCCGAGGACCATGCAATGCCTTGGTTCTGTCTACCACTTCTATTTTTCTGTAAGTATCTAGTTTCCCCATAGGTTTAAGTCCGAGGACCATGCAATACCATGGTTCTGTCTAGTACCCACGTATAATGGTGTGAATAGTTTTACCATAGGCTTGGGTCCGAGGACCATGCAATGCCTTGGTTCTGTCTACCACTTCTATTTTTCTGTAAGTATCTAGTTTCCCCATAGGTTTAAGTCCGAGGACCATGCAATACCTTGGTTCTGTCTAGTACCCAGGTATAATGGTGTGAATAGTTTTACCATAGGCTTGGATCCGAGGACCATGCAATGCCTTGGTTCTGTCTACCACTTCTATTTTTCTATAAGTATCTAATTTCCCCATAGGTTTGAGTCCGAGGACCATACAATACCTTGGTTCTGTCTAGTACCCAAGTATAATGGTGTGAATAGTTTTACCATAGGCTTGGGTCCGAGGACCATGCAATGCCTTGATTCTGTCTACCACTTCTATTTTTCTGTAAGTATCTAGTTTCCCCATAGGTTTGAGTCCGAGGACCATGCAATACCTTGGTTCTGTCTAGTACCCAGGTATAATGGTGTGAGTAGTTTTACCCTACTTCTATTTTTCTGTAAGTATCTAATTTCCCTATAGGTTTGAGTCCGAGGACTATGCAATACCTTGGTTCTGTCTAGTACCCAGGTATAATGGTGTGAATAGTTTTACCATAGGCTTGGGTCCGAGGATCATGCAATGCCTTGGTTCTGTCTACCACTTTTATTTTTCTGTAAGTATTTAGTTTCCCCATAAGTTTGAGTCCGAGGACCATGTAATACCTTGGTTCTGTCTAGTACCCAGGTATAATGGTGTGAGTAGTTTTACCATAGGTTTGGGTCCGAGGACCATGCAATGCCTTGGTTCTGTCTACCACTTCTATTTTTCTGTATGGAGGGGTTTGTCTTCGGACTGCTTCACTGGAGACGATTCCATTTTGGGTTAGGTTATGACCTTACCCGTAGCGTTTTGTCCCGCCTTCTTTATTGCTTAGGTGGCACATTAAAAATCACATGACTTGCACATAATTTTTTGCTTAGGTGGCACATTATTTAAAGACGAAAATACCCTTTTCACACAACTAAAACCAAATGTTTATTTCTTTTTTTCTCTTCTTTTTTTCAGGTCTTTCTCTCTCTCACGTGCGTAAGGTCTTCCCCTCTCTCTCGCCTAGCAGCTTTTCTCCTCTAATCCCAACAAAATTGGACGCTTTCTAAGCACAGTAGTTGATGAACATTGTTTAAGAACAAAAGAAACACAGTTCCACTAAACTAGAAACCCAGTGCCAATTTGATTGAACAGAAACCTTGATTTTATTGTTAGCAGAGATTAAAAATCGAAAATTTATTGACACCCAGAATTGATAGTTTAGAATTAAATCCAAGAAAGATAAATACAAAAATTAATTAAGGAATCCTTGAGTTCAAGCTCGGAACTTCGACTGAAAACACATAAAACAAGAACATTGTTTAAGAATAAAAGAAACACAGTTCCACTAGACTAGGAATAGTCACTTTGATTGAATAGAAACTTTGACTTTATTATTAGCAGAAAAATAAAGCTCAAAAATTTATTAAAACCCAGAATTGATATTGTAGAATTAAATCCAAGAAAAATAAACACATGACTCAAATAATTTAATTAAATTCGAAACCTGGAATTGGGTTGGCAGCGAGTGGAAAGCACGCGCGGGTTTTGGGCAATATTCGTTGTTGGAGTTGAGATTGGGGGTTATTTGTTTTGAATGAATTCCATTGTACAGTGGCTTCTGAAACTGTTTGGATAACAGATTTTTCGGAGTGAAACGAAATCACAGTGAATTGGCTTTGCTTGGCTTGGTCGGACTGTGTGTTACCTGGAAAAAAAGAGAGAAATAAGCATTTGTTTTTAATTATTTGGGTGTTTTGGTCTTTAAATAAATGTGCCACCTAAGCAAAATATCATATGCAAGTCATGTAATTTTAATTTCTGTTTAACTTAACAGTAAAAGTGATGCTAGAGTGCAAAGTGTGATAAGTATGATAGTTTAGGATGCAAAGTGTGCATTCGAATAATTTATGGTGCAAAGTGTAATTTGGTGTATAGTTTAGGGTAAAAAAGTGTAATTTTCCCTAGAATTATAGAAGAAGTGACTTTTTAGGATCTAATGATTCTAATATTGGATTTAACAGGAAAATATTTCGTTTATACTATTATTTCATTGCTTCTCTCTGGAGGGAAATTTTTTTTTACCTTAAGAAGTATTAACATGTGTGTAATACAAGATACGATAGCACAATCATTCTTGAAAAATTAAGATATTTTAAGACGGTGATGTAACAATTAATCAATATGTTTTTGCGTATATGTTTTCTTAGTTTTAAGTTATTTTATTTTAACTTTTAAGTTTTTAAAGTTAATAAAAGCTATCAAAATCTTTAAAATTATATCTATGATAGTAAAATAAAATATTACATATTTTTTCTTCCGAACATGCTGAGAACACACATATAAGAATATTCGTAACTTTTCTAATATCCAACATGAACACACCAGAGATTTTAAAGTTTCAGTACATTTTATCAAAATATGTCACATCATTCCACTTATTAGATTTTCTCTTACTTTTTCTTTTGGTTGGGTAACTACCAAATCTTGGCCTTGCTACAAAGGTGAAAGCTCTAATTAATTCATAAACCTATTTACTAAAGACCAATATGTCTTGTTAGACTTTAGTTTTTTCTTTTTACTGAAAGTGTGCTAAAATATACTTGTATCTTCAAAATGTTAAAAAAAAAATGTGAGAAAAAAAATAAAGTTTTTTAAAAATCTGTACATAAAAGCTAAAAAAATTAAAAGTTCAAAGCTGAACTTATAAATTAATGCCAAACAGATACTATGGTCTACTAATTATTAGGTTTAATTGTTTGTTGGGAATAGTGTTTACTCAAAATAGATTGAGGGACACATATAGACTATATATTGCAAAAATTATATGAGAAATCCCTAGGTTCACTCACCTATCCTGTTGATCAATCATTATGTGTTGCAAGTGGGTATAGAAATTTTTAACATTTTTCTGACGTGCCTAATTTGTTTACCTAGATTAGGTCTTTGAATCTTTCAACTAGAATACATATACAAGATTTTTTTTTTTTTTTTTCCTTTTCTCGGGCATATCTAACCAATCCACTTGCTTTATTGCTCTTGCTTTCATTTTTAATTAGCATGGGTGAAGTTCGAGTTAGCCATCCCGTTCATCATGCTAGAGCTAGGGTCACTTAAAACAGCTCAGGGAATTGACCCTAGAGGACATATGTACTAAAAATAATCTCTTAATTTCTAGTTGTTGCATTTGGATTTAACAATTTTGTCAGGGTTTGATTTTGTTTGATTTTATCCTTCAAGTTCATATGAGTTAACGAGTCCAAATCCCCGGTTTTTTTTTTTTGTTTTTTCAAGTTTATATAGTACTATAAAAAGTTAGCTTGAAATATATCCAAATTGATCAATAGTTTTGTAGCTTAATGATATTATTTCTTAAGAGCTTTGTAGCTCAATTAACACCTCTTAGTGTTTCCATTCCAATGGAATTGTCAATGGTTCATATTCCTCATCCCATTGTAACTAACATTGTTTGAAACCAGGTTAAATCCTTCCTCCCTACTTATCCTAACAATTGACTTAGAAAAAAATAAAAAATAAAAAATTCCCAAACTGAGAGACACTTTTTGCATTAGGCTTAGATGCAAAAATTCCTTGTGAGATTTGGGTTAGTTGAAAGAACTTCCTTAGGTTTCTATTATTCCTTATAATCACCTAATGTTTCCATATCTGCCAAATTGATCCATAGGCCCACTCTTGGACTGTAGGGGGCAATGACCACCCCCCCCCCCCCCCCAATTTTTTTTTTTTTTTTATTTTAAAATTATTAGTACATATGTAGGTATTAATTTTAGAAATTTTATTCTATAAAATTACACTTTTTCCTCTTTAACAATATCATTAATTTTTTTAGAGTAATGCTATAGTAACAAACTTTTCTACAATATTTTTACAAACCATTAAGGTAGCAAATTCTTACTAGTTCGCATATGGGACTACCACTTACATAACTTTTTTACATAACAATAACTACTAACCACATCAACAATTTATAAAAATATTTGTAACTCTAGCATTTTCATCATTTTAAAGGCTATAAAAATTTATAGATCTAAAATCTAAAACAAAATATACAAGCCTAGAAAATTAGCCCAGATATAAAAAGTATAAATAGCAAAAAAAAAAATTAAGCCCAAACAATCAATTTTACTCAAAACAAACAACTTGGCCCTTAAACTTTTTTTTTTTTTTTTTTAAACAAACTAATTTTGTCTTTACCAGGTACACAACAAAGAATTTAAAAAAAAAAAAAAAAACCATCATGGCTAAACAGCAAATCTAGAGGCCAGAACCGCAACCTGCACTCAATAGCAAAGCCGCCCCCTAATTCCAAGTCCTAGCTCCGTCCATATCCATATGTAGGACTAACTTCTGTTAGGTCTTATGAATAAAAACATGTAATTATCACATGACTAGTGACTCAAATTAATTGGTGAGATTTCTTAATATGGTCACATGATGATCATGTAATTTTTTGTCCATAAGAGTTAACAAAATTTAGTTTAGGATCAATTTAGTTATATGAAAACCTCAAAAAGATATAAAGAATTATTAAAAATTTTAAATCCAAAAGGAGGTGTCTTTGCATTTTGACCTTTTGCATGGTCTCCCTACAAGTTTTATTGCATTGTGTCCTACAAGTTTTAATAAAAAGGGATCGTTTTTAGTTTTTGTTTAATTAATAAAGATTATATTTTATTCCAAAATTTTTGTGTGGTTTTTATTTTTATTTTTATTATTATTTTGTTTTCGTCCTGTAATAATATAAGGAGTAAGTTTTACACTTCATTTGCCCATAAGAGCCTGTTTGGATTAAGGGGGGAGGGAGGGAGAGTGGAGAAGAGTAGAGTAGAATTGGTTGAAAATAGGCTAATTTTGTGCTAATTCCACTCTACTCTCTCTCCCTTCTCCTCGATCCAAATGGAACATAAGAGTTAATGAAAGTTAGTTCTAGGATTAATTTAGTATATAACAACTTCAAAAAATATAAAGAATAATTAAAAATTAAAAATCCAAGCTTTTTTGCTTTGTGTCCTACAAGTTTTAATAAAAAGGGATCGTTTTTAGTTTTTTTTTTAATTACTAAAGATTTTATTTTAGTCCTTCTTCTTTTTCTATATATATATATATATATATTTTATTTTTTTTTTCTTTTCTGTCCCTTAATAATATGGGGAGTACCTTTATACACTTTGCTTGTTTTTTCTTTTCATTTTCTCGGTAAAACGACAATCTTAATTACACTTCAACTTTTATCTAAAAATTGAAGTAAAAGAAAAATATTTTCGGTAGGGGGGCGAGACTGTGGGGGACATGCAAAATAATTAAGGGAGGAAAACAGTGAAATAAAGGAATGTGATAAGAGATAGACTTGGGCAAAAAAATATTATTAAATATAAAACATTAATAAAGTGGAAATTTACTTTTTCTTGTTATTTATACCAAGATATTGCACTGTTAAAAAATATATTATTATTGTCTTAGAAGTTGACAAAAGAACCATAACAATATAATTATGCCCCTTTTGGTAATTTAAACTCCAAATATAAATTTTAGAATAATTTTATCCAAATGTATACTTGACGGAAACAACACTTTTTTCTTTTAATACACATTTTAACAATACTAAGGATCCAATTAGTTGAGATGGAAAAGTGGTATGATAGAAAATAGAGATATTTGAAAAGTAGGGATATATAAGAAGTTTTAGTTTTTTCTTAGTGTGTTTGGGTGGGGATGAAAAAATAAAAGGATATAAAACTCATTTATTTTATTGAGAAAATAATGAGATAATTAAAAAAAATTGTATAAATTTACTATTGTATTCCTATTAAATGAAACAAAAGGTAGCGACATTATATTTTTATTGAAATTTGTGTATGTCACTGTCAGGAAAAGAAAAAGGTGAGAACAAGAAAAACCCAAAACGTATGAGTAAAAAAAAAAAAAAAAACCGAATGAGAACTTAAGAAAAAGACAAAATGGCAAAGAAGAAAAAGAGAAAAAAATATTGTTGGTAGGACTTTTTCGTCCACACCCACCACCCACGAGCTTTTGCTCCTTTTCTTTTCATTTTGGAGAAATTGCATTTTAGTGGGTCTTACTTGGATCCTACCAAAATCTTTGTAAGGGCAACAATGATATTTAATTTTTATCTAATTACTTTTTTAAATACATCTTTCAATAGATTTTTTATCATTTTTTTATTTCATTTAAATATTATTTATTCTTTTTTTAACAACTATATTTTTCAATGAGAAGTATTACGTCCATAACATTTTTCGCAATATTTTTCAATTAAGATTTTTTTATTTTTTTATTATTTTTCCTTTCTTTCATTTCATTTTCATCCATACATTTCAATTTTTTTTTTCTTGTTTTTCTCCTCCACACACGTGTCTAGTGTCCTATCTCTATCTCCCCCCCCCCCCCCCTCTTCTTTTATTTTCATTTTCTCCCTCGTTCAAGAACATTCCAGGGAATCTAGCTCTCATTCTCTCTTTCTTTCTCTAGCTCTCTCTTTTTCTTTTCTTTTTTTTTTCTTGATTCTAGAACATTCACTAGCTCTCTCTACGATAAGAAAAGAAAGAGAGAAAGAACAAGAGAGATGGGTCACTGTGTCATCACTCATCTTCATTCCCAACGCAGTCCAGATGGGTCAGATGGTTTTTGTCTTCT
This sequence comes from Quercus variabilis, assembly GCA_030445155.1. NCBI lineage: Eukaryota > Viridiplantae > Streptophyta > Magnoliopsida > Fagales > Fagaceae > Quercus > Quercus variabilis. The sequence goes on along the minus strand of CP129446.1, from coordinate 84,262,034 downwards.
GTCTTCTTCTTCTTTTTTTTTTTCTTCTTTTTTTTTTTTTTTTGTTGCTTTTATCGTTATGATTTGATTAATTTTAAAATTGTGTTTTTGAGTTTAGAGATGTTTGAGAGAAAGATTGTTGTGTCTGTAGCTGTGAGAGGAGAGAGAGAGAATTGTTTTTTTTTTTTTATTGAGATGTATGAATTTTTTAATTAGAAAAATTCATTTGGAGTTGCTACAGTGTTCTCTAGATCAAGAGAACAACTGTAACAACTTTAAAAAAAAATTTGGAAAAGTTTTGCATATAGAGAATCGGTTGGAGCTAGTTTTTTGGGCTTACTCTCCAAAATATAGATTTAGCTAATCAATTGGAGATGCTCTAATTCTATTTTCCGACCAAACAACTCATAAAAACCCTTTTTCTCTCCCCATTTTATATTCCTCCAATTTTCACTTCAACCAAACAAACCTTAAATGTGATTTTTATATTAATGCTTTCAAAGAATCAAAAGGCACTTTTAAAAACAACTACCCAAATGGAGAGTGGAGCTTAAAAAATATTTGAAGGACCAAAATCAAATGTTTTGAAATTGAGGGATCAATATTGAATGTCCCTAAATTTGATGAACCAAAAAATGCATTTTACCTTCCCCTACCTCTCTATCTTCTCCAGTTCTTCTTCCTCTCCACTATATAGTCTATACCACCACAGCTCCCATTGGTCGCAGCTACGAACCATCACACAAAATCCGGTCATGCACCAAAACTGGCCAATAATAGCCCACACCAAAATCAAATCTCTCACCCAAAACTCAACCAAAGCCAACACTTCACTACACAACCTTATTGATCACATCCAGCGGCGAAAATAGCCAAATACCATATTTTGACAAAATTTGTGGCAAATTAGCACTATTTTGGAAATATTTAGCAATCTACCACTTTTTTAGTACTCAAGTTTCACAAAATCGAATTCTAAATAGTACTTAAGTTCAGTGAACTCGAGTTCCTAAGTGAGTTGCTAGCATGACACTGCTGACCTGGAATTTGTATAATTAAAAAAGTAATGTAGTACTCAATAATATGGAAATTGAGTACTTCTTTACAATACTCAATCTTACTGATATCGAGTACCTTGTTTTTTTTTTTTTTTCTACTTTTTGTTTCATAGTGATAGACTGGTTCCCACCAACTCTGCTAAAACTTCCAAGCAAGTGATGAAATGTAAACAAACAGCAAACCCTTTCTTTCTATGGCGGCTTCAGGAATTTTTTCCAGAGTGTTCCTCAAGAAGCATAAATTACACAATCCTATAAAAAGAAAAATTTATATATTAACAATAACAACCAAAAAACACGCAAATTCATAAAGTTTTACAACATAAAGCTTATGGAGTTCAGTTGTAGTTGTTGTTAGTGTTGCTAAACAGGGATGGACGGTGATGGCTGGGGAGAGTAAGTGAGTTTCTTATTTCATTTTAGCCTTTAGGTTTGATTTAGTTTTAATTTAAATTGTTTAATGATCTGTGAATCCACAAGGCACTGAGGCAGTGGAGATTTTTTTTTTATTTTTTTTTTATAAATATTTATTGAATTAAAAACGTAATCGTGTTGGTGTTGGAGTAGTGATAGTCTTAGTATGAGATGAGATTGATCTTGTACTGGGCTTTTCTATTGGCATTTGGTTTGGGCCTTGTTAGTGGTTTTATTTATTTATTTATTTATTTTCAGATTTTCGTTCAATTTTTTTTCCGGGGGGGGGGGGGGGGGGGGTTCATGGTTTTATAAACCAATACGGTGAAAGAACTGGAAAAGGGACTAGTTATTGGTTTTTTGGTCAGCCCAAGATCCGACTGATGGTCAAACCGGTGACATCATAAATAATATAATGAATAAAATTTTAAATTATATAAATAAAAATATAATAAGTTTATTACTAATAACATGATAGCAAAATGTTAAAACATAGTATTTAGTGACACTTTTCATGTAAATTTAATCAAATTTCCTTAGAATGGACAATCACATGTTTAATTATAATCATAAAAATAAAAGGCTTATTATATATATATATATATAGAGAGAGAGAGAGAGAGAGAGAGAGAGAGAGAGAATGAATTAATTGATGTTATATAAAAATGAACTTTTTAAGTTTATTCACTTAATTAACTAAAACTACTATTTTTTTTTTCTAATCAAAATTATCGAAAAAAGAAAAAAGAAAAGTAGTTGTACAATGAAAAAAGCTAAATTTACATGACTTTGACCAATTAGTTGTATAATATATATTATAATGTTTTTAAGGAAAAGTAATCGTACAATGATAGTGTGTCAGGTAAAGCAAAAACTAAGTGCCGGTTTGGATAACACTGAAAGTTGCGTTGCGTTTTCAGAATTCACGTTTCGGGACTTTTTTCTCTTTTTTCAGTGAATGAACAGTGAAATCACTGTGCATGAGACAATTATTACTGTTCACGCACTATAGTGCACTGTTCACGCACTATAGCAATACTGTTCACTCATTAAAAAAATATTAAAAATGGATCCCACAATACTATTCATACATTTAAAAATTATTTTACTGCAGTATTTTCAGCAATAATCAGTTTTCAGCTACAATAAGCAACAATAGGTTGTATCCAAATGGACCTTAAAAGTAAAGCCGTAGTAGAGACTTAAAAGAATAATATAAAAGCATGTGGTTCTTTTTGCTTGAAAAACCCTAATATATTATTAAGTTGCTCAAATTATGGACCAAAATTTAATTTTATTGGCATAAAAAAAATTTAGGGTGTTCCCAAAATCTTTTTTAAAGGTAGATAAATATAAAATTTTAAATTATTATGTGTATATATATATATATATATTTTAGGTTAGGGTGGTCCCAGCCATAAGGTGGTGCCGCCCCTGCTTTCTTTTCACCTTTTTGTCCATCCATCCCACTCCCACACGACAATTGACTTTTCAAAGTCATTATTAGAATTATTAAAAACTCTTTTCTCTTTTCTCTTTCTTTACATTGCAGTTAGCAGCTTCATTTTTAAGTCACCCTGAGCTTAAAAATGGCCGTTGCTTCATTTTTTTTTTTTAATATATGTTTTCTATCTTAGCATCTCCATTTTTAGAACCAAAATCCAATTTTACTCTGTCTAAGAGAGAGTTAGAGAACTTGCTGTCTTTTTGTTTGTTTGTTTGAAGCTCCCTGCTACCTACTACTACTATTCAACTCTTCCCTTCAAACAGGTATTTCAAAACCCAGTTATTCCAACTTTCATTTCTTTTCTTTTCTTTTCTTTTTCTTTTTATTTTTTTGAAAAAATCTTCTTTTTCATTTACATTTACATTTCATCACTTGCTTGGAAATTTAAGCAGAGTTGGTGGGAACCAATCTTCTACTACCAAAAAAAAAAAAAAAAAACAAGGTACTTGAATTCTTTAGGATTGAGTACTATAAAGAAGTACTCAATTTCCATAATTTCGAGTACCACATTACTTTTTTAGTCACACAGATTTCAAGTCAGCAGTGCCACGCTGGCGACTCACCTAGAAACTTGGGTTGACTGAACTCGAGTACTATTTAGACTCGATTTTGTGAAACTCGAGTATTAAAAAAGTGATAGATTGCTAAATATTTCCAAAATAGTGCTAGTTCGTCATAAATTTTGCCAAAACGTGGAATTTGGCTATATATATTATTTTGTAAGGATTTTGACTTTATTATTAATTTATAGGGTAATTATAGGTTTACATTATACTTGCAATGTAAATCTTACATTATAGGCTAAATAAATGTAAAAAGAATATACCTAATGTTAAGGGAATTAGTTTGAGACATATTTTAAGAAACTTTTTATGGGAAAAGAGAAAACCATGTGTTATAAAAACTTTCCTAAAATAATCTATTACCAAATGCCCTAAGGGCGCTTATCAACAAGACTTATATATATATATATATATATATATATTTGGTAGCTATTGGAGGAATGGAAAATGCCAAAATATATATATATATATATATATATATATATATATTTGGTAGCTATTGGAGGAATGCAAAATGCTAAAATAGCAAGGACTTACAAACATATGAGACACTTCCAAATAAACAAAATGAAATATAAGAATGATGAAAACAATCTTGAAAGTGGATTTCATGTAAGGATCACCCAATTTGTTTATTATTTCTTTTGGAAGAGGAACATTGAATAAATCAAGTATTGATCACTCATTTGTTTTTTTCCCAATAAATATATCCTCAAAATTAGCTCATGTGCTTCTTCTGCTTCAAAAAAATAGCTCATGTGCTTCTCATACACTTTATGTAAAGCAGGCTCAGTATTGCTGAAAGCCACACAAACTCTCTCTGTAAACTTCTAGACGGAGAAATTGAATAATGGAGAAACGGGTGGCGATCATTGGGGCCGGAACGAGTGGCCTTCTTGCTTGCAAATACATATTGGAGAAGGGCTTTAACCCCATTGTTTTTGAAGCTAAAGAGGGCGTAGGAGGACTATGGAATCATACTATAGAGTCCACCAAACTCCAAAATTCCAAAAAATCTTACCAATTTACAGATTTCCCATGGCCTGCTTCAGTGCAAGAAGTACGTCCTACTCACACTCAAGTGCTGGAGTATCTTAAATCCTATGCTCAGCACTTTGGCATCATTCCTTACATCAAATTCAACTCCAAAGTCATTGATATAGACTATGTTGGAGAGCCTTCTGAAGAGATGGAGTCATGGGATCTATGGGGAGGAACTAGCAAGCCTTTTTGCTCTAAAGGGAAATGGCACATTGTCGTGCAAGATACCAAATGTTGCTCCACAGAGGTAGTTATCATTTATGTTGGTACTTGCTGTCTAGGACCGTGTAAGGCATTGTTATTTGTTAGAGTTATGGTTAAATTATTAGTGCAGCGTCTATTGCACATAAAGTACACGATTCAGTTTTTGAAATGAAATCATGTCTTGAAGTCACAATTTCAGTTCAAAAAATAATGTGTATTGTGTGTGCAACAAAACGTGTAAAAGAGAAACCTTACCCAAATGATTAATTATGATTAAAAATGTGAGGGAGAGTGTACAAGATGTGTTGGAACCCATTTATATGTGTGGGAGAGTGTTATAATTATGATTAAAAAAAAAAAAAAAAAAACTTATTGGCACTATGTGCAGTGTTTCCAACGGAAATATTTAGGGTTTAAATCCCCTATTCCCTAGCTATGATGTACCACAAGTCTTAAGACGTGGTCATTTATCAGACCTATCCATGTAGGAAGTAATTCATCTAAGAGATCTTAGAACACAGGCAAACTACTTGTCTTCTCAAAACCAATTACAGTTCTTTCAAGAAATGTAAGCTAATATTTGCCCACTTCATTCAATCTTTATATGTATTATGCAGTATGCAGTTTGCAGTTTGATACTAATGGCATGCTCCATTGCCACGGTCAATAACACACCTAATGCAAAATCATACTCAAAATGATGTATAATCCTAATTTTAGTATCTATAGAATTGATCAGGACCAAATACTAACCAAAAGATAAGAAAGAATTCATTCTTGAATACATAGACTCTGAGCTTATGTTTTATTCGGCCAGGTTCACCAAGTTGAGTTTGTGGTTCTTTGTATTGGACGATTCAGTGGTGTCCCAAACATACCCGAGTTCCCTCCAGATCAAGGCCCTGAAATGTTCGAAGGTAAGGTGATCCATTCCATGGACTACTCTGAAATGGGCAGCGCCAGTGCAGCAGAATTGATCAGAAGTAAGAGAATTGTAATCATTGGTTCACTGAAATCTGCGGTGGACATTGCAGCAGAATGTGCAAATGCAAATGGTAAGGAAAATTTATATAAGAATATCATGTAGAGGCAACTTCAAGGAATAAGGACTCCCCAGCTCAAAATTTTTAATTGAGCTTATCATTTGAATACCGGCACAAAGTAGATGTTTTGATTCTATAGTTTTCATGCGAAGTTCAGAATACTCCAGTAGTTGTCTCTCAAAAATGCTAATGATTCTCAACATGTCCTTTTTTCACATTGGCCTCTAATTTTCACTTTCTAATTAGGTGTCTACTTGGTATAACTTATTGTTCAACTTTTTGAAAATGAGGTTGTTAGAAAAGTTGTACCTAAGTGAAGTTAAAAAAAGCTATACTATGAAAAGTCGCTGTTAAGCCTGCTCATAGATATCTTTATCTCTTTTAATATAGGAGTTCAGTACCCTTGCACAATGATTCAAAGGACTGCACATTGGTTGCTCCCCAGTGGCACTTTCTGGGGAGTAAGCCTTGGCTTCTTGTACTGCAATCGTTTTTCGGAGCTTCTGGTTCATAAGCCTGGTGAACCATTCCTACTCAAGTTTTTGGCTACCATGCTTTCACCCCTGGTATTCTTTGTCTTATCCTTTGAATGTGCATGTTTTTAAACAAATATTTGTACGATGCTGAAGGTTTATTTTCAGAGATGGGGAGTCTCAAAATTTGCTGAGAGCTATCTTAGATGGAAACTCCCATTGAAGAAACATGGACAGATACCAAAACACAGCTTTTTTCAAGATCTCTCTTCATGTCAGGTTGGATTTTTGCCCGAAAATTTTTATGACAAAGTGGAAGGAGGAAGCATTGTTTTAAAAAAATCACAGAGCTTTAGCTTCTGTAAAGAAGGTCTGATCATTAATGGAGAACCTCAGCTGATAAAAGCAGATCTTGTAATTCTAGCCACAGGATACAAAGGTGACCAAAAGCTAAAGAAAATGTTCAAATCTCAAATCTTCCAGAAGTACATTGTTGGTTCAGAAAGCTCAATAGTTCCCCTCTACAGGTTTGACAGCTTATTAAAGTTAGGCTAAATTGCATATTTAGTTCTCAATTTTTAATATTTATCTCAAAAATCATCTTTGTACTTTAAAATATTCCCACTTCCCCCATGCTTTTAAAAAATATTCAAAGAGATCCTTATCGTCATTTGATGGATGGAAAATGAAGTGGCAAATGGAATTTAGGCCATGTCATGGGTCTACGCCACCTAAATGACCTTGATTTCATGAATTCTGTTTTCTATGTCAATATTTTCCATTAATTAGATGACGATAAGGACCCCTTTGAAATAATTTAAAATATATGAGCGATTTTAAAATAATGGTCAGAGGTAGTTATCTTTATAATCTTCTTGACAGATAAAAGCTTACCTTAGACCATTCAGCGTTGCATCATTCTGACTCATTTTATATATGCTTTCTTTATTAAACTGCAGACAGATTATTCATCCTCGAATTCCACAACTAGCCATAATAGGATATGCAGAGGGTTTCTCCAATTTGTGTACCTCTGAAATTAGATGTCAATGGCTAGCACATTTGCTTGATGGGAACTTTGAATTGCCTAGTATAAGAGAGATGGAAAAGGATGTCATAATGTGGGAAAATAACATGAAGCAATATGCTGGAAGGTATTTCCAGAGGTCATGTATTGGGAACATTAATATTTGGTACAATGATCAATTGTGCAAAGACATGGGAACTAAGCATAAAAGAAAGAAGGGAATATTTGCAGAGTATTTTCAACCATATGGACCAACAGATTATGCAGGTCTCACCAGTTTGGACCAACAGCGAGGAATGAAGATCGACTAACAGGAAATGATTGCACAAGTTTGTTTATTGAGTCTTGTTCTCTCCTCCCATTCTTCAAAATTCAAATAATATCAGAAAAAACAGAGACATGATTGCAAAGCAGCTACAGTCTTTTTCCTTTTTAAAGATGTTTCCTGAACAATGCGAAGTTTAGTGTACTTCTGGAAATGGAATGCACCTAATTATTTATATATATATATATATATATATTAATAATTTGATAATTAAACCATGGATAGAGATTTGAAAAATGGTTCTCCTCATGCAAGAGAGCATGTAACTGTAAGATGTAACGCTACTTAGATAAAGACTTTTGTCACCTAATTATAGTGGTTAAAATTATCTTTATTATAATTTACATATGAATTTTGTATTTCTATATTTTGTTTTGTATTGATTTTTGTAATTTCTTTTTATTGTAACCAACTGCAGACCCAATTGGAAAAATTGGACGATTGCTTTTTTATTAAGTGAAAAATGAAAATAGTAAACAAGCCCATAAGTGTTAGTCACTTAGTCTTAGTTCCAAGCCCTTCTTAAAATGATGTGATTATTTTCTAACAAAAAATAGTTGATACAATATACTAAAATTTTAAAGGCAAAAACCACATTTTCGTCCCTACATATTTACGGGATTCCACTTTGGTCTCTAACTTTTTTTTCCACTGCTTTTAGTCCTTATCCTAGAAAACGTGTCTCATTTTTGTCCCTTCCGTTACATCAGAGACAGAAATTGCATAAGTGGCAAACAGAATGCACTGTTGGCACACGAAAAGCTCACGTGGCCATTAAAATAATAATAAAAAATATTATTCGGCATTAAAAAATGCCACCTCAGCATCTAAATTAAAAAAATTAATTTATTAATTTTAACTAAATTAAAAACTAAAAATTATATAAATTGAGATCTAAGTGTGTTTTTAACAAGAACAACAAGAACACAAACTTAGATCTAAGAACACAAAATTAAAATCAAAAATAAAAATCCCAGAAAATAAAAGCATAAAATTAAACTATAAATCCACATCAAATTAAACATGAACAAGAAATTAAACTTGAAAACAAAATTTAAAACCCAGAAAATTAAAGCCTTAGAGTGAAAACCCAGAATTAGAATTCTTGCTGTGGGTACCCGAGGCCCGAGGAAGAAGTGGAAAGGTCAAAGTACTGAGTTGAAGCCCGAAGAGGAGTAAGGAGGGGTAATGGAGATAATCAGGGCACAACACCAAACTGGGGTCGAGCAATAACCCGAGGAGTTTTGGCACCCGAAGAGGAAGATAGGCCGGCCTAAACATCAACCGACGAGCTACAGGTCGAGCTGTCGAGTAAATAGCAATAGAGGTCAATGGCAAACAAGCAGTTTCCAGATGGGAGCTACCTATCCCATCCGCATTAAATGACATACTCTAGCTTTACCAAACACATTAAATGAGAAGGTGACTTGAACAGCGTTGGCCACAACTTTCTCAGCTACCGCCGCCCTCTATTTCAGAGATGTCAGAAGACAGGTGTTGGAAGGGAGGATGAATGCCCAATAGAGATGGACGGAGTGGATGCAATGGGGAAGGCCATAAAAGGAGGAAGCTGGACATTGGGGAGAGGGTCGAAAAAAGTGAGAGAAACACCTAATAATAGATAATATAAAAAATAGAAAATAAAAAGGGGCTCCTTTGGAGATAAAGAGCTCTCAAGGAAAATCCACACTTGCTGTGCTATCCCATCTCTCATACATTCTATTGGTTTGGACCAAGTTCAATCAACTCAGTTTATCATTCAAAAAAGGCTACTATGCGAACAAATTGCTGGTCCTTACAATTGGTGCCGTCTGTGGGGAATAGCAAGCGCCCGTGGATTTGCCCTGAGAATTGATGGCTAACGAGGGGCAGAGCGAGGAAGAGTCGGTAGGTTCACATAAGGAGAACCCCTTTGTTAACTTGGAACGTAGGAGAGATAGGCAGCAGGCCCCCAGCACTGTGGTAGGGTCGCATCAAGCTAAACGTACTAAGCATAATCAACCCAAGCCCAAGGATCGAGCCTCACTCAAACAAGAAACATGGGCATTACAACAAGAGGTAGATCGTCTGCGAAGGAAACTGAGACAAAGAGACCATGATAGGAGGAGCCCGTCTGCCTCATTAAGGGAGGACTTAAGAGAGAGCTAGGACCCATCATATCGACGCAGGTCTAGAACCCTGCCCAGTGAAACCTTCTCAGCCTCCTCATGCGAGGATAAGCTGGAAAGGGGCCACCCCAGACATGAGAATGGGCCTTCTCATTGTACAAGGAGGAACGATGTAAAGCTCAATGACAAATCTCTAAGTCCCCTTTTTCTAGGAGGATTAACAAGCTCCCTCACCATTTCACTCAGCCAACCTTCACTATATACAATGGAAGGATGGACCCAGTGGAGCACGTCAGCCACTTCAATCAAAAGATGGCCGTCCACGCTGGCAACAAGGCTTTTATGTGCAAAATTTTCCCTTCCAACTTTGGGCCTGTCGCTATGCGATGGTTTGAAGCGTTGGACGAAGGGTCAATAGGATCTTTTGAAGAGCTAACTTGGGCATTCAGTGCTAGGTTTATAACCTGTGGTAGGGTCCCAAAACCATTGGACGTTTTTTTGTCAATGGCCATAAGAGAGGGGGAAACCTTCAAAACCTACTCAGATCAATATTGGGAAATGTATGATGAGGTGGATGGAGACTTTAAAGATGTAGCAGTGAGAACCTTCAAAGTCGGCCTCCCACTCGAGCATGACTTGAGGAAGTCATTGACGATGAAGTCTGCCTCAAACAAGCGCCAGCTTATGGACTGCATAGAAAAGTACAAAAGATTAGAAGAGGACCAAATGTAGGGAAGAGGCAAGGTCAGGGTGCTCCCCGAGAAGAAAGACCCTCGGGGAGGAGGATACCATAATGAACGACCTCGAAGGGACCTCCCTAATCATCCAGCGCCCGGAGGAGGTCGTATAGTCAATTCATTATTTAAGGAGCTAGTGCACCAGATACTAGAAAAGATAAAAAATGAGTCGTTCTTCAAGTAGCCCAATTGAATGGGCGGGGATCCATCCAAGAAAAACCAAAGCCTTTATTGCAACTATCATCGGGATAAGGGGCACACGACGGAGGAATGTAGGACATTACAGGGCCACCTCGATCAGCTGGCTAAGGCCGGTAGACTCGGGCACTTCCTTCATCAACCTTCGAAACAAACCGGACGTACGAAAGACGGAATGTACGGAAGCGGCCGACCTCGGCCAGCCTTGGGTACAATTAGCATGATTCTGGCCGGAGTTGGAGGTAGCGACCGGCCAAACTCCCGAGTCATGTCCGTAATGGGGGGTTCTTACCTGGAGGCTGGAAGTCTGACCCACAAAAAACTAAGAGCGATGGCCCCAGACCTGAGTTTTTCTAAGGAGGATAAGCGGGGAACCCATTAACCACACGAGGACGCCTTGGTGGTCACTGTAAGGATAGGAGGCTACGATGTTAAGAGGGTTCTAGTCGACTAGGGAAGCCAGGCCAAGGTAATGTATCCAAACTTATACCGAAGGCTGGGATTGAATCTGGAAGACTTAGATGCGTGTGACTCCCCGCTGATCGGCTTCGACGGCAAAATGGTGGTCCCCCGAGGAATGATTAGGCTCCCAGTACAAGTTGATGGCATGGAAGTTCAGGTGAATTTCATAGTGGTAGAAGCCTTCTCCCCATACACTGCTATCCTCAGCAGACCATGGTTGCATGCTATAGGAGCTATCCCCTCAACCCTACATCTTAAAATTAAGTATCTGGTTCGAAGGGGAGTAGGAGAACTAGCGAGCGATCAGGAAATGGCCTGGCAATGCTCAGTATCAGCAATCACTCGGCAGACATTGGGACCAGCCATAGTCAACAAGGATACAACTCAATAGCAATTAAAGGGGGCTGCTAACGAGCAGCCAAATGGGTTATTGAAAGAATCGTCCAAAGGATTGGAGAAAGTGATGATGGGATTGGACCCGGAGCAATATTTTCAATTGGGATCGTAATTACCCCCTGAGGAGAAAGAAAAATTGGTGGAATTCTTAAAAGCAAACGCAGACGTCTTCACCTGGAATGCAGGAGAAATCCCCGAGATTAACCCGAGCTAGCGTGCCATCACTTAAATGTGAATCCCAAGGTGGTGCCACGCAAATAGCCTCCTTTCACGCCGAGGCGGTAAGGACGGAAGTAAATAAGCTAAAACAGGCTGGGGCCATCAAGGAAATCTTCTACCCCGAATGGCTAGCCAACACCGTGGTGGTGAAGAAGAAGAATGAAAAGTGGCAAGTATATGTAGACTTCACGGACCTTAACAAAGCTTGCCCAAAAGACCCTTTTCCCATCCCTAGGATTGACCAGCTGGTGGACACCACGATAGGTCATCTACGGATGAGTTTCCTAGATGCGTTCCAAGGTTACCATTAGATTCCACTGTCATTAGCCGATCAGGAGAAAACAGCCTTCCGCTCCCCCATCGACAACTTTCATTATCGTGTAATGCCCTTCGGCCTCAAGAATGCCGGCTCAACTTATCAGAGAATGGTAACTTAGATGTTTGAAAAACAATTGGGAAGAAACATGGAGGCATATATCAACGATATGGTGGTTAAGAGTAAACAGGCTAAGGAGCATTTGTCCGACCTGGTGGAAACATTCTCAGTACTCCGGAAGCATAAGTTGCGCCTCAATGCATCCAAATGCTCCTTCAGGGTTAGCTCAGGCAGATTCCTGGGATACATGATCACTCATCGCGAAATAGAGGTGAACCCCGAGCAGATCACGGCCATTAACAATATGCACCCTCCTCAGAATCCTAAGGAAGTGCAAAAACTGACTGGGATGATAGCTGCGTTGAGCAGGTTCATTTCTTGGTCCACAGACAGATGTCATCCTTTGTTCTAGCTGCTGCACAAATGGAGAGACTTCCAATGGACCAACGAGTGTGCTTGGGCATTTGAGGACCTAAAGACGTATTTATCCAAGCCCCCAATTCTATCCCGACCCAATAAGGAAGAAGTACTCTATGCGTACCTGGCCGACACCAAACGTGCAATTAGCTTCGTCCTGGTTAGGAACGAGGATGGAACCCAAAAGCCCGTTTACTATATTAGTAAGTACTTGTAAGAGGTGGAGATGCGTTATCTTCCCCCGAAGAAAGCTATACTCACCATTGTGCACGCGGCCAGAAAACTCCCTTATCATTTCCAAGCTCACACGGTAATATTGCTCACTCAATTACCCTTACAGGCTCTACTGAGAAAATCCGATTACACTGGCAAGATTACCAAGTGGGCAACTAAGTTGGGAGCCTTCGATGTCAAGTACATGCCTCGGACCACCATAAAAGGGCAAGTCTTGGCAGACTTCATAGCAGAGTTTGCCGAGGGTGTTCCCGAGGAGGAAAGCACAGCCGCTCGACATAATGGTTTCCTCGGCCACCATCGCCCCTACATGGAAGGTTTACACGGACGGAGCCTCCAACCGAAAAGGAGCAGGGGTGGGTGTTGTGCCACTAACACTCGAGACATTAGTAATGGAAAAGTCGTTATGACTGGGATTCCCAACCACCAACAACGAGGCCAAATACGAAGCCCTACTGGCCAGAATAAACATGGTCAGGTTGCTTGGAGGAAGGGCAGTTGAATTATACTCAGATTCCAGACTCATCGTGGGCCAGGTCAATGGTGATTTCGAAGCCTGAGATGAAAGGATGCGAAAATACCTTGCCGAGGTGTAGCACGCTCAAACTTACTTCAAGAACTTTACATTGGAGCAGATCCCAAAAAGGCAGAACTTTCATGCTGACTCCCTGGCTATGCTGGCCACATCACTAGAATCAGACCTGCCTCGGATCGTCCTTGTCGAAGAAATCAGCGCCTTAAGTCTTGTGAAGATACCTTTGGCCGAAGTATGTAGCCTCCATGTGGGCCTGAGCTGGATGGACCCCATAGTGACTTTTTTAAAAGGAGGTTCTCTCCCTGAAGACAAAATCGAAACAGAGAAAGTGCGTAGGGCTGCCCCTCGTTATTGATTGTCCCAGGAACAGAAGCTGTACAAGTGCTTCTACTTGAGCCCATATCTCCTATGCATCCACCCAGAAGCCGTAGAGCCCTTGCTCGAAGAGCTGCATGAAGGCATTTGCAGAAGCCATACTGGGGGAAGGTCCCTAGCACACAACGCCTTCACACAGGGTCACTGGTGGCCCAACATGCAACAAACTTCCCAAGATTATGTCAAAAGGTGTGACCAATGTTAGATGTTCACGCCAAACATCCATCAGCTCGAGGGAATTCTGAATCCCTTATCTAGCCCCTGGCCCTTTGTACAATAGGGGCTAGACATTGTAGGACCCCTTCCTCGAGCCATTAGGAACCAAAGATGGCTTCTCATCGGCACGAACTACTTCACTAAGTGGGTGGAAGCTGAACCCCTCGTCAACATCAGAGACATTGATGCCAAGAAATTCGTTAAAAAGAATATCGTCACCAGATTTGGGGTACCCCACACCTTGATTTCAGATAACGGCCTTCAATTCGATAACAAGTCTTTCAAAAGGTACTGCAGAGAGTTAGGTATCAGGAATGGATACTCCATACCGGCGTACCCTCAGGGAAATGAGCAAGTCGAGGCCACTAACAAAGTCATAGTAGCGGGGCTGAAGAAGAGGCTGAACGATGCAAAGGGAAGGTGAGTGGACGAAATGCCCCATGTGCTCTAGACGTACCGTACCACACCTCGAAGATCAACCGGGGAAACTCCATTCTCCATGACGTTTGGTTCGAAAGGGGTGATTCCTCTAGAGGCCAGATTTCCAACTCTGAGAACAAACCATTTTGATGCTGAAGAAAATCAGCAATTACTTCTACGCAGTCTAGACTTGGCCGAGGAAAGACGAAGGGTAGCAATGGTGAAAATGGCGCACTACCAACAAAAACTAAAGTAGCAGTATGACAAAGTGATTAAATCTAGGCCCTTGAACCTAGGAGACTTGGTTTTGAGGAAAGTGGTAGGGACAGTTAGGCTCCCCGCCTGGGGTAAACTAGGCCCTAACTGGGAAGGGCTGTGTAGAATCACCTCCGTGGCAGGAACTGGGGCCTACCACTTAAAGGACCTAGATGGGAATGTAGTCCACCAACCGTGGAATGTAAATAATCTGTGACGTTATTACTACTAATAGATTTTGTGATTTTTTGTATCTTGTTCTGTTGTACCTCGTTCTAAGGGTTAAGTAGAACCTAGGACTTGCCTGGCACCTCAGCCACAAGCCCAGGGTAAATTAACACAGCAAAATTTTCTAAGTGTTAAATAGAACCTAGGACTTGCCTGGCTCCTCGGCTACAAGCCTAGGGTAAATTAACATAGCAAAATTTTCTAAGTGTTAAAGCAAAATTTTCTAAGTGTTAAACAGAACCTAGGACTTGCCTGGCTCTTCGGCCACAAGCTTAGGGTAAATTAACATAGCAAAATTTTCTAGGTGTTAAAGAAAAATTTTATGGGTGTTAAACAGAACCTAAGACTTGCCTAACTTCTCGGCCACAAGCCTAGGGTAAATTAACACAGCAAAATTTCCTAAGTGTTAAATAGAACTTAGGACTTGCCTGGCTCCTCGATCACAAGTCTAGGGTAAATTAACATAGCAAAATTTCATAGGTGTTGAAACAAAGTTTTCTAAGTGTTAAACAGAACCCAAGGACTTGCCTAGCTCCTCGGCCACAAGCCTAGGGAAAATTGACATAGCTAAAACCAATCATTTAAGCGAATACCCGGTAGCTACGTCACACACGTGTTGAATCTCAAATAGTTATGGATATGATAGCAGATATAAAAAATATAAGCGAATAAGGAATTTAGGTATGCAAGGCACCAGACAAAATCGTCTTTGAATCATTCATCGAGAAAGTATTTTTACAAAAAGGGGTGGGGCTATCCCATTACAAAAGCTCCTAAAAAAAAACCAAAAAAAAAAAAAAAAAGGCTTGCATAAAGATCTGAATTAGGCGTTGGGCTCTTTCTCCTTGACGTCCTTCTCCTTCTGCGTTGTCTGCTCCTTTTTCTCTTTCTTCTTCTTTACAGGCATCCCCTCAGGAACCCCTTCTTTGGCTTCCACATCTACTATAGTTTCTTAAGGGGGAATCCCCTTGGAAGAAGGAGGGGAGGAAGATGGACCCTGTGGCTCCGTAGAGGCAGGAAAAGCAAAACTTGGATCCGCTGCAAGAGAAGGAGCTGTAGGTGCCAGGCGCAGGGCTAGAGGATAGTACAACCTGTCAGGAGCACACAGCTTTGATTCGAGGTCAACCCCAGCAGCATTCATGGCCTCCCTCCATGCCTCCTGGATGAAGGCGCCAGCAATGTCCTGAAGCTGCGCAGTAAGTCTCTCAACAGTCTTGTTCATGCTCGCATCGTAGGCCGCTTGCTCAACCTTAGCCATTTCAGCCTCCTTTGCTATCAGCTGCTATTTAGCTTGCTTCAACTCCACCACAGTAAGAGCCAGCGTGCTCTCAACCCTTCTCTGGGCCTCCACAGCCTCGAAAGCTTGCTTCTCAAAGCCCTTCAAGCTAGATTCAGCGTTTCGGTAGGCATTTTCCATCTTGAACAATTGAGTAAGGGTCTCGGTCAGCTTCCTCTCTGCCTCAACCTGAGCCTTCTCAACATTCTCAAGGGCCTTCTCGGCCTTCCTAGCCACGTCCAAGAAGTGGTCGACCCACTCTTCTGCCATGAAAGAAGCCTGAACAGCCTGCAAAAAATAAGGTCAGCCTTGTATAAATTCTGGAAATAAACACTTGACAGGTGAAGAAGTTAGCTAAGGTACCTTGGCTAAATCTTACTTTAAGGACAGGAAGACCTCTCTCCTCCTAAAGGACTTCAGCTCCTCCATGTCCTCTGGAAGGCACAATGCCCTTTTCAAGCACTCCACCACCAGGCCTGAGCTACCCTTCGAGGGACCCCACAGGGTTGCATCATCAAGCACGAGAGCGCCCGAGCTCAGGGAAAAGGCAGGCCTCCAAGCGGAGACCTTCCTAGCGTGGTCCCCAACACTTTCTTTTGTAGATGCAGTGTGCTTCGGCCTCCTCCGTTGCTGCCCTTTGCCCGAGCGAACCTCCTTAACCGGTGGCTTGGGTATCTCCCCCTCTTCAGCCACTTCCACCACCTTTCCTTACTTCCGTTTCTTTTCTGACACCTCGGCTGGGGAAGTGCACATTGCGGCGGGAGTTGATCGGTGCGGAGGTAGAGTCACTACCGAGGAAGTGCCTCCGGCATGGGCCGACAGCAGTGCAAGAAGGTTAGGGGTCCTTTCTTCAAAACCCATACTAGTGGATGAAGGGACTTGCAAGGTGTTTGGAGCGTCAGGCCTGTGGAAGACTTCAAAGTCCTTCTCGGTCACCTCATGGATAGAGCTAGACGCGGAGTCCTTGGCCTCCTTGCTAGCTGGAAATGGAGGTTCTTGTGAGTACAAAAGCCGCGCAGCCAGAGGTGCTGGGATTTGGGCGTCTTAAGTTCCCTCGGGAGGGGGTGCTGTCAACAAAAACTTCGGGACAGCGACGTCTATCAGGGCCAAGCGCGGGTCACGAGCCTTGATGACATTTTTTGGACTCTGAAAGTGTTTAGTTAACAATGTGTAGCCAAGGATGACATGCGTTGCCCGTCTCGGTGCAGAAATATCTCAGACCTAAGGATTCTGTTCAGGTCGTAGAAATTCACTAAGTGCTTGGCCGGGGCTGTATGGTACTCATTTGCCAAAGGAAATCATGAGTATCGTTAGTGAAGGAAAAAGAGAGAGGTGGTTGCAAAAAAATAATAATAATAATGCTTAAAGTTCCTAATGATAGCCACAGTCCTCGAGAGTGCTACCTGGTTCCCCCTCCTAGGTAGGGCAGTGCCTCCCATCGTGCCATCCTCTCGAAACAATAAGGTAATCTTCATCCATACCTTTGCTCGAGTTAGGCAGGCATGAAATTAACCTGACCACAGGGACCCTATACTTCATATAGTATTTTGTCTTTTCCCTTTTCTGGCAGTTGTAGACCCAGTTCACGTCATACCAAGTGAGGTTAGTCCCCATCCTACAGTTTATGGCATCTACACACCCAAGGATCCTAAAGATATTAGAAGAACACTAGGTCGGGGATAACCTATAATTTATGAGGTAGTCCCTAGTTACTGGACCCATGGGTAGTTCCATCCCACTTTCAAGGAAGGCAATCATAGGAATGACCACGGATTCAGGGGGTCAGTTCAGAACTAACTATTCGCCCTCCTCACAATACCTAATTTCCACATTACTAGGGATCCTAAACTAAGCCCTAAAAGCTGCCCTAGCCTCCTCGGTGCCTACTAACTTAGCGTATCTACCCATGTCTATGTTTCAAGGATAATGTGTGAAAATTA
This sequence comes from Quercus variabilis, assembly GCA_030445155.1. Classification (NCBI taxonomy): domain Eukaryota; kingdom Viridiplantae; phylum Streptophyta; class Magnoliopsida; order Fagales; family Fagaceae; genus Quercus; species Quercus variabilis. The sequence goes on along the minus strand of CP129446.1, from coordinate 84,244,008 downwards.
AACAAAAAAAATCAAAACACAAAAAAAAAAAAAAAAAAAAAAAAAAAAAAAAACCAACACACCTACTGAAGAAAGCAAAAAGCGCTCCTCGGGAGTATTTTTTCTTCGACAAAAGCTCAAATCACTAGAATGTTAAGAATGAGCCTTGGCCAAATCTAGATCCTCCTTTTATAGGAGCAAAAAATGAGCAGTAAAATTCCCACCCATAAATGAGAAGAAAAAGGAGTCGTACAATCCCCATCTGACCGTAGAACGTATGCAGACAAACAACCGTCTGACGCCATAAATGAGGGCTCGTGGATTCCAAAAATGACAGATGAAAAGATCCAGATACATGTGAACGCATATGGCACGTGTATTATACTTACAAAGCTAAAACTTCACCCTTGTCTCGTAGACAGGTAATGAAAGTTTTAAGGGGCTATTGTGGGTACCCGAGGCCCGAGGAAGAAGTGGAAGGATCAAAATACTGAGCTGAAGCTCGAAGAGGAGTAGGGAGGGGTAATGGAGATAATCAGGGCACAACACCAAACTAGGGCGGAGTAATAACCTGAGGAGTTTTGGCACCTGAAGAGGAAGATAGGCCGGCCTAAACATTAGCCGGCAAGCTACAGGTCGAGCCGTCGAGTAAATAACAATGGAGGTCAGTGGCAGACAAACAGTCGCCAAATGGGAGTTGCTTATCCCATCCGTATTAAATGGCATACTCTAGCTTTACCAGACACATTAAATGAAGAGGTGACCTGAATAGCGTTGGCCACAGCTTTCTCAGCTACTGCCGCCCCTTATTTCAGAGACGTCAGAAGACAAGTGTTGGAAGGGAGGACAAATGCCCAATAGAGATAGACAGAGTGGATGCAATGGGGAAGGCTATAAAGGGAGGAAGCTAGACATTGGGGAGAGGGACGAAAAAAGTGAGAGAAACACCTAATAATAGATAAAAAAGGGGCTCCTTTGGAGATAGAGAGTTCTCAAGGAAGATCCACACTTGTTGTGCTATCTCATCTCTCATAAATTCTATTGGTTTGGACCAAGTTTAATCAACTCAGTTTATCATTCAAAAAAGGCTGCTATGCAAACGAATTGTTGGTCCTTACACTTGCCAACATTCTTGACAAACCGAGATAAAATTGATAAATTAAACATGAACACATTATATATTTGAACAAGAACACAAACCTAGCAAATTTAAAACCCAAAAAATTAAATTCAAACCCAATAAAATGAAATTTGAGCCTCCAAATCTCACATCCCAGCAAACCCAAGCAACCACCAACAAATTGGCAAATCCCAACCCACCACCACCCCACTGACCCCCCACACCACCAAAAAATCGGAACAAAACCACCCACCTCCACTCCACCGACCACACAAATCCACGTGTTGGAAAAGGAAAAAAGAAAAAATAGCCGACCAACCACCCATTGCAACCTACAGTCCCAACCACCACCATGTCCCAGCCACCCAACAAAAATCCACAAACTCAGCCTTAAAATCGAGATTGGTAAACCATAAGCCCACGTAGCACTAAAACTATAAAATCAGTAACCCCATGCAGCAAAAAAGTAAAGCCAATAAGTGAGCTATTGAAGGTGGAGGTAAAGACGATGGAGGTAAAGTCGATGGATGTGGAAAATAATGAGAAAAAAAAAACCCCCAAGAAGTTCAAACCTGAGAATCGATGTGTAGAGCTGACCATGGTGGAAGTGAGGCTGGTCGTGTGTGGAGGTGAGGCCGGTCATGGGTGGATGTGTTGTTTGGGGGTTCATGTTTTGTTTCTATATGCTTAGATCCCTGTTAATAGTTCGGGAAAGATTGTTTTAAGCTTGGAATATTGATTTTGTGTTCTTAGAGTTATTCATGATTTTTGGATTTTAATTTTGTGTTCTTAGATCTGGGTTTGTGTTCTTATTGTTCTTGTTCAAGACATACTTAGATCTCAATTCATGTGATTTTTAGTTTTTAATTCTGTTTTTAATTTAGTTAAAATTAATAAATTATTATTTTTAATTTAAATGTTGAAGTGGCATTTTTTTAATGCCAAATAACATTTTTTATTATTATTTTAATGGCCACGTCGGCTTTTAGTGTGCCAACAATGCACTCCGTTTGCCACCTGTGCAATTTCCGTCTCTGATGTAACGGCAAGGACAAAAATGAGACGCGTTTTCTGGGATAGGGAGTAAAAGCGGTGGAAAAAAAAAGTTTGAGACCAAAGTGGGAATCGCGTGAAAAATGTAGGGATGAAAATGTGGTTTTTGCCAATTTTAAATTAAGCTTTTTCTATATTAGCTATTTGAAAGTGTTTTAAATTGGGCAAAAAGGCAAAGTGCACCCTCTAAGTTTGAACAAAATTCATTTAATGAGATTTGATAGAATGACCTTAATTGAATGAACTTGAAACTTAAAGGACTCAATTGAGCAAAAGTAAAATTAGATGACTCAAATGAATTTTGGTCAAACTTAAAGGGTCTGTTGAGGTCCAAAATTTCACAACAAAGCCTATTCCATAAAAAAAAAAATAATAATAAAGAAGGCCCAATTCGTTTAGCAAGAAGAATCGACGTCAAGGCCCTATGTATGTTCAGATTTCCAACAAAAAAGGCCATTAAAAAGTCCAAAAAATTCCAGTGAAAGAGCTGGGATAGGATCCCCAGAGGCTGCCAGAGGCTCGGGATCCTCAGGACGTGCAGCACAGCTAAAGTGAATTAAAGCAGATTTGAAGAGAGAAAAGAGACAAAAGGCACGCAGACCTTATGACCCAGACACGTAGTGGAAGTACAAAGCAAAACGCAGGAGCTTTGGTTCCAACCATTTGAAGAAAGAGACAAGGAAAAGTACGACTGGAAAAGCTGGAGTAAAAGCCAAAAAGCCTCAGGTCAGCCAACGGGAAAATCTGGAAATAGGAAGCTAGCTGGAAGACTTTCATCTGGTCGCAACAAAAAGAAAGAAACTATGAAGAAAAGGAAACGACATGATCCTGAAGCAACCAGGCACGGGACAAACTCTAAAGGGCAAAAGGGAGAAATCACCAGTACCCCATAGCTCGATCTGTGCTATAAAAGAAGGCATGATGCAGAATAGAAAGGGGGAAGGGAATTGTTAAGATAACTCTGTAAAACTCAAGAAAAACAGAGGAACCGCTCCCGGTATCCCAGAGACAGCCATTATAGCATATGCTTGGATTCAACAAATTCAAACTTTGCAAGTCTTAGAAGCTTGAATAGCTATCAAAGTCTGTAACTTTTGAACTTAGTTGAACCTTGTATCATGTGAATATAGAACTATAGGAAAAGCTCTGTAAAAACAAAAGAAAACAAAGGAACCGCTCCCGGTATCCCAGAGACTGCCACTATAGCACATACTCGGATTTAACAAATTCAAACTTTGCAAGTCTTGAAAGCTTGAATAGCTATCAAAGTCTGTAATTTTTGAACTTAGTTGAACCTTGTATCACGTCTTAGTAAGCATATTGTAATCCACAATCAAGAAAATAATGAAATACCTCATATTGATTTGAGGATCTCTAACAATTATTTCGTGCATTTCTTTATTGCATTGTCTTCCTTTACTGTTTCTTGCTAAAATCCTTCTCATCTAACTATCTTGGATGGCAAAGCTCAAGCAAAGCCACTCAGACTTGAGTTCCAAATCCCACAAGTCTTATGCAAAAGCACCAAGTCTGTGAGAATTGGGGCCAAGATCCTCGTGGCAGAATCATTTTCATGAAACTCATTTACATATATGTATATGTATTAAAATGTATATCCTAATCTAAGAAACTAACAATTATTTAAAGATATGTGTTGTGTGTTTTGTTTTTTTTATGTAGCACCTATAGAGATAAAGGGAAAGGACAAAGCTCTATTACATAATAAACATGGAAAAGATAATATAGTTTAGAGAACCAGAGATTCTAGGTTCTTATAGGCCTAATACGCCTCGGGATCCCACGACAGTATGTCCGGGATCCCACGACAGTACGCCCTGAGGTACCAAGAGGAATTGCATTTTTCATCTTGAGGAGCTTTATGTGACTTACGCACAACTTGATTCGTAATCAGCCCCATTTAGCTACGGTGAACCAAGCCCAGTCCACCAAAACAACAAGTATTTGGGCCCGGGATCCTTGTCTCTACTTGGGCATATATGTTAAGAAAAAAAAAAAAGGCACTCTCACAGGGTCTAACTTGCAATTTTTTTCCTTTAAATTTTGTAATTTTTTTCTTTTTTATGGAAACATAATCCATTTTACATTCAATTATTATATAAGACAAGATATTTTGTAAATAATGTAATGTGTGGTTGAAATTAGTTTCCAATACTCATTTCAAACGGTTCATCCTCTATACGTCTTGAATGAACTAAAGAGGAAACAAATATAAGTAAATCTATCATTTATATTAGAAAAACAATACAAGACTCTAATATCATAAGAAAATGTATTTTTATCAAGAAACTACTAATATTATACTAAGAATGTGACATAATTGTTAATGAATAAGCTCCTCTTTCTACACAAACCCTTCTTCATTAATGTATCATTAAAGTGGACTGAAATAGACCACATAGGCCAAAATTGAACAAATGGGCCGAATTGGACCAAAATGAACCAAATGGACTAGTGTGGACTGAAACAGACCAAGGTGGACCAAAGTAGACCAAAATGGATCGAGTTGGACTTAAATGGACCAAATATACTGAATTAGACCAAATTGACCGAATTGGACCAAGTGGACCAAACTAGACCGAAATGGAACGAATGGACTATAGTGGACTAAATGGATCAAGTGGACCAAATGTACCGAATTGACCCAAATTGGATCGAAATGGACCAAAATGCTATGCTGATGTGGCTTAACATAAATATAGCAACAATAAATACTATGCTTAAACTTTTAAATATTAGGCGAAAACACCATTTTAGTCCTTATATTTTGGGGTTACAATCAATTTGGTCCCTACATTTTGATAGCAGTCAATTTGGTCTCTGCTACTTTCAACTTGCACTCAATTTGGTCCTTACTGTTAACTCACTAACGGAAAATGTCTATGAGGCAAACGGTTTGCACAATTGGCATGCATAATATTAAATAAAATGCTTATATGTCTAAATTTTAGTGGTTGATGTAGCCACATCAATGCTTAGATGGCAAAAAATAAAGAAGCCACATAAACTTTTAAGTACATATTTTTCTTTTTTTTACCGATCTTTTATCCTTTTCTTTATTTCTTCTTTAATATTCTTACAATTGTTTTATCCATTTAGAATTACATTTTAATTTTCTCAATATTATAATTCAGGGAATTTTCTCAATATTATTTTTTAATTTCTTGCTAACCAAACAGAATTTCATTCCAATTCATTTCTTGCAATTTCTTGATAACTAAACAATAATCTAGTCCAACAATTCCAGAACAACACATATCACATTATTTTTAACCTTTAATTTGGCTTTCAATCATTGGGAATCTTATGTAGTCGATCAAGATATATAAAATTAATTCCATAAATTTTAGCCAAAATCCTAAATGAAAACTGAACCCTAAACCCAGATTCGCCATAACCATTCGTCCAGCACTACTGACCCACCACGAAGCCCAATCCATGGCCACAAATCGACCGTGACTCCTTTGACCCAGATCTCTTCGTCTCAAGCTCGACCCTTAAGAACCTAGCCCCACGTCTCTGCTGCCTTGTCAAGTGTCAACAAGAGATTGGTGGAAGAACATAGTTGACACAATGGAGTAACGAGATGCGTGTGATCTGGAAATTAAAAGAGAGGTGGAGATGAAAATAAGTGGTTTGGTGGATTTGGGTAAGGTTTGGGGTTTAGTTTAAATTTGGGATTTGGGTTATTTGGCAATGAATAATAGATAAAAATATACTAGATATATATATGTGCGTGTGTGTGTGTGTGCGCGCGCGCCCAGATGTGCCCTTCTTGTGATATTATTGTGGTTTTCTATATATATATATATATATATATAAAGGTGAAAATCTAAAGAAAAGGAAAAAAAATCGGTAAAAATGAAAAATACATACTTAAAAGTTTATGTGGCTTTTTTTTTTTTTTTGGCCATCTAAATGCTGATTTGACCACATCAACCACTAAAATTTAGACACATCATTATCTAATTTAATATTTTAATATTAGCTATGCCAACTGTGCAAGCCGTTCGCTACGTAAGAATTTTCCGTTAGTGAGTTAACAGTAGAGACCAAACTAACTGCAACTTGATAATAGCAGGGACCCCATTAACTATGACCTAAAAATGTAGGGACTAAAATGGTGTTTTCGCCTAAATATTATATAGATTTTCGGAAAACAAAAATACTTTATTACCATATATCATAGACATCATAGTCACTAAAATATACGTTTTACACTTAAAATATACATGTAGACAAATTTTTACTCCAATTTAGAAAATCACTTAAGCACTAAATAAAGTTATCACCGAAAACAAAATCATATCTTAGTCTTATTCGTATTTAATATATATATATATATATATATATATATATATGTAGGGGCTCCGTTTTTTGGAGGGCACCCCCGACAATACATTTGTAGAGAGTGAGACGAAGGGCTTGGCTCTGGCCGGCTTCTCGCCAGTCTTCCAGGACAGTTTCCTTAGCTTTTCTTCAGTTGGGGTTGCTCCTCGGCAAACGTCCAAGGAGGTCCCCCTTTCACGAGAGGGGCTCTTCACCTTATATACTCCCCTTTGTTTGATCTTGGCCTTACAGCTGTTGGTCATCTAGGCTACTGCTTCAGAACTTGTCCCATCAGACACGCTCTTCCCCATACTGTAGGTTGCAGCCTCCAAGGTTGCCCTGTTCAGGGGTCTTGTCTTCATTAATGCAGCCTGGGGGGTCAGGCAAATACATTAAGTGTGGATGTGACCACCTATTCTGGGTTTGCCCCCTACCCAGAATTAGATTAGGTATGCCGAGGAAGGGTGTGTCCTCGGCATGGATCTGAAAAAGGGCTGAAAAACCCTTTAGACAACTGTTTGGGACAATTGTCCCTCCTCGGCTTGGGCCTTGGGCCAGCCTCAAAGTGGGCCGGGGATTCCAGGCCCACGGGCCCCACAATAGCCCCTCAAAATCCTGCTGCACGTTCCCTCGGACGGGGAGGAGGGTTTTGAAAACCACGGCCCTCATGTTCCGGAAGGCCTTTCGCTGGCTGGTCCTTCCTCGAATGGCTAGATCGACACTCAGATTCTTCAGTAAGTAGTCAATTTCCCCATAGGACTGGGTCCTTGGACCATGCAATACCTTGGTTTTGTCATAAATGGCTAGCTCCCCATAGGCTTGAGTCCGAGGACCATGCAAGACCTAGGTACAGTTGCTGCCTTCAAGGTAAACGGCCAGCTCCCCATAGGCTTGAGTCCGAGGACCATGCAAGACCTAGGTACAGTTGCTGCCTTCAAGGTAAACGGCCAGCTCCCCATAGGCTTGAGTCCGAGAACCATGCAAGACCTAGGTACAGTTGCTGCCTTCATGGTAAGTGGCTAGCTCCCCATAGGCTTGAGTCCGAGGACCATGCAAGACCTAGGTACAGTTGCTGCCTTCAAGGTAAGTGGCTAGCTCCCCATAGGCTTGAGTCCGAGGACCATGCAAGACCTAGGTACAGTTGCTGCCTTCAAGGTAAGTGGCTAGCTCCCCATAGGCTTGAGTCCGAGGACCATGCAAGACCTAGGTACAGTTGCTGCCTTCAAGGTAAGTGGCTAGCTCCCCATAGGCTTGAGTCCGAGGACCATGCAAGACCTAGGTACAATTACTGCCTTCAATAGGAGTTCGTCCTCGGATCCGAGAGCCTTGCTTTTAGTGTAACGATGTTCACGGGCCATTTACTGGGAGTTATTTTTCCTCAGGTCGGATTGTAACCTCACACGTGAAGTTGACCTCGCCCCTAGTTCGTGTCCCCCATCTTTTTGGTTTACGAGGCGTCGCTTGGCCTTTCGCGTTCCGTGCTTGACGCTTCGGTGCGCGTGACTCGCCTTCATTAATGCCCTCGTGAATAACACAAATCCGGCGGTTGGCAATCCTCTTGGAATTGGGTAAGAATTAATTCCCTTTGACAATCCTCCCTTCGAATTCTACGTGGCTCAACTCCCACCAGTTTTCACCTTCTATAAAAGGCGTTCTGAGGAGAATGTTTCTCCTCATTCCATGGATCTTCCACCACAACCAGAAACACATACTTTCACCTCCCTAAGCCCCTTTGACACCACCGTCAGGATTGTGACCAAAGTTGGCAGATATGGGGTTAAGGGCCGCCGTGACCGCAGCCCCTACTAGGCTTCCGGCGCGGCAGAGTTTAGGCGTAACACTGGCAGTGCCTTGTACGGGGGCCAGGAGGGACGTCGTTGAAGTACCTAACGTCTCTCCCCAAAGCGCACCTCCGATAAAGGGGACACGTGAACTCTCGTCATGGCTGGTGCCCGAGTATTGCCGTCTCCGATGGCCAACGCTCGTGCAGTTTGGAGAGGGTCGAAGAAGGATCACAGGGGAGGGTGTTCCGGGGCCCCTGCGTCGGCTCCTCGCTTTGTTCAAGCTTCTGCCTCGAGGCGAGCCAGCCCCCAGCTCCCTTCCCGTGCTTTTACTGTCAAGTTCTCCCATTCTCTTGATGCCAATAAAAGCACGGGTTGACACTTCCCTCATTTCTGATATTAATTATTTGCGAGTCTCTCTCCCAACTAGTTCTAGAATTGGTCCGCCTGGGCCTCTGATTGTAGGATTAGTTTGTAGGATTTTTTGTAAAGCATGCCTGCCTGAGCCTCTGATTGTATTTGTAATTTTCTTTTATGAAATAATAAAGAACTCCTCTTTTTATTTGTTGTTGAGTCTTCTTTTCTACTGCAATTCTTCTCTTCTTCTTTTTTTTTTTTTTTTTTTTGATACACCGCCAACTTTTGCGTAGTGACTACTCTAGAACGACCGCCGGTTGCGCCGGCCAGCGCACTAACCCTCCCCACAGACGGCGCCAATTGTAGGGGCTCTGTTTTTTGGAGGGCACCCCCAACAATACATTTGTAGAGAGTGGGACGAAGGGCTTGGCTCCAGCCGGCTTCTCGCCAGTCTTCCAGGACAGTTTCCTTAGCTTTTCTTCAGTTGGGGTTGCTCCTCGGCAGGCGTCCGAGGAGGTCCCCCTTTCACGAGAGGGGTTCTTCACCTTATATACTCCCCTTTGTTTGATCCTGGCCTTACAGCTGTTGGTCATCCAGGCTACTGCTTCAGAACTTGTCCCATTAGACACGCTCTTCCCCATACTGTGGGTTGCAGCCTCCAAGGTTGCCTTGTTCAAGGGTCTTGTCTTCATTAATGGAGCCTGAGAGGTCAGGCAAATACATTAAGTTTGGATGTGACCACCTATTCTAGGTTTACCCCCTACCTAGAATTAGACTAGGTATGCCGAGGAAAGATGTGTCCTTGGCATGGATCCGAAAAAAGGCTGAAAAACCCTTTAGACAATTGTCCGGGACAATTGTCCCTCCTCGGCTTGGGCCTTGGGCCAGCCTCAAAGTGGGCCGGGGATTCCAAGCCCACGAGCCCCACAATATATATGTGTGTGTGTGTGTGTGTGTGTGTGTGTGTGTGTGTGTGTGTTTTATAAATAGTAAATTCGCACAATAATTTCTAGCAATTTTTATATAATATAGATGACTAAACAAAATATGATATTAAAAATAATTTTCCTTGTTTTTGTTAGCAAAGTTAAAAAATAATTTGAAAAAAAATAAAATAAAATTAAGGAGGAACAAATTCAAATTTGTAAATGTTTTTAATGGAAAAAAATTATTATTATTTGTATTATATATAAGAGAATTCCCCTCTTTCAACTAGACTTTTATGTGATTCAAAAATACCGTCATTAATAAATGGTAATTTCATTTAGAAATAGAATCATAAATGTCAAAAAGAGAACTCCTAAAATTTAAGATTTTTTTCCATTAAAAAAAAAAATTACAGTTACCGCTTATCTCTAAAGTTTATCATTTTTATTTGTTTGAAAAAAAAAAAATATATATATATATATATATATTTTTTTTTTTTTTTAAATTATAATAGATGCAAATTATTAACATTTACCCAAAAAAATAGAAGAGGCTCTGAGCACGCATGTCAATAGTTTAATGCAATGGCCAGGGTGAGCTAACAAAAGGAAAGCAAATATCTTTAGCTCAATTGTTGCTAAGGTAGAGTGAAAAATTAAAGAGGCAAAAATGAAATGTAATGCTAATAGAGGGAGAGTGACACTCATTTGAATCAAAGAAATTGAAAGATTGGAAAGACCAAAAAAGGAAGAAGACCAAAAAAAAAAAAAAAAACAGACATTAAGAAAGTCAGAGTAAGAGAGAAAATTTTGAGAGTATGAAATTGTAAAATAAACAAAGTCATAAATAGGTTTGAGTGATAGTCTAATGGTTAGTTTGTGATGTTTTATATATGTGGTTTAAACTCCAACTCTTCCTCCCCCACTATGTACCAATCTCAAATTATATATAAATAAATAAATCCATAAACAAATGAGAAAAAGAGATAGACCAAGCCAATGCAACCTATTGTTTTTGTAAAGTTGTGATTTACAACTATGTTTCATGTTGGCTTTATTCCATGACAAAAAGTGTTGTATTTGCTTTAATTTTATTTTCTTGTATTTTGTGAAATTTTATTGTATTAAGTTTAGTATTAAGTTGGTGAAGAACCGAGCATAAAATGAAGAATCAGTGCAATTTCGCGATTGGCTTGCGAGTAGCTCGTGAGAAAGGTTCCCGTGAAAAAGGGCTCATGAGAGGCACATGTTGGAAGTTGAAGAGCCATGTTAGCCTGGAGGATTTCACGAGTGTCTCGCAAGTAAGGCCTTCTCGCGAAATACCCGCAAAACTCTTTGGGCTAGAGGATTTTAAATGTGACTTTCTTACTCTTCACCCATACTATATACCTTCATTACCCACAAAAATATGAGATGTCATTCAAAGAAAAAAAATCCGAAATAGATTTTCTACAACATAGACACCCATATTTTAGAGAGAGAGCTACTCATCCTTTGTGAGAAATCATTCTAACCTCTTCTCCTTCCCTCTCCCATTGTCAAACCTTGAGAGGAGATTTATACCTAAACACAACCTACACATTTTCAGAGTGTAAAGAGTGTTTTAGAGCTTGGGAAGTTTTGAGAAATTGCCAAAAGAAGCCAGTGAGGCTTGATAGATGCAATTGGGCGTATTGCGGGATTCAGAAAGCTAGAGAAGACATAGCTTTAAGAAGTTCACTGGTAGCAAGAGCTAGAGGGGCTCAAGTACATTGAGTAAACTAGACTTGGAGGGTCTTTTGTTACTCGTGTATTCCAACTTTACTCTCTACTGGATCAATTTCGACTTGGAAGGTTGTGGAGAGATTTTTCGCCGAATTCTTCAATTTCCTCTTCGATAACATGTCTTAGTATTATCTTGTGTTTGCATCTCTTTTCCCTTACTCTTGTGCTTTATTTTTATTGTTTGTTGTTCATATTTATGCACTAGAGTAGTATTGATTCATCGCGCACAATTACACTTGTTCCGCATTTTGATTAAGTAAGAGTAAAAGAAATTTGTGTTTTCAGCACAAATTCGAGCTTGCAATTTTAATGAGTCAGCTTTAGATTAACCTATTTTCCTTTAATAAGCAAAAAACAAAAACAAAAACAAAAAAATCATTTCTCCTTTTTATCCTTAAGGTCATATGAGTGAATAGGTCCAAATCCCATTTTGTCAAGTTTAAATAGTAGTACAAAAAGTCAATTTGAAATATACCCAAATTGATCGAATAATCTTGTAGCTTAATTACATAGTTTGCTAAGAGCCTTGTAATTCAATTGACACTTTCTAGTATTTCTAATAAAAACATTCATAATTCAAATCACCTACATCAATCAATCTAAAAGTGTGTAAATTTACATCGTTGCTATTGTGGACATGCTACTATTCACATGAAATTTTTATTTTAGTGCTATTTTGTGAGAGCTCTAAATGTTTTATTTTAATCCTTATTTTTTATATATGTTAGTATTATTCTCATGTGATGCACGACTTGATAAAGACTCATATGTAAGCTCAAATTTTTTAAAATAATTAAAACTAAATTATTAAATAAATAGTAACAATAAATTATAAAATAAGTAAATAATTTTAATAAAAAAATTACTTTAAGTTTTGATGGTTTAGAGTTTGGATTTTATCAGTATTTATCTTTTTTTATATTTTAAATTTCTCTTTATGCTTTGTGTTAATTTCTTAATATGAGATATGTAATGAGTTTAATCATTCCTATTTGAGTCATGCTTAATCTATGCCCTAACCAACACAAACAATAATAAACAAATAGTTTCTCAATACCAATTTTTTTTCCTAGTGATAGTCTAATTGTAAAAAAAAATCAACAAACTCACAAATTAAATACAATAACCAAAACCAAAAATCAAAACATACAGAAAAAGATCAAAATATGAGAATTAAAAAAAAAATGTACATAAGAGAACCAATAATTTAAATGTGTGTCCATTATTTTGCTTCTTTATAGTAAACTTCCTTTAGCATAATATCTTGCACGCAAATTCAAAAACATAGAACAATAAGTAAGATGGATTTATTAGATTAAAACATAAATGTAAGTTGCATTTTGAAAAAAAAAAAAAAACAACAACAACAACATGGAGTGTACTGTGTGGAATTCATTATAAGGATGACTAGGTTAAGAAGGATTATATCGAAAAATCATGGTTAAATATATATATATATATATATATATAAATTCTAAAAATCCTGATAATAGACTTTTAGTTGGAGTAGAATTTAAATTTTTAAAACTTAGATAATAAAACTTCATCTAAATTAAAATATTGTTAAATTTTATTCCTTAGTCAAAAGCTTTATAGCTTAATAAAATATTAATTAAAAAAGATGCAACTTGAAGGAAAAAACAAAAACAAAAGCATGGGTTGTGTGAGATTTAAGTTTAGAAAATTTTTATAACATACTTTTAGTTTGAATAGAATTTAAATTTGTTTTAAATTATTATTAAATCATGCAACTTAAGAGAAAAAACAAAAACAAAAACGTGATTATTATTAAATCTGATCCCTTAGTCACGACTCAAAACATGAGTTGTTTATTTTTTTAGAAAGAAAACGGGTTGTTACATGAGATTTAAGTTTATAAACTTTTAGTTTGAATATGATTTAAATTAAAGAATATATATATATATATATATATATATGTTGGGTACTTGGGTTTTTGGTTTAGTAATAATATGAGGACTAAAATCTATATATATATATATATATATATGAGGAGTACGTTTGTACACTTAGTTTGTCCCATCAACACGAAACAACACCGACGTAGCCCCGCGATTATTAGAAGTAGAACACTAGTTAGAACTTAGAACAGCAACAACAAAAGCAAAACATAAAAGAACCATAATAAGACAAAGAAGTACAACTCCAACTCCAACTCCAACTCCGAGATTGAAGTATCGTGTCGTGTCTCATCGGAGCTCATCGTTGAGCTCGATGGCCATAGTCTCCACCTCATCCCTTCGCCCTCTTCACCAATCTTCTTCATTCCCAAAATGCCCCAACGTTTCTCATTATTCCCGATTTCGTTCCCGCCTCCACTTTTCCTCTCTCCGCCTCTCCTCCTCCGCCATTCGTGCCACCGCAGCGGTTGCCGTAGAACCGGTAAATACCCAATCACTCCCTCTTTCTCTTCCTTCAATTATTTCATTATTTTCTACTTTTAGCTTAAACGACCGTAACACATGTTGTTTAACCAAAACGACAGGACACTGTGTTGACTGGCATCATAACTGTACAAGTCTTTGTTTTTATGTTTTTATTTTTTTAATTGGCCTTGGAAGTAAGACTATGTTTGACTGCTAAGAAGAAATTTTGTAAATTTTCATTACTTGCAATGCAAGAAAATGATAACACTGTGCTCAGTTAATTGTAACTATTTGGTAATTGCCTTAAGGTCAGCCCTATTAGTATTGGGTCATGAAAATCCAAGGCTGGGCAGAAAGCTAAAATTTAACTATAATGCTTGAAAATTTTAGTTAGAAAAATTATGAGGGGGAAGGCGAGATTTGAATTAGTGATCACCAATTTATGAGGTGCAATCCCCAGTCGATTGGGCTGCCTTTGGGGTTTATGGAGAGATTTTGTTGAAGATTTCTGTTTACGCAATTTTTAGTGATAAATAGGGAGACTTCAATATAGATTTACATGGTTTAGCACTGTGCCTATACCTGTGTCCATGGTGAGGGCGCGGCTAATCATTTCATTATATAAATATTTTAGGGATTGCAACACATTTATACTGCCTGTCTGCCCTTGTTAAAAAACCCTGACCCAGTATGTTGAATCTCCCAATATACCATTAAACTAGAGACCCATGTCACTTTATTATTCAAAATACGAGCCACTATCTCCAACAGATTTAGTATGAAAGATAATAATATTCCATCCCGAGCTTTTACAATATACTAGGAGGTGTAGGCACACTTAAGGGCTGATATATGAATAGCACAAATGAAGTCACAAGACCCCCTTCTGTTGCTAGATGTATAGACCATAGACTGCATATATATGCATGTATGTGCAGTACTTCCCTAAATGCTGATTTTTTTTGCTGATTTAAAATGGAAGATTTTGGTTTTCATGACTCATCAACTAATGTATTTTAATTTATTTCTGGAAAGAAATAGCCAAATATTGGGCAATATGCTCGATGAGTGAGAAATCTTCCCTCTACTTCATGTCACTGAAAGATGTTTGTGATTGTTGACTTGATGCTTATTCCTAATCATGATGTTAAGCCATGTGTAGAGCAGAAAGGCCTTATTGAGAAACAGAGACATGGATTGACTGTCTTATGAATGAGATGTTTCAATGTGCACTTCACAGAGATGAGTTTATACTTTATAGTTATACTAAAATAGCATTTCTATATAGGTTGTAAGTGGTTGAAATTGACCTTTTTTTTTTTCATTGCATAAAAGTTTGTAATTGACCTTTAATAGCTTAACATATGGTTGAGGATCACAGCAACTTAATTTTGCAGTGCACAAGTATTGCAGCTCATTCCTTATTATGTATAAACTTGTTAATGCAGATTTTTTTTTTTTTTCGGTCTTCATAATAATTGAGGAAATTCTAAATTAAAAAAAAAAAAAATGCAAGAACTTCAACACTATTTTTTGTTATCAAATGTCTGGTTCCCTTTTTCAGTAGTGTATAGAGATTAACAAAAATATTTGCTTCCAGGATTTAGGCACACAGCAGAATCAGAAATTACAAGTAGATTTGTTTGCTTGCCCTGTATGTTATGAACCACTGATAAGGAAAGGCCCTCCGGGTTTTAACTTGTAAGTTACAATACATAATAATACTTGCAGGTACATATTATTTATTTCATTTATCTGGTCATGATTTGACTTAATTGTTAGCCTGAGGTCGGACTTGATAACTGTGAAACCTGCAGGCCAGCAATCTACAGGTCTGGCTTCAAGTGTAAACGATGCAATAAATCATACTCCAGCAAAGACATATATCTGGATCTCACTATTACTGCTGGTTTGAGGGAATACTCTGAAGTCAAACCAACTGGGACTGAGCTATTCCGGTATGTATGAACTACTTTTCTCTACAGACAATTGCATGCATGGAACTTCATGAATATTGTTGTTTGTCAAATTGGTACTTATATTCATCTTTAGATGTATAATTGATGAATCGAATCTGTCAATTCAGATATTCAGACAAACTAGTCCTCAACCTGTGTAATGCACGGGCAAGTTTGAAAACAAATTTGTAGGAAAAAAAAAATCTAATTTAATTAGAATTTGTTTAGTATTGGGTTGATTTATCCAAAAAGTTTAAACTAACATAGTTTAGCACCATTTGTAACTTTAACTAGCAAATTAAAAATATATACTAGAAGAATGATGCTTAAATATGTGGCCTTTCAAAAGTTTATGTGGCAATATTAGAAGAAGTCAACAAAAAGTTAAAGGCTTTCATTTTACTCTTTTTTATAGATCTAGATACGCATGAACCCAGGATTGGTACATGAGACCCTCCTTTAGATACTTCTTCCAAATCTTGTTTTCTGTTGATTAAAGGGTGTCCCATATTGCTTAAGTTCGTCCTGGATTTTGGTCAAGATATTACAAACTGAAAAATCAGACAATGCTTTGAAATTATATTTGAGCTTTCATAAGATAGCTAATTGTTTGGGTATGTTTACCTTTGGTGCTTGCACCTTTGTTAGGAGTCCACTTGTTTCATTCTTGTATGAAAGAGGCTGGCGTCAGAATTTTAACCAAAGTGGCTTCCCTGGGCCTGATGAAGAGGTATGTCTTCCTTGGCTTTTAGTGTTGTTCAAATGCATCAGTGTTTATAAAATGTTGCCAAGAGTCTTGTAATTCAACTGGAACTTCTTGGTGTTTTTAATAGAGATATCCAAGGTTCAAATTAAACCCCCCTCCCCCAATTGTTGTATCTATTAATTATCAGTATCTGTCAAATGCTTCATGGGGGTGATTCTGAAATCTGAATTAAAAAGAATGAGCCTGCAGTGGAAGCAAGTTTGTTTTGCATTGGTTTGTGGAGACTCTTCATGATCTTGGGAAGACAATCTTTTGTTTAGATTGTATCATCATCTAATGAAATGGAGTTCTATCCTTGTGAGATTGTTTACAAATTCCATTCGCCGGTGATACTATATTAATCACATTACCTTTGATATCAAGTGCAGTTCAATATGGCTCAAGAGTCCTTTAAGCCTGCTGAAGGAGGTATTCTGGTAGATGTTAGCTGTGGGAGTGGTTTGTTTTCCAGAAAGTTTGCCAAATCTGGGACCTATTCTAGAGTTATCGCACTTGATTTTTCTGAAAATATGCTTCGCCAATGTTATGATTTCATTAAGAGTGATGATACTCTTTTAACTACGTAAGTTAAACTTAAATTTTGTAGGCAATTAAGTTACAGCCTCTATGACATGATTGCATTCAATAATTATGTTTTCTGTAATTATTTTATAAGAAAAGACATTGCTATACTGATTCACACTTTATTGGAGAATATGCAGTAATCTTGCTCTTGTAAGGGCAGATGTTTCTAGACTTCCCTTCTCATCAGGTTCAGTTGATGCTGTTCACGCTGGTGCAGCCTTGCATTGCTGGCCATCTCCTTCGAATGCTGTAAGTTTTGTTTCTTTCTCTGATTTTCTTCTAAGATTTTTCCAGATTTTCCATAATGATTGGGTTTGGACAACCCAAAATATGGATCTGACTATCCAAAATAACACAGCCCTTCTTCTACTCCAAGCCTATACTGAGGTTTCCACACTATTCTTGAACTGGGTTGATCTGACTGGCTCCTTGACTTGGATGCACAAAACCTCAGAAAATGTTGCCTCGTGAATCCTACTACAACCACTTTGGTGGCCATTAGGAAATTTTATAATTACCTAGTATGTGTGGAAGTGGTGACTACATCTGTCTGGAGTTAAGTCAAATTTTCAGATAACCCTGGATACCTTGTCAGAAAAGGTTACTTTGTCATGGTTTATACCAGGAAAAAAACTGGATTTATCAGTATTCATGCCCACTATCCACATAGATACCAGGAAAAAAAGATTGTGATTGTCACTGTAGTGTGACAGTTCTCTTTGCTCCATTTAAATGGATGTGTCAATATTTTTAAGGTGCTTCTTGAACTAATAACAATTCATATATTTGTCAGATAGCAGAAATCACTCGCATATTGCGAAGTGGTGGTGTCTTTGTAGGAACCACTTTTCTGCGATACAATTCATCTACTCCTTGGATAATACGCTCTTTGAGGGAGGTAATACTCATTCAATGATTTCTGAGTCTGATAAATGATAGATATAATCCCACCAGGGTGAATTTATTAAACTTTTCTGGAATGAGCTCATTTGCATCATGACTTTTCTATTTGACTGAGAATCTGTAAATGTCACACTACTCTTCCTATTTGACCAGTTCAAATGGTGAAACTTATTATCCTTGTCGAGAGTTGGATTGTGTTTTTTTTAATAAATGTGAAGGGTTCTTGACTGAAGTTTTTTCATGCCATTGAATGAAGTTACCCAAAAAATCAGAAACCTTTTCATTTAATAAATTGGATCCCCACTTTACCCCCTAAAATTAATTGATATGCAATAGCAATATATTCCTAAACTGGCCATGATACTCCATTAGCTAATAAGAAATTTAACTAGGTCTGTGGGGTCTGATCTATTTGTCTGTTAAAAGTCCATCTTAAATCTAATGCTGTTCTTAATTATTTGTCCCATAGAGCATCATGATAGTGTACCTATAACATTAGCAGTAAGAATATTGCATGTGGTCATAGGATCTGAGACTTATGAAGGGTATTTTGCATGACTCCGCTTATGTGCAGAGGTCTCGGCAGAACTATATCTACTTGACTGAGGAAGAGATCAAGGACGTGTGCACATCATGTGGTCTTACAAACTACTCAAGCAAAGTTCAGCAATATTTCATCATGTTTTCTGCTCAGAAGCCATGACAGTAGGTTTGATCCATTTGGAATATCATTTATCCATACCCATCTTTATTTTGTTCCTTTTGTTGATATTTTTGTTCAATGTATATAATCTGCCCATTACATTGTAGATAAACTAGCCTGAAACAGTGCTGGTGACATGGGGCAGATGTACAGTATTACAATTGGTGAAAAGTATAGTTTAGTGTGTAATTTAGAAAGGATTTTACTAATATGTGCCCTTAGGTCCGGTTCATGTGTGCCCTAAAGGCATACGTTAAGCTTTCCACTTTTGAAAATTTTTTCTCGAAAATTGAAAAAGCTGTCAATACTTTTTCAATTCCCAAGATAAATAATAAAATAAGGTGCTCAATTGTGGTAATGGTCTGATTAGAGGTCTATAGTGACCAACAGCCATTCAAGGGGTACGTAGTTTGTGTTGGTTATGGTGTGAAAAGTGATGAACCTAAGGTGCTCAATGTTGGTAAAACGGTATAAAGCTCTTTCTCATACCTGTTGTAAAACTGAGGGTGGATTGGAAAATTTGGTTCATTTTTTTTGTGTTGATAAGAAGACCAAACGAACCCAATTTTTCTACCAAATTCATGATTTCAAAAGTATATCTAGTTTTGTGATATTGGATCTTGCCCAATATACTTGGATCAAGTATTTCTGCATAATCTATGATGTTTGAAGTTGAAATGGTTCCTGTATTGGCTACTAAAGAAAATCTTTTTTTTCTTTTTTAACTTTGGGGTATGATAAGATTATCGGACATATTTCTGTGATGAATTCCAGATCAGGTCCATGAAGAATTTAGTGAATAGTGCAAGATCATTCTTAACAAAAACAATGCTAAGATTTCCCAAAATGATAACAGTTGGATGTGATAAAGTCCAACGGGATTTACTTATTAAAAAAAAAAAAAAAAAGGGTCCAATGAGCGTGTCTTGTCTTATTTGTTTATGTTTATTCTATGTTTTTTTCCTCCAGAGCCCCAGAGGTTGGAGCTCGTTGCAATGATAAGTGCCCTCCACCGAAGTGACGTGACAATGTGTCGTGACTTGTAAGCCTCATAAAAGCTGGTTGTCTTGTACACTGCATATAGACATTTTTAACACTAACATGGTCATGAAATGAGCTCACGTGAGATTGAGCTCATTTTTTCCTCAAGCCTCTGGACCTAGGGAAAAGGCTATTCACGTGAACTAGCCCTTAAAAATAAGGGCATACATATATAAAATTGTAATAAAACTCTTTGATGAATTGGCTCAGCCTTTTTTTTTTTAATATAAAATTTTCTCGACATGAGTTAAGCCAATTGAAAACCCCATTTTAAAACAAAGCAAAGTGGGTTTTAATCTATAAAAGAAACTCTGATACTCTCTCATAGTCACACGCACTTGATGGCAGAGAGATCCCCTCGTGCGGCTCACACGCTGACCCACACTCTGTTTGTTCTTCTACCTCACTCTGCTTCTTTGACCTTTGACCACTGGCAAAAGGCACAAAAAACTTCAACTTGAATGAGTTTAAACTTTATATATAAAGAGGAATATTTGGTCAGTCTTTATTAGCTTTAGGACTTTGGAGCTTCAGGGTTAAAATGTTAAAAATCTGTCACCTGGGATCCTTTGCACGTGAGTTCTTGCTTACCATATATAATAACATTCTGCTTTTCATGGCACGTTAAGGGTGATGACCCTTATTCTTTGATTTGCTGCCAAGTATTTTCTGCTTTAGTTTATGTCTTTCAGAGAGATATTTTGTTCAGTAATTTGATTTTAATATTTACCACGCACATGTATCATGCAACTTTCCTTGGTCGGTGCTGGTGATCTAGAGGCCGTTTTCAGCCAAAAGATTACTTCCATTGTAGGTATTTTAGATTGCATTTGCAGGTTCCTGAAAAGAATTCTTGCTTCCTTTTTCTTATTTCCACTTTTTTTCTTGTTAATGGAGCTCCTTTTGTGTGTGAAAAAAAAAATGAAACTGAAACATACTCAGGGAGGTTTCCGGACAATTTATTAAGTAAATGAGAAAATTTGCTCTGATAAAACATCCTGGGGCATTTGAAATTGTTGGGAAAAATATCCAAGAATGATATCAGATTTGAAAGCGATTCATGTTAACTGCAAAACTTAACATATGCGTTTTTGTTTTTGTGTTTGCTCTTGGGATGAAGGACACATAAGGATTAATTGAGCTAAGCATAATAGAGCTTATATATTAAAAAAGAAACAGAATTGGCGGAGAGCTAAGTACAAGAGCAGAACATATATACACATTGGCTACAATTTTGGAATGTGACACTGACCAGCATTGAGTAATGAATGAACACTATCTAAGAGATTATTTTGTCACACAATTAGGGCAGATTAAGTTTTCAAATATAATATGTAGTAAACTTAACGTTAAGTCCTAAAGTATAGAAATTTGAGATAAAATGATAGAGAAAGAAGCAAGAAGGTGTGGAAGTTTTAAATGGTTAAGAGTCTTGAAGTATAGAAATTTGAGATAAAGTGACAGAGAAAGAAGCAAGAAGATATGGAAGTTTTAAATGGTTCGACTACGCGACTTACATCCACTGAATAAGAGCTAAAAAAGCTACATCTTGTTCATTTACTTAGATGGTGATACATTACAATAAACCCATTTTTATAATGGGATTAAATAAACAAAAATTATAATTTTGAACTGATTGCTTCAATCCCACAATTTCTTCCATCAATCAAGTTCATGATTGATTCCAATCCCATGATTTCTCTAATAATCCAATGCCTTGATTTGGTCTTCAAGACTATGGAAAGTATATACTTTTTTTGTTTGTTTGTTTGTGGAAGCACGTCTTTCAAATTTTTTTGTACTTCATTTTTGGATTTAAAAAAATAGGACCAACAATCTAAAAGGCATGGAATGAACAATGGCTATTATGGCCATAATAGTTAAAGGATCCATTAGGTTAAAATTTTTGAAAATTGTGGTAAGAAGGAAAAAACTTGAGCTTTTTTTTTTTTTTTTTTCCAAGAGTAATGCTATGTCCACAATATTTTCACAATAAATCTTAAATAGGGAGTTATTGGTGGATAAATGGCAAACTGCTATTAGTGGGTAAAAAAGTGATGTCAATAGTGACTCAAATTAAAACCAATAACAATTTACCACCTAAATTTTGTTGTGAAAATATTGTAGATGTAGTATTACTTTTTTTTTTAATGTGAGAAAATATTCGTGATCGGAAAAAGAAAAAGAGGATATCAAAAAAAAAAAATTTCCCCTCAATTTGAAATAAAGGATATCTCAGGAGTAGGGGAAAAAGATTTGAAAATTTGTTTTGTGGTTTAGTAAAGTTATGTGTCTTTTGATAGCGAGCATGTGTGGCAATTTAGAGTTTTGGTCCATTAGGTTATTGTAGCTAAAGATGTAGAAGTGAAGACAAGATGGAGAAAACAAAAAGGAAAAAAAAAAAAAAAAATATCATAAGATCAAGATGACTCGTGTTAGTGCTAGTCCTCTAATAGATTCAGAGATAGAAAAGAGAAGACATAGAAGTTGTACATGGTTCGGTCACATGGCCTATGGTCATAGAACAAGAGCATAAAATGCTACATCTTCTTCATTCATATAGATGGTGATACATTATAATAGAACTCATTTTTATAATAGCAATTACATACACAACAATCGCAATTTTAAAATTTTAATTGATTGCTTCAATACTACAATTTCCTCTAACAACCAATTTATTGATTAATTCCAATCCTATGATTTTTGTTAATAATCCAATGCCTTGATTTGTTCTTCAATAATATGGAAATTATACACTTTCATACGTATAACTCAATGGTATTAATTGGTCTTCTTTAATAAAAAATAAAAAAAATAAAAAAAACTCATGGTTTAAATACCCCCTCCCCCAACCAAGAAACTGGTAGTTTAACTAGCACATTTTGGTGTTTTTATCAAAAATATTCAAAGGTTCAAATCTCTTTCTTCCAATTATTAAATTAATTAAATATATATATATATATATATATAGACACACACTCCCCTATTTATTGTAACAATTGCAGTATTAAACAAAAATTTTGTATGTATATATATATATATATATAGTTGATATTTGTATAGCTGTATAATTGATATTGCCCTCTGTTTCTGTTACCATATCAATTTCTTTCTTCTTCTTCTTTTTTTTTTTTTTTTTTTTGACATTATATCAAATTTGCCATAATTGATATTTGTATAGCTTTGAGGTTCTATGAAACTGAGATTAGAGACAATGACCGTGAACCCTATAGCCAATCTAAAGCGTATCAATAATATATATATATATATATATATATATTAACAAAAGATTTTTATTTCAGCTGTGCATTTTGGCATTATATTTAGGAGTATGTATATATATATATATATATATTAACGTGTTTGATATATACCATATGTAATCTGTGGGGATGACTTTAAATAATCAAAATTCAAAATTTTAAAATCAATTAATTAATATTAGGAGGCAGAGAATTGAAATTTATCTATTGAAGTGTGGGTCTATGTTAAAGTTATCTATTAAGTGTGAAAGTTATCTATTGAAGTGTGGGTTTGTGTCAATTTATCTATTGAAGTGTGAACATTAGTCTCAAGGAATTTGATTTTGGGTTACCCATGCACTTGGTATTGTGGTTATTCATATTTAATATATTATTTTAATTATCATCTTGTTCAATTATTTAAATTGTGTAGAAATTTTATTAATAGTATTGTGAATTTGTTCAATGCTATTGTTTGCAGTTATGGCCCGTTTGAGTTTAGCCACAAGGAATAGGATAAAGAAAAGGAAGTTGGTTTTGGTTGTGATGTTTTGGTTGGATATGTTGCACATTGTTAGTATGTTTTTTCAATTATTATGCTTTATAGTAGAGTACCGTGTTCGAAAAAGATCATTGAAAGCAACATATGGTCATGATTTTCATTCAAGGAGAGGGGAAATTCACTGTTTATGCTATGAGAGTGATGAAACTTGCATTAACCAACTTAGGATGAATAGAAATGCATTTACCAGGTTATGTGATATGCTTGAAACAATAGGTGGCTTAAAAGATACAAAACACATGTTAGTAGATGAACAAGTTGTCATGTTCCTACATACACTAGCTCATCATGCAAAAAATCAAGTCATAAAACACCATTTTAGGCGCTCAGGAGAGACAGTGAGTAGATATTTCAATAATGTGTTACATGCTATCATACGTTTACAAGGAGAACTATTTAAGAAACCAAAGCCAGTTCCAGAAAATTCTTCAGATGAGAGATGGAAATGGTTTAAGGTATCCAACAACGTGAATTTGCTTTTCAAGTTATGAAGTAGAAATATTGAATAAATTGCTGATTGCATTTTCTTGGTTGTAACTACAGAATTGTTTAGGTGCATTAGATGGAACATATATTAGGGTGAGAGTGCCTTTAGAAGACAAACCTAGGTACCGAAATCGTAAGGGGGAGATTGCCACAAATGTACAAGGAGTTTGCTCACAAGACATGCAATTTATTTATGTTTTGCCTGGTTGGGAAGGCTCTGCTGCTGATGGTAGAGTGCTTCGAAATGCAATAAGTAGGAGGAATGGATTGAGAGTTCCCCATGGTAAGAGAAATAGGTTGCCTACTAATTATATTATTATTTTTTTAAATTTTTATACACCCATTATACTAAAGACATTACAATAAATAGGTTATTACTATCTTGTTGATGCTGGCTATACAAATGGTGAGGGATTTCTTGCCCCATATAAAGGACAACGATATCACTTAAATGATTGGAGAGATGGACAACAACCAAGAACCCCAGAAGAGTTATTTAATATGAAGCATTCTTCAGTTAGGAATGTTATAGAGAGATGTTTTGGATTGCTTAAAATACGATGGGCTATTCTTAGGAGTCCTTCATTCTTCCCAATCAAGACACAAAATCGCATTATTATGGCATGTTGCCTTCTTCATAACTTTATAAGGAGAGTGATGCCTGTAGACCCAGTAGAAGAGGAATTGGACAATGATGAGTAGTTGGTAGAAGGACTTAATGGTGACCCAATAACACATATTGAGACTTCGAATGAATGGAGTGCATGGAGAACCAATTTGGCAAATGAAATGTTTAATTCATGGAGAAATAGGAGAGAAATATAGTTTAATAATATAATACTTTGATTTGTGACTTTTTCATGTATTGTTTCCTTGAGTTAATAAATTTTTTTATTGCATTTATGTTAAACTGTTTATTATGTGTGTCTAAACTTTTGCCTATTATTTTATTATCTTGCCATTTTATTGTTAGTATTTGGAGAGATATGGAAACGACTGTACTTGATTCTCAAGATCTTTCTAAATGAAAGTGGACTCCTACTGAAGATATAAAATTAGTGGAGGCTTTGGTAGAATATCATCATGAAAAAGAAGGTAGCCCTGAAAATAAGTTTAAACCCGGATATTTGAAAATCTTGGAAGGAAAAATTTCTACCAAATTACCTAATGCTGGCTTAAGAGCAAAACCACATATTGAGTCAAGATTGAGGACTTTGAAAAGAGAATTTCAAGTTATCCATGAAATGTTGACTGGGCCTAACACAAGTGAGTTTGGATGGGACACTATGAGGAAGTGTGTTACTGCTGAAAATGATGTATGGGATGCATATATGCAGGTAAAAGTTCACCATCTTATAGATCCATGTATTTTATCTCTTTTGGTTTAACATAATTTATTTAATTTTATCTTGCTAATTTCATATTTTTGTCTATTGTTTTGTAGAGTCATAAGGGGGCAGCGGCTTGTAGAAACAAATCATTTCCACACTATGAAGACCTTTGCATTGTGTATGCGAAAGACCATGCTACTGGTAAAGATGCTTAAGCACCTGCAGATGTTGTTGAAGAACTAGAAGCAGAGAAAAATGATGATAAATTAGATGATATTCCTGAAGACGTGGACTACACGCAAATTCCCACCCCTGGCAGTAATGGGGAAGAACAGAATGCTCGAAAAAAGAAAAGAAGAATTCAAAGTGGTGAAGATAATATGGTAGAAGCGATGAAAGAAGTTACAATCATTCTTGCTGCTCAATTGAAGGATGCATTAGATAACCTTAGCAAGGCAGTCATTGGAGTTGTAGCAGCTGAAAGTAGGTCCAAAATCAATGATGAATTACTAAAACTACCTGGCCTTACAACTAAGGAGCGTCACAAGGCAACTAAATTGATTGCTTGTCAACATGAACTAATAGATGTTTTCTTGAGCATGCTGGATGTTGAGAAGGAAGAATGGGTGAAAGGCCTTATTAATGGGGACTTTTGAGTGGCTTACAAAGGTTGGAAAATTCAATTTGCATTTATGCTTCATTTTTATCCCGCTTGAACATGGGGCTCTTAAGATTTTGGATGATTGTGGTGTTTTTTTTTAGGTAAATGGGATGTTATGTTATTGAAATTTTATATAATTTGGGCATTTTAAGACTTTTCAATGGTTATTCAACCTTTAGTTTGAATGAATGGGATTTTATGTTATTGAAATTTTATATAACAAAGAACATACATCAACAAAAATGAATGAATGGAATTTCAAACTGAGATATTTAGTTGTTGGTAGTATTTACAGTTGGACGAATAATGAAATAGTGATACTGTTTGTTGGGAAAATTTTACAGGTCTGAGACAACATTGAGAAGAAGACACGTTGAGAAGCAAAAAAAAGACAAGTTAATTTTAATGCAATTAAATGAAAGTAATCCCAAAAAAAAAAAAAAAAAAAATTGGGTTTATTAA
This sequence comes from Quercus variabilis, assembly GCA_030445155.1. Taxonomy (NCBI): domain Eukaryota; kingdom Viridiplantae; phylum Streptophyta; class Magnoliopsida; order Fagales; family Fagaceae; genus Quercus; species Quercus variabilis. The sequence continues at coordinate 84,217,615 of CP129446.1, read as the reverse complement.
ACCAAAAAAAAAAAAAAGATTTTCATTAGAGATCTCTATTTAAGATTGGGTTTATTAAAGTAATCCTTATAAAAAATGTATTTATTATAATAAGGGCATTTTAGGCAATTTGATTTAAAAAGCTTTCATTACATCGTTTTAAGATATTGTACCAAACATGTGGAATACAGATTCAGGGTTCTATTACTATAGGGTTACCAAACAACTGAATAGGAATAGTTATTACATTACAGCATCTTTCATTCTTTATAATACCTATTCCTATTCCAATGTGATCATCATTACAGTCTATCAAACGTGCCCTTAGTAAACACTGTATACGAGTGGAGCTTGCCGATCAGGTCCTAGTTTTGTGCCTTTTGCACCTTTTTAAATAATAAAAAAAAAAAAATTACAAGAACTTTTGCACATTATTGAATTATTGAAAAGTATGCAACTCATTATTTAAAACTTTTTGAAATGAATGCCGAAGATTGATTGATTGTGTTGGCCTGGCATATTGTGGTTAAAACATGTACATGTAGCAGGTTTTAAAATATATTCCTGAAAGGAAGAGGAGTCACACTTCAGATGTCATATATATAAATATTAATCGTTATGATGCCCAACAAATGAACCTTTTTTTTTTTCCTTTTCGGTTGATGTCACAGAAAAGAAATGTCTTATAATAGAAGAAGTGACTTTTTAGGATCTTATCTTGGATTTAACTAAGAAAATATTCCGTTTATACTATTCTTTCATCGCTTCCCTCTGAAGGGAAATTTTTTTTTTACCTTAAGAAGTATTAACATGGGTGTAATACAAGATACGGTAACACAATAATTCTTGAAACGTTAATATATTTTAAGACAGTGATATAACAATTAATAAATATGTTTTTACGTTTATGTTTTCTTAGTTTTAAGTTATTTTATGTTAACTTTTAAGTTTTTAAAGTTAATAAAAGTTATCAAAATCTTTAAAATTATATCTATGATAGTAAAATAAAATATTACATATTTTTTCTTCCGAACATACTGAGAACACACATATAAGAATATCCGAACATTTCTATATCCAACATGAACACACTAGAGATTTTAAAGTTTCAGTACTTTTTAACTTTTTACCAAAATCTGTCACATCATTCCACTTATTAGATTTCTCTTACTTTTTCTTTTGGGTGGGCAACTACCAAATCTTGGCCTTGCTACAAAGGTGAAAGCTCTAATTAATTCATAAGACTATATAGAAAGGTTAAAGGTACTACTCCTAGGGCACACAATGATACCCCCCATAAAGCTATTTACTAAAGACAAATATGTCTCATTAGGCTTTTTTTTTTTTTTTTTTTTTTTGAAAATGTACTAAAATATACTTATACTTTTAAAATGTAAAAAAAAAAAAAAAAGTAAAAAAATAAATAAAGTTTTTTAAAAAGTTTACATAAAAGCTAAAAAAATTTGAAAATTAAAAGTTGTACTTATAAATTGAAGCCAAACAAATACCATGGTCTACTAATGATTAGGTTTAATTGTTTGTTGGGAATAGTATTTACTCAAAATAGATTGGGGGACACAAATAGACTATATATTGCAAAAATTATATGAGAAATCTCTAAGTTCACTCACCTATCCTGTTGATCAATCATTATGTGTTGCAAATGGGTATAGAAATTTTTAACATTATTCTGACATGCCTAATTTGTTTACCTAAATTAGGTCTTTGAATCTTTCAACTAGAATAAATATACAAGATAGATTTTTTTTTTTTTTTTTTGGGCATATCTAACCAATCCACTTGCTTTATTGCTCTTGCTTTCATTTTTAATTATCATGGGTGAAGTTTGAGTTAGCCATCCCGTTCATCATGCTCGAGCTAGGGTCACTTAAAACCAAGGGAGTCAATACCGTACCGGAGGCTGTACCGGTTTGCCTAGCGGTACGATATATTTCGGATACCAGTTAATACCGGTATACCGTTTCGGGTTTACCGCTATTTTTTATATTTATAAATAAATATATACATGTATGTATGTGTGTATATATTATAATAAATATAAAAGTTTACCATAAAACATTTCCTTAATTCAAAACTAATTATTCATGGTTTTAGACTTTAGTATCAAGTAAAAGAAAAAGAAAAAAAAAAAAAAAAAAAAAAAAAAAAAAAAAAAACAAACAAACACACACAATATAAAAAATAGAAAGCTTAAAAGTTACCATTACATACTAAGAAAACAAATAATACTAATAAGTTAATGTAAATAAGTTACCATTCTACCTTAACAAAAATTCAAAAATTACAAAACTTTAAAAAAAAAAAAAAAAATTTATGTACCGGCCGGTATTACCCGAAATTGGCCGGTATGGCTAGTACATGGCCGGTACGCCCGGTATTTAAACCGGTACGAAACGTTAATGTTTCGATACCGGTATGGAACCGGTACGATACGTACCGGCCAGTACGGCCGGTACCGGCACGGTATCGACTTTCTTGCTTAAAACAGCCAGGGAATTGACCCTAGAGGACATATATAATATAAAGTAATCTCTTAATTTCTAGTTGTTGCATTTGGATTTAACAATTTAGTCAGGGTTTGATTTTGCTTGAACGAGGAATAAAAAGTATTTAGTCTTTGTATGTTGTAGTTGAAATTTGTAAATTATGAAGCTTTGCACGTATAGGAATTAATTAGAACTCATTAGGTGGAAAAGTCATTCCCGATTTGGTTATGAATTTCTCTACCTTTGCATTATGTCACTTCCCTTTTCAAATGTTTAACCTTAACTAAGGATTGCAAAAGTTTTCCTTGTTCTTACTTTACACAGGTTTTTCCTATCTCAAAAAAAGGAAAGAGTAGGGAAGTATTTATATTATGTCCCATTCCATCTTGAATGTGTGTGTGTATATATTATGTCTTATATTCTTGAATGTGTGTGTGTATATATTATGTTTAACCTTAACTAAGGATTGCAAAACTTCCAAAACACTAGTCTCTCTCTCTCTTAATATTCTTATCATCATCACTAATGAAGTGCATTTAGCACTTGCATGCTTTCGATGTGACAACTTATGCTTCCTGTTTGTAACACTTAGTCAGATTTGTCTTTTGCAGCAAACTGAAATGGTAGATTCTAAAAAGTCTTGGTTAGTTAATGAATTACCAAGGCTTCTCAGAAACATTGGTTGAGAGTTTGTTGAAAAAGTAGCTAAGCAATAAGTTCATTAATAGGCATATCAGTGTGGCACTTATAATTAAATAGCCGGCCAAGGAATTTGTAAACCTCTAGCTAGAAACTTAGTGCTGGTTTCAAATTAAACCCCACCTTTTAAAAGTTAAAAATAAATGTTATGCTTCCAAAAATGTTTCAATTCAAACTATAAACCTAGTAATACGTGTGATGCCGTTAAATAATGTCAATATTTAATAGATCATATTCAGCAATATATATATATATATATAATATAATATAATAGATCATTGAAATAACAACACAACGTCATTTTGTTTAAGTATATATCTTCCATTAATGGAATCACCATAAATGGGTATAGATATTTGTTTGCATTGAAATGTTTTTAAAGTGTAGAGTTTAATTAATTTGAAATTTCTGAAAATATTTCGTTTAATTTGGAACCATGCATCCCTAAATTGGAGGTTTAAAATATAATTTTTTTGGAAGAAGAATATTGAATTTTCATAAAATGGTGAACTATATTAAGATTATCAGAATTTTATGAGTGTAAGATTTTTAAATATTTAGATGGAAAGTATTATTTCTAGTCCATTATTGCCCAGATCATTTTCTTAGGATAGAGCTTTTCTTTACCTTCCATTAAGACTTCATTCAAATAATGCATATATAGAATTAATCCAAATTCTTTGATTTCAAGTTCTCATATCAAAATACTAGAATTTTAGTATTAACATAGACATAGGGATTAATATTTGAGTACACAGTTCAAATCTTTTGCTTAAGCTTGCACATAATATAATCTTAAGGAGATGGTACCACATGGGAGAAGAGTAGGAAAGAGAAACATTCCTGCTCTACTTATTAAACGAGAATAGAGCTTCAACTTAACTAAATTTTAAAGAGTAAATTCAAAATACTAACACCCACCTCGCGCTCATATCGACGCATGGATTTCACTAGCTTAGACATATTAATTAATGGTTCTAAAACCTGGCATGCACTAATCATTTTGAAATTTCAGACTCCAATCCAAACTCATCATTCTTTAAGTTCATATATCTAAACTCATATTTCAAGAGTCTTGTAAGTTATAGCTCAACTGTGATATTTTAGTGTTTTCAACATAAACATGCAAAGTTTAACTCTTCCTCTGTTAAATATCGAAATATATATATATATATATATTAGAGTAGCGATAAACTCTTTCCCCTGATTCTTTTTAGATTCGAATCCAAACTCGTCATCCTCAAAGTTCATATATCTAGACCCATATGTCAAGAGTCTTGTAAGTTGTAGCTTAACTGTGATATTTTAGTATTTTTAACAGAAACATGCAAGGTTTAACTCTCTCCCCTCTATCAACTATCGAATTATATATATATATATATATATATATTTCTAGACTCACGTGGAGCTGATATTTCTACAGAAGATGGATTAGTCATTAGAGTAGTGATAAACTCTCTCCCCTGATTTTTGGTGGAACAATTTTACCAAAAGCTGTGCTTTGCACTGTGATGAGGCACGCCATGATTTATGACCGCCAGAACTGTAGGTGCATAATTGAATGGTAGAGAATAAGAGGGTAGAATGGGAATGATACAAGATAAGTAAATAATTTCTTGACAATGCAAACCCCAAAGTTAACTCTTGGTTGGAGCATAGAGGCTCATGAAGCGAGGCCATCCTCAAACTTAGCACTAAAGCCCTTAATTTATTAGGTCATTTTTATTTTCCTTAATTACTATAGTGCTTAGTGAGTTGTTTTTGTTTGTCAAATGTTTGTGACAAAACCACATTATTAAGGCAAAGTTTCTCCATTAGTGGAGTGGTTGGTCTTGGTTGTATATGTTGCCATGTTTGATTCCCCAAAAACCGGGTTTCTTTCTTCTCGTACATGTCTTGTTCATAACTTTTCCTATATATCTTGTTACTGTTAGGCGATGCTGGCACTAGTGACTCTGATTTCTGACCTGATACAAGGCATTTGAATAGCACATAATGGGTTTGGTTAATTTGCATATCTTGTTGAATGTGTTTGGTTGTCCAGAAAATGGAGGATACATAACAAAAGAACATCAAAATTTTGAGTAATTTGATCAATTTAGGTTTGGATGTTAGGACAAGTAACCCATCTACGTAGCATGTCAATGAACTATATGGGCCAACTGATCGAGCCCCGCAGAGGACATGAAGTTAAAAAATAGTTTCTAGGGACACTCAACCTATGAGCTGGATTGAAGATAAAAATTGCATTCGAAAAAAAAAAAAAAAAAAAAAAAAAAAAAAAAACTCAAAAAGTAGAACATTATAGGGCATATATATTAGCACTGACACATTGGACACATGAGGTGGAGTGCCCTAAACAAGAAAAAATTAATGGAAAATTTTCAAATTTTTTCACTTCCACTATTTTAGAGCAATCAAATGGGAAGTTTAGAAGAAAACATTATTTCATATGTTTAATTTATTGCAATTTATTCTCACATAAAAATAGGATAATTATACAATACTCTCAAAATAATAAAAATGCGTATTCTCCCATTTCATATAATTGTGAGTCACATTAATTAAATTCATGGTAAGACCCATAATTTATGTGAGAGGAAAGAATACACATTTATAGTACTCTCAAAGTATACAATAATTTTCCATAAAAATAAACTTTATGTGCAAGACTCATAAATGTATAGCCTACTCATATTTAAGAAAAAGCAAGACCTAAGTACAATACTTAAGTGTTATTCTTTAAATTCTCCTTTTAAGATTTTACTATGTAAATTTTTTCTTATGAAATGGAAGAATATTTTTTAATTAAATAGTCATATAGCTGAATTTTGAGATAGAAATCTAAATAACACTAAAAGAAGAGGTCCATATCCAGGAAGTTGACACGGATCCTGCTACTTTCTTTGGTCCCCTTACACACACACAGCTGAGCAAGAAACGGTCAGGCTCGTTACGATGTTAGCTGTGAATTCATAAAACAAATCTATGGGATCCAACGGTTACACAGTTTGAATCAAGGTCATATCAGTAGGCAGTAAATTTTGGCAACTCTTCTAGGTAGAAAATCATTGAGGTATTTAATAACTTGTTGTCACTTCATGGATTGCCAGACTATATTAGGTAAATTCTTTAATTATCTATATATCTTGGATTCGAAATGGTTCCATGGAATCATTTGGGTATTTACATTTACCTCCTTATTTCCATGCTAACATGATTAGAATTTCACAGTTTTGGTTGGTTAAACTCAGTATATGTGTTACAATCTTACATATCTTGTCCCTCCTTAATAATGTTATTCTCTATTCTCCATCAATTGCTCTAGTTTCTTCTCTTTGAGATCTGAGACACAATTAATATAGTAGGAAGAATATACTGAAGAAGTAGAGAAGAATTAATTAAGAGAGGAGCAGAAAGAAAATATCCGGCAAAAAAACTAATTTCATAGAAAAGATTAATTCTTTTAAGTAAAGACCCTTTTTTGCTTTTCGTACGTTGTGTTTTATTAACCGACTTGGCCGACTTAATAACAAGGAAGTGATAAAGTTGCTTGAGTCTATCTCCACACTTTTGGATCAAACTCAAGCGAGTCTTTAACTCAAAAATGTAAAGGACAATCAAGTGGACTGTAATTATGTCATGTATGTGATAGTACTAGTCTCTTAAAGTTAAATGAAAATAAAATAAAAAAATCGTGAGTCGAACTAGGGTTTCTATTATTGTAACTAATATTATTACAATTAAAAATTATATTAAAAAATCAGCATATTATTATTGTTTTTTTCTTTATTTCAAAGTCCAAGTGCAAGTGGGAAGCTCCAGCAACCAATTTCACCAATCAAGAGATTAGAATCAAAGAAAAAATGGTTAAAAAAAATTGCAATGGCAGCTCCTTCAAGAAGAGTTTTAGTTAGTTTAGCATCAGAGCTCTTTAGCCAAGAAGATGAGAGAAAAATAAAATAAAAAAGGTTTTAGACAATGGGAGACACGGAAACAGCGCCCACGTTCCCCTCATATCTTACTTCCTTTCTTTATTGCTTTCTCTCTCTCTCATATGACAAGGCCCACCTTATTGACAAAATGGTGTTTAGCTCTTCAAGGAATAAATATATACCCTTTCCTTTCTTGTGAGATTCCATAAATACTCTTATCTCCATGCCCTAGTCTCTCTCTCTCTCTCTCTCTTTCTCTCTTCTGTTTACACCACTACCTTGATAACAGCTCAAAGGGAGCTCTATCTTTGAAGTGTTTATGTGATCATGGTGTGTTTCTCTCTCTCTCTCTCTCTCTCTGTGTAGCAAAGTTTTAATTGACTTTTTTTTTTTTGGTTCATATATTTATTTATTGGGTTTTTGTTACAATTCATGTGTCTAGGGAATTCAGAAGCCTGCATGGTTGGAAGCCCTCTACACCCAAAAATTCTTTGCTGGGTGCTCCCATCACGAAACAGCAAAGAAGAATGAGAAAAACATTTACTGTTTGGATTGTTGTACAAGTATTTGCCCCCACTGTTTGCCTTCACATCGATTCCACAGGCTTCTTCAGATTCGTCGATATGTATATCATGATGTTGTTCGGCTTGAAGATCTTCAGAAGCTCATAGACTGCTCTAATGTTCAGGTAATTAGTACACAAAATAAGGTTAATTTTCTCTACCTACTGTTATGTTTCAAGCATAATTTAATTATTTTATATAATTTTGCTGAATTAAATGAAACTCCAATAGGGTTATACAATCAATGGTGCCAAAGTGGTGTTTATCAAGAAGAGACCTCAAAACAGGCAATTCAAGGGTGCTGGAAACTATTGCACTTCCTGTGACAGAAGCCTCCAAGAACCATTTTTTCATTGCTCTCTAGGGTGCAAGGTAAATTGTGATGATTATGTTTACCATGTAATTTTCTTTTCAAGCTAAACTTTAAACTAATTTTCATGATTACTGAGACAAATCCAAGTGTTATAAGTCATCACAATTCCAATATATCAACACATATACTCATTTTATGTAGCAATGAAAACCCTTTAGAATGCAATTCAATTGGTCCATAGAAAAGTAAATTGCGATTGAATCATGCACATGACGTGCAATTTTGTACTAAAAAGCAACAAATTTCTAAGATTTATAGTTTAGTTCGTGACAATATTGAGTGTGAATTATGTAGGTTGATTTTGTGCTGAAGCACTATAAGGACCTTTCTCCATTCCTAAAGGCTTGCAACACTTTACAACTAAGTCCTGACTTCTTAATGCCACAAGACATGGGGGACGACGAGATGACTAATGAGACACCTCATTCTACAATTGTGGACTGTGATGAGCCAATGAGCTCGTCCTCAGGCTCATCAGGGTCTGAGAACATGAGTGTGGCATGCACTCAGATTGTCCGAAAGAAAAGAAGTGGGCTATATGTGTGTGCAAGATCAGCCAATAGGGTTTCTAATAATGAAGACATGGCTACAAGCATGAGTAGAAGAAAGGGCGTCCCTCATAGATCTCCTATGTGTTAATTAGCAACAAAGCACTGCAATTAGCCTATTACTAGTACTACTACAATTTTAATTTTGATAATTTGACTGAATCCTACAAATGCTTATTGTCTCTCTCTTTCTCTCTCACTGAAAATTAAAGTTTTAAGTTAATTTAATCACTTGGTCGGGGTGTTTTGTCTTAATGGCATCACGTGATTCCCAATTCCAAGTTATGGTTTGTACATTTTTCTAAGGTTTTCTTCATATCATATGATTATTATTATTATTTACAACATTATTAATTCAAATCATGAATTAGAGTGTCTTCCAGCACCATATAGGCAGATACTTCTAAACCTACCAGATTTATTTGCACATATTTATAACTTGTAGTCTATGACAGTGCAAGGCATTTTGTACACTTAAGCATACGAGTACCTATAGGGGCACACGTGAATTCCCTGCGTGTGCTTGGCAAATTGATCATTAACTAACACTAAAATACAGTGTTACTGCTAAACCCTATAATCTTTGTCACACTCTCATGATGGGGTCCTAAAAAGGGGCTTCCTTTGACTTTGACTACAACTAGGGACAGTACTGAGCACACCGTCCTTCCTCGAAGAGATAGAGAAATAGGGTTTGAACAGTAATTGTGACTAGTCAAACCTTGCAGATTTTTTTTTTTTTTTTTTTTTTTGAGAAACCTAACCCTGAAGATTAATATAGTAATTAAGGTGCTGAAAGAACTAAAATGTATATTTATATAAGTGTTGCTTCATGAAACATTCTCTCTCTCTCTCTTAATCTCTTAATGTATCATATGAGTTCAGCCTAATTAAGAGCAAGGCCTCCATTCGTTTTATAGTCTTGATTCCCAATCACATTGCCACTTTTAGACGTCAAAGGGTTTCTTAATTTCTTACTACTATATCATTTCCATTGGATAATATATAGACCATCCAAGTTTATCCCAGAAAGAAATTCAACAATTCTGTTGTTTCAAGAACATTAACATTTTTTAGAAAATAAATCATTTTTTAAAATGCATTTTCTAAAAAACAATTTCATTTTCCTATATTTGGTAGCAACCTTAAAATAAGTTCAAAAACTATCATTTTACCTTTCTTATTTAGCTTAGAGTGAGATAGAATTGTTTTCCAAAAATGTTTTAGTGGAAAATAACTATCTCATATCAATATAAATAATGGGAGTTAATAGATGACAAGGGTAATTCTGGAAGAGGATAAACTTGTTCACATATGAGGAAGCCAACAGTCCTAATTAACCCGTCAGCTCCACTTGTGCATTCATAGAGACAAAAACGTCGATATCATAGGCCGACGACTCCACACTCGACAACTCCACACCCAACGACATTTTTGTAAGACGACGGGAACGCCTAGGAGGGATAAGAGGTCGATGGAAGGAAGCTAGCGGGGAGAAAGAAGCTTATGACGGGTCTAACGTGGCCTTGCTTGGCCTCCACGAATTGGTATATAAGGAAACATCTTGTGCTCCACAATTAACTCTAATCAAGAAGATTCCTATAAGAAAAGTATCCCGCAAGATATGCGTATTAATGAGGATCTTCCCTACAAGGAAAGACCCTCTCCGCCAAGAAATGAATGTCAACTCTACGCTACTATAAAAACCCCTAAACCCTGACAATCTAAGGTACGCATAATTTACCCAAACTCTGGCACTCTAAAGTTGTAAAAAGTTCTCTAACTTAGTATTCGGAAGGTATTTGACCGGTATCACACAATACTCTCTGTAGGGTCTTCTTCTTTTTCTGCATTGCGTATGTCTTGTCTTGAGTACATGAGCACCGTGTGACTTACTGATGATTTTCGGCATCATCAATAGATAATTTTCCTTTGAATTTTTTGTTTTTTAATATTACCAAATAAAAGAAAATGTGAAAAATTATTTTCATATAAAGTTTTCCATCAAAATAAATGGATATATAAAAGATTTTGTGGTGGGTGATCTGATTACACTTAGTTATTTTTGCAAGGGACCTTGGAATTCAAGATGTTATTTTTGAAGGAGACTCTTTACAAGTCTGCAATGCTATGAATGGTTGCTCGTTAGCTCCCCATGCTATTGCTAATGTTTTAGAGGGCATCTTTCTTCAGCTTCACTCTTTTCGTTCTTTTCTTTTTTCTCACATTAAAAGGGATGGTAATAAGCCCGCCCATTTGTTAGCTCAACATGCTAAGTTTGTTCATGATTTTGAGGCATGAGTTGAGGAAGCCCCTTGGTTTTTAGAACCTGCTGTTGCCTCTGATGTTGTAGTTTGTATTTGACTCCTATTGTTGTAGTTTGTACCTGACTACTATTATTAATATGAAGTAATATTTTCCTATAAAAAAAAACTATATATAATTTTACTAAAAATTGTACAATTTATATTATTAATTAATTAATAATAATAATTCAATCATTTATAAACTTATTTACAAATTTACACAATCCAATCTTAGGTGATCTACGTAAGTATATTTAAAACATTTTACACATATAAACATGCATATAATATCATATATACTTTAACCCAACTTCATGTTCATGAGCTAAACATAGTCTTGAGCTTATAAGAGAGATGGGTTTGCTTGGATGGGGAATAAATCGAAGTGAATGGTTGTCAGTTGTGGATGTGTCCAGTTGGGGACACATGCAGTGCACCAAGGGAATCAAGCCCAAGTCAGCCTAGGCATCCACGTTATGTTCTTGTACCTTTCCTCAAGCCCACCACCAAAATAAGTAGTCCACCACCATAATTAATTACTATTAACTACCCACTTCTAAAATTTGTTGTCACATTGTTCAAAGCAAGAGAATCCTTCCCCTTACAATTAGTGCCAAAAACTACATTAGAAAACCAATAAAATAGCAGAAGCAACAGGAAAATAAAAAAAATAAAATAAAATAACTCTTAATTTGAACAACCCCCCATCCTATCCCTTTTTTCTCTAGACTACCTAGAGAGATATTTTACTTTTTATTTCTTCTTTGGTTTTTTTAGAAAATATAAACAACCCGCAATGTCAAGATCACAAAAAATTACACAATTTTTATCACAACTCATCACATCACAAGTTGTTAGACATAGTGAATTGTGGCAAAAGTTGTCTTAAGTTTTTGTGATTGCATCGTATTTCCTTTTTTGTTGGGCCTGTTCGGGACCCACTCCCATTTCTAAAAGTCCAAACTATTGGTGAATGCAAGAAGTATAAGATAAGATGTCCAAGGTACCACAATACGATAAGTCCAATCCAGGCACAAGAAACCACTAGTGTTGGCCCAACCAATAACCACTAAGAGCCAACTTATGTATATCTGACTAAATATATATTGTCACTGGACATTGAAACTGATATGAGCAGAGAGCAACACCCCAACTTTTTATGAAATTAGAGGTGTAATTCCACGATGTGGAGTTAGCTGAATCCGAACCATTTATCTTTAATGTCTTTTATGATTTTGGAGTTTCCACACCATTTATCTGCTCTACATGGTCCAGATTTTTATTTTCCTCAACATGGAATTCACTTTAATAATAGATGATACAATGAATATTTCAACTCCTTTTGTTACTACTAATTAATTAGCCTTTGAAAAAGGACTTAGATTCTCTACTCTCCCCAGTTTTAAAATGATTAGTTGTTTGAATTCATATCTCTAATTGATCCTCCTGTAGAGCTGTCTTCCTATCGATTTCATTGTGAATGGGATGTGCAATAGCCCATTTTATCAGACCCTTATTGCTAAAAGCTTTTTTTTAAGTACCATTAAAACTAAAAAGCGTGTTACAATGGTGGAAGGAAAGCCAAAAAATTTGGCTGTTGAGCTACCATGCACAATCAGAAATGGCTGTATACTGTAAGTAAGATAGTAAAAAATATATATATTTTATTGTGTTGGTGGTGGTGGTTGTTGTTTATTATAGTAGATATATTATTTTATTGTGTTGTTTATATTAGTTTATTGTACTGAATGCTAAAATAAGATCACTGATGTTGAGTGTTTTGTAAAATTAGGTGGTAAAATAAAAAAATAAAAAAAAAAAACTCTTTGTGATGTCAAATTGCTAAATTTTTGACACCACCAATACTGATGTTCTAAATACTAATCTCAACAACCATGAGAACAAATTTGAAGTTCATTGTCCTAAACAATTCAAACAAACTTGAGCTGAGATAGTAAGCTCCATGGAGCGAACATGCCTCCCCATCACTATTTAAAAGGGGAGAAGAAAACCAATATTGCAAGAGACAGCATAGTATATAAAATAGCAGAAGAAACAGGAAAATAAAAATTAAAAAAAAATATATATATATATATATATATAATAAATAATAAATAAAAAACTCTTAACTTGAACAATCCCCCATCCTCATCCCTTTCTTCTCTAGACTGCCGCGAGACATATTTTACTTTTTTTTTTCTTTTTTGGTTTTTTTTTTTTAAATATATAAACAACTCTCGAGCAATGTTAGGACGACAAAAACTTATACAGTTTTTGCCACAACTCGCCACATGATAAGTTGTAACAAGTTGTAAATGGTGGCATGGACTCATCATTTTGTTATTTATTTATTTATTTTTTTACCACTCATAACTTGCCACATAAACAAAAATTATATAAGTTTTTGTCATCTAAACATTTTTTCATAATATGTCTTTTTCTTTTTCTTTTCTTTTTATGGCCCTGTTTGGGATCCACTCCCACGTCTAAAAGTCCAAATCATTGGTGAATGGAAGAAGTATCTGATAAGATGTCCAAGGTATTACCATACAACAAGTCCAATTCAGGCACAAGAAACTACTAGTGTTAGCCCAACCAGTAACCATTAAGAGCCAACTCATATATATCTGACAAAATATTGTCACTGGACATTGAAACTGGATTCTCAAAAAAATAAAAATAAAAATAAAAGACATTGAAACCGGCATGAGCAGTAGCAACTAGCAACGCCCCCCAACTTGTTATGGAATTAGAGAGTAGTAATTCCACGACGTGGAGTTAGCTGAATCAGAACCTTGCAGTTCAAAACATTAAAAATGCTTTGAACTGTCCCTCTTTAATGCGTTTTATGATTTTGGAGTTTCCACACCATTTATTTGCTCTACATGGTCCAGATTTTTATTTTCCTCAACATGGAATTCACTTTAATAATAGATGATACAATGAATATTTCAACTCCTTTTGTCACTATTAATTAATTAGCCTTAGAAAGAGGACTTAGATTCTCCACTCTCCCCAGTTTTAAAATGATTAGTTGTTTGAATTCATATCTCTATTGATACTCCTGTAGAACTATCTTCCTATCGATTTCATTATGAATGGGATGTGCAATAGCCCATTTTAATACGACCCTTATTGCTTAAAGCTTAAGCTTTAGTATAAATATTGTATCATTATGAAATACTATATATTTGTGATTGAATCGTGTAGGTTTTTTTTTTCTTTTCTTTTTTTCTTTAGTTATAGGACAGTCTTACCCCCCCCCCCCCCCCCTTTTTTTAAATACACTTAAAACTTGTTATCCCAACTAATAAGAAAATTACTCATCACACTATAATTACACAATTTTTTTTTATATACAAGATATAATTTCTACTCTAACATAATCTAAGTGTATATGTATGTGAAACCCCCTCCTGAATACTTGAACTCCAACTCTTATCCCCCACATCCTACAAGCATTTATACTTGTAAAGTGACCACCGCACTAAGGGTGGGCGGTGGTTACACATGCAAATTATTAAACTAATTCTACTCCAATTGAAACTCTTTACTAAAGTTCCAAAAAGCTTTAAATAAATTTTGGTTTCTATTTTAAATTATTTTAATCATCTAACAACAAAAATTGTGGTTTTACACCATAGACTTCTGTATATGAATTTTGCTATTCACTTTTCATTGTTTTCAATGATAGTTTTTGGACTCTTTTTTCTATAACTAAAGTTTATTAACACTTTGGAGGGGAAAATGTAATTACTACTAGTCATGTTTAGCTCTTGCAATTTCATATTAGAGTTTGTTGATGAGATGGACACAACCTAATCCAAAAACTCTACCCAACAATGTTATATTAATTGACCGTTCGCTCTTATTGTTATTATTCGATGTAAACTTCACAATAAACCCAACATAATTATAAGATAGGAAGCTATATGTTAGCGTTTACTAAAAAAACTCTTTTTGTCTTCTTCAATTTTTTTTTAATTACATTTTTTTTTTATAATAGTAACAAGAGTTTATTAATCCTTGGAGAGAAATTATAATTAGTACTAGTCTATCATCATCATCATCTACTTATGTCTTATACATAATTAATGTGCATCTTATTCAGCAAAAAAAAAAAAAAAAAAAATGCACATCTTACCTTCCAAAATAGAAGTGTATTTGACCATATGAGAGAATCAATCTAAAGTAAGAGGTAGAACTTCAAACCTCTTATTCGATGACAAAAGACTTAATCAATTAAGCTAAATTGAACGCATGAGTCAATATAAAATTATGTTCAACTATCTTGCAATAAATATCATTAGAATAATAAGTATAATAGTATACTATGAAGCTAGTAAGGAATTTTCTTATAACGATTCTTACCTCTCTCTCTCTCTCTCTCCTAATTTGTATTCCCCTCTTTTCTATTTTTCCATGGGCATCGAATAATCTTTCCTCGGTGCATATTATGGAACATGACCATCATTATCGAACTTAAATCAAATGCATGACAGAGAGTAGAAATAAACTTATTTATTAATCCTTAATGGAAATCTCAATCAAGAAACATATCCTGTCTGAAATGGAGAATCCTGGACTGCCTAATCGGTCCCAGAAGAAATCAAATCACATATATAAAGCACAATCTGACTACAAAATTTGTGCTTTGCACCCATAAAGGGACCAACTATATTTTTTTTATTCGTTTAACAAAAGGTGTTTGTTGATTCCTTTTTCTTTTTTCTGCAAATCTTACATAATTTATTACACTTTTTTGTCTTTAGGCATAACAAACTCTTTCCTTATAATTGTGGCATCCTAAGGTCTTTGTTTATTTCTTTTTTTCTACTCACCTAATATCTAATTTCTTTCTCTAATTATTTATATGCTAATGTCATCTTTTCTTTTCTTTTTATTAGGTTTCACTTCTGCTAAGAATATTACATGATCTTGAGAGCTAGCCACTACTTGTGAAAACCTTTATACAAAGAATTTTCATTTGTTTATTTTGTTTCTCAAAACATATAATTTTTGCATTCAATTAAGAATCTAAGATGCTCGGCCAATGAGGGCACTCACAAGAAATAGATTTCCTTTATGAATTGAGCGGTCTAGAAATGTTCTAACTCCATTGTATATATAGGAATCTGTCTGTTTTCTTTTAAACTTTCCAACTTAAAGTAACACTTAGAAATTAAATGGCCACGCAGTTATATGGGTTACAAATTTACAGTATATATATGTTATAGAAAATATGTAGTGAGAAATATTGAACCAGCTATCCAAAATTAACTCAAATTAAGTATCTTTTCTCAAAAAAAAAAAAAAAAAAAAAAAAAACTCACACACACACAAATTAAGTATCAGGAATTCAGGATCATGATACATGCATGTAAAGAAGGGGACCGTGTAGGAGTCCATTTTGAACCAGAATATGGGTCACACATTCTAGCATCAAGCCACGCACGTTTTCAGAACTTAATTTGGTGAATCAATCTTTCAAAAATAAAAAAAAATGAAACTGTCTTTTGCAGCTTATTTTCCAGCAAGGATTTCCATCCTCGTACTTTTTGATTCTCCTCTTTTCTAAGTTTTTGCATCTTTGATTTTCTTTATTATTGCCAAAAGAAACAAAAAAAAAAAAAGTAAAATGAAAAGAACAAAACAAAAAGTACGAGGAAGAAAAGGAAAATATATATTTATATATATATATATATATATAAATGGGATGCTAAGTGCTAACATGAAAAAGAAATGCCAGCTATATATTGCATATATTCACATGCACAAGAATAATTTATCAAACAAAATAGGATAGAAAAGAAGCAACAAATTATAAAAATAAGGGTGAAAATCTTTCTTTTCCCTCATTTTTTTTTTTGTTTGAATTTCGCCCTTGTAATTTTTATTTATTTATTTATATCCTTTACTCTTTAAGTGATCACTATAAGCAGTCCAATTCTTTACATGAATTCAATTTAGATATTGTGTTTTCCTCGACTACATGTTTTTTTACAACGTGGTATATATAATCATCGATTGTTGTGAGATTGACATCCAAATTCAGGTGCTTGTGTTGTGTATGAAATGGGTGAAGAAGAAAAGATAACGAATCATGAAATGGTATCATGTATTCATGTCAGCTACCCCTTTATGTTTGTGAGTTTTAAAATGAACAAAATGAAATGAAATGAAATGGATTAATGTCATCTTTATAGGAGAGTCTAAAATGTCACATAAAAAATGTGCTACCTAGAAAAATTTGAATCAATTGGAATTTCATTAGGAATTGAAATATATTATAGATTTAGTAAAATAAAGGTTTGCATAAAAGAAAATGCAATATTAGACATGGTTCGTAAACAATTTTCCCCCCAACGTGGCTTAAAATAAAGGTTTGCATAAAAGAAAAGGTAATATTAGACATGCAACGTGGCTAAATTATTGTATCACTTGAAGGGGAAAAAAAAAAAATTTGTATCTAACCCCCAACAACCATACTTGGTACAAGTAATATTTAAATAAAATAAAATAAAAACCAAATTGGGTATGTATTATTATTCAGCAAAAATCAAATTTGGGATTCCATTATGAACCAGATTTGGTTAGCAACCACACCAGTCTGCAAGTCACTTCTTTTTCTTCATTGTTAATGTATATTATGTTATGGGCTTTAGGCCCAGCTAGGTTACTTGTACTTGTTCTACACTTTACTTGTACAGCACACATATGTCTACTTGTACCGCACACATATGCCTCCTATATAAAGGCATCGCATGTATATTTCTTATTCACGAAATACAATACAAATCATTCAGTGTTTCTAACATGGTATCAGAGCCACTGCTCTAATACTTTGGTGTGTCGCTCTTAAGCAGTCTTGTCTTCTTGGGTGTCATCTGCAGCCGTTCTTGTGAGCAGCACCACTGCCCCCACCGCGACTCCAGCACATCAAAGACCACTGCCTTGCCGCCACCATCGCTTCCGCCTCTCCGATCAAACCACAGATTGTACCATCGGAAAGAAATATCTCCGATCTACTTTTCTGTGAAATTTCATCGTCATCGGACCTGACACGCGCCCCCACGCGCCACTACAATTCTCGGCGTCCTTGCCACGCGCCGCCAAGATCATTCACGCGCCCCCACGCGCCCCCACCCGCTTCCACGCGCCGGAAACTAGCCTCCACGCGCCTCCACGCGCTTGCACGCGCCGGACACGCGCCTCCACGCGCTTGCACGCGCCTCCACGCGCCGGACACACGCTCCACGGTCTGCTGACGTCATCATATTGCCACGTCAGCCCTAGTGACGTCATCAGTAATTACGTCAGCACACGTCAGCTTGCTTACGTCATCATTCCAGACCGTTGACCGCGTTGACTTTTGATCGTTGACTTTGACCGTTGACTTTTTGCCAGAGTTGACTTTTTCAGTCCAGGTTCTCCTTACCCAGTTTTTCGCGTAGATTTCATTTTTGCAGTCTGTTTTTGCATATTGTGTTTCTAAATGGATAAAAAGGATGTTTTTCTTCCTCGCTCCATCAATACTGTATTGGAGGGGAACAAGAATTACTTATCTTGGTCTCAAGCTATGCGCAGTTTTCTTAAGGGTCGCATGCTCTGGCAATACTGTACTGGTGCAATTACCATTCCTGTCAAGGGAGCAAGTGAAGAAGATGCTGCCTTCCTTGGTCGCATGATTGAATGGGATAGTCACAACCACATGATCCTCACATGGATTCGGAACACTTCCATTCCCTCCATCTCCAATCTGTTGGGCAGCTTTGACGATGCAAAATCAGCATGGGATATGTTGGCCAAAAGGTACTCCACTACTCACGGATCCATGAAATATCAATTGGTAGTTGAATTGCATCAACTTCGACAAGAACCAGGGCAATCCATCAATGACTACTATGATCAGCTTCGCTTCATTTGGGACCAAATTGACCTTTCTGATCCGATTTGGGCATGCTCAAAAGATGCTCAGCAATATGCTACAGTTAGAGATGAATTTCGCCTCTATGAGTTCCTAATGTCACTTCACAAGGACTTTGAGCCCATCCGAGGTCAGCTTCTTAATCGCGATCCTCCTCCCTCTCTTGACACTGCTGTAAACGAGTTGGTTAGAGAAGAAGCTCGGCTTGCAACCCTTCAAGCCCAGAATAAGTTCAATGTTTTGGCTATTACTCCTTCTGCTCCTTTCATTGAGCAACCTCAGCAATCAGGTGATTCTTCTGGGTCTAACAATCGTCGTAAGCAGACCAACAAGAAGTTCTGCAATTATTGCAAGCGTCCTGGCCACACCATTGAGACTTGTTACCGTCGCAACAAATCTACTGCTGCTGTTGCTAATACTGAGCCTACTCCGCCGATGCCTTCCATTTCAGCTGAGTCCCAGTCTTCTGGATCCACTATCAACCTCTCCCCCACTGAACTGCAAGAGATCATAGCTCAGGCTGTTCGTATGGCTGGTAATGCATCTCTTTCCACTGCTCTCTCAGTTCTGCCCGGTAAGTCTCAAACTTGGCTTTTTGATTCTGCCTGCTGCAATCACATGACACCTCACTCATCCTTGTTCTCCAAACTTGACCCTGCACCACATCCTCTTAATATTCATATAGCTGATGGTTCCACCATGCATGGAAATAGTCTAGGTTTTGTTTCAACCTCTAACCTCTCTGTTCCTGGGGTCTTCCATGTACCTGACCTATCCTATAATTTGTGCTCTGTGGGACAATTAGCTGAACTAGGATATCGCCTTATTTTTGACTATTCTGGGTGTATTGTGCAGGATCCGAGGACGGGACAAGAGCTTGGGACTGGTCCTAGGGTTGGGCGTATGTTTTCCGTGGACAATCTTCATCTTCCACCTGTTGCTCCTGTCTCTGTTGCTGCTGCAGCTGCTGCAGTTTCTTCCTTACCTTCTCTTGCACTTTGGCATTCTCGTCTTGGTCATGCCTCATCTACTCGGGTACAACAGTTAGCTTCTAAGGGTCTGTTGGGTTCTGTGTCCAAAGACAATTTTGATTGTACTTCTTGTCAGTTAGGAAAACAACCAGCTTTACCTTTCAATAATAGTGAATCTATCTCTAATAGTATTTTTGAGTTAATTCATTCTGATGTTTGGGGACCTTCTCCTGTTACTAGTATTGGTGGATCTCGTTATTTTGTTGTTTTTATTGATGATTATTCTCGTTATAGTTGGATCTTTCCTATGAAATCTCGTTCTGAAATCTTGCCAATTTACAGTAACTTTGCAAAAATGGTTGAAACACAATTCTCCAAACATATCAAAACTTTTCGTTCTGATAATGCTCTTGAATATACTCAATATGCTTTTCAAGCTCTGTTACATTCCTATGGCACTGTACATCATCTAACCTGTCCAGGCACTTCTCAACAAAATGGTCGAGCCGAAAGAAAACTTCGTCATATCCTTGACACTGTCCGTGCTCTTCTTCTTTCTGCCAAAATTCCTGCCCCATTTTGGGGTGAAGCTGCTCTTCATGCTGTTTATGCCATTAATCGCATTCCAAGTACTGTCATCCATAATCAGACTCCGTATGAGCGCCTTTTTGGGTCACCCCCTGATTATCATTACCTTCGCTCTTTTGGATCTGCTTGTTTCGTCCTTCTTCAGCCTCATGAGCACAACAAACTTGAGCCTCGATCTAGACTTTGTTGTTTCCTTGGTTATGGTGAAACTCAAAAAGGGTATCGGTGCTATGATCCTGTCTCTCATCGTCTTCGTGTTTCTCGTAATGTTGTATTTTGGGAACACCGCTTATTTGTTGAACTCTCTCATTTTCGTTCTTCCCTAACTAACTCTTCTGTTTTAGAAATCTTTCCAGATGAGTCTCCTGTTCCTTCTACAGATACTCTTGATCCTCCTTTGGACTTCTCTATTCCATCTCCAGATATTTTTGATGATGAACAGGTTGTTGACGAGCTACCCCACCTTGAGCCTAGGTCCCCTGCTCCTGCTCCGCCTGAAGATCCTCCACAAGACATTCCACCTCGCCACTCAACCCGGGTAAGATCCATTCCTGCACATTTACTTGATTATCATTGTTACACTGCCCTTGCCACACTCCATGAGCCTCAAACCTATCGTGAGGCCTCTACTGACCCTTTATGGCAAATTGCAATGAAAGAGGAAATTGATGCATTAGCCAAAAACCATACTTGGGATCTGGTTACTCTCCCTCCTAGTCAGTCTGTGGTTGGTTGTAAGTGGATCTATAAGATCAAGACTCGCTCTGATGGGTCCATCGAGCGCTACAAGGCTCGTCTTGTTGCAAAAGGTTTTACACAGGAGTATGGAATTGATTATGAAGAGACTTTTGCTCCAGTTGCCCGTATCTCCTCTGTTCGTGCCCTCTTAGCTGTTGCTGCTGCTAGTAAATGGGACCTTTTTCAGATGGATGTTAAAAATGCCTTCCTTAATGGGGATCTGCATGAAGAAGTCTATATGCAACCTCCTCCTGGTCTTTCTGTTGAAACAAACAAGGTTTGTCGCCTTCGACGTGCACTTTATGGCCTTAAACAAGCTCCACGAGCTTGGTTTGCCAAGTTCAGCTCCACCATCTTTCGCTTGGGTTACACTGCCAGTCCTTATGATTCTGCCTTATTTCTTCGTCGCAATGATAAAGGCACCATTTTGCTTCTCCTATATGTGGATGATATGATCATAACTGGTGATGACCTCAGTGGCATTCAAGAACTCAAGGATTTTCTTAGTCAGCAGTTCGAGATGAAAGACCTTGGACATCTCAGCTATTTCTTGGGTCTTGAGATCACTCGTTCCACAGATGGTCTGTATATTACTCAAGCCAAGTATGCTTCTGACCTTTTATCTCGAGCTGGACTCACTGACAGCAAGACTGTTGACACTCCAGTTGAACTTAATGCGCATCTAACACCCTCGGGGGGGAAACCATTGTCTAATCCCTCTCTTTACAGACGATTGGTTGGCAGCCTAGTTTATCTCACAGTTACTCGTCCAGACATTTCTTATGCTGTTCATCAGGTGAGCCAGTATCTGTCTGCTCCACGATCGACTCACTATGCTGCTGTTTTGCGCATTCTACGATACCTGAAAGGCACTCTCTTCCATGGCCTTTTCTACTCAGCTCAGTCTCCTTTTGTACTCCGTGCATTCTCTGATGCTGATTGGGCAGGAGATCCCACTGATCGCAGGTCCACTACAGGTTATTGCTTTCTCCTTGGTTCTTCTTTGATTTCTTGGCGAAGTAAGAAACAAACTTTCGTGGCCCGCTCCAGTACTGAAGCAGAATATCGTGCTCTTGCTGACACCATATCTGAGTTCCTTTGGTTACGATGGCTTCTTAAGGATTTGGGTGTGTCCACATCCTCTGCTACTCCCCTTTATTGTGACAACCAGAGTGCCATTCATATTGCTCACAATGACGTCTTCCATGAACGGACTAAACACATCGAGATTGATTGTCATTTTATCCGTTATCATCTTGTCCATGGTGCTCTCAAGCTTTTCTCCGTCTCCTCCAAAGATCAACTTGCCGATATCTTCACCAAGGCACTTCCTAAGGGACGCACTCGTGATTTGGTTGACAACCTCAAGCTGGTCTCACATCCACCTTGAGTTTGAGGGGGGCTGTTAATGTATATTATGTTATGGGCTTTAGGCCCAGCTAGGTTACTTGTACTTGTTCTACACTTTACTTGTACAGCACACATATGTCTACTTGTACCGCACACATATGCCTCCTATATAAAGGCATCGCATGTATATTTCTTATTCACGAAATACAATACAAATCATTCAGTATTTCTAACATTCATTTTTATATATTAATAAAGGCAATATCAATTATTCTCCCTACAACTTTACAAAGAATCAATCAACATGATTGCATAACCTTCCGCGAACTGTTCGCTAGCTTGTATTGACTCCACATGTATGAACAAAGTCGTCATGTTTTTCTTCCTCAACACAAAAATTTTGATATATATACTTGTGAAAGTCCTGTGCATTGCACAGCTTTAGTTATGATGTTTCTTTATATATAATTTTTTGAGAAATAATAATTGAATGAGTTATTATTATATAATTTTAGAACTCGTTTCTAACTAAATGAACGAATTATATAAAATATGTAATTTCGTATCTTTGTCCTTCAATATAATATCTCTAATTAAAAAATCAATAAAAAAATTTTTAATTGTTTTTTTTTTTAATAATTCCTTATTTATTAATGAGAATGATTTGAACTCAAGCAGTTAAATCTTTTCTAGTACTTGCATGAATAAGGTTATCCTAAAATAATTAATTTCAAACTTAAGATTAAAAAATCAATTGTATTTGTACACCTAAAAGAAATTTCATTTTTAAGTCTTATTATAATGTTTAAATCATCTATTTTAGTGTTGATTTTATTCAAATGGTTAACACCCTGACTTATACAACTTGAGTAATGTCTCGAATTATATTGTGCTTTAGCCTTTAAGAACACATATATTAATATTACACATGATAAAATAATAATTTTAATAATTAAAACATTTAACAACAAAATTAAGCCAAAATCTCAATTCATTAATGAAAAACAATCCAAATTTCTTTTCTTTTTTTAAATGAAAAAGAAGTTAAGTAAAGATAGAATTAAATAGGAATTTGGACCAATGAATCTAATTTAGCCAAATATTATCTATGATATAAAAGTAAAAGAATATAGGAGGAATTCTAAATTAAATTTTGTTAGACTTTCAAAAAAATACAATCATGAAAAAGTTCACTGAAACTTTAAATTATATGATAAGCATATGGGTGGAATTCTACATACTAAGAAATTAACACAAAACACCAACAAAATTTTAAAATATAAAAATAGATAAACATTGATATATAAAATAACTTGGAATGAGATTGCATTACAACACATGAAAGACATATTTTGAACCAGATTTTTCATAGTGATAGTCAAACAAATTTTTAAAATATAAAAATAGATAAACATTGATATATTAAGTCTTAACAATCAATAAATAAAAGTAACCTGGAATGAGATTGCACGTACTAAGTGTAGGGATTGAATCTGAGAAGTTCTACTGCTGGAAGAGTGGACTCAGATCCAACTGGCCCAATACAATGAATTTATAGAGAATAGGTTTAAGAACTAGGTCTTAGCGCGCGGACAACGCCTAATATGATATTAGCCACCATCGAACGTAGACGAACTGAAATTATCTTAGAAAGTCTGTCCTCAACTCGATCCAAGGAGCTTAGTCGTAGTATTTATCCCATGAGAATGGTTGCCCCCTTTCTTTTGGTCTGTTTCTTCCCATTATATAGTCCTCCTCCAACGATCCCTTTCTTCCACTTGTTGATCATCCATGCCTCCCTCTGACAACCCATCCTATCAGCCACTTTACCAAACCTCCTGTGAGTTACAACAACCGAGGCAACACTGTTCAGGGGTCATTTCTTCATTAATGCTGTCAAAACATTAGTTGTGTGCATTTAATGTGGAGGTGAGAGCACCTCCTTAAATTACTCCTCCACCATGCTTCCACGGATGGCCCCTCCTACCTATATTTTTCCTGGGGTGCTCAGGGAGGCCGCCTTTGGTGGTGTGCTGCCCTTCCTCTCTGTGGTCTCGAATGTCCGAGAACAAGATTGTCCTTAGCAATATCCCTAAGCCACTTGGGCTTTCTACGCTCATTCTTAGGCGATTCTTCATCCTCAACGTGGGCCTTAGGCTTAATATGAAGTGGGCTGGGATCGTCGGATTCTCAGGCCCCACACCAAGAAATTAACACATAACACCAACAAAATTTTAAAATATAAAAATAGATAAACATTGATATATAAAGTAACTTGGAATGAGATTGCATTATAGCACATGAAAGACATATTTTGAACCAAATTTTTCATAGTGATAGTCAATTGATAGTCAAACAAAATTTTAAAATATAAAAATAGATAAACATTGATATATAAAGTCTTTACAATCAATAAATAAAAGTAACCTAGAATGAGATTGCACTACAACACATGAAAGACATATTTTGAACCAGATTTTTTGTGGTGATAGTCAATTGAAATAAAAATCAAAACACTTACAAACTAAATACATAGATTAACCAAAACCTAATACACATAAAATAATTCAATTGTTGAGAATTTAAAAATGAAAAATAAAAAATCACCTAAGAGAAATTAAGAACTTAAATGGGTGTCCCTTTATTTTTTCTTTATAGTAGATTTTGTTTGATATAATGTCCATACATGCAAATTTAGAAACAAACAATAAGTAAAATGAATTTATTTAATCAAAATTATCATATACAATTATACAAATATGTGTGCTTAAGTTGTAACTTGAAAAAAACAATAAACAAAAACATGGGGAGCAAGAGAGATTCTTTGGAAAGAGCATTGGTGATTATATAGAAGTTTTGAAATTTTGATAATAGATTTTTAGTTGGTATAAGATTTAAATTTCTAAAACTTAGATGTATGTTACATGTTTTGTTAAAATACTTATTGTTATCTATACTATATATAAGAGGATTCCCCTCTTTGAATTGAACTTTTATGCAGTTCAAAAATATCCTCATTAATAAAAGGTAACTTCATTTAGAAATAGAGTTAAAATGCCAAATAACAAATTTCATTTTGAATTCAAAAAGAGAACTCCTAAAATTTAGGATTTTTTTCCCTTCACATTTAAAAAAGAAATTACAGTTACTGCTTATCTCTAAAGTTTATCTTTTTTATTTGTTTGAAAAATAAAAAAATATATATTTCCAAATTATAATAGATATAAATTATTAACCTTTACCAAAAAAAAAAAAAAAAATAGAAGAGCTTCTAAGCACGTATAATGTGTGTGCTCAGATGCTAGTTTTATCTAGAGAAATTGATACGAACAAATAAGTTGTTATTTCTATCAACTAAAACTTATATACATGTTGCATGTTTTGTTAAAACATTTATTTTTACTTTATTTAAAAAAAAATTAATAAGAACAAATAAGTTGTTGTCTCTATTTAAAAAAAAAAAAAAAAAATTTATCCAAAATATTACTATAATTTGGTGAAGCCACTTAACGCAACCATGCCTTCTATATATGTTGAACTTTTATTTTATATACACACACTAAATTTATCACACGCACAAAGCACATGCAATAATGCTCATTTTTATTTATTTGTTTTCTTTTTTAGTTTAATGCTATAATATTTAAAAGTAATATATAAATAACTGTTTGTATTTTTTTATTTTTTTTTTTAAGAAAGAGGTAAGATAACATGGAATAATGTTTAAAATTGAGATAGGAATAGGGTCCTAAGATATAGACTGTGTGGAGAAGATAAAGGAAAAACCTAAAATTTAGGAACAGTAGATTACTCTTTTAATCAATTTTAGTATGTAAAATGTTGAAACTCAAACAGAAAATCTTATTGTTAATAGTATAGATATATATATTTAAAGACTTTTTCTTTTTCAAGGTTTTGATATGATTGTCCACTTTCCACCAAATGGGGCTCCTTTACCAAAAATGATATGTTGTACCCGCATATATGTTGAGTACACCATATACCAACTCCTCCTTTATGGTTTACATTGCTATTCTGTTAAACAAATATATTTAAGATGAGAAATAATATATCCACAATTTTTTTACAATATTTTCACAATAAATTATAAATGACAGGTTGTTATTGGTTGTTATTATTGGAGTAAAAAAGTAATCTTAATAAGGAAGGCTCAACAGGTGATGCAATTAATGCAATCGCTTAAGGCCCCCAAATAAAAGAAGGCCCCACTTATAAAAAAAAAAAAATATATATATATATATATATATATAATATTTATCTATATATTTTAATTAAAAAATTAACTGTTTTTATTGATCAATAAAATGCATTAAAAAAGTCTCATTATATCCTAAAATACAAAAAATTAAAAAGAGAAAAAACAAAAATAGTTAAGACAAGACTGCACACAGGCTATGGACTGTGGAGACAAGGCTGCACAGTTTGCCCAAAGCCCATAGCAAATCACAGCTGGTCTCACCACATACTAATTAATAATTTATCACTTTTTTTTAATTTATACTCTTATTTTATTAATTATTATAAATTATCACACTAATTAATAATTTGATATGTATCATATCAACTTATTTGTTTTATAATGATACTAATTTATTAACTCATATAATAAATTAATTTTTATTTGTGGAAGTTTAAACTTTAAAGTAGTCACAGCTTTAGAAAAATTGCAATAATCAAGTTCTATTATTTTATACTTTAAATTTTATTTCTAGTAATTTTGCATCTCAAAAAGTAATAAAAATAGATTTTAAATAAAAAAAAATTCAATACATATTATTTAATTAATATTTAAATATAAAAAATACCTCACTTAAAATTTTCGCCTAAGACCCCTAAAGTTGTTGAGTCGGCCCTGAATCTTAATGTTAAGTTTAAATTTGAACCAATAACAACTAACTATCTATAATTTATAGTGAAAATATTGTAAAAATATTGTATACGTAGAACTTTTCATTTAATATATATATATATATATATATAAAACGAATATGCACGTACTTTTCTCTCATTCATTTGTCTCTTTGAATTGATAAAAAGATAGACGAATGCTCGAAGAGTACGTGGCTAGCTCGGTTGCTCAAAAATACAATTGACAAAATGCCAACAGAAGCTGCCGACTTAGACGTGCAATAGAGCCTGGCCAAATGGCAATTCTTCATGACCACATGATACGTGTCTATATTCTATAATGATTACTTTCATCTTTTGAAAAAAGAAATCACTCCAGCAATTAGCAACCCACCACTTCCTTCTAAACCTTTTAAGAAGTTATTAATTAATACAAAATTAGTATAATTTTAACAGCACCCGGAAAGTTCAATGGTTCAAACCTATGCCATGTGCAGCCAATGGATGACAAACCAAGGTCAATACCAGTATGTCATTTGCTTGATTACATGCATGTTTCTTGCTATAAAATAAAATAAAATAAAATAAAAAAGCTGAAAATAGTCTATTTTTCTCTCTTAGGACTAGGATTTGCATTAGTTGGATGATGTCACGTGACTTTTATTTTCTAATTAAAGTCTTTGAATTATGATCACTACAATGGGATTACGAAAAGATCATATCGTAATTGTCTAGGTTATCTAATTCAATAAATAAATGCCATATTTTTCAAACATACTCCAACTTATTACTAGTAGTATTTTTGCCTATAAATAACTTTAACTAAATATATATATATTTTTTTTTGCCTATAAACTATCTCATAATCAGTAAAATTTTCCGACACCATCGGTTGGAGAAAATGATATTGGCTCCACCGGTAATATCGAAAGAAAAAGGAAATTATGCAATAAAAATTTAAAACTCTATTTCAATGCCATTACCCATCAAACGAAAATAAATAGTTATTTCATTTTAGCTTTTTATATTTCTAGTTATACCAATCCATACTATCTGCATAATCACCATTGCAACACTCGAAATGTGGCAAAAAATGATCCTTCCCAAAGACCCCTTACACCCTTTTATAGCGCAATAAGCCTACCAACTGCAAAGTGCAGACTTGAATGATAATAATGATAATTGGATAAACAAGGAAACAAACTAATCCTAAAGATACTGACTCATCAAATTCAAATACGATAACAACTAAGGAAATATAAAATCATTTTCAATCGCGGAAGGTAATCCTTGAGATATGGTGGCTTCCTAATGTCTCGTTATGAGCCAAATCTGAAGAGTTATTACCGCAGAATCCATCCTCCTCACTTGATGTCCCTACATGACATCAATTGCAACATACGAAATGTGCTCGGATGAGTTCAGTTGGAGAAGATAAATTTTGCATTGTAAAGTGACAATGGACATAATCACATAATATTGAAAATACTATTTGAAGTTCATCGTTATTTATTAATTTAGTAAATAATAAACCATCACACATTAAGAAATTATGCAATCCATAATTTGTGTTGCACACTAGATACACAATCGATCAAATTTGAATCAAATTGACTAATCAAACCGTGTTGCATGATCCAACGTCCAAACAATTATAGTTAAAAAAATGAAAATAGCTTCTTTTTTTTCTTTTTTTCTTTTTTGTTATTAAGTATCATCATTTTCATTAAATAAATGGTTAAGTGACAAAAGTTAACTTTCACGTCCACATAAAAATTTGGGCAAATTATGAAATTTTCCATATATTTTGCGGATGGGATTAAATTAAATCGTATCTTTTAAAAAGTTTCAATAAAAGCCCTGTGATTGAATTTTTCCACCATAGAAAGTTAGAAACTCTATGCTGTTTAAATGTGACAAATAAATTTGAATAAATTACACTCATTATCAAAAAAAAAAAAATCTAAACAAAATTAGGCTTGACACTTGTATGGAAGATAAAAATGAAAAAGCCATCACATGAACACCGGGTGATATTTTAATGCAAAAGAAAAACTCATAAAATAAATTTTTTTTTTTTATATCATTGAACTAATATTTATTTAGTAATACTTTGTTAAAGTCTAATAATACTAAAAAGTAAAAACACACTCATTCACACGTCAACACTGCTGTGCTGTTTTGGAGCCGTTATTTATAATTTTGGCTAAAACATTGGTTTCACTTTGCTGCTGCCTCATAGCAAAGACAAATTGAGATGATTTAAAAAGCTTGGGCCCGACAACACATTCAAGATTTGGTAGCACATTTTCAGTGTGAGCCGACACGCCAAAGTGGATGAAAGAAACGGATTTATGGTCCCATTGATGTGTACGTACTACGTCTAGCAAAAGTCCTAAAGCTAGAAACTTGTGATTCAGCTATGCTCATATTTCAAATTTCAAAAAAAATCCATCATTCCATCTTATTTATCCTTAAACTTCAAAACCCATCTTATTCAAGAATGAAAAAAAAAAAAGATGAAAAGAACCCTTAATAATAACACCTTTTATTTTTTTTCCTGAGACATAATAATATCACATTGAACCACGTT
Organism: Quercus variabilis; assembly: GCA_030445155.1. NCBI lineage: Eukaryota > Viridiplantae > Streptophyta > Magnoliopsida > Fagales > Fagaceae > Quercus > Quercus variabilis. The sequence goes on along the minus strand of CP129446.1, from coordinate 84,187,669 downwards.
ATTTTTCTTTTTAATCTTTGAGTAAGTACCATTTCTAGCTAGATGTTATTAGCAAATAGCAAGCAATAAAACTTATTTCTTGGAATAATTGTATTTATTCTAATCTTAAAAATAAAGAATCACATAAAATATGAAATATGGTGACACTGGAAGGCCAAAATGACCATATACTACTATTTAGTATTACTGTTTGCTAAATATTTAACAATTTATCACATTTTCAAAACTTGAGTTTGTAAAATTCGAATTTATCGTATAACCCGAGTTTCAGCAACGCGAGTTCTTTACAAAAATAGTTTTTATGGAACTTGAGTTTTTGAAACTCAAGTTACATTAAAAAATGGTAGCTATTCTATGAAATTAGAGTTTGTGAAACTCGAGTTAGATGACAAATTCGAGTTTCACAAACTTAAGTTCTAAAAAAGTGGTGATCTTTAATTATTTCTCAAATATTTTACATATTTCATCAAGTACTTGGCCATTTTGACCAACGCTAGAATGTACCAAATTTTCAGAATGATTGTTTACCAAAAAAAAAAAAAAAGTTTCAGAATGATTGACACCAAGGACAGTTTGAACCATGAAAATTAGTATATGTGTAAATATATATTATTCTATTTTATTTTGATGTAGAACATGGTGGACACCTTTGGAGAGAGCATGAAGCGAAAACACAAAAAGGTGAGGCGGTCAGTTTCTGAGGGAGAGAGAAGAGGGGAAGGGAGGAAGTGGGACGTGGCTATATATATCTCTGTGGTTTGTCTTGTTTGTTTTTTGGCATTTGCATGTGCCGATGCTCCTCCAATACAACACTACAGCTGTCTATTCGGTACTATGTCCAAAATACCCCATGTATTCAAATTATGTAAATCAGGAGGCAAAATTACGTCTTTTGTCCTTTTGTGCCTTTTTGCACTACAAAATTGAACCAAAGGACTAAAATAGCCTTACATTTAGTTTGGGTGGGGCGGGGAATTTTTTTTTTTTTTTTTAACTCTATTATTTATAAGGTCTAACGGACTAAATTATATAATTTTTTTTTAAAAAAAAAAGACAGAGAGAGACTAAATTCTATAATTTCAAAAATAACAAATGAAACCCTGTAGTTATTTATTTTTTTTTTTTTTGTATAAACCCCTGTAGTTATTTTATTTTATTTGATGGAATTTGTGAAGAGATAAAAATGTTTAATTGTGGCATTTATTATGTATGAAAAAATAATAAATTATTTAGGTAACTTTTAAACAAGCTCGAGTTTTTTCATCAAAAAAAATTAATTAAATTTGAATATATGATCTAGTTTGTTATTGAGCTCAACTTTGGCTCGTATTAAAATAAAAATAAATGAATAATGTTAAACTTTTGGTCACCCTAAACGGTTGGTTTGGACATAGAAAGACAAATTCATGTATATTTATTGTCCACATTCCAATATACAGTGCAAAATTTGGTATATTTTGTTTATCTTTGTTTTCTTTGAATTTTGGTATTAAATTTTGATAATTCAATCTTTTAGAAGTTGAAGGAAGGGGGGAAAGACAATCAAGAGTAAATATGTGCACAAACTATAGAATTAGTTAATTTGGAAAAAATGTGGTGTTTTCATTTTAACCCAGAGTTTAAAGAGTCAAATGTAACAATTGAAAGTTTCAAGATTGAATTGTGATAATGCCAAATCACATAAGGGTAAATTTTATCCAAAACAAAAATTAGCAAGTCCTTAAAATTATTGAAAGCTCAATTTTTTTTACCAACCCTGGGTATTGAACCGTCAAAGGACATGTATGATAGTTCACTAGTTCAACGGTTGGGTCATTGGTTCAACTACTAGTTAATAACTAATATATTGTAAAAATATATATAAATAAATTAAAGAATACATAAAAACAAAGATAAACTATTGAAAAAACCAATTTTATTTTAAATATAAATACAAGTATACCATATGTTGAAATATATAAATTATTACTGTTCAGAAAATTTACTCAAACATAAATCTAATAAAAAAATTAAATAAAATACTAAAAATATAGTAGTTGAATTGATTTTCTAGCTACTTATTTCAGGTCAAAAGTAAAATGGTTAGAGCTCATAAATAAAATTATAAAATTGAAGAAAAAATATGTTTATTTCATCAAAATAACGTAATATTAAAAAACTAGATGTTTCGAATAAAACCGTGTAATTTGAAATTTTTTTTTGAAAAATAGCCTCCATTTTTTATGGTTATTTTTTTTTTTGGGGGGAAAATCTAATATTTATTTCATACCAACACGAAAATTTATATGGTTCAAAGATAGATATAACAACCCAATTGTTGGTTCAATACATTTTGATGACTATGATTTAAAGTTACACCATTCTTTTCTCTCTTTTTTTTAGTTAAGAAATGATGGTATTAAGACATTTTTAAATATTTGACTATTTTCTTAAGTGCAGGACCGGTCTAAGGCCTAGTCAAGACCCTCACAACAAAAGTGTCAACCCCTAGGAAAAAAGGCCTTGTCCCCCATTGTAAAGGCCCAAAATTTTAGAAAATTATATATTTTTTTAAATGGCTGTGCACCTTTTTTTTTAATGAGTGTGTTTATGTCAGAACATTTCATCACTGATAATATTTTGGTTGCTTTTGAGACCATATATCATATTAATAAAAAAAAATAACTAGTGAGCATGAAGAGGAATATCACCAATTTTACTATAGACTTACAAATTTACTGTATCAAACAATTGGAATATCGCTCATTTTACTATAGACTTACAATTGGTTACCTATCAATCCTATTTGATTGGAGATGCTCAACATAAAGAGAAATAAAAAAGTGATTCCATTATTCATGGATTGGATTAAGCTTGCAAAATTATGTGTCAACTATCACAAAAAGTAACTCAAACATTTATTTATTTGGTGGTGAAAACTTACCAATTACATTCATTGCTACATTAATTTGTAAGTTTTATATTATAAAATTTGTATTGTAACTTAGCATTTTCCTTAAGGCTTTTCTTTTATTTGTCTAAGTATAAGGTTAGAGACACAATTTTTCACAAATCTTGATATGATTAAAAAAAAAGAAGTTCTAATAAAAGTAGTAATGAGAAAATTATAGCATACTTCTCTTATATGGACTATAGGTTTTGAATGAATTTCCTTAATGATGAAGTTCACTATTACATGAAAGAAAGAGAGTACACTTCTATCATGGTTCAAAGTATTCTATAATGTTCCTACCATTACTCTTTGTCAACACTCAATCTATCATTTTGCTTTTAGTAATTCTTTCTGGGTTCGATGTCGACACTCAACTAACAAATGTGCAAATTTTCTTTGAAATGTCTCTTCCTTGCGGTGGTTGGAAAGGAACTCAATACATATCTTATACTGCTAAATAAATCTCCTAACTCATTTATTAGAAAGTTGCTGGTGAAGCTACATTGCCGATTTTGCAATCATAATGCCGCGTTATGACTTATGATCTTTGCTTTTAGATGGTCCTTTGCTTAATATCCTCCCCTTAGTTACACCTACATTGACTTTTTTATTTTTATATTTCTTAGAGATAGTGTTTATCTTATGATGTTTGCTTTAAATAATTGACATTTATCATCAAATCAAGACACTAATTTGTGGTTGGTGTAGACAAAGATTAAACCTTTTACTTACATTGACCTAGTTAGCTTTCTTATGCACAACTATGGACAATAAAGTATAGTTAAATTCACATTTTTAGGTGCTTACATATAAAGTGGATACCACACCAAATTTGATTGGCAGATCAAGCAAGGGACACTCCAAATTTTGGAAACTTTTATAGCATGTCTTAAACTTAAACTTAGGTTATAAGGAAGGTATCATCTTCTCTTTGAAACTGCGGCTTCTTTTTGGGCTGATTGAATGCCAAGAGAGACTTAGAACCACTTAATCATATTGTTATGTCTTGTGAAAAGAACTCATGATTCAGACATATATATGGTTAATAATAATTTAGCTTTAAAAAAAAAACATGGTCACAATTATTTCTCAAATCCTTAAATCATTTATATCGATCTAGACAACATTTTTGGCAAAATGGAAATAAAATATTACTTTTTTCTGTTTTACTTTAATCATTTTGAATAATCCCGCTATCTAATTCTCTATCTATTCTATAAAAATATATATATATATATATATATATTTTTTTTTACTATTTTATTAATCACTAATATTTCTTGCCTATCTCTTCCTTAACCAAAATCCCACACAAATCCCAGCAAAATACAGTTAAAAAAAAAAAATCCACATAAATCTCTGCTTTTCCAATACATTTCGTTTCTTTGTTCACCTCTAGCTCTAGCTTTGATCAGGTCCTGCATTACTCGAACCAGCTCAAATTAGAGCATTTTGTCTATAAACTTGATTTTGCATTAATCACCAATATTCGAGTAGAAGTAGAATATTGAGGACGATGTAATTGTCTATGAATAGTATATTAGGTAAAGTAATAAAAGTGATTTTTTTTTTAGGTCAAAGTAAATGAGGTTGATGCTAATGCTCTCATAGACCTTTGGGCTAAAAGGAAATAGGGTTTTTTATTTTTTAGCTTACAATCTTAACAAATGAGATTGGGTGAAGTCATGACTCCTTTCTCATTTGCGCTCTTTTGAACCTATACTTTACCTTTTTTTTTTTTTTTTAATATATATATAGACCTCATCATTGTTGTCCTTTTGTGCCAAGGAAACCAAGTGAGCACCATTATTGAAAATCTTCAGAAGCATGGTAAGGCAAGACTAAAACATGACATGACTAACGTTTCTTTTTCTTTTTAATAACTCCAATATTTCTTAAGGCTTTATATATATATATATATATATATATAAATCACCACCATCTGAATTATAGCACAATGACATAAATTTATTATTCTTATTATTATTTTGAGTAAGATAGAAAACTCGTGCTAGAAATCATGAGCACCATTTTCATCCTTCTTAGTCCCCTTCTTCTTCTTCTTCTTATTATTATTATTATTATAAAATTTTAACATATGACGTCTATTTCGTGATAATTACTTTTCATCATTAGCCTAAAATACTAATTAATTTTTTGTGTAAGCAAGATTCAAACTTCAGATATCTTATTTGATAAAAAAAAAAAAAAAATACCAATTGAGTTAATTGAAACACACCTCTTGACTTTTTTTTTTTTTTTTTTGAAAGTTTACCTAATATAAACGCTACAAACTATTTATCTTGGATTTCAAGATACAACATATTCACACATTTTTTTTGAGTCACACAATTTATGACAAAACCTTGCCTTTATTTCCAAAAGAAAAAAGAAAAAAGGTTAAGGAATATCTTCTCCTTCACAAAAGCACACAAGGGTATTTTCGTCAAAACGCCACAATCAAACGCGGACCCAAAACCGTAAACTGCGTGTGCGAAACCAAAAGAACTCAGATAAATACACAGACACTCACACCTAAACTCTCTCTCTCTCTCTCTCTCTGCAAATATTTTGCCTGTGGAAGCGTTAAGCGAGAGACAATCCAAGCCATAATGTCATGTTTTAGATCAAACCCATCAGTTTTCCTTCTCTCTTTTGCTCTCTTCTTTTTCTTTTCCATATCTTCATCCTTTGCAAACTCTCATGTCCATCACACTCTGCACATTCCAGGTAATAAATTTTGCTTCAGTACTGTTTGTTTTTGTTTTTTTTTTTTTTTTTTGTTGCAAGAAACATGTTTTGTGAATTTATGTCTTTGTTTGTGTGTGTGTGTGTGTTATAGATGCGTTTGTTGAGAGAGAATATGGTGGGGTGGTCATATGGAACACAAGGAGGTCAGTTGCAGAGGAGAACAGTACAGGAAACTCGTCTCTGATATTGGCAGAGAAGAGGACGTACAGGAAGGACCCTCTTGATAACTTTAACCGCTACCCTGGTGGTTGGAATATCAGCAATCAACATTACTGGGCTGTTAGTTTTTTCTTGAACATTTATTATTTTTATTTTTCTCTTTCTGGGTTTTTGTTTTTCTTGTCTTAATTCCTTGAATAGTTGAATTAATTTCATCTGGGTTTTGCTTTTTCTTGTTAGAAATGTGAACATTTAAATTCTGTAATCTATAATGGATTTTTATGATGTATCTCATCTGGGTTGTGAATCACTAGTCACTACAGTGCAATTTGATTTCCGATAGTCCTTTTTTGTTGTAAAAAACTTCGAAAGTTTGTAGTCTTAGAATCCATAATAGTCTATTATTCCATCTGGTTTTTTTTTTTAAACCAAAAAAAAAAAAAAAAAAAAGATTTTTGAAAAAAATCATTTTTTATTGTTTGTATGCGAGGCACGTCCTCCTTGGAATCAGAGAGCAGACTGCATCTTTGTCATCTTCTAGTATGGGAGCTAAGATTTTGTCTTGCAAGCCACCCTGCCTATATGTTGATTCTTTCGTCTAACTTTTATTATAGAGTATTATGCTGAGAAAATAGTACTGGTTTATATTACTTGGGATTTGCTTTTACTTCGTTGCTTGTTTGTTTTTCTTATCCTATGTTAATTTTGGTCATTATTTTATCAAATAGAATCTTTTGAGCGACTGACTTCTTTGATTTCAGCTCTAATTATAATTATTAAATGCAGTCTGTAGGTTTTACCGCGGCTCCATTCTTTGTCATTGCTGCTGTTTGGTTTTTGGTTTTTGGGATAAGCTTGTTCCTCATCTGTTGCTGCTACTGCTGTTGTCCAAGAGAGCCTTATGGATATTCTCGAATTGCCTATGCTCTCTCCCTTATTTTTCTCGTCCTGTTCACCCTTGCAGCAATGTATTTCTCTTGATTTCTGTCTACAAAGAGTGCATTCACGGATGCTTTATGCTCCATTAAATGATTTTTTGAATTAGTAATCTCTGACTTCCTCAATGTTTTGTCTTACAATTTCAGTGCTGGATGCATTGTTCTGTACACTGGTCAGGGGAAGTTCCACAGCAGCACAACCAACACACTCAATTATGTTGTGAATCAGGCAGATAACATTTCTGAAAACCTCAGTAATGTGTCGGATTATCTTTCTGCAGCTAAGAAGGTTGGTGTGGATTCTATATTTCTGCCATCAGATGTCCTAAAGAACATTGACAGTATTCAAACAAAGATCAACTCTTCTGCTAGCACTCTTTCTAAGACTACTTCTGATAATTCAAAGAATATACAAGATGTCCTGAATAGTGTGTAAGTCTTAAGCTCTTACAACTTTCTTTTTCTGGTGCTCTAAATGCTTTTGGATAACGTTTATTTTGATCCACTCAACAGGAGACTGGCTCTTGTTATTGTTGCAGCTGTTATGCTTTTCTTGGCATTTCTTGGATTTTGTAAGTCTTCTGTCTTCTTGGAGTAGAGGCAAACTATTCTTAAGATATGACTTGTTATAATCATATCTTATTATTGATGTTATTGTTTTGGCTATTTGTTGCAGTATTTTCGGTTCTCGGGATGCAACCCGTGGTATACTTGTAAGGGATATATACATTAACCTTTTTCTGTTTATATTCACTTACTATTTTGGAAGCAGATCTGTTTTTGTTGTCTTATTTTGTCATTGAACACTTACATGTAATGACTGCAGCTTGGTGATGATTGGGTGGTTTCTTGTTGCTGGCACATTCATTTTATGTGGCGTATTTCTCCTCCTCCACAAGTAAGTTCGGTTTGCTTAGTATTTTTATTTATTTATTGTCTATGTTGCACTTTTCTCTTCACTGAAACATTCAAAATGTAAATTTTAGCCTTTGCCTGTAGCAAGTAAAGCTTGGTGTTCTTCATAATAACCATATTCACTGATCCATTTACTGTCTTTAATATGTTGTTCAACTGTTTCTGGTTTCTAAGAACCAACTTTGGGACAAATGTTTTCTTGATTGGTTACCATGGGCAGAATAGTGAGTGGTTCAGTATCACTTATTATATGGCAAGCAAACAAACATCATTTTGCAAATTTGGGGGGAAAAAAGAACAAAGAACAAAATTCTACAATTTGTTTTGTAGCTCTGTTTTCTCGCGTGTGTTGCATTTGTCTTCTTGTGCTTCTGAACTCATTATTGATCTTAATTTTGTCTTATAGAATTGTTATGACTTATCAGGTTATTTTTTCTGATAGCCATTTTTCTTATTCTTCAAAATAGTTTGTACATGTGTTTCATTCATCTCAGATGCTATGAGGTATAAACCTATGCTGGTGTATAATGTAAAAGTTTCTTAAACATCATAATCCTACTTCTCAATGAATTTTTGTTTTTTAAAATCTGAGGAACTCTTCATGAAGTTAGTAGCAGAATATTGTGAAGTGCATTAATGATTGGTGTATCATTTAGGAAGGGCACTGACCCTGAAATTCTTGCTTAATTCTCAATTAATGAACATAAAAGCTTATCTTTGAAGAAATTTATAGACACAGACCAGAAAAGGCCATCCTCATATCTCTGCATACAAAGATTACATAATAATAGAAAGGATTTCTTTCTTCTTCTTCTTCTCCACAACACACACCACCCCCACCCCCCCCCCCCCCCCACCACCCCCAAAAAAAAAAAAAAAAAAAAAAAAAAAACTGTGAATGAATATATTATTCCTTATGATTTTTTTTTTCTTTTTTTTTGAAAGTTTAAGGTAGTGAACTTAGAAAGTAAAAATAAAAATACCACAGCATAATTTATACATTTATCCCAAAATTCAGTGTCCAGATGAATGCTTCTTCATCTCTTTTATTTTATTTTATTTTATTTTATTATAATTTATTTTTTTATTTATTTTTAAGGAAGTTATCCCTGTTCTATTTAATTCATCAGTTTGTCTTCAAAGATCAATTAAACACAGCTTCAATGATTATAAATGAGTTGGTTATATGGTTTATTTTTTAGTTAAATTGGTTATATGGTATTGTTTACTATATTACATAATTCATCAGTTTGTTTCTGCTGCTCGTGTAATCTCTGGGTCTAACTTCTTTTCATAAATGCATCAGTGTGGTGGCAGATACATGTGTTGCAATGGATGAATGGGTCCAGCATCCGACTGCACATACAGCTTTAGATGATATACTCCCATGCGTGGACAATGCAACTGCCCAACAAACCCTAATACAATCCCAAAATGTCACCAACCAGCTTGTTGTTGTGGTTAACACCATGATCACCACAATTGCCAATGCTAATGTCACTCCCACTCCCAGACTTCCCATATATTACAACCAATCTGGCCCATTGATTCCTGTTCTTTGCAATCCTTTTTATTCTAATCTGACGACTAGGCAATGTGCAACTGGTGAGGTGGAATTGAGCAAAGCTCCAGAGGTAATACCACTAACTCAAGTATTAGAATTTTAGTTTGGAAGTGCATAAGTATTCATGTGAAGGATTTTGGTTAGTTTTGGTCACCAGGGAAAGCCTGGCTTAAACAAATTCTGTACCATGTCCTACTTTTAGTAAAAATCATCATTTTGGTAATTTTCCTCTAGTATCTAATGGTCCCATTTTAGCATATCCCATAGTTTTTGGCAACTTGTTTTCCAATTAAATGATGGTAATATATAAATATCCTGTATAATTGTCAAGTTCCAAAATTGGCAACTTTTTTTTGGCTTGTACAACCTTTATAGGTATATGATCATATGTTTTCTAGAGTTTGATTCAAAGAGATTGAAGTACCTATATATAGGGGCTGATTGATAAATTTGTTAGAATATCTTTCTCAAAATGTCCCTTTGCTTCTCTCACGTGTCCAAAACTTATCTCCTTGTCCTTCACACATATCAGTGTTTGGTGAATGTAGAATTAATCAAACTTCCAACCTTTGTTTCAATCAGGTGTGGAAGAATTATGTTTGTCAAGTTTCGGCATCTGATATTTGTACCACAACTGGCCGGTTGACCCCCACCTACTACAACCAGACGGTGGCTGCTGTAAATGTGAGCTATGGTTTGTATCGTTATACTCCATTCCTGGTTAATCTGGAAGACTGCACATTTGTGCGGACCACGTTCACAGACATTGATAGAGACCATTGTCCTGGACTGCGAAAATATAGCGAATGGATCTATGTTGGGTTAGTATTGGTATCTGCAGCTGTAATGTTCTCATTGATCTTCTGGGTTATTTATGCAAGAGAGCGACGTCATCGTGTATATACTAAGTCCAGGGATAGTAGATCCATGGGCTTCGAAGGCAAGGCTACATAGAGTTCTTCTAATCTAATTATCCTTGTTAGGTGAAGAAGTTCTTATGTACATTGGAGCCGTATAAAACATCTGTACATTATGGTAGTGATTATGTGAGTGTAGGTATTTGTATTTATATTTGATAGCCGCAACCTTCAAGGATATATGGTATGTTTTGGCTCACTTATGAGCTATGACGCTTTAAACTCAAGGAAATTTTTACTTTGAAGTTTCAAGCTAGAAAATGTTCACATAGAGCAGATAATGTTTGCATTTTGGTTTGCAAGTCTTGTAAGCCAATGGCGGGTGCAAGAGTCTTGAGCAACAGTGTGTTCAGAAGCCAGGTGAGGATACAATCCCTCCCAATTTCAGGCGGTAATACTGTGTATGACCTTTTCCGAGTATTAACTGGCGTGTCATTTTGCAATATTTATGAAACCGAAAAATACATTGTTCTGTTTACCAAAAAAGAAGAAGTATACATTGTTCTGTTTACCAAAAAAGAAGTATACATTGTTCTGTATATGGGCTTTAAAATACTATACTTTCATTTGAAGTCTCTTGGGAAGCTCTTTGATTACCATAATTAACCATTGCCAGCATCTTTTTTAATTTTTTTTATTTAATTCAATAGTTGGGTTAGTGGGATTTGAACCTTAAGGAGGCTGTATGGTTTTTAAAAATTGTGTATTCACTTTTCATTTTCACTTTTCAGTATTTAAATCCAGAATATAAAAATAGAAAAAAGAAAAAACCCATTTTCACACTTTAAGTTTGTTTTGAAACGTGATTTGAATATATAATTTGATTATGAAATACAGCCTTTAACTGTTTGGCTATTGTTCTCTATTTTAATAGGAAAATCACAAAAAGAAGGCCCACTAAAACCTGAAAACCCACTTGCTTAACAGAAAACTTACATGCCCAAGATCCATTGATCTTCCCTTTGAAATCCACTGCCAAAGAACCCATGAGGAAAGCCGAATAACCCCTAGAAACTCAAAAAAAATTCAACCCATAACCCAAACAAAACAAACATCAAGGACACATAGCCATTGGAGACCGAGAGAGAGACAGAGAGAGAGAGAGCAAGGGAGAAGAGAGCCCAGGAGAGATAAGAGTAGATGGTGAGAACAGAGAAAATATCTGTGTTTTCTTCAATGAAGGTAGTCCCACCAGAAAGAGCTGTTGGCTCTCTTTTAATTCTCGTTAGATCAAAGTCTAATTGAGTGGACTTGAGCTAGACACTTTTCAGTTTAGTAAGTAGGTCCCAGTCAGTTTTCACCGAACAATGAAAATGCCATTGTAATTGTTTTTAGTGAATCTAAAGACGCCCAAAATTCTTTTTCATTTTTAGTACTCAAATCCAAGCTTTTTCTTTTTATTTATTTTATTTTATTTTATTTGCAGGGGGCTTACAAAGAACTGAAAATAAATACAGAAAATTGCACTTTTTTCCTCTAATCAAACAATGTCCTTGTTGAAAACATCGAAAGGTGGAAAACATCGAAAGGTGCTTGCCATACAAGATCCTTGGCAACCTTTGCTTGAGTAATCAAACTGTAGGAATTGTAGATCATTTGCTCCTTTTCTTGAATTTATGTTGTATACTAAAATTAAAAGATAAACCTCATTCTTGCAAAGTTGCAATCTCCTTTTTCCTATAGTACGATACTACAATTAATGCTCTCCTCTTGATGGGTGCCCACCATCACTTGGGAGAGGGTAATGGTCATCACCCAAAAAGCCTGGCTCAGCAGCCAGTGCTTCTAGTCTCTGCAGTCTTTAGTTTACTACGAATTCAATCATAAGTGGTCAACTATGAATCTTCCAACTTTCATTTAATGGACACGTTGAATTTCAGTTCTTAAAAAATTATGCTCAGGAGAAACATTTTTCAAGTCATTATAACGTGTGCCTGGGGGCTGTGAGGTTGTGAGTTTGTGACTAGTTCTTAAATGGGAAGCCAAGAATTGATGTCGATCCATTCAGCATATACTATGTCATATCATGCTATGTCTTCATTGTTGGGCGAGTTTTTATTCCTTCGAGGCCTCTTTTTTTTTATTCATTACAAGTTATAACAGGACGGTAAAATTTGAGAAACTTGAAAACACAAAAAGTGTTAAACTACAAGGATTTTTGGTATTTAGGTAATCAGGATTCAGACTGATACTGATATAAATGTGTATTTGGTAAGCTTAAATTCATAAATTTATTTTTTTGGATAAAAACAAATTTTATGTAAAAAAGAGTGATGAAACTTTAAAAAGAAATAGATAAATAAGCAAGGCCAAATGCATGATCCTTTAGATGTTTAAAATTCAAAAATTCAAAATTCAAAATTAAAAATTATATGAATTTTTTTTAGAGAAGAAACAAAGTGGATTTTATTTATTTAGAATCACATTATATAATGGAAAAAAAAATGGCATTTTTCTAACTAAATGATTGCTGTCTGGCCCGCCTCAATATTTTTTTATTAAATATTAATTTTGAAGAATCTACCATTAGATAACATATTCTTTTTATATTCTTTATGTTTGCAAAATTTCAAACAATCAAAGATCATTAGTTATATCATCAATCAAATATTTAAATTTCAAGTTTTTATAATATAAAATTATGCGTAAAGAATAAGTTAATGGATAGAATAGTAAACAACATTCAATTGTCATGAAAATTGACATACATGTTAAGAATATAATGAACATATAATCTAATCTAATAGTTAAAAAATTAAAATATATAATCATATTAATTTTTTTAATGGAAGTTATAGTCATTGTTACAACTAAGTTTGGTGTCATTGTTACTATTATTAACATTATTTGTGTTCGTGGGTGGATTTCCTGCATTACTTATTTTCAACACTATCATTATCAAGTCCCTATGATTATCACTTGGCGTGCTCTTCAGAGCAGAGTTGGAGCAATCATCATACGCATTTTGAGCGATTAAACCGTAGGTTTGGTACCAAATTCTTAGGCCCTCGAGCAAAGCATCATTCCAGAAATTCCCTGAGCATTCAAGATTGGGTTACTTTACTCTACATAGCTGATAGCTCATGGCTTAAAGAATTATGAGAAAAATGTATTGGTCCTCAGGGAGGCTTAATATTTTATAGCATAGCCAGTTTAGACATCTTCCACATGTGAAAAAACAATTTGACATCAAATATTATTCAAGGTAAAGAATCCTACAATCCTTGACTAATCATAATCTCTAAAGTCTAGACCACCCTTTCTCAAAAAAAAAAAAAAAAAAAAAGTCTCGACCACCCTATCAAGGCAAAGAATCCCAAAATCATTGACTAATGACAAGTTCTAGTCTAGACCACTCAATCATAGGCTCTCCCACATTGAATTTCCACCCTTGACCAATACCCACAATATTTGAAAGTGGAAGAAAGTATAATACTACAAATTTAGTCTACATAAATAAATTATCTTATTATGCACTTTGCATAATGTATGTAATTGTTACCATCAATCAACATCAATGAAGTTTAATAATGAAAAACAGCCAAACGACTCTCCAACACACGCACGCATGTGGTTCTTCTAGTGGAAGACACAATTTAGGATATACTAGCCACAATACGCTAGAACCCAAAAGACAATTGTATAAAGCCCGAAAACGTGTTTTCGTTTTACACTCTATTTTATTGTTAATATTTTGTTTTTGTGACACTAAAAATAGAGTCCATAATTATAAAAAAGTTTATGTGACATCCTGGTTTCACCAGTATATTTTGTTTCCAACCAAAATCTAAATGTTGGTAAGCTGTCTTTATCGTCCTCGATGATGAGAAGGTGCAAATTTTTTTGTTTCTTCACAAATGCCGACTTCATTACGTGTTGACATATATGTGAGGTTTTACAAGCTTTAGAAGATTGAGTGGAAGCTCCATTCATGGACTCTCGCCCCCACACCGACCGACTTAAGTGTAGGGGACTAGGGGCGGCTTGTATAAACGAAAAGGCCAAAGACTACAATAGCAATCAAATTCTGGTACCACTTCTTTTTTATATGTTAATTATTGTTTGAAACAATGGTCTAAAATCATTTTGAAAAGAAATAAAATGGAAAAAACAAAGAAGAGAAAAGGAACACAATAGATTTAATGTGGTTTGGGCATTTGATGGTCTAGCTTCACAATGGAAAGTTCTTGACAATTACATATTCTACTGTAATAAACGTATTTGCCACGGAGACCCATTGAAGAGTATATAGAATAAACTAAAAGTTATTCCAACACTTTGATTAATCTTAAGTTTATTTTACTTACACTACAAGATTACTAAAAATAAGATTATATTTATAACTATTTAATTTGTATTACGAGCATATCCTAATACAATGAATCGGTCTCAGCAAAAAAAGAAAAAGAAAAAAGAACTGGAACTAAGATAATAAACTCAAAAAAACAAAAAAACAAAAGATAATAAACTCAAGGCTTAATTAGGACTGGACATTAGATTATCAAAAAAAAAAAAAAAGATTGGACATTAATTTTTTTAACACGTTCTAACTAATTATATCACCTTTTTTTTTTAATTCCTTGATTATCATTTAATAGCTAATTTTAATGCCTTTCTTTTTTTTACTTTATCAAAATTGGATTGTGACAGGGTTAGGAAGTTTGAGTACACTGGGATTTACAATATCACTGAAAAAGTTCACACATTATCATTCTTTGTTATTGTATGCTTGTATACATGGACGAAACCAAAACTTGGAGTTAAGATGGCAGAAGTATAAACACACAAAAAGAAAAATTATGAAACTTCAAATAAATATTCGTTTAGTATTAAAAACCCGTCAACAAAGATAAAGACACAAAATTATTATTTTTTAATACATTACAATGCAATTATTTACAAAAAGGGAACTTGACATGTGTTGCTGACGGGTAACGACTAAGGAACAAATGAGAATTGTTGTTGGGTCATGTTGTTTGTTCAGGTAAAATTGGTTTATTGGGTTTAACTATTTTTTAGCATTGCTATTAGTATTTTTATTTTTTTTTTTGTCTTGTTAATTTTGTTTTAGATTTTGAATCTATATATATATATATATATATATATTATGGCCAATAAAAAGATCAATAATATTGTTAAGAGGTGACCAAGTGTAATTTTATTGAACTAAATTATTAAAATTAGTACCTCTATATATACACACACTATTATTTAAAAATAAAAAAAAAAATAAAAAATAAAAAGGGGGGGGGGGGGGGGGGGGGGGGGGGGGGATTGCCCCCCCTAAACCCCAATGTCCATAATTGGCTACGTCCTTGGGTTTGGATTAGAACTTTGATGGGTCGGGTCAACCTGGAATGACCTCTATTTTTTCATATACGCAAAAATAATAATAATAATAATAATAACATAGTTTTTAACATTTTCTTTTCCATATTTCGTTCAATAAAAAAAAATCACTAAAAGATAAAAGTTAATTCGATATTTACTTCTAATAATATACTAGTTTAATAATTGATTTCACAAGAGTAGAAATGAAAATGTGCGTACATGTTATACATGAAACATGAAATAAAATTACTTATAAACTAAGTGTGCTTTAGGATTAACTTTTTTGTTGGATTTTTTTTTTTTTGAAAGCTGGCAAAATTATAGTTATACTAAAAAATTTGAGGATTTTAAAAAACTTTAAATAAGCAAATAAGGTAAAAAGTTAAAAACAACTTTAGAATAAAATACAAAATGTTAGGTTTAGAAATAACTAGTCGCTAAATATTTAATTAATTAAATAAATATTTAATTAATTAACCTCACATTAAAAGAAAAAGCTAAAAGAATCAAGGAAAGGCTGATTTGCTTACCAAGAAAAAGCTTTGAGAGAGAGAGAGAGAGAGAGAGAGAGAGAGAGAGAGAGAGAGAGAGAGAGAGAGAGAGAGAGAGAGAGAGAGAGAGAGAGAGAAACTTTTTTTTTTTTTTTAGAAAATAATGTTGAAAACTAAAGTAACATTAAGACAACGTGAAAACTATTTGCAAAGGATTGCAACCTTTGTATGTTTACTTGGCTCAAAGTCAAAATCCAAATTCAATTTTGAAACAATGAAAACATACAACTTTATATTAATTGTAAATCAGTCTCACTACATAAATTTACTTTTCACTCTAATGTATTTTGTAGATCAAGTACTGTCAAAAGAATTCCAATAAACACTATTGCCACATCTATATTTGTTAGAGGCATTTAATTTACATAGAAGCCAATTGCAACCGCAATAGCTATCACAGTTGCTCAATACTATGACAATCTAGATCCAAACATTCTCCTCCTAGAATCTCATCTCTTTTCTTTCAACTTGCACACCAAACTTTGTGAACATGCATCCCCCTCATCTTCATGGAAAAACAAAAGAAAATGAAGTTGACAACTGTATATTTATTGGTTGCTTTGCAAAGGAACACCACTTCTTCAACTGATGACATAAGTGTAGCTTATACATAATAATCACCAAAGGCAATGGTGAAATTGACCAAAACATCAATTATGGGTTTGAAAATAACATGTATACATATAACATATAAGAGGTTAATACTCATTGATAATTGTCCACAAAATCGCATGAACAAAAAAAAAAAAAAAAAAAAAAAAAAAAACCACCACCACCACCAACAACAACAAAATACGCTTTACAAATTAATGCCAAGTGCATGTTCTCCCCAAATGATCTCTTAAGCAACCTCTTCTATGTTGACCATAGACTAACCCAATTTCTTAAATCAAAACCAATCCACCACAATATCAAAACCTAAGTCATATTTAACATCCAAATTTTAAAAAGTGGGGAAAAAAACCTTACAAGTGGTTGTATATAGAGGGTTGAATATAGAAATGAACCCAAATTAGGGTTTCAACCACTATAAAACCAATTCTAATTCAAAACCAAATCTAACACAATTACATACAATGCATTTAATGAGTCATTGTGGTATAATGCGTGGACTTGTTTGATAAAATATGTGAAAGTATTTGTGTGGAATTGGGGGAAGGAGAAATAAATTGAAAGCAATGGAATAATGTAACTATATTATTTTCTTGGACACCTACCATGCTTGGTTAGTTAACAGTCAATAGTATTTTTGTTTTAATATAGGATGAGAGCACAGGTGGTGATTCAGTGTGTTAGCAATTCCTATGACAACTAAAACCAAGAGACATAAATCATAAAGTTGACTTAAAATAATGTGAGAGTATAACTATCAAACTCTAAATAAATAAATTAAAATGCAAGAGGGAGTGAGATATTTTTTCAAACAAAACACACAAACCCAATAGGCAAACACAAATTGAATATACCAATATGAATATGTATGTAGAACTTACATAGGTCAATCCCACAAACACATAAAAGATGTGTTCAATACATCTATTCCAAAAGAAAATTTTAGATAGAACCTAACATTATAAGGTGATATCCATAGCATTAGAGTACTATTACAAAGCTTTGCCATTTACACTACATATATTCAAATAAAAATAATTTATGTAGTGAAGTCATCGGTTGCAACATCATTTTCAGCTGTTTAAAATAACTGCTTAAATAAAAGCACAACAATTAAAAAGAAAACCAAAATTCCAAAGAATTAATCAGTAAAAATCATTACTCTTAACCAAAATTCTAAACACTTATAGTTCTCTATTAACAAAATTATAACTCATAGTTCTAGTTGTGATTTACAATACAAATTCTCATCAATAGTACCTGCTGTAATTCACGAACAACCCATGTACATAGTTACTCTTGTAGGCCTTTTGTCGAACACCTAACAAATATGGCCAAGAAATAGAATTTAGTTGATGTATAGGTGCTGAAACGGAGGAACTTAAAAAAAAATATAGTAATGTAATCTAGAAATTAAAAACTTATTGATAGAAAATTGATATACCACCAATTTCAAGCTTCAACCAGAACCTAAATAAATTTAAAAAAAAAAAAAAAAAACCCCAATTTTGCTTCAAAACCGAAATGGAAAAATAAATAACACAAATTTCCACCTTAAATCGCTAGAATCTAAAGCGTGCGCACACACACACACACAAAAAAACCTTTTTTTAATGTCAGCAAACCAAAGGTCAACCATTCAGCCCTAGCAACGCAAAACACCAAAGTAGATCACCCACAACCACAAACAAAATTCCATGAACAATTGAAGTGGAGAAAGAACAGTATATTGAAAGTAATAACTGGGCAGGTAGGTTTTCAATTGAAGAGCAAATCAAAATTCTTACCTTAGGTTTGGACTTCCTCTACAAAGGAGACTGGCTTCAGTTGCAACTGACAGCCAAAACCCAACACACCCGAGGGTTAGGAAGTGAAATCCCTAAAAAAAAAAAAAAAAAAAAAAAAAAAAACTAATTAAAGATGAAATCCCTAAATTGACAGAAAAACCTAATTAAAGACAATTGGAAAAGATATTATTCATAGATTAATTGAGAAATACCGAGAGAGAATGGTCTGATACGGAGAAAGGGTTTGGTCGACCTGTATTTATGATTGGAGTGAGTCACTTCAGAGGAGAAGGGGAACAGGATTAGGTTTTGTTTGTGCTAATATGGGTCTGGGTTTTGGATGATGGAGAAGGGGTTTGGCCATGGGATGTGTTTTGGACGATGGGGAACGTTTCACCGTGGGGTGTGTTTTGAACGGGGAAGGAACAGGGGAACAAGTATTATGTTTTATCGGGTTTTAGAAAAAAAGAAAATCAGAATTTTTGTATTTCTTTTTTTAAATAATGCTGACGTGGAACGTTGTGGAAATCTATAGTGAACTTATGAAAAAACCACTCAGTGTTAGTAGTGGATAAGATACTAAAAACATTTATATTTGAGATTTCTTGAGAAGATGATGAGTAATGTCATTAAGATTTTCATCTACAATATAGAAAGTTTAATATAGCTATAGTATACAAAAACCTACATTGGAAACAGGGGCTAGGGGGGCTATGGCCCCCATTGACTGTTCAAAAATCGCTCCTCCCTCTTATGTTTTTGGTGGGTTCCAATTAGCTTAATTAGTAAAACTTTTGATAATTGAATAAGAGATCTAAGTTTCAATCTCCCCCTACACTAAAAATCGATTGGTGTCTTGGTCTGATAATAAATAGTTATCATCAGGAGTGAACACAATAGATTGAAACTAAAATAAATAAATAAATATATATATATATATATATATATATTTATAAACAATAAAGGCTTTATGAGTGAGTCAGGTAAGGGTCTAACCTGATTGGTTTCGAATCATAAACTTATGAAATTAAAATAAGTTGTTATTCCTATAAACAATACCCTATATATAAACAAGTCTAATCCTCTCTCTATCTCTCTTGCACTACATAGGATTCATTTGGTTAGGCATTTTGAGAGCCTAAACGCGCGTTTTTAAAATCCAAAACTCTGTTTTAAAACAATAACTCCTTATAACTATTTTACAAACGCTCATTTTAAACTCAAAACACTGTTTTGCAACAACTTACACAAACGTTTCTTTCTTCCCCACCCCTTGAATAGTTCAATATAATAAAATAATATTTGTTTATAATACATTGATATCATGTATTTCCACATAAAAACTAAAATAAAAATTTTTTTAGAGAGTTTCAACCTATGCGTCCACTCCTGGTTCTTTATCATCAGACCAAGACACCAATTAATTTTTGGTATAGGTAGGAATTGTACTCCAGATCTCTTATTCAACTATTAGAGACTTTACCAGTTAAGCTAATTAAAACCCACAACTAAAATAAATATTTGATATCTAATATCACCATTTTATATAACTATATGCATGCCAAACTGGATTTTAATTGGTAACTTTCTTACTAAAAGGCATCAGCAACATAGTAGCAGTGTCAGAAAAATGAAAAAGGAAGAAGACATCATGGGAAAGGCACACATAACCTTCCTTGATGAGGAGCAGGGTCAATGTCAATGGACCAAAAAGAGAAATTTCTAAATGGGAAACATAGTCACATTTAATCAAATAGTGACAATGTAAACAGGAAAATATAGTCACTATTTATTTCTCATGTTGTCCTGTAAAAATGGTTCTTGCTCTTTTCCAGGTAACTTCTTGTAATTTTCTAAAAACAAAAAACAAAAAAAAAAAAAAGGTAACTTCTTATAACATACCAAAATGATTAATTTGTCAACCTTTTACGTACTCTTTTGTCCTTCCAAAGTTAATTAGAGTTAAAGTGCAACAAGGGTAACTTGGTAATGCCCTTCAATGCTAACCAATTGGAACTCACCCTATAATTCCATTCCATTTCATTACTATTGTTAAAAATAAAAATAAAAAGTTGTAATTACCTATAAGCAAAAAGGTCATTGAAGTAATTGGAGATACCAAAAGAAGCTATAAAAATGCCCACAATTCCAGACCTCCCTTCAGTTTGGCACATTGAAGAGAGGAGTTAGGAGTAAAGAAGCTATTCCATGGCCTCAAAAAATGCATCTCCTCATCCTAAGTCCCAAACCCAATCACGTACATGTTTGTGTTCACCCACCACCCACCCTGGCTCATTCCGGTGCAGTATTCACCGGAATTCCCATCCCCACCACAACAAGTCCTTATCACGACGAATGGTCCGGGTTTCGCGTAGCCAATGGGAATTGGCTGTGATTGCGAAGGCAAACTCATTGAAGGCATTTCTCCTCCAAATTATCAAGCCCTCCAGCCATGATCTCCAAAGGAGAAGGAATTTCCAGCCCAAGCCTAGCAGGTTTTGCATGATGAATAACAATAGATCAGATGGGGTTGCTGTTTCTTGATCATAGACTTATATATATATATATATATTAATAGCCTCAATACCTTTGTTTTATATTATGTTCTACCTTTTTTTTTTTTTTTTTTTTTGGGTATGGTAGGATTTGGAGAATTTATTCACTCCTATGGAAACAGATCTCCCTCCTTTTATAGGGGGTGTTATTAGCCCTACCATGGATGAATAAACTCTTTTAGGATTTGTACATAAGGATTTTGGGTCTATGAGTTTAGTGAAAAAGTGAAAACGACAAAGCAATCATCAGCATTAATTACTTAATTTCTGTTTCTATTAATTGGTTGTATCAATATATGTGTTTTGGTTCAGCCAATTGTATATATGGTGGATGAGAGAGAAATATTACGTTTGATGCATTAGGAGTGCACTAGTATTCAACTCAAATAAACGAGAGAATTTCCCATTCAACTCAAAAAAGAATGGAATGCACTAGTATTTGATTCTGGGGTTATCAATGTTGTCGAATTTTACAAGGACAATGACAAATAAATTAGAAAAGAAAATAGAAAAAGAGAGCCTGACACTGTGCCTATGATACTTTAAAAGACTGGGATTTTTCATCAATCTCGTTCTTTTTTGTATGTAGTAGGCCCATGAGAATTGCTTGAAGTATATCTCAAAAAAGAAAAAGAAAAGGAATTGCTTCAAGAGCTGGTTGAAGTAATTAAAATTACAAGTTGTAGATGGCCATTTCTTTGTCACTGTGTGTTGATTGAGAAACTTGCACATTTCAAGATATACAAAGTCATGGGTTAAACCATCACAACACTCACAAATTGACAAAGAAGTTAAGTATAGAGTTAGCACGTCTTCTTTTATTTAATAAGAGAACAATTATTTAAACAACATAAATTAAAAAATTTCATTTGAATTTGAAGCTCTGGATTAAAGATAATCTGTATGTCAATTCTATTGATATCATTCTACTTTGTTGAAGACGAGGACAGCCTAAACATATGAAAGTAACTTCAAACTGAATCCATTGCGGCCTTTCATACTTTTTCTCCTTTTTCATGCATAGAGAACCCCAATATAAAGTGACATTAGATGCCAATGGAGATTGCTTTTTCATTTGTTAATTATTTTCTTATACCATTATTAAACGCCGTATCACTTAATGATCACATGTGTGAACTTTCCTTTTCAATTAAGAACAAAACAACGTCATTTCGCTTTTAAAAAGTCTATTGAGGCAATTACTAAAACATATATTTCTAATGCTTAGGCAATATTTTTGGTTTGGTTGCTAATTTTTTTTGTATTTTTAAAGTTTAAAATATAAGTGTAAGTTAATTAACTCATTACAAGAAACTTATGTTTATGAGACTGAGACTTACAATAGATTACACCAAATATCAGGATAAGAAGAATAATTTAAGGGAAGGGAGAGAGAGAGGGCTTAACTAACATTAGGATAAGAAATTTATTTTATTTAAGGTAAGATAGAGATATAAGTTTTTTTATATAATTTTTTTTAAAATTTCTATAGAAAAAGAGATATAGGGTTTAAGAGAATAAATTGAGTTAATACTTCTGTTCTCATACGATCCAGAAGTCCAGACTCCAGTTGACCAAACAGAAAACTACTCAAAATCACATTATTGTATGTGATATTATAAGAGATTAAAATTCAAAAATTGTTATATTCTCTTTCTTTGGGAAACTGTAAGCAATATGGTATTGGGTACGTAGCCATGAAATTTTCATTCGGTGAGGGCTCAATCCTATTGTTTATTTATTTGGCTAGTCAAGCTACAACAGCATATTGGAGATTGATTGTATTTTTGGTATAGTCTTAAATTAGCCTAAAGTGGTTTAAGGAACGACTAGTTACACCAAAAGACCAGGGATGCTCCAAGAAAATAGGAAGAAACCCTCTCTTTTCACTCTTTGAAGTTCTAGATAATCGTTCCTATTCAACTATAAACTGCAGTGGGGAAGTTATAGATACACATGTAAACAAGTCAACTCGATTATTAAAAGTGTAAGATTTTTTTTTCTCGAACGCATGTAAAACTTGGGCTCAAACGCGTTATTAAGTTAGATTATATGTTTAAATTTTGTTTATTTTCTTTTCAAATAAATATGTGTGTTTCAAGAGTTACTTGATTAACTTGTTCTTTCCTCATAAATAGTGAAAACTATGACTAAAATTTGTTACTCTTTCATAAATCTATACTAATCATCAATAAATAATTATAGTTAAAATTAAATTATTCAAGTTAATTATATAAAATGATTTTTGTCTATGAACTTACAAAAATTAAACTCACCTAATTTTTTATTGTTGAAAAATTTTATATAATTTTCACCAAAAAATCAAAGTATTTATATTTTAACAAATTACAAATTGATATCTTAATAAATTATTAATTAACTTACACAATCCCATCTCAAGTATACATATTTAAATGGAGTTTCATTATTCACGAAAACTTATTTATTAATATATTCTTATATTTGATTGTAGGGGTGGCAGGCTTAGTAGTGCGTATCTATATATATGTTGGGTCAAGGGCCCAATTCAAGGACATTAAGTAGTTTGAGGATAGGGAAACATTGTCAGAAGAGTCTGTGTTAATGAATAAAAATGTGAGGTATGGTCGTGAGGGTCTAAAAGAGTGATCCAAGGAGGAATGCTTCCTCGACTAAGCAAAGCCGAGGTCAGAAGGTGTCGTTTGCCATCAAGAGCAGTGTTCCGGACGACTCCATTAACGAGGATAAATATCATGAAGGAATAGGACAGAGGGAGGCTATGAAATATCTAAGAAAAAGCCGCTACCACCGCATTGAATGCTCTGCAGCTAACTCTCTGGCTGCATTAATGAGGAAGCGATATCTAAACAGTAGTTTTCAGCCTTACAGCTGCTCCCCAAAGACTTCAAGAAGGTGCTAATGTGACAAGGATCAACACCTACAATCTAATCTACACGTGGAGAGTAGAGATAAAAGGAGGAAGATAGTATAAAATAGAAGGAGGGCCCTAAGAAGAAGGGATCAAGAAACTAAGAGAAAATTACTATAGCAATAAGAACTGTACTTGTAACCAACTTTAAGAAATATATACAAGAACTGATCTCCTCAGACTGTGCCAAGGACAATTTTCATTAAATACAACCAATCTATTTTTACTTTATTGTCATTTGATCCACTATAATTGCTACCCAACTTGTTAGAGCCTAGTTTTCCAACTTACTCTCTACAAATTCATTGTATTGGACTCTTTGGGTTTAAATCCTTTTAACTTTTGGGCTTAGGACTCAAATTGTGACCTTACATTGATTTTGACTCATTTGCTAAATATATATAAAAAATAAAAAATAAAAACCAAATCAAGCTAGAAATATTCATAAATAACTTCGTTCATTTATGGTGGTCTTAGTTTCAAATAATTAATAATTTTCTTTTTTTTATTAAAGGAAGAAAGAATGAACTCAAATTTGAATCATGTTTGTTGGGCTCTAGATTAGTTATGACATGTGAGATAAGTCTAGGGACACACCCTTAGGTACATACTTTGTCACAACTTATTTGGGTATCAATTGGTGATTAAAATGTTTTAATTGGTGGACCCATGTAATCTAATTACTAATTGACACTCAAACTAGTTGTGGTAAAGTGTGTCCCAAGAAGAACAAATATTGTTGCGTGAAGAAAGAGAAACAATTAAAAAAAAAGTTGATATTTTAATGAAATGTGGTGTAAAATAAATAATCTGATATGTATCATTTTGAAAAATTAGTATGTAAAAAAGAAAAAATGTTGTTGGTGGACCCGTGTAATTGGTGACCCACGTCAAATTAGTATGTAAACATTTGGGTATCAATTGGTGATAAAAATGTTTTAATTGGTGGACCCATGTAATCTAATTATTAATTGACACTCTATCTAGTTGTGGTAAAGTGTGTTCCAAAAGAACAAATATTGTTGCGTGAAGAAAGAGAAACAATTAAAAAAATTTTAAAAAGCTGATATTTTAATGAAATATAGTGTAAAATAAATAATCTAATGGGAATCATTTTGAAAAATTAGTACGTAAAATAGAAAAAAAAAAAAAAAAGTTCTAATACTAATATAAATTAAAAATTTTATACGAGCTGACACTCTAACAGAATTAGTCAAAATTGGCAGGGAGCCAAAGCATGAAGCCATGACTATTTAGAGCACCAAAATATAGAAATGTGTCATTACTTAGTTCATATATCCTGGGTCAAAATCTAGACTATTTCAAATCCAAACCGCCAATACTATTTTACGAACGACTTGACCCTTGACCTAAAAGAAGCATATCCATCAATAAAATGCGGGTCCGAAAGTTCCAAACATGTTGCAAATTTGCGATTAGCATCCCCAATCAATTGGGGGAACTTTTCCTTTTCACATAGAGTAATTAATATTTTCAAACAATACTTTTCTAAGACAAAATATTATTCTTCAGAAATGGACCACAACACAGGTGGAGGCCATATTGTGCAATTTGCGTGGTGTGGAGGCCCAATCTTATTCCTTTTGTATGTACAAACAAAATAGTAGTCATTGCAACAATGCTAGATGATAATATTTAAAACGAAGTCATCTTTCAAGAATATTAAATGACCTTTGATAATGGGTTTATAGTTTATACTGTTCTTGTAACGTACGGTGTCTACGGTCTACCAAGGAAATTACCAAAAGTTTCACATTACTATACGTACCTGTTGTTTTCTCATACTGATGATTGATGAATGACTAATTTGGTATAAAGGTCCATTTCTAGAAACTAGAGTGAATGATACCTTGCTCCTCAAAAAAAAGAAAAAAAGAGTGAATTATACCTTAAATTTATTGACAATATATAGTACAGATGCGCTCTATTTTTACAACTAAATTTACAACTTAATAACTTGTGCAATTGTGAATAATCAATAAAAAACAATGCATCTTTGTAAATAGGACTCGGTAGAAGCTAGAAAAGTATCCTAGAAGTATTCTAAATTTATATTTGTCAAAGATGCACTATGATGCAACTTTAATTCTTATTATAATCGAAATGATTTATTAATAAGATAATAAAGGAAAGAAAAATGTTAGAATATAAGCCCAATGTTTATTAATAAGATAGTAAAGAAAAGAAAAATGTTAGAATATTAGCCCAATGTACTATTGTATTTGTAGTTGTACTACACTTATTTCTTGTACGCATATAATGTCGGTGTAAACAGAATCTCTGGTACTTCTCAAATTCACAATTTGATATAATAAGAATTCAGTCTTTTTCAAGAAAAATTGGTGAAAATGAGAAATTGCCTAAAATTTATATATGGGTTTTGTAACAAAATATGAAATTCTTTTTTTTAATAGATATTGAGATGAAAAATATTATATACTGATCCTTCTACTTATGGTGACACTTTTCATCCCCTTCCCACCCCACCCCACACCCCCCCAACAGAATGAACAGATTTTCATAAAAATATATCAGTACAGCCAGTGGCGACTCCAGGATTTTTTTTCAGGGTGTTCCCTAATAAGCATAAATTACACAATCTAATAAAAAGAAAATTTTGTATATTGACAACAACAACAATAAAAAAAAAACACAAATACATAAAGTTTACAATTACCTTCTACGTGGTTTTCTTATCAAATATTTGTCCATAATTCTAGTAAAAGAATAAACAATAAACTATAAGTTCATTTGAAATATTAATAAAATTATTAATTATTGTTGTTTGGTAGTTTCATTAATTTGTTTGTCTTTTATAAACTATAATTTGTTATATTGTTGTTTCATTAATTATAAAATTATTAATTATTGTTTAGCTTAACATAATTTAATTTGTTTGTCTTTTATAATATATTGCTTCTTTATTGTTTAGCCTAACATAATTTAGTTGTTTAATTTATTTATTAATTGTCTTCTATAATTTGTTATGTGTATAATTAATATTAATATGTATAATGTAATTAAAAGTTGAGTGGGCCATTTTAGTACCGTCCGATGTACCGTTCCAGAGTAGTTCAGAGTTCCTTAAAATAATATATATATATATATATATATATATTATTACTATTATATAAAATAATGAATTAAATTTAATATTTAAATAAAATTGGATTAAAATATTTATTTATATTTTTATAAATAAAATTCACAGATAGTTGTAAACAGTACAAATGTACAATCAATATGAAAGTCAAAGCACCTATATATATATATAAATTCTAGAAACAGTAGAAATATTACTATTGGATAATAGTTGTTAAGTTACCAGCACCTTATCAACCACTCACTATTTTTTTTTTTTAAATAATAAAAAAACAGCCTTTAGCATTCTACTCTAGATACAGCTGGAAACCAATACATTGAAACTTGAAACTATTTAGGCTTAGTAACACGTTTGCTGATCTTACGATTTTTTTATTTTATATTTTTAAGATTCATCTCTTCTAAAGGAGTCTAGACTGTTGGTTTGTCTTCTCTTCTTATAGTCTTCGTCTTCTTCGTTTGAGTGTTCCAGATCTTTACCGTAAGTCTCTTATATTCTTATCTTATTTCTACTTTTTCTTTATCTTACCCTCTACGTTCTCGTCACAACCACTTCTTCACTTTCTTTCTTTCTTTTTTCTTTTCTCTTCTGTGTCAGATACAAAACCAGTACCGGCCCAAATCCACATCTCGGCCGGAACGACATAGAATCAATAACATTGGTTGAGGGTGTTCCTAATTTTGGTTGAGGGTGTTCCTAAATTTTTTTTAAGAGTAAACAAATAAATTTTTTTTAATTATTATATATATAATTTTTTTTTTTTTCAGGTCAGGGTGTTCCTGGGAACACCCTGGCCTAAACGTGGCGTCGCCACTGAGTACAGCCCAGTTGACACTTCTCATAGAGTCATAGGAATATAACTAATGTACAAGTACAACATGAAGGTTCATAGCTATTTCATTGTAAAATGTACACCAGCCTCCCATGCTGTAATCCCTGACTCTTCTGTAGGGTAATAGCATGATTAAAGAAATTTTCAAACGCGTTTTGCAGACATATATGAACAAGAATTCAATGTGGTACTGGTACTTCACACATTCATTTGGACGACTAAAACAACCTAAGTTTCTATTTTAATTTTGGAAAATCAAAATAAATAAAACTGATTTGAGAGGGGAGGACTATTCGACGAAAAAGAAAATAGAAGTGTTGACCCTATTTATGGGCTCTCTATGACTCTATGGTCTTCCAACTCTCCTCTACTAGCTTTAATTATTTGGTTTCAAACAAGGCAGATATTAAAACTCCAATTGACAACAGAAAGAAGTCTGATATGTGTGGTTCTTTGATCTTATAAATTATAATTAGCGGCTGGCATATGATATGAGAAGATTGATTGCTTTTTTTTTTTCTTTTTTTTTCACATAAATAGTTGAAAGTAGGAAAATTTGAATCTTAAATGTTTTCGTTAGAAATATTAAGAAGTGTTAACTAATTGAGCTACAAGACTCTTGGCAATTAAAAAGATATATTCCTATATGGTTGTATTTTAGTATTGAATAATTTTCAAATAATATGTTTTATGGTTTGGTTTTTTTAATGAAAATATTAATTTAAAATAAATAAATAAATAAAAAAGGGTAACATCTAATGGTCCTGAAGTCCAACTGCAACCCAATTTTTTGTTTTAATCATTTTCTTGTTAGAGATATATATTAAACATATATTAGCCCAATATAATAGGCCCAAGCCCATTCCTGCTTGTACTAGTAGTCTAGGGTTTAGTCGCCTATATATACTCATGTTAGGGTTCATTGTAACACAGGTTATTGTACTACACTCCTACATAATAAAGATGTAGCCCTTAAGGGATTCCTCCGTGGATGTAGGCCGTCAAGGCTGAACCACGTAACTCTCGTGTTCTTGATATTCCTATTCTATGCTTCCTCTTCCGCATCCACTCTAGCATACACAACATGGTATAACACATTGCGTTTGATAATATTCTCCATTTAACATGGTATCAAAGCTAATATTCAACATGGTATCAGAGCCAAACTTCGTTCTTGGCATTAAATAAAATCTCTACCAAGCAAAGAAGATTCTCACGTGCACACCATCAAAAGTCACACATGCTTGTCTGCTGGATCTAGACTCCACTGCATCTTGCAGCCACCATGGCTCAGTGCTGTGTCCAAAATTCACAAACCCAAGCAAAGCCGTGACTTAACTTTTCAGATCTGTGCAAGTCCATGCCTGGCCTGATGAAACCAATACCACAGACGTGCTCCACGACCTCCCGCGACAAAAACCCAGGAACACGGCCTCCAACGGCCGCCTCACGCGCCGCCACGCGCCGCCAACAGCTCCGGAACCTCCCCACGCGCCGCCTCGATTTCCTCTTTTGTAGCTCATTAATTAGTCACACGCGCCGCCCTATTGGCCTTGTAGCCCGCCGATCTGCAAAACTGTGTAATCCGGAGCTCATCGGACGTTGCACGCGCCCTCACGCGCCGATAGGATTTCGGGCGTCTCCTCCACGCGCCGGCGGAATATCCTCACGCGCCACACTCGCCTGAAGTCTTCTGATGACGTCATCTGATGACGTCATCTTACACGTCAGCGCCACGCAGCCGTTGCCACATCAGCCCTAATTCCACGTCATCAGCCACGCAGCTCGACACGTCAGCAGTGTCGCCCTGTCAGCACCACGTCACCTTACTGACTGTTGACCCGGACAGACCCGACCCGGATCACCCGGATCTGACCCGTGAACACTGACCGTTGACTTTGACATGGACCAGTTGACTTTGACTTTTTGCGTTGACTTTGACCAAAAGTCAAAATTTCCGAAAGGGCCTATCTTGCTCAGTTTTTCGCGTAGATTCCGATTTTGGACTCCGTTTTTTCATTTTAAGCTCCAAACCTGGTCAATTGGCACATTCTTCATTGTGATTTCTTCAAAGGCATTCTTCAAGGCATCTCCAAGTGATCTTCTCATGCTTATCCAACCTCAAGCCTTCATCGAGCTTCCGCCTTGAGTTTGAGGGAGGGTGTTAGAGATATATATTAAACATATATTAGCCCAATGTAATAGGCCCAAGCCCATTCCTGCTTGTACTAGTAGTCTAGGGTTTAGTCGCCTATATATACTCATGTTAGGGTTCATTGTAACACAGGTTATTGTACTACACTCCTACATAATAAAGATGTAGCCCTTAAGGGATTCCTCCGTGGATGTAGGCCGTCAAGGCTGAACCACGTAACTCTCGTGTTCTTGATATTCCTATTCTATGCTTCCTCTTCCGCATCCACTCTAGCATACACAACATGGTATAACACATTGCGTTTGATAATATTCTCCATTTAACATGGTATCAAAGCTAATATTCAACACTATAGTTTTTATAACTCGTAGATGTTTTACCCTTAGTAAGTAAAATACATAGGTTTCAGCTAACTCATTTTATAAAGTTTAATAGATTTAGTTTTAAATTTCATTTACACTAAAAATCAATTAGTATCTTAACTTAATAATAAAAAGAAATCATTACAAATCAATAATATTTATAAATACATATATAAGCCTATTTAAAAAATTCTATATACTACTTTTTTATTTGTGTGTTCTAATAAATATTACTGTTTTCTAAAAAAAAATAATTATAAATAAATAAAAAGGAAAGCTAGATGAAAATCTATCCTTCGGCAATAGAAAAATAAATTTATAAATCACGCATACTCATTTGCCCTAGTAATTAATAGTTCAACACAGCCATGGAGGATAAAGGTTCAAATTTTATCATTTGCTCATTAATCAAGAAGATTAAAAAATCATTTTGGTGCAAATGAGCCTTAAATCCCTACAATATAGTGTTGGCGTTCTTTGATATCGAACTAAAAATTTAAAATTCAATGTACAACAATTCTCTAAATGTCAGATTTTAGGTTTTAGACTTGTGTTGGCGAGTTCAACATGTCAATTAGGGTTGCAATCATTGTATTTACTAAAAAATTGCTTCACAAAATTCAAAAAAGGTACACTCGCAAGCCTCACTTGAGTGATCATTAAAATTAGGCAAAGATATCAATTTTAGTGTAGACTAATCACAAACTAATATCTCAACAATTATGAAATTTTTTATGAAATATATTGAGTCTCTATACTTATTGTTAACCTAAACTTTTACCATCCTTTAAATACCATTTGATTCATGACTTTCAGGGGTGTAAACCTAAACTTTTACCATCCTTTAAATACCCTTTGATTCATATGACTTTCAAGGCAAGAGGTACGACTATACTCTTAAGATTATGTATAGAGAACAGAATCGATATTATACATTCATATATTGCTACTAACATTGGAAACATGAAAAAAAATAAAAATAAAAAATAAAAAAATTAGTTACAGCATGCGCCAATTAATGTTGGTTATGATGAATGTGCCGAAAGATTTGATAAATCCAAGAGTATATGAAGAGATATTCTTTCTTCTTCTTTTTTATAATCTAATTTAAATAGTTAGTTAGCACAATCTTAATTAACTATATATAAATATGCGATCTAGATATTGCTTTCCTGAAAGAGATCTTCTTTCTAGGTAGATCCAACAAATCCTAATCCTTTTTACCCATAAACTTAAAGCTTACATTCTCCAAAGAGTGCTTCAAATGTTGTATCTTTTCCTTGATATTAGTGGCAAGTTGGTGATTCAATTGCTTACACATGTTATTAATTAATAATTAAGTGGCACTATTCATATTATTCTTACTTTATAATCAAATTAACTATAATTTTTTAGAATTATAAACAATGACTAAAGATATATATATTTTAAGGGAAGTGTGTTACGTCTACAACATTTCCGTAACAAATTCTAAGTAGTGAGTTATTATTGGTTTTAATTAGAACCCATAAATGAAATTATTTTTTTACCCACTAATAATAACTTGTCACTTAAAATTAATTTGTTATGAAAATGTTGTGGATATAACATTTTTCATAATTTAATTAAAAGAGTCCTGATGCAAAGGAAACATGATTAGTCTCAAATTGTACAGATTAAGGTGTGGAAGGGACGATTATGTGGGAATCAAGTAGTGTCATCGATCGCTTGGGAAGCAATAGTCCAAGACTAATAATTACAAATTAGTCATGTAAGTAAATGACCTTAGTGCAACAATACGTTGAACCTAAGATGATCAATAATTGACTCACCACCAACTTAACATGTTATGTGCATCTCTTTGATGCAGATAGACTTTCTTTTTTGATTCATGGAATATTTGGGTAACCACTACGACCACCTTTTTGGCCTTGAAGCCACTAATATGGTGCATTTGTATAAACAATTGGAAAACGATGTTTTAAGTTTAAAATGAGTGTTTGTAAAAAAGTTATGAAAAGTTGTTGCAAAACAGAGTTTTGGATTTTAAAAACGTTCTTTTAAGCTCCTAAAATATCTAATCAAATGGACCCTTAATCAACCTATAATCCTTTGAGTTTATTACAGATTAAGCAGGAAATATATGGAACTCAGCATGCTGAGGTTTACGAAAGTGAGCAGCACAATACTGAGAGCATAGTTAATTAGCAATGAATTGAGTTCATGTAGATGTAAAGAGTTTGAACTTTGAACAGATTCAAAATTTTCCACAGAATATTTATAAATTGTCAAATGCATAAACATCGGAGATATGGTGGATCCTCCTAGTCTCTTTATAATTTATATATTTATATATAATCTTTCTTTCAACTTAAAATTCTTATAATATAAATAAATTATCTTTGTGTCAACTACAATTAAGCATGGCTGGTAATCCTGGTATTTAGTGCCTGCTAACGAAGCGTGAACATACCCTTTAATCATCACAGTTTTTGTCATCCAAAATGCAACTACTTTGTCTAAGTTTTGCAAGTTGAGAAGTTGGATTGCCATTCGTCTAGTATTCCTTAAGCACGAATACTACGTGTATGATTTCATGCTTTTCGTTGTTGAGACTTGAGAATTGTTAGGAAAGGGATTTCTGATTAACGTTTGGGCCAAAGATATAACACCAATAATGACCTGCAAAAACTTCAACTAATTAAACCTAATTGAAAATCTTAATATGCCCCTTTAAAGTTTTTAAAGATGAGATATAGATATGCCTTCCCTTTTTTTTTCTTTTTTTCTCACCTTTTCTTATAGAGAACAATATCCTGTCAAATACAACGATATGATAATTCAGCCTCTTGACCGAAAAAAAAGAAAAAAAGATATGATATATCTAAAGAAGGATATTGAGGAGCCAAGCAAAATATCAAATTAGCAAAGCTTCAAATACAAAAGCTAGGAGCTAGCTAGGTTCTTTGTGTTACGCCAAAAGTAACTTGAAACCAATGACAAGCTACCTTATAATTGTCCCTACAATGTTTAAAGGGGTGTCCCCTTTTGGAGCTAAAAGAAGGCCTCTACTTAACATATACATGGTTTAAAGGAACACGCATTATATGAATAATATTTTACAAATTAAAGAGCCTCGTATACTTGGTTCTCTTCTCTTCTTCTTTTTTTTTTCCTTTTTCCTTTTCCTTTACATTTATTCTGGATTCCTTACTTTCAAGTTGCTAGATAGGTCTTAAAGGTTTTGAAGATGTAGCTAAACTTTGTAATATGAATCTTTGACTGATTAAGTTAGACTACCTTTAATGGGTTATTTCTCATACCTTTAATGGGTTTGTAACTTTGTATATTACGTGAAAGGAAAAATTACTAAATAAGGAAATAAATAGAAAAACTGGTACGCAAACCATTAATATATGGTATTTCTTAGAGTTTGGCTCTTTTCAATTTTCGTTGGGTTGTTGAAGACCAAAGAAGTAGTTCATCCATATTAGATTAAACAACAAATTGAGATTACCATATTAATTTGACAAAGACAAGGAAAATGAAGAGAAAGAGAGATTAGAATAATAAAAAATAAAAAAAATTAAAAAAAAAATTAAAAAAAACTTGTTAAACCCATATCGTGAGTCTAGTAGCTACCAATTACATAACCAATAGCATGAGAAAAGCCATGTGGCGTTGTGGGTACGTTCCTTCTCCAAAAAATCAAAGCGTGCCTAACACGTTCTTCAATTAGGAATTCTCAATCATTTCATTTTAATTTTATTTTATAATAATGTATGAATCTGAATATGAAAGACTACGATTTTCATTTTGACACAACTTTGTCAAGCCAAACTTTATTAGAGTCATAGTCATAGGCATGCTACATAAAACTTTACGTGTCTCATTGTTTTGTAGTACATAGTATATGTTTTAGATTAATAATTGAAGAAGACTAACACAACACAACGTATGAGAATCTTCCAAAGCGAGTTGTGTTTTGCCGGGCAAGGACGGTTAAAGTGTTTTCAGTGAAGGCTATTTTTCTCTTTTGTCTGCAAATTACACGTATACATGACCTTGTTTCCTCCAAATTTCAATGGAAGAGGGCCACATCCACGAATGCAATTAGGTCCCACATTAATTAGGGAATCTCTTAATATTATTTCAATAACTTGCTTGCACAAATGGTTATTTTATTTTATCTTATAATAAATTAACATGGGGTGAGACTGTCTGGAGATAAAATAATTTTAAAAAAAAATTATAAGAATTGGAAAATCCAATGATATTGGAATTGTATGCTATGGATGGGTGATTAAACATGGTAATCCTTTTTTTTTTATAGAAGAATTACACATGGTAAGTAATATGATATAGTATATTCGGGTGTTAATTGAGAATATAAGTATAATATCATTAAATATACCGGGTAATTTGCTGGCATGGTAAAAACTAAGTCTTTTACAAATTGGCAAAATAATATATTTACAAAAATATTTTTGAATAAATTCTCTTTCCCCCAATTATTAACTTTAAAATATATATATATATTCCAAAGTTTCATTTTTATACATTACATAAGTATTATCCATAGAGACTCTTATCAAATATATAATAAAAAAAAATGCTCTAAGATTTCATATACATCTTATCATATAAATATGTAGTATTATCTACTTCTTTTGATGTGGAGGACTTGAGTATAAATCTCTAGTTCCCAATTTGTTGTAACTTTAAAGCAAGTTAAATGGTTTCATATATGTCATTTTAACTCTCTCTCTCTCTCTTTTGTTACATTTTATAGTTCTTATAAAATCAAGAATAAAGTAAAATACTTTTTTATTCCTTATAGCCTATTTTCTTCATCTTCATCGCCATCAGACTTGGTCCACCTTGGCATAAATTACAAACTTCTGTATAGAAAGTCCAACAAATGCAGCGACTTTGGCTTCTGGATCGTTTCGTTGCCCCCATCCATAAATGTTGGGTTAAATCATCTCCGTTAAACTGTAGTGTCAAGAGGTCCACATGTCATAATTTCATGGCCCCTTTGAGCTCTAAATATATTCATCCTTATCCTGTTATCCATTACTTCCTTGCAAATGTACTCTCTCTCTCTCTCTCTCTCTCTCTCTCTCTCTCTCTCTCTCTTTTCTTTTTTCCTTTCTTGAAATTACAATTGTATTCAAATGTGATTTTCACTCATTTCAGCTAGTACAAGCTTACAAGGTAATTCATTAATTGTGGGTTTTCGTTAGTTTAATTGGTAAAATTTTTTATAATTGAATAAAAAGTTTGGGATTCAATATCTGTTTACACCAGAAACTGATGAGTAACTTAGTCTAACAATAAAGAACTATCATAAAAAACGAATATCATAAATTGAAATTATTAAAAAAAAAAAAAACAAAAGGTAATTCACTAATTTTAGTAATTTGACAGTAGAGTAGGCCTTAGTACTAATTTTCCGTTAACTCCTAAAAGCATGGGCAATTTCCAAATAGGGCTTGACAGGACAGGTAAATTTAGAAATACAAGCATGGAGCCATGGAGTACGGAATATTTTGGAGAAATTAAACTATTAAGGCACTTGAAATACCAAGTCAAAGAGTTATAGACATATAGTCATAGACTCATAGTCATAGTCAAGTAATTAGAAAATGTGGTTAGATGTCCAATAAAAAAATTGAATGAGTCAATCTCTACTTTTACAGGACACTGGACTACTTTTTTTTTTTTTTTTTTGAGAATGAGGATGATGGGTGATAAAAATAACACAAAATTTTGAGATTAGGCACCCGAATTTGTTTGTTTTTGCATACAAAAATTGAATGAGTCAAGTCTATTTTTAGGCAATTTCTTAATGATGCTTTGGCTTGGGAGGACAGATATAGCCGTGAAGCCCGTGATTGATGCTGTAACAACAGTCACTGACCCGTCAAACCCCGTTTGAATTTTGTGTTGTCACTCACTCAGAATTTAATTTTGCGAAGACTATGAGCATAAAATCACTGACTGTTGGAACAAGTCGGCTTTACGTTGCCATTGGGCCCCATATAAAGAGCATAGTAATTAGTAATACTCATTGTAATAGTAATGTAGTAGGTTTTAGTTACTTCATACAATTTTTGATAGATAAATAAAAAATTTAAAATTTAATTTTTATCTATACTAAAAATCGACTAATATTTTAATTTAATAATAAAAAATTATTATCACGCCTTTCCTTTTTTAGTTCCCAATGTCCTTTACCTCTCACCCTCAAGCGCCTATGATTACTTTGATGCTCACACAGCCTTATTATATGCCTTTTTTTGGGGCACAATCATTCAGTTGCATTGATACTAATGGTAATAGTAATATAGTGGGTTTTAGTCCGTGAGTAAAAATTTTTATAATTAAATATAAAATTTAAAGTTCAATCTTTATTTACATTAAAAATTGACTAACATGTTAATTTAATAATAAAAAATTATTATCACGCCTTTCCTTCTTTTACTTCCCAGTGTCCTTTATCTCTCAGTCTCACCCTCGAGTTCCTATGATTACTTTGATGCTCACACAATCTTATTATATGCCTTTTTTTGGAGCACAATCATCCACTTGCATTGCATCCCATATTTTGTTTGTGGATTATGAAAACTCCTTTATGGACTACTGCTAATTCAGTAATTCCTTTGTTTAGCAAAAAAATTCAGTAATTCCTTTAACGGTACGAAATTAATATGCTCACATCTAGGTAGAGTCATCACGGCTCATTGCTCCCTTATTATTATTATTATTTAAAAAAAATAAATTTTTAATTTTTTAATTTTTAATAAAGAATTTAATTTCTTTCACCCTCAATTATCAATGTATAAAAATCGCACTCTAAAGTTTACTAAAAAGTAAAAATCAATTGCTAAAGAAATTTCATTGCGATGGTTTTATATGCAAATAAGAAGAGTCTAAATCTTCTGTTTCATCAATTGTGCTCCACTTCATACTCCACCAATAAAATTTGGATCGAAGTGTTGGGACTTGGGAATCAAGTTATGGCTTCAAATGCAAGACTAATAATTAATGGCAGATTGGTATAATAGTGAAGTGGATAACCCTTTGCTGATACAAATAAAAACAAAGATGAATAATTGACTTGCCACCAACTTAACATGACGTGAATTGCTTCAACATAAAAATAGACTAGTTTTACACTTCATCACAAGTTTTTTTTCTTTCTTTTTGATTGACACTTCATGACAAGTTGGGTATACTTCCTTTTTGAATTCTAATTCTGCTACCAAATCTAACGGAGGATAAGGATGAGAAAATTGTTAATTCAATTAATGTTGAAAGTTTATATATTTTACTTTTAAGAACACATTTGGCAATGTATTGAACATTTGAATTCTCTAAAATCAATAATAGACAATGAAACAAGTAAGCAGTATTCATGAGCATTTACATGAATCTATGTAAAATGATATAAGAGCCAACATTTGCACAATCAATCTAAAAAAAACTAGTGTTAACTTATGTATTATTGTACAAAATAGATTTCTAATTATAATAACTATGTAAATATACATGATTATTGGTTATATACCATTTTTTTAATATATATATATATATATATATATATAAACACACACTTTCTTTACTCATATACAAAGAAAGAAGGTAGTAATAATAAATTAATAAAGAAATATAATGTAAAATAAATAATTTAGGTGTTTTTTTAAAAATAATTTTGTTAAAAAAAAAGCTATTATACTAACATATACGCACATAGAAAATTTTTTAAAAAAAATGCATGAATCGATGTGTAGCGTGATTCTTCTATTTCATTGTTAAGATCTATTTCACAATTAATTTTAAATTATGCTACATATAAAATATCTTGAATTTTCTAATATTTAACCTCTAACTTAAATACATTTGAATCTAAGCTATCATTTTCTGCCGCTTACCTCCTCCAACCAAAAACAAGAAGAACTACAACTACCATGTACTTCATCAGCAAAGTGTCAACCTGCCACATGTATGGCTGGTAATGTTAATAGCAATTAACAAACTGTGTGGTCAGTACAATAGTGCCCACTGCCCCCCAGCCCACAAACTAAGCATGATGTTTCCTGTCCTTGTTTTCTCTGCACGATTTTCCACAACTAAATATACAACCACTTGTTAGGTTCTTGGGAGTTGAGAGTATTGGGATCTAACTAATTGCCCTCTAAACAATACTATAATATAGAATGTAGAGGCAGTTAGGCAAGAAGACTCCATAATTAAGTTCCAACCTAAGTCCTTAATTTAATCCAATACTTAAATCAAATCATTCTAAAAATACAAAATTCAAATCAAATGTTTCACTCTTGTGAGTATTCCTTAGTCCTATGTATTTTAACAGGTAAAAGTTTCTGATAATCAAATAAAAGATCCGCAATTTAAATTTTGCATATACTAAAAATGGGTTGATATTTTAGTCTAATAATAAAATAAAAATAAAAATAAAAATCCCTTAGTTTTTATTCCATTAACCCCATACTATATGACTATTGTTGATCTATTGAATGCTTTTAATGGTCTAGAAATAGTTGGACCAGCTTTAAACTTATTTGTGTTTTTGGTTTTTACTTTTTACCTACCCTAATTTATTCTTTTTCCCAATACCAACAAATGTATAATAACCTCTTCTTTTCTTTTTTCTTTTTTTCTTTTTTTCCCCTCTCTCTCTTTTACTCTTCATGACTGAGTTTGGTTTTGATTAAAAGAGAAGGAAATATTGGAATCAATGACCTCGATTTCTTACCAATTTTTTTTCTCTCTTAGGAATGGTTTGCAACAACTTCAACTAACTCTAGTTTAAGATATTCATATCCCATCATAAAGTCTGTAATGTCTATTTCGTTCCAAAAGCTCATCATCCTCAATCTCCAAAAAAGAGAAAAAGCTCACCATCCATCCTATTTTTGAAACCGATGTAGCATCAAATTTCCAATATGGTGGGGACCAAACAAAATATCAAAACAAGCATTAAACCGAGCGAAAAAAGCTTTTAGCTGTGGATTGCAATTGCGCTTAAGGTAGGTGAGTTAGCAAAAGATATATTTACTAACTTGCCCTGAGTTATATTATATATGTAATTGTATTAGATTCGCTTTAGTTGATTTGTCTTGTCGAGCAAAATTGCATAACGTTGACTCCATAATAATTGTTTTCGAGTCTCTTATTCAAATAATAAAACAACTTTATCAATAGATGAAACTAATTGAAACCTTACTTCTTTCTTTCTTTCTTTCTTTCTTTTTATCTTTACATGTGTTCTTATTGATCAAAATAAATTCTCCACTTTTGTCACTTTAGCTGGCCAAGGAATCTAAACTGATAAGGTTGCGTATCTTCTAATGGGGTATGCATATAACGTGAAAATATTATAAGAAATTTCATAACAAATAGATGAAAAGAAAAAGACTTAAAAGGAAACCATTTCATTGCTTGAAGTGATCGTGTCATAATGCATGATCTTTTTCACTGGCTCCTCCATTAGTTAACCAATTCATTAGATTTAATTTAATTTTAATATAATAATAAAAAGTACTAAAAGAGAATAATTTCAGCTTTTGAAGTTATTGCTTTCCACCATTTATAATTGACAAGCACAAGCTGCACAAAAACAATGAAGCGAAAGAGAAATTTATTAATTAGAAATAAATTTTATAATCTGTTGCCGCCAACATTAAAACCGAAAGCCTAGTGGTATTGTGGGTACATTTCAGAAATCTAATCTGTATTGCCTAACACGTTTTTTTGGGTCCTAATAATGATTTCGTTATAACAAAATCAGGACAAGGTTCATGTTTGTTTCAAAAATAAATAAGTAAATAAATAAAAAGGTACATGTTTGTTGACACAATGACACGCCAGTTTGTCCTGTGTACATTGGCCTACCACGTATGTGCTACGTGTCGATTTGTTTTGTAGTCTCTACAATTATTAAAAAAAATGGCAGATTAGTGAGAAGATTTTAGAATCTTCCAAAGTGAATCGCCGGGTAGAGGCCTAGTGCTTTAGTTTAAGCACGCACTATTGTCCGCTTTGACAAAGCTGCTTTGCCCACAAATATGACCATGTCTATCCCAACTTTTGTTTTTGTTTTTTTTGTTTTTTTGTTTTTTGTTTTTTTAAGATACGATAGTATTTTAATCTTTAATGTCTATTTTATTATTGTTTTTATTCATCGTTAAGTTAAGATACTAATTAATTTATGACTTTTTTTAAAATTTTATTTAAAATCAAGAAAATAGGATACAATTTTTTAAAATTATATTTAGAAAATATTAGGGTCTGTTTGGTAAGAGTATATAATTTTTTCTTTTGAAATTCATAAAAATATAAAATAGTGGGTCTCGCACTTGAATTTATTATTTGGCTAATATTTTCTCAATATAGTTTTCAAAAAACTGTATCATATTTTCCTGGTTTAGAAAAATATTTTGAAAATGGCTAAGTGGGTGTTTTCAAGAGAAAAATGGCTAAGTGAGTGTTTTCAAGATATGAAAAATGTTTTTAATAACGTAGTTGTAAATAAATTGAAAACAATAGACCCTATATAT
Source organism: Quercus variabilis (assembly GCA_030445155.1). Taxonomy (NCBI): domain Eukaryota; kingdom Viridiplantae; phylum Streptophyta; class Magnoliopsida; order Fagales; family Fagaceae; genus Quercus; species Quercus variabilis. Next base: position 84,146,714 of record CP129446.1, on the reverse strand, counting down.
TTGTCCAAACTCTTTTATCTCATAAATTAAGGAGTTTATATTTATCACAAAAAGAATTCTCACACTTCAAATTTGAAACTTATCATTAAAAAAAAAAAAGTACATAATGAACTCTGTTCCCTTATCATTATCCACACACAAAAAAAAAAAAAGCAATCTACAAATTCTACACGTTACTTTATGTAAATATTTTTTTAATTAAAAAATATCAAAAATAGAAATGGTCTTCTAAATTATTTTTTATTTTTAGTATTTAAAAATAATTCTTTAAAGTGGGAGCCAAACACGTAAAATATAAAAATTATTATCTGAAAACTAGTTTCAAGTTCAATTTTTTGAAAATTGTTTTTATATTGTTTGAAAACAAAAACATAAATCCTCCTATCAATCAGGCTCTTAACTAAACAATAAACTCATGTGTGAGACCTACTATTTTATGGATTGCAAAACAAAAAATATATTTAAATACTTTTACCAAACAGCCTTATCCTTCCCAACTTTAATTAAGTTTTGGCGTGCTACCTTCACAAATTAACAAAGTCCCAACATTATAGACCATAACCACCACATGATTTGAGGAGTAAAAGTTCATGACTATGAAGATTATATCAATGATTTTAAAAGTAATTTGTATGAATATAAATACTTAATATCATAAAATTTAAAAAAAAAAAAAAAAAAAAAAGAATAGTATACGAAGACATTTCCTCTGTTTGTGAAAATGACATTTTAATTTTTCGTGAGTGGGATGATGATCCTTGGTCAAATGGATATATACATTTGAAGTTTTGAACAGCAAATGCTGTGAAAAATATGAATAAAGACACTTATGTAATCTAAACACAATCAAATAATTCAAAATTAGGATATGTACCCTTGTAAGTTTCTTTAAAAAATTTTATCTCCTCTCATTGTGTATGTGTGTTAAAAATACTTAGTATTCTCAACCAAAAAAAAAAAAAAATCCAAATAATTAGGTCTGTTTGGTAAGAGTATTTAAATATAGTTTTTTTTTTTTTTAAATCCATAAAATGGTGAGTTCCACACTTGAATTTATTATTTGGCTAATATTTTCTACATATATTTTTCAAAAAATTGTATCATATTTTCCTAGTTTAGAACAGGATTTTGAAAATGACTAAGTGGGTGTTTTCAGGACACAAAATATTTTTAATAACATAGTTTTATATAAATTGAAAATAGTGGACCCCACATATTTGTCCAAACTCTTTTATCTCTTAAATTAAGGAGCTTGTCTTTATCACAAAAAAAATTTCCATACTTCAAATTTGAAACTTATCATTTAAAAAATAAAAAAAAAGGTACATAATGAGCTCTATTCCCTTATCATTATCTAAAAAAAAAAGTAATCTACAAATTCTACACGTTACTTTATATAAATATTTTTTAATAAAAAATATCAAAAATAAAAATGGTATCCCAAACAATAATTTTTGTTTTTAGTATTTGAAAATTGTTCTTAAAAGTGGGAGCTAAACACGTAAAATATAAAAATTATTATCTAAAAACTAGTTTTAAGTTCAATTTTTTGAAAAAATTTTTTATACTATTTGAAAACAAAAATATAAATCCTCCTACCAATCAGGCCCTTAAACAAACAATAAATTCATGTGTGGGACCCACCATTTTATGAATTATAAAACCAAAAACTATATCTATATGCTCTTACCAAACAAACCCTAATTATTTAACTATATGAGTATGTGAGTTTTAGTTGAAGACTTCACTCAAATAAAAACAAATGAAATATAGTGATTTTAAAAAGATGTATTTATTTTATATAATAAGTAAATTGTATCCCAAACTCCCAGTCTTTGTTCAAATTATATTTCACTCTCTACTCATTAAATACTCTAAAAATAACGTAGACTAATAGTGTTGTGTATTGAATCCAAGATCTTTGGATTTACATTACATCTCACATCAATAAGTTCACCACCCAATTATTCCATGGAGCAAAAAAGGATTTAGATCTTCTAGGTTTCTTAAGATACTCTATCTATAGATTTCCTTAAATCCTAACCACTCTTTTATGATTTAAGAGTCTAGATTATGTCATGTCAGCATTCCACTAACAATTTTCTTAAAATAATAAAATAATATTACAAACAAAACAATTAACAAAAAATCATATTCATATATAACTGTAGGGTTAGGATTTGTGGTTCAAGCCCAAAACAATGAATTTGTAGAGTATGGGTGAAAGAGCTATGTTAGGTATGGGACCAACAACAACGAATCATAACCCTCAAGCACAAACCAACATGAATTTACACGTAAAGAATGGATATCCGAAGAGTTATATTATTGATTATCTGGTGAATACAAATCTTAGGGTTACAGCAAAGTTCTTATTTTTTTCTTCCTCCCCCTACGTTAGGAGCTTCTTTCCTTTATATAACCTCCCTTCTCCTCATCTTCATCGTCCACTTGTATCTCATTCGTGAGTCTACTTGAATATATGTCATGTTAAGCATCTCCTTTAGCTCTGTGTGAGTGGCGGTAGGTGAGGATACACTGTTCAGGAATCTTCTCCACATACATGCGGTCAGAAAAGTTGCTGCAGAGTATTAAATACGATGGTAGCAGCTTTCCCTTTAGATATTTCTTTATCCTTATCGTCTCCCAGTGTACTCAGAGCTTACCTTGATCAGGAGGAGTCCTTAAAAGATCATCTTGACCTTTTATACGTTCAATTAATCCATATTATTCACGTAAGAGGAATATAACCTCTTCGGACAAAAGGCTACCTCTTCGGATTGTAATCACTTTTCCCTCTGGGGGTCCCTCTTCCAGATGGACCTTGCCCTTCCCCCCACAATAACCATTTCAAATATACATATTGTTATGCTTGGATAAGAGGATTTAAAATTAAGGGATTTTTTTGATTAAAAAATTCAATATAAAATATTAGATATAAATTTAACTATGTGAGTTTTAGTTGAAGATTTCACTCAAATAAAAACAAATATAATATAGTGATTTTAAAAAGATGTATTTTTTATAATAAGTAAATGATATCCCAAACTCCCCTGGTCTTTGTTCAAATTATATTTCACTTTCTACCCATTAAATACTTTGAAAATCACTTTGACTAATACTATTGCGTATTGTATCCAAGATCTTCGGATTTACGTTACATGTCACATCAATAAGTTCACCACTCAATTATTCCATGGAGCAAAAAATCATATTCATATATAACCATTTCAAATATACATATTAATAAGATACAAATATATCATAAATTTATATATATATATATATAATTGGCTTTTCATACTCTATTCAAGTTATCTCTAACCAGTTTCTTAAAATTAAAAAAAAAAAAGTTATCTCTAACCAAATGAACCTAGATAAAAAAATAAAGCTCTCTCTCTCTCTCTCTTAAATCAAATGTACTCTAAAATTTGAAAGTTTGAAAAAGGCAAACGAATCTAACTATGCCTCTGCAGCTAATAGTTTATGAAATCCTTAGCAACGGAACAATACTAAAATTAGCTCCAAAGAATCTACCACCCTCTGCCTCTGCCACATGCCCGCGTCCATGTGAATCCATAGTGACAATTACACGTGTCTCACTATACAAATTATAAAATTACTTAAAATTATTACTACAACTGAGCGAGGCTGTTCTGTTCTGAGCCACACAATTAGTAAATTCTTAAAAAGTAGTGGATAGAAAATTAAAAAAAAACAACTGGTACGTGGAATCTAAGGAGCGTGTGTGTGTTGTAACGGGATACAACGTACGTGGCAGAACGGCAGAGACCGGTTTTTTAGTGTCCCGAAAAAGGCTGTCAGATACCTCAACACTCTCTTTAGGATTTGTCGTTTTATTTATACTATGCTATTACTACCAGTACCCATCTGCTGCTGCCCACAGCTTTCTTAAAAAAAAAAAAAAAAAAACTGTTGGATTTGGATCAGAACACTGGAATCTTAACTAGCTTCAATGGTTTTCAACTAACCCAACTTGCGCTATGGTTTGGTTAGGTTACGTTAAATTATAAACGTATACGACGCGCCAAAAACACTGAATATTTATGTTATTTGAATTTTGCAATTATGCCCCTATGCTTTGGGCATTTGTAAACTGTTCTTTTTTCTTTCATTCTTTTTTTAGTGCATGTTCTTGCATTAATTAGATGCTTTGTGTTTCTTCTGCGCTTTCTATGGTTATTATTACATTAATAGCTTTGTCATTCATTTTGTCTAGATTCAATGTAGGAAAAGAAAAAAAAAAAAATGCTTTGATTACTTTTTATTTTTATTTTTAATCTTCCCTTATTTTAATTAATTATTGCATACATTGTATGGAAGTATTAGAATCTTTGAATCTCTATCTAAAGTAATATGAATCTTCAAGTATAAATGAAGAAAGAAACGCTTTGAAAGGTAATAAAAAAATAACAAATATTGGAATCTTATTTTGATACAAAATATAATGTTAAAATTATTGATTCTGTATCTTCTTTACAGGTTTTATTAATAACAATACACATACATATTATTATTTTTAAAATAAAAATCACAATCAGGTTAGCATTTATATTCCAAATATCTTGTGAAAGAGGATGATGATCCTTAATAAATAAGTTAATTATTTATTTTTTATTTTAACTCCGTGAAAATTATTAAACTTTTTTTTTTTTTTTTGCGAAGACTAAAACAAGCTATTAATACCCATACAATTGCATTCATTCCACCATAAAACTTTGGTATATTCTATTGCCATGTTAGAATCTAATGTCACATTCCATTCACTTTTAAATTTCATTAATTTTGTTTACCACTAATCCTTATAATTAAATGTTATCAACCTAGCTTTAAGAAGTTACCATAATTATTCAGCAAAAAAAAAAAAAAAAATGTAACCATAATTACAGTCAAATTAATGAATCAAATTTTGGAAATAAATTTATTTATTTATTGAAAAAAAATAAATGGGTACTCTTTTTATTTATAGATAAAATATTATTTAAATATATGTTATTTGTTCTTTCATAATTTTTTTTTCCCTACCATAGGAGTAAACCAGTTAATTCATTTATAGGAGAGATTCAATTTAAACTTTTATGTTCACAAGAGATATATGAACTTACCTTCATTATAAAAAAAATAAATAAATAAACAAGCTTCAATGCAATACACATAATATTTGTCAATAAAATTTAGGTTTAAAATTATTTTCTAATATATCTTAAATTCAAATCTTATCTCCCATTTTATTTAAAAAAAAAAAAAAAAAAAAAAACCCTAATCTCCCATTTTCAATTTTTTTTTTAATACGATTTCAAATTTAGTTTTGATTAATGATAAATACTAATTGGCAAAATGAAGTTTCCTAGTAAATAGGAAAAATACATATATGACTTATGATATATAAAATGCTAGAACACATACCCAATAGTAAATAGACTAGAATACTAGAGATATTGTGGGGGTACAGGAATTTAAATAAGGTAATTGTGCCATGTGTCATACTCATGGCCGAAGGGGCCATTATCGTGCCGAGGAGGTCACACCCTCGAACAATAAGGCCACGTCAGTGTCATGTTACCAAAGGAGGTCGTACTGTAGAGAAAGAGCTTTGGGGAGGGGGTTAGTCCTAACATGACTAAAGGAATGGTAGCTGCCACCACATTTAATACATTTCACCAACCCTCTTGGCCGCATTTATGTGAAAAGGACCTCTAAACAGTGTTGTCTTAGCTACCACAACTCACAAGGGGTTTGGGAAAAGGTGTCCGATGGGATAAGCACTCAAGCAGTGGTTTGGACAACTAATAAACGGAGGGCCAAGATCATCTAAAATGAGCTATATAATGTAAGAGATCCTCTAGGGAGATGGGATCAAAAAATTTGTGGAGAAAATATTGTAGCAACAAGAGCTGAAATTGGATCCAAGTTTAAAAGAAATATACATAAGGACCACTATTCTCGAATTTTGCAGAAGAAGATTTTCTTTGCATAGAGCTTGTCTTCCTTTACTTTCTTACCATCTTTGATTCACCGTGCGTGTTGCTTGATCTATTGGAACCTAGCTTTTAAGTCCACTCTTTACAAATTCATTGTATCGGGCACTTTAGGCTTTAATCCTTTTATCCTTTTGGCTTAGGCACCAAAACTCGCCCCACAGATATCATTGCAAATAAAAGCAAAATAAATACTAAAATATCATGAATAAAAAAATATCAAAAAACTCAACCTATCGATCATTCTAAATTTCATTAATTTTGTTAATATATTTTACTATTAATACTTATTATTATATGTTAAAAACCTAACTTGAAAAAGTAACCATACTTACAGTCATACTATGATGAATCAAATTTTGAAAATAAGTTTATTGAATTTTTTACAAAAAAAAAAAAAAATGGCGTTTTTTTTAAAAGATTTCATATTATTTAAATGTATGATATTTTCTCTATTATGATAATTTGTTTTTACTATTAGTCAATAACACCAACTATTCCTTTGGGCAAGATTAAATTTAAGCTTAACATAAAAACAGGTAATATTGTCAATGAACTATAAGGTTTAAATGATTTTTTGGTATTTTCAACAAAAATATATTATATTTGAATTTCAACTTCCATTAAAAATATATAAAAGTATTACATATATATTTATTTTTAAATTTATTGTTGATTAAAGGTAAATAGTAAATACTAATTTCAAAGACAGGGAAAAACCATTGTATTAATCATTAATGGCCAAAATGAAGCTGCCAAACAAATACGCAAAATACATACATGATAGTGACGATACATATAAAAAAAAAAAAAGCATACATGCCCAAAAGTAAATATCGTAGAACCCTAGGGATATCATTGCAAATAACCGCGAAAAGGAATATTAAAATATCCTGAATGCAAAATATCGCGAAAACTCGAGAAGTCTCACACATTCCTCATCTTTTCCCTCCCGCAAAAACACTATAAATACATAGCTCGAGTGAAGCTAGGTTTGCCGAATTAGATAGCCAAACACGGCTTACAAAGAAATACAAAACCCTCCCTCTCTTTTTCTCTCTCTCTCTCTCTCTAGAAACTCTCTCTCTCTTCTGATAACAAAAAAAAAAAAAAATGGCGGTATCTACTAGAAAAACCTCGAGCGGACCAGTTATGCGGTCACTCTCACCGTCCGGAAGATTCTCCGGCGGCTACTCTCGCTCACCGTCTTCCTCTTCCTCAGCCTTCGCTTATTCAACTTCGAGTTTCTCTTCCAGATCGACGACCTTCTTCAACAACCACCACCGCTCCGCCTCGCCGCCACGCGTCAACATGTACGGAGCCTCGCCTACGTCGTCTCCCTCGGTGCGATTCTCCATCGACCACCACCGCTCGATCTCTCCCAACAGATCAATCTCCGTCTCGCCACGCGGCGGCGCGTCGGGCGCTGTCGGCAACCCCCACCGCCACCAGCAGATCGTGAAGCGCACCACCCCTCAGAAACGAACCTGTATGTGCTCTCCTACCAATCACCCTGGCTCCTTCCGCTGCAGCTTACACAAAGGCTTCGGCTCCCAGTCGCACTCACAGTCGGCTCCGCCGAACAGGCTCAACGCTCGTAGATCGGCGATGACCAACTCCCTCGTCCGAATCGGCGGCGTGGAAGGCGATCTCGTGAAGCGAGCCCTCGCGGCCTTGATTCGACCCTCCTCCCACCAACAGCGGCGGCGCGCCGACTTTCGGCCGCGGCCGAGCCGGCTCTCAGTGATGACGAAAGCAGCCGATGAGTGATTTTGGGTACGTTGACCGTTAAATCTCTTAGTTTGACTGTTATCTTACGGTAACGGTGAGGACGGAGGCGTCAGAGACTCCTAAAGCTGCTTCAGGTTACAAAATGATATGATTAAGAAGAGCTTGGCGACTTGGAAAGCAGCGGAATTGGATTAAGTATTTTTTTGGTGTAATCCGGTGACCAAAATTTCCATATATACCCCCCCCTCTACCTGTATATATAAAAATCATATATAATCTCTCTTATCAGAGCCTGAAGGACCCTAATTCATTTCATCAACATTAATTTTCCAACTAAACCAAACTTATAATTTGAGACTAAAAGCTAACTTAATTAATTAATTAATTCCGTTCAGATTTCAGACTCAGATTCCTTTGCAGTGCAGTGCATTTTGAATTTGTGTGTTGTGTTTTTTTTTGTGTCCTGCAAAGTGCTCGCCGTTATAATTGACGTGACGTAAACTCCGTTTCACATGTCGTTACCATCTCTGCGTGGTATTTGCGTCTGTCGCTTGAGGTCCATGAACGTACCGTTAAGTTCGTCCGTGTTCTAGTTTCTCGGCGATGAGGTATATTTCTTATTCTTTTTTATTATATTTATTTTGTTTATTTTGTTTGTTATTTGTTTTTTTATTTGCAGGATTGAATTGGTTTGGAACTTGATGCGAAAGAGGTGGAAATTTCGGTAAGGAAAATGAAATGAAAGAGATGGAAAATGAAATGAAATTGAAATTTGAAATTAAAGAAAGGAGGACTACAGCTGGAGGCCCCTTGTTGGGAGAGAGGAAATGGACTAATTATGGAAATTAATAATGACTGAGAAATAATGAAAATTTTATTAAGGGAAAGTGGGAAACAACTGGACTTCAGGAACAGGAGTACTGGACCACTTAGGGCAGATGGCACTAATTATGATTTACTTAATGTCAATTAACAACTAAAATTGGATTTTGAAAATTTTTAAAAATAAAAATAAATTATTGTAAAGAGGTAATAATGAACTTCAGTAACTATCAGCACCTATAAATCAAATACATATAAAGAGTGGTTAATTGTAAATATAATGTAATTATAGTATCTTCGTGTATATGGAATTACGTATTAGTTTTAGCTGATAAGCATGGAATTACTAATTTATAATTCTAAAGGAATAGTTGTGAAAGTTGAAATAAAATATTTGAGAGTGCTTTCTAAACCGACTTAAACAATCTTATCACTTACTAATAGACACGAAAGTCTTCCTCCCAGCTACGCTGGGGTGACTAAAACAATTGTTAGATTTATGTTTGCTCTATAATTATTGGATATCATCATCATCTAGTTGGTCGTTGATAACCTGAATAATTTCTTGTCACATACTTTCATATAGTTGAACAACCATCAAAATAATATTATATCTTGATGTCAATTAGGATCAATAATATATCATTAAAAAAAAAAACACTAACCTTTCTTGAGATTGAAGATACTCTCCCAAAATTTATCTAAAATAATAATCAATCTCAAAATTAATCAAGAAAATATTTTAGAAATGGAAAAATTATCTTCTTTTTCAACTTTCAAGTGCGTGCGACAAAACTCTCATAGTTTGGGGACCTCACATATTATTAGGACACACGATTTGTTAGAGCATTCGCATCTGAATTTTACATCCTATCATATTTTATCATCTCAAAAAGTTACTTTATTAATTATACAAACCATTGTACAATACACTTAGATCTCAATTTTTATTTTACAATAGAACACATTAAAATAATATAAATTATACAATAAAATATATTTCATTCTCTCTCTAATTTCTGTCTTCCTTCCTCTCTCTCAACCAGTGGTCAAGTACCACTGAGATAACCCAATACACCCATCTACACAGCAACCACCCTCTCAACCACACCACCTCCACACAACAACCCAGTCACCACCACACAGCAACCACTATGACACCAAACTCACCACAAACCTAGCAAATATCCAGCCACAAACCAACCAAAAACCAACCACAAACCCATTAAAAAATAACTAAACAAACTTGGCACCACCTAGCCACCACCATGCCCATTGCCCTCTGCCCACCACCGCCACTACCACCGCCACAAACGCACATCAGCAAACCACTACCACGGCAACCCCCACCTCCACTATCATCAATCACCACACCACCACCACACCACTACCAAACCAAACAGTTCGAATCCAAAATCCAAAGTCCAACCATGCAAAATCCACTGCTTGATCAAAACCCACGATCCACGCCGATCTCCACTATTCGATGATCTCGACCCACTTGATCAACCACCACGTCGATCTTTACCCATTTCACCAGGACCACGCCGCCGAACCACCATCTTGACCCACTTCGCGGGACCTATGACCACGCAAGAAAAAATGAACCACTGTGAGAGAGATGTGAGATCGAGAATGTTCTGGAGAGAGAGAGAAGATGAGACAATGTGAAGAGAGAGAAAGTGGTAGATATTTATAGGTGAGAATAAAAAATTATTATTTTGTTTTACAATGTTGCTACAGTGCCATCATAAATTTATGATGGTACTGTAGTAGTATTACAATTTTTTTTTGCAATTCTAAGCTTTTACAAGTCCAGGTGTTGGGTGGTTTTTGGGCTTTAATGCTAAATCTGTCCTACATATTCCATTCGGCAATTTGGATGTTAATGCTCTTAGAATCTCATTGCATACACACATGATACCTCCTTTAAGAAATAATATTTTTCTAAAATTTATAAAAAATAATAATCCATCTCAAAATTGAATTACTAACTAGTTGTGAGTGGGCGTAGCCACACATAACAAAAATTTTGAGCAATTGAATTATTATTCAAAATTTGCTTTCCCTATTTAGCAAATTAGAGATTTCATTAAAAAAAAAAGAAAAAAGAAAAAAAAAGATCAAAGTAAAAGTTCAATAAGTGTTTATCTCTAGTTTGTTTTCTACGAATATACGAGTAATTTCAGACTTCAGACTTTCGAAATTGGGGTCTAAACTCTAATAGTGTGCACCAACATCAAAGGTTTGGTTTTTGTGTTTTCGATTTGTGGAGGAAAGCAAAATGAGTGATTTGGGGCGGGGTAGGGATCTTAATGCTCAGGAAGATTAAAAAAAAAAAAGTGAAGAGGCGTTCTAAGTTGCTTGAAACAACCTTTATTTGAGGTTATGTTTTTTTCAATTGCTATGGTTTCTTATATTGATATCTCTTTTGGTAAGCAAAAAAGAGTTGGCGGAGAGAGTGGCAACCCTTACACGCCCACGGCAACACGAAGGGAGATATACACCTGCGTATTTACTAGTAGAGGTCAGGGGAACTTGAATCCAAGACCAAAAGTCTTGGTGACTCAAAAGACTTATGCTGCACTATCATGGCATACATTCACACAGCATGTTTTTTGATTTGTTTGGAACGCAAAATTTAAGTATGCTACAGATAATATACGCTTAGAGTAAATAAATAGATTGAATAATTAATAAAACTAATATCATTCAAATTCTCCAATTAATTAAGAAAATGCTAAAATTCGTGAATTTAGGTGATAAAAGCCACTCTTAAGAGATTCCGCAAGTGGTATCTTTAGTCTGTAACTTCTACAACATTTACAAAAGACGAAAAAGTGTCGAGAAATCGTCTCTATCCAACTAAAGGAGGCCCCATCGCCTATCGTTTCAATTACAACGTAGAAACCAACTTCCGGGAAGATAAGGTTGATGAGGTAATGAAAGCGAAAGTTTCGGCTTTAATTTGATTCTTCTCAACCTTCTTTTTTTTTTTGAAACTATTCTTCTCAACCTTCTTAATCTCACGCCATAAGTCAAACTAAAAAAGCCACTTAACGTCGGCCCAAAATAAAAGGGGAAGAAATACAAAATTTCGTGAAAGATAAATATTAGTATATGATAATTATTTATATTTAGTTTGATTAATTAATTAGAGTTCATAAAATTTGAAAAGACAATTATAAAAGATATATATTAAGTATCAATAAATATTAATAAAAAATAATTAAGGCATTGTAGCTCAATAGTAGTACGCGCTCTTCCTTATGGAAAACTATCTCATTTTCTGGTGTTTGGTAACAAAATTGAAAATAGACTTGAGAACGTTTTCTAGTGTTTGGTATCCACAATTTTTATAACATATCTTGTATAATTTAAAACATGTATAATATGTGTATTGTGTAAACCCACCTAATGTAATTAATATAAAAAAACCAAGTATGAATTTGGTTTTCAAACTAAAATTTTGTCAACGGATACAATCAAAATTAACTGTCCAATTTTCATGATCTCAAATACTCATCTTGTTCATGTAGATGAACAGTATTTTTGATAAGTAACGTAAGAAATTTTATTAGAAAAAAACTAAGTACATTGGAAGTGTACTATAGTGGCACAAATTAACAGCAATATATAGGAGTGTTCACCAAACCGCACAAATCGCAAAAACCGCACCAAAACCACCCGCAAAATGGCATAACCGCACCGCACCCTCTTTATATATTAATATATTTATTTATTTTTAATATTAAATATATTATTAATAGTTTAATAACCCTAGTTAAAAATATATATATATATATATATATATATTATATATTTATATTTATATATTTAATAATCTTAGCAAGTGTTGACTAGAAAAGCCAACCCAAAATAAAGGAAAACTAGCTCAATAATTTAAAACTTGGCCCCAAAAAAAGAGAAAAATTAGTTTTGGGCTAAGTAAGAAAAACCCAAAATTTGAAAAACCCAAAATTTGAAAAATATACCGAATTCAAACCGCATCTTATACATAGTATCGCACATATGACAACAAAAATGAGATGCAGTGCAGTTATGGTTTTGGCTAAACTCTAAACCGCATCACACCGCATATGTGACTGCAAAAATAAGGTGTGGTGCAATTATGGTTTTAGCTAAACCGTATTGCAAAGTGCGGTGCTAAAAATGGCCCAAAATTGCACTGCACCACACTGCGAACAACCCTAGCAATATATATATATATATATATATATATTAACCATACTTCTCATAATTTAAAATAACCATTATACCCATAAGTTCCATTTTAAATAGTTCAAAATGCAACATAAGCCAAGTAGTTTGATAAATACCAAAAATTGTTATAGAACTGTTGACGAATTTGTGAGAAGGAAAAAAAAACTTATTAAAAAACAACATTATAGAGGGGAGAAGAAATAGGAAGAAAAAGAGAGAAGAGAGGAAGATATAGAGAGAAATTTGTTGGAAGAGAATAGGCCAAAGGGGGTTATAGTGAGGGTGTGAGATGAGAGAAAAAATAAAGGGAACAGAAAAAATGAGAGAGTTTATTGTGAGAAAGGTTGAATAAACGAAAGAAAATATTGTTTCCTTAGTCAGAAGAAGATAATATTTATAAGAATTATGCACTACATGAGAGAGAGATTGTTTTCCATTTTTTTTTTTTTTTGGAAAACAATCTATAGAAAATAAGCCTTATTTTTATAAGAGTTTTCCGTTGACCAATTTTTTTCTTTTATGTTACCAAACACTAGAAAATGTGAAAAACTATCTTTATAAAAGGTTTTTCAGTGAAACAAACAGAGCGTAATAAAAAATTCTCTCTCTCTCTCTCTCTCTCTCTCTCTCTCTCTACCCACAACAACAACAAATATATCCAACTGGCAACCACCACACCCGCGATCAAAACTGGATAACTCCACCACAACCAAAACTAACCTCGACCACCACCACAATTAGCATCCATCCAAAAATCAATCCCATAGGAAAAAAAAACACACACACACACACACACTTAAACTAAATCAATCCCTGAAATCTCAATCCTCAATCCCAAAAATCTCATAAATCCAAAAATCAATTTGAAGACCCATAGCGTGGCTATACTACGGCCCCAAAAATCCAAAAATCAATCCTAGAAATCTCAATCCTCATTGGTGAGAAAGGGAGGCAGAAGATAGAGTGGCAAGCAAAACCCCTCAAACCTAAGACCCATGGTAGCCACAGCAAGCAAAACGCATCAAACCCAAGACCAATGGCGGCCACAACAAGCAAAACCCATGGCCACCCATAGCCCCATGACTCTATAGCCATTGGAAACCCACAACCTGATACCCAATCTAAAACCCACAACCCGATACTTGATATGAAACTCACGGCCATGCCGATCTGGAACCATGGCCACGTTTCATGCCACCCAAAGCCAATCTGAAACGATGGCCACCCAAAGCAGATCTTGAGAGAGAAAGAAGCCTCACCATTTGATTTGAAACCATGACCACATTTTAGGCCACCCAAAGCCAATTTGAAACCACGGCCACCCAAAGCATATCTTAAGAGAGAAAGAAGTCTCACTATGAAAGGAAGAGAGGAAAGAGCGTGAGATAGAGAGGAGAAAAGATTGAGGAGAGAGGAGTTTGAAAGTAAAAGGAAGAAAGAAAGTGCGAGATTAAAATCTTTTCGGTTTACATACTAGGATGGAGCATGAATTTAAGGGTTTAGTTGCTAAAATAGCAATTGCGGGGTGTTTATATCCTCCGATGCTAGTTCTTAGAACATTAGTATTGGTGATGCTAAAAAACCAAATTGCTATTTTTAGCACCATAAACAATAAAATACATGCTACATCAGTGGTGCCATAGGTTTACATTTTACCAACTTTGCTACAGTAAACCGTCATCTTTGGCAGTCTATTGTAGCCCAAAAAAAAAAAAAAAGTCTATTCTTTTCTCTCTCTCTCTCTCTCTCTCTCTCTCAGTGTGGGTTTGTGGGCGTAAGAACAAGCTTTCATTTGAACATCATCAATAGGAAGCCTATCATAGGAGAAGCCTATCATAGGAGAAGAGACAAGTCACACCTTGCTTCTCAAGCAACAATGCACATGGCTAAGGAGTCACATTGCTTTTGGATTGAAGTTTGGTCTTGGTTTGTGCGTGGGTTACTGGATCTGTGGTGTGGGTTCCTAGTTGTTGGTAGTGTAGGTTTGTGTGGGTTCATGGGTGTGTTTTTCGATGTCAATGTAGGTTCGTGGGTGGGTTGCTGAAATCGGTTTGGTGGTTGTCGTGGTGGTCCCGTTGTCACGACCCAAATCCATGGAACATGAATTTAGATGCATGACTAACTTGCTGAACTTATATAACTCAATAAACATAATTAATCCAAAATAAATTAAAATTCCAAAGAAACAATACTCTAAAACAAAACCTCTTGCAACAATCTAAACTCCACAAATTGGAAAATAACCTCCACTATATAAAACATGAATTACAAAATAAAGATAACTAAAATTCTATAAGTCTTCAAGTAATACTAAAGTCGCCTACAACTTCTACGCTCTACCTTGCACCTTACAAAGCAATCCAAAGGTTCTATATTCCCAACTATCCTTTAATCTGAAAATAGTAATTGATGGGATGAGCCATACATCTAGTAAGTAATTATATAGAATACACAATGGAATAGAGTCAAGTAAAGCACGAGTATTTTGATTTTTCACAAACTCAAATGATATCAAAAATAGTTATTCTAAAACATATAATGAATCACTTAATACATATGTAATCACATCTTAAAATCATTAGAAAACACATACATATAATTAATCAAAGCACATTGTCACATATATACATTACATATTCTCACATACAATCCTGTGAGCAGATTTACACATATATCTGATCAATCCAAAAAGCACTTATTTTGAGTCACATATCACAAAAGCAAAGTTTATACCAAATAGAATAATTTTCTTAATATTAACAATTATTCCAAATATAAAGGCATAACAAATATCACAATATTGAATTGAACATAAATCAAAGGATGCTTGACTCTCTTAGGGAATCAATAAGAACTGAAGAGTTTATATAAATATTTTTACAATTCTTGAGTAAATTTGAAAACCCAATTTGCTAAAAAAAAGTCTTAAATACCATTTGAAAAATAAGAATATGACTTTGAAATTACTTGGCTTTAAACAAACTTAAAGAACAAGAACCTTTTTAGAAAACTTACTTTGAAACTCAATTATTTTCTGAAAATAGTTTAGTTTAGAAATCATCTTTTAAATGAGATTTAGATGTTCAAAACTTTATTTAAAATCCAAAGTTTCTCTTTAAAACATTATTTCTCTTTCAATGACACAAAAAAAATGCTTTTGATAAACTTTAGAAAATGTAAGCTTAAAAACATAATTTTGGAAAACTTTTGACTTCTAAGAACCTAAAGGACAAAACTTGTATATATTATGCATAATTACTTACAGCACTTGAATCACTCTGAAAGTCCAGCTGAAACAATCTCCAAAAAGCCTCAAAACACTCTTAAATAGGACCTATAATCAATCATGGAAATATACTTAATATCCTTTACAAAATATAAAGCTTATAGAACTATACAAATGGACTTACTAGGATTATACTTTGCTGAACTAATAACACTTTTAGCACTAAATTAATGTTTCTCTAACCAATGGTATTCTAATCAATAATACATCCTTGCATTAATCGAAACTCATATTATCATGAGGAAGGCAGTAGCCAAAATACCGTTGACCTAGGATTTAATATGAAACCCCAAACAAAAAGTTAAACCATCTCAATGTATATAACCAAAGAAAACGTTAATCCAACCTAATATATATAACCACAAAAGAAAACCTTACAGCCATCCTAATATATATATATATATATATATATATAACCACAATTGAAAAGGTGAAAGCCTCATGACTGAAGATTTGATCCATGACTTGTTCATGGATATACACGGTGGCCAATTCTAGAATTTAGTCTATATATAAACCAATGAAAACGTAAAGCTATATAAATGAATTGAGTTTCGAAATGCATGGCTTTGTTCTAAAATACTCACAGTGGCTACCTACGATTTAATATACATATAACCAAAAGGAGAAGTAAAGCCATATACACAACCTTTTTCAATTTACGGCTTGTACTAGAATGCACACAGTGGTATTGTTCTTGAATGTAATCCGTGGCTTTATAATCCCAAAGTAAAAAAAATAAAAAATAATAAATAATAATAAAACATTAAGTCAATCTAATCTATATAACCACCAGGAAACGTAAAAGCCATGTTTTCCTTGAATTAAGATTTGCAATCTAGGAATTAATATGTATATAACCCAATGAAGAACGTAAAATCATCTGCATGAATTAGGATTTATAGTGTAAACAATCCCCTTTTAAACAATCTACCCATCATTACCGATTCCATGATAAGGTTCTAACTTTTTAATTCTTTGATGCTAACGAATGAAAAATCATACTTAGAATTCTTTGGTTGCCTCTTTAATTAACTCCAAGGAAAGAATACACCTCCTAACTTCTTAGTGATGAATTTTTTTCTATGAAAAACCCTAATTTATCTCTTCATCTACCTTATATTTGACGCATCAAAGATGTGGGCTTAGTGGGGTAATAGGCTGTAGTTTAAAACCCACTTAAACTTATTTCTTTAGTCTCCTAGAGGCCCATAAAACATCTTTCTCTTTTATTTATTTATTTATTATTTTAACTATTGCACTAAATTGTATGCACTAAAATTTTAATCTTCTCACCTATTTTGTAATACCACAAAATTGTCTACTCCCATCTTACTATGCACACACATATAGTACCTCAACTCTATATTAATAATGACGATGACGGTGATGATCATAAAATCAAATCGGGGTATTACAGTCGTGGTGGCTATGAGTTGAAGAAGAAGAAGATAGAGAGACAAAGAAGAAGAGAGGCGTCGGTTTGGTGGCTTAAAGAGAGAGAGAAAAAAAAAGAGAAAAAACAATTTAAAAAATGAATAGTGTTTAGCTTTGTTATGAAAATAAGAGCATTGACATGGAGGGAAGTGTGAAATGATAAGTTAAAATAGATAAAGTGGTTTTTTTAGATGCTAAAAGTTAAAAATTTTAGCACCACTAATGTAGATGCTATACATTGGTTGCTTTAAGATTTTTTTTTCTTAGGGTGGTCAATACAAAATTTAAATTATATAAATTTTAATAAAGCAATAACTTGAATATATCAATGTTACCAACAAAAAAAAAAAACATAAATACATGACATATTACAATTTCTTTTCTACTATCAAAGAGAAAAACAAAAACAAAAAAAAAAAAGAAAAAGAAATAATAAGAGATAAAGTGATAACTGAGAATACTTAGATAAGAATAATAAAGTGAGAGAGTTTGAAATAATAAAAAAGAGAAAAATAGGGAGAAACGATAAGCATGAAGCTATATTCAACCAAAAAAAGAAAAGAAAAGAAGCTATCACTAAGTCAATATCATTTTTTTTTTTTTTGGACATTCACCGAGTCAATGTCTTAGCTCACCCCCAAAAGATACTTCTCTAAAAATTAATATCCTGTGTTTCTCACAGGATATTTCCCTGAAAATTAATATCTTGTTTCCCATATTGATTGATCCAAGTAATCTTCTCATTGGGCACAACAATTAACGAAATCCAATAGATGGTAAGTTTTACTGCAATTTACAAAGAAAGAAAACGATATTGTCCTGATTCAAAGGAGAGCAATTTGTGTGGCACCACAACATGGGGTCCTTGAAAGCCTATGACCTTAACTAGTAACAAGTGGGAGCCTATTCCACATTAACAAGAGGAGGTGGAAAAATCTTTGATGGCTGGTGACTCATACTAGCATATTAGACCTATATATATATATATATATATATATATATATATCTATCATTTTTCTCATTAGACCAACGCTAAGTTCATAATATTTTTTACAATTTTTTTCAGTAAATATGCTTAGTCATTATCCGAACATTGTTACCAATAATTTCATATGAATTTGTTGTTCACACTATTTTTATTATATACCAATTACATCGAGACGCGATTTTTCGCTTGCTTCTTTTACTTCTTTTCTTTGGGCCTGTGGTCGCTAAGCTAACATTTTTGGGGCCCTCAAGGCATGGTAATTCCAAGTGACAGTACCTTCTGCGATATTATCTTGAGCTGGTGGGGAGGTCCACATTGCGTGTTATTTAACATTATCTACCATAGTGACAAAGAGGGATGTTCTAGTATCTAACAGCCAATAAAGTTCAATAACACAATAAATTTCCCAATTTGTTTCATAATTATACGCTAAAGTAAGCATCACAGTATCATGTACTAGTACACATCGAATCGAATAGAAATTAGGCCTGGCTCCAAAATTAGAACAAAATTATGGTTTTTGAGTCAGAATTCTGTGTAGCTGAGTCAGAAAGTAGAGTTGAATCGGTCAGAAAATTAACCTATACTGGAAAATCTTTTGATGATGTGAAGAAGTTTTAAAAGAGTGGCTCTGGTGGGGTCCCATGTGAGTAGATAGTGGGTCCTAGTGTACAACTTTTGGCCTTATGGACTGAGTTTGTGACAGCCCATGTTCATGTATCAATATATTTTATGTTTAGATGAAATCATGATGTTGATACTGTTTGTTTTTCCCATATAGAGGATAAGGATAAGATGAGAAATTGGGTTTTATCTTTTTATGTCAGATCGATCTCTACAACAAAACAACAATTTTGTGTGAGTTGTCAATGAGACTATAAAAAAGTTTGGTACTTGAATATGTTTGTCAATATGTAATGAAAGTGATTTGAAGGAATTCTAAGGCAGAATGTTAGTGTGACAAAGGTTGTCATTCAAAATTTTCAAACTCAGCTATCAAAAAATATATATGCATATATTCTCAAAAAAAAAAAATATATATATATATATATATATGCATTATTGTATTTGTGTATTCTATAAAAATTTGAGAAGGGAAGAATTAAAAGTGGATAACAATTAAGATAAACCAAAAAAAAAAATTAAGATAAACCTGAGTCAGATAAAGCCAATGGCCAAAAAAGAAGAAGAAGGAAAAAAAAACTTCCGGAAGTTGCTACATTTCTCTGTGCTTCTGACTTATTTGGGTTTGGGTTTGGTTTTATTCTATTTTATTTGTTGTGATTTAAACTATGATGATAAATTGAGTTGACCTGACCAAACACACTCACACAAGATGTGCTAAGTTAGAAGTCTTTAGTGGAATATGCGTGTACATTGTGCTTAGCTATGCTACAGCCTACAGAATATTGTATGCACAATTTGGCTTTTACTCCGGGAAGATATTAATATACTTATTAATTTTTAATCATACACTATTAATACTGTATGATTTGCATCTCTAGGAGCTCATTTAAACTGAATAAACTAATAAAGAGCTACTAATTTGGTAGTATCTGAACATAGAATCTAGATTCTCTATGGAGATGTAATGGATGGTCCATTAGTAACATCTATACAAATCTTTGTATGACTTTCAACAATAATTTGACTAATAAGTATTTAGGTTGTTTTATTCTTGGTTCTGCCCCCCTTTTTTTTTTTTCTGTGATGTACTAATATTTTGGTTTCTAGTTTGTAGTTTCTGTTCTTTTGTTAATAAAATTTGTTGATTATCAAAAAAACGAATTAATCATACACTATTGTTTTGCACGGGAGGAAACCAGAGTGATTGAATTCTCCGAAGTGACAGGAGAGTGACACTGCTATTAGTGCTGTAGTACCCTTCTTTGTTTTTGCTGTTAACTTAGGTGTAGACAGTAAAATAAAATGAATATATTCTTCAATATATGGACAAGTTCAAAACCATAGCATAAGGACTTCAAGCTACAAGGTCTCAGAGGATAATTTATTTTCAGGCACAGCTGAATATTGATTGTACTAGCAAAAATCTAATGGGGAGATTGTTGGACCCCCTGTATTGGAGCATCAGTCACTTTGCAAGGACTTGGTCTTGGTGTCCACAACTGGCATATGTTCTGCTAAAATTAAACCTTCAGAAATTGACATATTTTGCACTTGCAAGATATTCAATTGGGTGAGCATTCAGTTTTTTTTTTTTTTTTTAAAAGAGAATTTTAACTTATGATATTCGCATCTGATGATAACTCTTTATCATCAAATTAAGACATCAATCGATTTTTGGTATAGACAGAAATTGAACTTCAAATATCTTTTTTAACTATTTGAGATTCTACCAGTTTCACTAACTGGAATCCACGTTGAGTTCTGTTTTGTAGTGATTTTACTGGTCACAAGACTCGTTTCTCTCTTGTAAATATTAAAATTTTGCTTATATAGGCATTGGTTATTTTAATCTGGCCCAATAATGATATGTATGGGCCTTCAATTTGCCTTCAGTATTTTGTATGGGCCTTCTTTATTTAGACCACACAAAATGAATCCATGTAAGTTAAAAAAAAAAAAAAAAAAAAAAAAAGCTTGTAATGGACCTACTACGACTGCCACTGCGAGATGAGCTTTTGAAATCCTAGGGTCAAATTAGTAAATTTAGTAGTAATCATGTCCGGCCAATTGGTTGGGCTTGGTTTAGATCGAAAATCTTTGAGAAAAAACAAAAACATGTAATAAAGCGAATATTGAGTAGGGCATTTAACTTTTCTCCATTATTCCGAGTAATGATTAGCAGAGAAGATTAATTGAGGGGGGCCTGGTGTCACCTTTTTCTGCTGGAATGGGCCCTTGAGTCATATGTCAATTTATATAGAGATTAAATAACCCCAACAAGCCCATCGTTAAAGTTAGGCCTAGTAGGACAACGGTTGAGCTCCGAATGGCCCTTGAGTCACATGTCAATATGGACCCACAAGCCCTAGGACTGGACCCAATGGGACACCCCAACTCGAGGGCAACCAGAACTGAGCACCATTGTGATTTCACGAGCCGCCTTGGAGCACGACCAAGGGGGACAAGAACAACTCCTAGCAAGCTCGAAAGCAGGGATCATTCCTGCCAGAATCAGTTTCTGAGACTAAGCCCTTCAAGGTTCGTGCTCAACGAATATGAACGAGGAACTATGAATATAGTCGTTAGTGAGCAAACACATATTGTTCAAGAATAACTATTGTGTGCAAGAGGGCTCAGTTCACACGTGCTTAAACCCAACCCAATATATAATCCATGAGCATATAAACTCATATAATCTCTTTCTTTTCCTACATGAAACTCAAGGATTTTCATCACTTTGATACTATGATCAAATAGACATATTATGAGTTAATTTTTTATTCACTCCTTAATATTTTTCTAATTAACAGTCTCATGTATGTCATCCCTCTTTATAAAAACTCACCAGTTTTACTAGTCAATGTATGCCATCTCTTTATTAATGTAAAACTGAGAGTTTGGATTTGAAAACATTTTTGTGATGATTTATTTATGCAAGAATCTTTGGTTTAGCCCTTGGGTTAGTCTAAGTTTGTCCTGAGAGGTTCTTTTTCTTCATCAGAGGAAGGTGGCATCTCAGATAGTTCTAACTGCTAATAAGTAATATGTTCAATAAAGTCAGACAATTTCATTGGAATTCCATCCCTTTTTTTAAACTACCCCCACCTACAACTTTAAAATTAAATTGTGCTCCACAAAATTCAAGATCAACTGAGCAGGAATCACTTGTTCCACAAAACCGAAATAAACAAAATTTTTCATTTTATATGTAAAGGGCATGGGTAATATATTATACTGATATCTGTAGTGCACTATTGACACGATGTAGATATATGACAAAAATTAGACACATGTTTGTATTGTATTGATTCTAGTATACTAGTGTATTGGAGTTAAGCTGTATCTCTTTATAGGGATAGAGCCAGGGGGCCAAAAAGAGGCGCGATTGCCCCCCTTGGCCCACCAAAAAAACAGTAGGATGACTTTTAAATTTTAAGGAGAATCTCAAAATTGCATCTCTTAATTTTTTGTAGAAAAAGTTGCATCTTTTAACTCTTGAGAGTAATTAATGGCCATGTAGCTTTGGCTGGGATTGGTCATGTATATAATAGCCAAGTAGCTTTGGCTAGGACTTGGTGTCAATTCTCCACTACACCGTGTAGATCCTTATCAATCCTTAATAAAAAAACTTTTTCTATTAAATGATAATTTTATCATCTTATAGTTTTAAAAAATTCTTTCTTATGCCAAAATCCTTTTTAAAAAGAAAGAAAATCTTTCATGTTTCATCTATGATTTAAGATTCAAAATCACCCCCACCCATGTTGGGCGGAGTGGTACTTCCCCAAGCCTTAAAAGCTTGTGGGGTTTGAGGACCCAAGTTCAAGTGGTCCTCGGTAGGGAGGGGTGAGAGTTGTATATTAGGTTCATTAGATTAGGATTTCTATCTGAGCTAGAAAAAAAAAAGATTCAAAATCTATAAAAAGAAAAAGAAATTCGAGGAAAACAATGAAATTAGAGCTTTGTTTTGTTTTTTAACGAATGCAATTAGAGTTTTAATTGAAGGGAAAAAAATTATTTTTATCTCTCATAAGTGTTATGGAAAAAATAATAAAACTTTAAATTCTTTATGTAATAATTATTTTACTTCATAAAATTTTGTATAATAAACCAAAATTTTGAGATAATTATATAATAACACAAAATTACGTTAGTTGTATTTGGTGTCTACTACTCTACTTAATTATTAAAATCTTTTCATTCATAAATGGAATTTTTACTAAAAAAAAAAAAATTTACAACTACCTAACATATGTTTGTGTTTCAATGTAAATGTATAGTGTATATAAATTTTTCCTCCTCTGAAGTCAAATCCTAGCTCCGCTATTGTCCTCTGATATCTAACATTTTAAGGAATTACATCTAACTTTTAAACTTATGTAAATATAGAATCATAAAATATGGGGGTTTTTGGGGGGTGCCATTGCTATCTCCCATGGCCCTCTTTAGTTTATTTAATGTTGCAGCGTTATTCAAATATTCTTCTTCCGTACTCTCACGTTACTCTAAAGAGATTTATACTGCCTTTTCTTTCTTTTGAGCTTGGCGAGTGGAGATTGCTAATAAAGGTACTTGAATTGCTAGCCCAACATAATCGACAAAGCAACTAAAATTGGACGTCTATGGACCACGGATCGGCTCATCCAAGAAAAATCCAATCTTAATTGAAATTAATAAAAAAATGAAGAGCTAAAAAGGAAGCTAGAATTAGAATTAGTTTTGGGTTTTCTTGGTATTTTTTAAAATTTTAAAAATCTTTCTGTGTTTACTGTTAATTCTTTGTTGGGTTTAATGTTATAGTTCTTGCTGCTTGTTTTGGTGCTGAAAATTTTGAGGGAAAGAGATTGGAATTGGGAATTCTCTAAGGCAAAGATGATCACTTTGAAACAGAACTTGGGCGTACCAAATGTTAAATGGTAAAAGAATACAAATGTGAATTGTCCAATCATGTGTAGCTCTCTACTCAGACGGAAGAAGAGCAAATTCAATTTCATTGGTGGGTGATTTTCCTTTTGTTTCCAAAACATTGCTCTTCACCAAAAAAAAAAAACACAGCTATCAAACAAAAACAATTATATACAAATCTCTAGAGGCCAGAGCCCAATGCGAAAGGACTTGCTACAATTACTTGATTTGCCTTTCACACATGCCTGAAAAGTGAAAACTTCCAAGATGAAGCACCTAAATTCCAATACTAAAGAAATGCCAATTGAAACCGCGTTATCAAACAGACACAAATCAGTATTCACTATTCAGTAGCCACAAGACGCAAAGTCAATTTAGTTTCTTCTTGTCACTTCACATGTGATTTCCTTCAAGGCATTGGGGTTGTCGTAGACATTGTCACCCTCGGGTAATCAATGCCACACATATGATATGAGAACAATTTCTACAAGTATGCCTGCTCTTGAGTCCATATTCATATGTCAATTATTTGCAACTGGGGAAATTCTATCAAACATGCACCTTATTCATATGTCCTTTTACTACCTAATTCACCTTACAATTGACATGGTGACACCATAAGTAATTTATATTTCATTTGTCAATGTTAGAGATATTATGGTTTAAGTGACCAAAACATATTGTAATGCAGTGCATGTATTACAACCATAATATTAGTCTAGTGTTAACTATTATAGATACCCTAAATTGGGCTCAATTACTCGATTGTAAATACATATATAATACAAATGTAGTCAATCTATGCTTTCCACTATCAACATAGGCCACTAAGCTGAATCACTATATTTTGTTTCCAACTTTTATATTCTCTCTATTTGTCTCCCTCAATCTTAATCCTAACAACAATTCTAACATGGTATTAGAGAAATCTTTGATCTTTCCCAATGCTGTGAAACTCCGAAATCCAAAAACCGTCTTCTATAAAATCATCGATGGCCTAGAATCTAACTAGCACATGATTGCAACCCAGTCACCCCCAGAAAGCGACCCAAAACACAGCTCACAATAACATGAGAAGCAGTTGGATATATTAATCAGAGGGAGAGAAAGGAAAAAAGAAATCAAGAAAGAAAGAAAAAAAAAAAAAAAGTCTTTGGTTGCATATGATCTATGATTAATAGCTCAAATCGCACAAATCTGTTTAGAACTTCATAGCTTGATTTTTCATGGAAGACCATTAGTTATAGCGATGGAAAAAAATAAAAATAAAATCCAATCCGGTCCATTATTTTTGGATTCCAACTTCAAAATGTTATCAAACTTCTATGTTAAGTTTGAAAGGGAGGGTGTTAGAGATTTTATGATCCAAGAAACCCATACTTATATTATGTTCATTTACTTGTAGAGCAAACAAAATAATTATAATCCTACATTTTTTTGAGGAAATTTATAATCCTACATAATACAAAGTGTACTGTGTCATTTTGCATCATAAACTAAATTCATTTTAAATCAATTCTTTTGGGCAAAATAACCTATAACTTCACAATTTTGCACCCATAATGAAATAAGGGTTAAAATCTTTACTAGAAGGACTGCCTATTTTTTTTTAACAACTCATTTATTGATGTCAAACTGCACAGTAATTATTTTAGCAGCTGCTTATTCTTTTCATTTATTTATTTCTTAATTAAATAATATAGGAGAATTTAAATTCTAGATATTTTTATTGGAAATAGCAAGAGGTGTCTTATAACTTAATCAAGTTATAAGGAGCTTGATTCTCAAAAAAATAAAAAATAAAAGTTATAAGGTGCATAACTTTGTTTGTTTTAGTTTAAAATGTCAGTTTATATTTTTTGTTCTCGTTTTTTGTTTTTATAACCAATTCATTTTTGATGTTAATCTATGTATAACTTTCTAATAACATCTCACACCCTTTATAAAGACAATAATACTTTTGAAAAATTATTAAAAATTCTTGTAATAAGACAACTGGCATTTATTTGATTTTGCTTGGTTTACTTGGGTTTTGTTAATACCATTGGAATTATTATTTTTTATTTTTTAAATATCACATGTGGGGGAAAAAGCCCAAAGCTACCTAACGGGTCCGGAACCGCCTGCTAAGAACTATTGTATTCCCGAGGATTAATAGGTGGTTGGGGCGGCCCATCTAAAGCAGGAAGCCCAGAAGCAGAAGGGGAGTGTCGTCCGAAGAGGTCACCATTGGTCCGAGGATGTCTTGCTCCTCGGCTATGATGAGCCTTGATCAAATGAACGTGTGGAAGGTCCGACTAATCTTCCCAACGGTCCTAACGGCAATGATAGATCCTAGGTGGATCCGAAAATGATCAGAACTAAAAAATATCTGAAGGAAAAGCTGGTACCACCGCATTTAATGCGCTGCAACAGCTTTTCTGGCCGCATATATGTGGAGAAGATCCCTGAACAGTGCAACCTCAGTTACTACCACTCACAAAGAACTAAAGTAGACACACGACGTGACATGCACTTGAGTGGATGCATGGATGAAGAACAAGTGGACGATGGAGATGATAGGAATGGATGCTATATAAAGAAGAAGGATCCCTGATAATGGGGGATCGGAGAAAAGAAAGAGAAAGAGAGAGAAAAGTTTTACTGTAGCTCTGAATATTGTAATCATGGTTCATTCAATAAAACGCATCTTCGGACATTCATTCATAGAGTTATCTAAGCCTCAGTTCATGTTATTATCACTGCACGTAACTTAGCCCACTGTTCTGTGCTTCATAACCAGTCTAGCTCTTTCGCATACTCTCTACAAATTCATTGTTCCGGGTTCGTTGGGCCTTTAACCCATATCCTCTGGGCTTGGGCAACAAAAACTAACCCTACATCACATATCTTACATTTGAATTAAAATTGGAGAAAAATTTAAGAATTTAAATTGAAGGAATCTTTCCAATTTGTAAACAAAATCCAATAAAAATAAGTTCATCCAAAAACCCTTCTAGCCCTATTATGTCATATTAAAACAAATTCAAGAGGTAATGTTCATCATTGTATAGTAAACAAATTCAAGAGGTAATGTTCATCATTGTATATTAAACAATAACGCTAACTTATAAGGATCCTTTTTTTTTGGATGAATTGTAAGGATCCGTTTTGTGTCATCTATTTCCTTTTTTTCTTTTTTTGGTTAAACGGTTGGATATTTAAACAAAATAAGCAGTCACAACAATTACAATCTGCCCACAGCAGCTAAAGTATTGCCAACAAGCCTATAATAATACAGCCCAATCGTATGGATCCTTATATGCGTCGTTCCAATTGTATGTGAGAAATATATAGATTTAAAGCATTTATAAGCCACAAAACTCAGAACGTGGCTCAGAGGCAGATGACTCGTTTGAGTTCTTTCTAAGAAAATTTCTATTCCAGTACACTGCACTTTTCAGGTCAAATTGATAAAGTAGTACTAGCCACTAGGTCGGTACTCGGTAGGTCCTAAGTTTGATGAATTGTTAGGTTTAGGTCACGAGTGGGGGTTCAATCAATGTCCTGTAAAAATAGGGCGGAAATTTCTCATACTCATACAATTCAGAAGGACCCACAAATTTCCGTTGCATGCTTCCTCTCCACAAATGGAGACGTCCTAAATTAACTGGTCTAATGACTCACGCTTAGTTAGAAACCAAAAGATCCCTTCCATCCAAAAAAAAATAGAAACCACAAGATCCCACATTAATAATTTAATATATATGGGTTCCTTTAAGATTGATGTCACGCAACAAAAAGTTGGCACGAGGAAGATCAATAAATAAAATATCGGAAAAAAATTAAGTGTTCCGCCTGTTATTAAATTTAATTAATGAGATGTACCGTTAATATGAGAGGTGTAAGTATCATGTTACTATATTATAAAAGTATATAATAAAAGTAAAACTTAGGTACAGTATTTAAGTGTTGTTCCTTAAGTTTATCTTTTATAATTTTGCGATGTAAATTTTTTCTCATGCGATAAAAATATATTTTTTAATTAAGTAATCACATTGAAATATGGTATAAAGTATAAGGACTAAATACGTAGTTTACCTTATATATATTTATATATATGCACTATCATTCTCAAATTATGTTAGTAAAATTGATTAAAAATATCAAAAGGAATTTTTAAAAGCCTCTAATTCATTTTAAAAAAAAATTGTAGTGACAATATATTAATTTTCAAAAATAACATCATAACTTCATTTGGAAAGTAGAAAACTTGGAAACTTTTCCAACCCACATAAACAAGGAAAACCTTCAGAAAAAGTAGAGTAAAATCGAAACCAAGGACGACCTACAATTTGCACAGAGAGAGAGAGAGAGAGAGAGAGAGTTGTCAATGGTGATGATCATTAGTATGTAGTACATATTGAGGAGAAGGAAATGACGCAAATTTAAATAGTGGCAACGGATGGCGATGCACAAATGGTATATTCATATTGCCGCTAAGATCTGCCAACCCCTCCTCATATTATCTATCATCCCTTTCATTTTTCTAGAACCATACAAACCACAAGCATCTCCGAAATCAATCAGACAATTCCAATAGAGCTTTGTCTTATCAAATGCCAGTATTCTTTCCAGTTTCCACCACATGTGGTCTGTCAACAGACCCACATGTACAACAAAACAAAAAGATTGAGACGCTCCAGCAGGTTTAGCTACATCATTTGCACATAATTGGTTTCACGATAGACATGATCAATAATCTTGTGTCAGGAACCATCTTTTAAAGGTTTTTGTAGTCAATAAGAATTGGGGTTCCATTACAAGTTTGGTATAAATACTGCTTTTCAAAAGATTAATAACATATTTAGCATCAAGTTCAATGTGTAATAAGTTGGTAACCCCAATAACAAGCCATCTTTTAATATCCAAAACTCTAGCCAACACATTCGTAGTGTTCACCCTATAGGTTTTGAAAATTTCATCGCCCAATTTCCTCCCACATTGTCTCAAATTACCATCCAACTCTGGCAGGACTTGGATTTCCAAAATGATCCATTGGTGTTAAGTTTGAACCATCCTTCCAATTGTCCCTTAAATTACCCTCGACAAGAAGTTTTCCATATATACACATTGGATAATTCAAGGGGCAATTAAATTCTCCCGGTCTAATGGTCTCAAGAGAGTGAATGCACGTATGGCTGCTCGAATTCAAGTCGTCAGAGTTTTACTACTTGTCCTAAAGTTTGCCTGACCAATATGCCACACCCCTTGAAATTTGTGGAGTGGATTTGGATTCAATGCTATTGCACCATGAAAATGTATAGAAAAAAAGTTAAGAAGTAAAAAGTAAAAAATTAAAAATTTTATTAATCTAAGAACTGATATTAAAAAAGTGAATATTTTATTTTCTTAAAAAAAAAGAGTAAATATTTTAATTTTTAATTTCAATATTAAAAAAAATATTAGACCGTCGGCATTGTAATTATTGAGGAATAAAATCATTACTTCATAGGCATTAAAGTTGAATGATTTCTCCCTTTTTTGCTTTTGTACCAGCGAGACGAGAGGTCTGGACTCAAGGCTCAAATGTACCTATCCAAAAGGTTGGTAAGATGAATAAATTTAATTTATCATTATTTTGACATTATTAATAATCATTATCTGAACTTAAACGGAACCACTAAACTAGATTTATTAACAAAGAAAGATACAAGGCATTAGCAACCAAAGAAAAGTATTTTGGGTGGGCCAGAAGCCAGATCAGTAGATCGCGTCAACTAAATTGTATCCATTGTTGCATGTAAAAAGCTTTGCGCAACATCGTGTCCCCACTCCGCACACCCACAAAAAAAAAAAAAAAAAAAAAAAAAAAGTATAATAAAAATGTAAATGTCAATTTGGACGCCTACACGTGTCAAGACTCCACTCCACCTCCCCTACTAACAAGGAAGAATATTACTCCTATTAAAAAATTAATAAGTCTAAATATAGGAAAATTTTCATATTCAAAATTGCGCATGAGACTTTTATTCATATGGCTTCTAAATTAGTATAAGAAGGAAAGAATAACTCGTCTTCTTTACTTCATCTTTTTTTATATATACATTTTTTTCAATTATAGAAGTAATAGATTGTGATATCTGCGTCAATGGAAATGATGTTTAGAGTCCTAATCAATTTCACAATTATCTGTCAATTCTTTTTATATAGGATTATATCAAACATTATTCAATATGAAAAACAATTATTACATCATAGAGAATAGCTTATTTTAGAAAATAAGGATTATTTTCAATCCAAACCCAAAAAAAAAAAAAATTCATCAATAACTAAAGCATTTTTAGCTAATAAATTAGTCGAGCAATTGTATTGTTTGTCTACACGGGAGATACGAACTTGACAAAATTCATCCATAAAAGACAACTTATTATAAACAATTAGAGCAAGCGACGCGTAAGAGGGGTAAAATGACTGGGAAATAATGAGAGAGTCGCATTCAATAATAAAATCATGAATACACTCGTACAAAAATCAAAACAGACCCATATAAAAATCAATTTAGGAAACTCAACCGCAGAGAGAAGTCCAAACATTTAGGCAAAAGCAAAGTCATTACTGACTACACCCAAAATATTATATTAAACAACCAGAGAGACAACATTACATAAGACCATTCTTTGTTCTCTTTCTCTGCCTCACTATCCTCTGTGTCTGCCATACATTTCCTCGAACTGAAAATTCCCAACTTAATAGGAAGACAAGCCCATAAGCTCTCTCACTAGGCTCCTGAGCACAGTAGCTATGGTGGCACTGAAAGCAGGAACAAGGCCACCGTGGGTGGGGCTAGGAGCTGCAGTTTGGGTTGAAATTGCATCAGGCAATGCATACACTTTCCCACTTTACTCTCATTCCTTGAAATCAGTTCTGGGTTTTAACCAGCACCAGCTTACCATGATCGGTGTGGCCAACGATATTGGTGAAAACGTTGGCCTCCTTCCAGGCGTAGTTTGTGACAGGTTTCCTCCTTGGGTTGTTCTCATCGTTGGTTCTGTCTTTTGTTTCTTTGGTTATGGGGTTCTCTTTCTCGCTGTCAGCCGTACTGTTCTTTCTCTTCCTTATTGGTTGGTAAGTAATTCGTCTTTTATTTATTTGGCATACCCTTTTGTTAATTTTGGTTGCTGGATGATTTTAATTAATGGGTTTTTTGTGGGTTCTCTTGGATACTTTTTTTTTAATGATTGATTGGATTTGGAGTTCAAAAATGTTATCTGAGTATGTGTTGTGTGGATGGGATTAATGCTTTTTCCTTATTTAGGGTAATAGATTTTATTGATGTCAATTGATTTTAATCGCTTCAACATATGTACATGGTTTCATTCTAATATTGTTTCCTAATGGAATGATAGGTATAATTATAAAATGCTAAAGTTTCCTAAGGCAGTGGTGAATGAATCCTATATAATTAATATATGAGATAGGAGTAGGGCTCATCTGAAACCTGTATTATCTGAGGTTGTCTTCTTTCTTCATCTCTAGTTCTCAAACTTATGATCCTTTGATTCATGACTCAGAAATGGGGATAATTTGTGTATGTGTGTGTGTGTGAAAGGAGATTGCAAACCGAGGTGTCATATTTCTGGCTCAAAGGGGCATCCTCTATTAGTTACCATTCAAATGAGTGAATCAACCAGAAGTTACTACTGGTGGAAATAGGATTACTCTTCTGTAACTACAATAAACTTCCATTTGTTGAAAATTTTACATAGTGAGTCATAAGTCTAACTGTTTATCTGGCATGGAGAAATATTATTCCTTTGGGTTGCAATTGGAATTGAGGATAATTGCTTGAATATGGATCTGAACAACACACCATGAGTCTGAGCTTATACGATTCTGCTCAAAAGCACTTGTGATGTTATGGATTTGAATAATATCATACTCATACAACCGTTCATTTCAAATGAACATATTAATAAAGCTTAAACCCATCCATGAATTTTATCAATAGAATCTTTTTTCCCTTTCAAACTTTATTGAAGTTATTTGAACCAAAAATTGAAATCCAAATTATTTCTTCAAAGACTGCCATCCACTTGAACTGTAAAGAAATTCAAGTTTCTCAGTCGTATGTGAGCATATAGGTAGCTTCATTTGGCACATCAATTTTGTGGAGATTTATTTTGGGAATTGTGGTTGTTGGTGCATTTAGTTAGCTCAAATAAGATACTTTTGGCCAAAAGATCAAAATGTAATCTTCTTCCTTTTATGATATCACAGTTATGGCTTGCTCTTTGTGTTGCTGCTAATAGTAATGCTTGGTTTAGCACTGCTGTTATTGTGACCAACATGAGAAACTTCCCTCTCAGTCGAGGAACTGTTGCAGGTATTCTCAAAGGTTATGTGGGGCTCAGTGCTGCGGTTTTTACAGAAATTTACAGTGTGCTGCTTCATAGTTCCTCTTCTAACCTTTTGTTGTTCCTCGCAATTGGGATTCCTGTTCTGTGTTTCATTATGATGTACTTTGTTAGGCCATGTGCTCCAGCTTCTGGTGATGACTCTGAGGAGCATCGCCATTTTCTTTTCATCCAAGCTTCAAGTATTGTGCTTGGCTTATATCTTCTGACGACCACGATAATGGCTGATACATATTCTTTAAGTCCTCTAATTTCCTATGCTTTTATTTTTATAATGATTCTACTTCTCATGGCTCCACTTGCAATTCCTGTAAAAATGACGCTGAACCCCATGAGAACAAGGAAATCAGGGACACTAGACCAATCAATTGGGTCTTCAGACAGTCTGGTTCAAGTAGAAGGCAATTCAGACAAAACTGAACCACTGCTGACACCATCTTCATCAGCAAAAAACCTAGGAAGTTTTCATGAAAGTGAGGATGTGTCTGATGTGGCTATGCTTCTTGCTGAGGGTGAGGGGGCAGTGAAGAAGAAGAGGAGGCCCAAAAGGGGGGAAGATTTTAAATTTAGTGAAGCTGTAATCAAGGCAGACTTCTGGCTTCTGTTCTTGGTTTATTTTGTTGGGGTTGGTTCTGGGGTGACTGTTCTTAATAATCTAGCACAGATAGGGATTGCACAAGGTGTGCGTGAGACCAAAATCTTGGTGTCTCTCTTCAGCTTTTGCAATTTTGTGGGTCGTCTTGGTGGTGGAGTTGTCTCTGAACATTTTGTCAGGTCAGTACCATCTATTCTCATGGTTAGTCACAGAGATTATTGACTGAAGCAGGGTGCTTACTATTAGGTTTGCTTACCGTACATGTCTCTGATCTAAATCAATTATTAAGCTGAAGAGTTCTATATTAAAATCAACAAAAATTGTGGATCATTAGGCACATTAATGATTTTACAATGCATGGAATCTTCTCAAGAAAAATTACTTTTTTATGGATGTTACATATATCTCCTCCTATCAAATTTATAGATTGGTCATTGAATATCAGCAATAAAGTTATATTTACACTTTCAGTTAAACCTTGCTAACTCCTTGCAAGAAAATATTGCTTGTGCTTTCATAAACCTTGCATAGTCCACTCAGCTAATTGTCTCCAAGAATTTGCTGTTACAGGAAATTAGCATCAGCATGTTGTTGTAAATTCTGCAAAGTACTCTCTACATCCCTGTTATTCCAATTGGTTGTCATTGTAATTTAGTGCAGCGCTCTATTCATTGCAGGTCAAGGACACTTCCTCGGACGGTTTGGATGACATTTACTCAAATAATCATGATTATCACATACCTTATGTTTGCTTCTGCAATGGATGGCACTCTTTATATTGCAACTGCACTTCTTGGGATCTGCTTTGGCGTTCAATTTTCTGTCATGCTCCCAACTGTCTCTGAGCTATTTGGCTTGAGGCATTTCGGTTTACTAAGCAATTTCATGGCACTAGGGAATCCTATTGGTGCTTTCCTTTTTTCAGGTCTGCTAGCAGGGTATATATATGATAACGAGGCAGCTAAACAGCATGGACTTAATCGGATTGGTTCAAGTCTCACCTGCTTGGGTCCAAATTGTTTTAGACTCACCTTCCTGGTTTTGGCTGCTGTCTGTGGTGTGGGCACTATCTTAAGCATTGTTTTGACTAAAAGGATAAAGCCTGTTTACCAAACGCTTTATTCAGGGGGTTCCTTCCGGCTGCCACAAAGCCCAAGTCATTGAGGTTAATGGGGTTGAGCATCTATCCAGTCGGTAGCCATTGTTACCGAAGCACATCTTTGGATGCTACCGTAGCTATCGTAAGTTCGGGCTTATTGAACACTCATCAATGCAGTGCATGTTTGAGCGCCAGTCAGCAGTCCAACTCACATATCGGCTCTAATTGTGTATTTGAAGCATATACTTGTTATAGTATAAAATGCAATTTTTCATTACTATATATCAATAAATAACTCTGCATGTGTTTGAACTTAGTGTCATATATTTCTCTCACAGCCAATTCCAAATCTGGAAAAAAGAGGAGGGTTGTGATAGATTAATAACGTGTAAAATATAATCACTTTATTATGAATGGATCTACTATAGATAATCGTTGGGGTGTCTCTAAATACATATAGCCAACCCTAACTAATCTATTGAGGGGATCTATATAACTGATCTTAAATATTTGGGTTTGAGACTTTATTTTTGTTGTATATTTCAATGAAATGTTGTTTTGAGTGCATGAGATGGTTGAAACTTATTTTCTTAATGCATCCCAGCATGGTAATTGAGCTGGTTATGTAATCTGGCTGTTATAGAGCTGTTGATGGTTTGATACATGGAATGAAAACAAGGGAACATAAAATAAACTAGAGAGGAGATTTTCCTTGCCTTAAAATTTGAGAACTTCAGCTTAAATCATAGGCAAGTGAACATGAAATTCCAACTAAATTAGTAATTTAATGTTAACCCAACGATTGGTATATTAAGCCTAAAAATCTAGGGGAGATTTCAACTGAGATTAAAATATAACATATTCTATCAACATCAAGATAAATGCAGTGAAAAGTTTTGTACCTCTCTTTTTTATCACAAATTAAAGAGGTAGTTTACAAATAGAACTCCATCGACGTCAAGAGAATGGAAACTTGCGGATTGCATGTCTCTCTTTATCTTGACTTCAGAAATTTGTTGAATTTCTTGGTGACTTTCTATCTATGAAGAACATGAACAATAATGTTAAAATAACTATATATTTTATATCTTTTTTTTATATATCAAGGAAAATATAAAATAACTTTAAAAAGGAAAAGGAATTTGATAGAACGTGGAAAGAATGAAAGTTAACAAAATCATATATACCTTTGTCAAAATTCTTTTTTTGCAATTGGAATTCATAGTGTTATATGTTAATATATAGTGCGATTATAGTTTATTAATAAAATTTAAAGTTTTTATTTTTTTGATTGTTGGAGGAGATGAGTTGGCACAAGTTACACAAAATTAAAAAAAAAAAAAAAATGTATGCAACGTTTATGGGGACTTCAAATATAAGTGATTTTTTTATTAAAAAAATTAATCTATTTTTTAATTATATTTTTTATTCTCAAATTATAAAATGTGCATATTATATATATATATATATATGCAAGGTTGTCAAAATCAGGATCCTACGTAAGATCGTGGGAAATAGGTAGATTGTGAATCGTAAAATCATCCTACCTATTTCAAATTTTAAGCAAAAAACACAATGATAGTGACTTTATATATTGAGTAATCACGTAAAATATGAATTCATCTATTAAAAAACAAAGATTTGCATCATATAATGTAATTGCATTCCCTACATCGTTATGTCTATACTAATGAAACAAATATATTTAAGTTTTGACACAATATATCTAAAAAGTTTAGTGCATGTTTAATTAGCAACCAAGTACCAAGATATTATCGACACATATTGAAAACACTTTCCAGTTTCTAAGTTCCAAATCCAAAATAAGTTAGGCTATTTAGCAAATGAAAATTAGCTTATTACAATATGAAATCCAAAATAGAATTCTCATTCTAAGGTAAACTAGCTAATTATAAATATGAAATCCAAAAGGCAACATCATTGAGAGTGCTAAGAGGTGATGGGTTTTGGTGTTCTTGAGAGTAGGCATGACTTTGGAATTGATGTTTCTAAATATTTAGGTTTCTTTTTTTGTTTGAACTTTAAACTTAAGTGCTATGGGTTTTTTTTGGGATTTTTCTTTTGACAAAGCTGTAAATTTGGGACATCAATTTGTTATTGGGCTACTAATAACCAGTTGGGCTTGTGGGTTTAGTTGGATTATCTTAGCCCAAACAAATCCCATCAAAGAAAAAAATAAAATAAATAAGCTCAAACCAAAAATGCATGTTTTGGTAGGATCGGTAGGATCCCATACGATCCTACAATCTTATATGATCCTACACGATCCTACATACGATCCTACCATTTTTACTATCCTACTATGATTCTAAACGTTTTGGCGAGGTGAGATCGTAAAATCATGCTATCCTACGATCTAGATCGCAGTTTTGACAACCATATATATAGGGGACTAGGTTAAGTTACACATAGTGTAACTCTATGCAATGTTATACCACCCAATTACTTATTATAGAATTTATATTTTGAAAATCCTACCTTTGAATTACATGTTTTATATGTTCTTAGCATTCATGTCAATTGGGTGTTATTTATCATTCGATTGATAAACTTATCTTTTATACATTATTTTAAACTACAAAAATTTAAATTTAAACAATTGATTGATGACATTGATATCGATCTTTGATTACCTTGAAATTTTGCAAGTATGGAAAATATACGATAATAATGTAATCTAAATGTGGATTTATCAAAATTCATCTAATTGAAAAATATTTAGTAATATAACATTGTTTAAAGTTATATTGGGTGTAATTTGAATCCAACTTATAAGAATATTAAATACAAAATATTTATAATGTACCATTAATTTAGAATTAAATTTATTGCCATATGTTTTGACACATGTTAAATATAATGTGTTAGAGCATTCTCATCAAGTGTGTCAAATGCCAAATATTTGGCATTTGACACACCAAACACCAAAATATGAGCTTTATAAGGTGTTTTAAATGCCAAAAATTTTGGCACACCACTACAGTACCACCTCAAATATGAGACAGTACAGACAACAATAGCAAAAATTTATATTATTATTTTATTTACTTTTTCTCTCTCCTCATCACAGATATCTCTCTCTCTCTTCGTCTTCTCATCTTTGTCTTCTCTCTCATCTATGTCTTCTCTATTCCTCTTCCATAGCACGCCGATCACCAAAGGCCACCACTCGACGCCGTTGATCATTTGTCTTCTCTATTTTGCTTTGGGTTCTTTTTTTTTTTTTTTCCTTTTTTTTTTTCCTTTTTTTTTTCTATTCATTTTTTTGGCTATGGTTTGATGGGTGGGTTGGGCATTGTGTGGGTTCGGATGGGTAGATTGTCGTCCACCACACAGCACCGTCCACCTCACACTTTCAAATCGCCGATCTCTGATGCCAATCTTTGTGTTTTTTTGTTGTTTTTGTTTTTCTGTGGTGGTGGTTTTGGTGTTTTGTTGTGGTGGTTCTAGTGTGAGACGGTGGTGGGGTGAGATATGGGGTGTTGATGGGTGGGTGGGTCAGCGGTGAGTGGGTTAGCGGCGATAATGGGTGGGATGCGGTTGGATTGTGTTTTTTGTTGTTGTTTTTGTTTTTCTATTACAGTCGTTTTGGTGTTCTGCTGTGGGGATCTAGTGTGAGATGGTGGTGGGTGGGATGAGGGTGAGGCATTTTGGTTACTGGCAGCGGGGGTGGGCTGTGAGTTGTGGTGGGGGTGGTTGGTTTTTTTATTTTGTATTTTTATATATTGTTGGTTTTTTTAATGTTATTTTAATATTTGAATATATTATTTTAATGTATAGAATTGAAGAATAGAAGATGTGATAAATGGGGAATTGTAAAATGATGTGATAAAATAATAAAGTAGGCTTTTGATGTGTCAAAATGACATTTTTTATAAGAGGGATGTTGAGAATGCTCTTAGAGCATTAGCACTGGGGAATTCCAATTCTACTCTATTTTACCATCTCAAAAAGCCACTTTATTATTATACCATATCATTTTACCATACCTCCAGCATCCTAAACTTTTATTTTCCTATTCTACTGATTAAAATAATACATCTACATAATAAAATAATATATCCCCCAATTACCATCATTTATTCTTTCTTTCTCATTCTTTTTGTTCAACAACCACAAATTTTACAGAAAACATCAACACCACATGCCCACCACCGCCCACCACTGCTGCACTACACACACCTGACACCACCACCACCACCAACAACCCATAATCTACCATCAACACTAAAAAAAAAAAAAAAAAAGCACCAGACCATCAAACACCAAACACCGATCACCCAAAAAAAAAACCACATGTAGAAATCCACAGACCAACGCCGATCACCCAAACACCGATCACCCACGCCTATCTGAAACCCACACAACCCATGGCAAACTCACAGCCCAACCCCTATCTCCACACCACACCCAAACCCACATAACCCATGGCAAACCCACAGCCTAACGTCGATCTCCACACTACACCCAAACACCAATTTCTGTACCAAACCCCAAACACCAATCTCCACTCCACTCCACCACACTGGTCTAGAGTTTTGGTGGCTATGGAGTTTTGAGTCTGAAGAGAGGGAGTGAGTGAGGACTGAAAGGAGAGAGAATCAAAGATTGAGAGTCGGATAAAGAAAGAGAGAGACACAATAAAATATTAGTTTTTTGTTTTAGAATTGTGCTACAATGCAATTCTAAAGGTAGAATTGCACTGTAGCAGTATTGCAAAAAAAATTCGCAATATCTAAGTTTACAATTCTCTAATATAAAGCATTTTGGGGTTGCAAATGCCAAATTCTCCTTATATTTGGCATTTGCATTCCCCAATACTAATGTTCTTATGGACAAATTGCTACTTGCTATGCCTGCTATTTTTCCGTATCATTATTAATAAATAATAAATTGGGCCACATGGCCCACATTCACTAGGTGAGTAGGTGTGGGATCTATTATGCATTTATTCACGTAGCTTGTCACTGTACAAAAATATTTATGCTCATAACAGAAAAAGTCCATGGAGATGGAGTGCTTGTATTTTAGACCTGTACCACCATATTGCCAAGTACTGAAAAACGGTTTATTTACTTTGGTACTATCTATTCAATTTCAGAGATTGGCTTTGTATCCCATTTTCTAGACAAGAAGTTATGTACTCCACCTAAGAAATTAAATCATGCTCCATTTTTTTTATGTATATGCCTAAGAAGCATCGACTATGGAAGCTGAGACAAACAACACAAAACAAAATGATAATTCTCAAAAAATTAGGTCAAGATATAGTGACCGTTTGGATAGTAATTATTTAGGGGCCGTTTGGATTTGCTATTTTCATAACTCATAACTCAAAAATAGTGGGACCCATAGCTTAGAAGTCCGTTTAGATTTTGTTTCCAATTTTTGTTTTTATCACTCAATAATTTGATTTTTGAGTGATGAGTTATAAAAACTGAAAACACCTCAATTTCATAACTATGTTTTCAATGACATTTTTGTAATAAACCTACTTTTCAGCTACAATGTTGGATTTTTTTGGTTTATTATTATTATTATTTTTAAACAAAGCCCAGCCGCAATGTTGGACTTTTTTTTTTTTTTTTTTTTTGGGGAAAAAGTAAGGCAAAACTGGGTGATGAGTGCCAAACGAGTGGGATTGGGAAAGTGAGGGTATTGTAAGTGATGCGTAATGAGTGATGAGTAACGAAATTTGAGGGAGGAGTGATGAGTGAAGGAAAAAAAATTCCAAAATAGAGCCTTAGCGTCTGCATCTGTGTTTTTTTTTTTTTTTTTGAAGCGCGTTTCTGTGTGGCTGTGGAGGTTTTTTCAGTGGATTTTATACTCTGTTCACGGGACCCATAAACTTTTTTTTTTTCAAAAAAACTTTCATTAAAAATGAGTCTCAAGACACTATTTACACATTTAAAAATTATTTTGCTACAGTGTTTTCAGTTTTCAATTTTTAGCAAAATAAGTGATATCCAAACAAATCCAATATGATTACTATAATTAATTAATTCTTTAAAATTTTATATATTAGTATTATGTTTGTGTGTGAACACGTTTTTTCCTTCTATTATAATGAGAATGCGTATACAAAAGTATCTGAGACATATATGTGCACACCAACTACTATTGTTATCAATCATTATGGTATGTTATACCAGACACTCCTAATGAGTACCGCATTTTCAGAATTGTAACCCGCCCATGGCATATAAGCTACTAATACGTTACAAAAGAAAGATGTACCTTGAATGTTGTTAAATTACCAAGATTGTCTTTTTTATTTATTATTTTTTTTTATATAAATATCAAATTCAGGATGAACCCCTATAGAGTGTCAGCTAGTGATGGTGAGAATAGGACCATGGATTTTACTATTGGAAAATGGAAATACGAATTAGTGGAAACCACATAAGTAATAATTAATTTAATTCATTTGGGGCTGGCTCTTATAATACCATATTAGAGAACATAAAGCATTACTCTCTTTTTTCTTTATTCATTTTTTTAAAATTTTAGATCACACTACTTTGATAGCATGTAGAAAGAGAGAAAAATTGGATTGATGGTTATGGGAAAATATAAAGAGGAAAAAATGAAGACGGGGAGAGAGCACAAAGGGAAGCCCTTGATGGCTACTTTTTTACCATTAAACTTTATGAATTACAATGTATTTATTAAAGAGTATTTATTGAACTATAGGTATTAAACTTTTAAACTATGTGTATTACAACAAACACATTCAAGAGTCTTTATACTAGGCTAAATAGTAAACTAATGGTGCATTAATCTAGGGTTACAATACTTGTACTATAGCTAGGATTATAAATTATGAATACCTTGCTTGCACTCTCAAACATAATGTCATAATTACTTTGTTGACATTTCAAATAGGATTAGATATAATTGGTGACAGAGATAGAAATTTTTTTCTTCCGAGTGAGCCACGAGTACAAACAGGTTTTGACCCAAATCTCAACTTCCTCAAAATTCTCATGCATACTTTCTTTACTTTAATCTACAATCTAAACCAATGCAATTTTTTTATTTTGATGAAGAATTAGTAATTGTTGTCAAATGTAACCAACAATGTTGAGCCACCCAAAACATTGTTTTTTCCCCCCTGTAACCCACCCCTAAGATACATGTGTGATTCTAAGCTCTATCCTTTGGCCCACTGATAAGAACAGACAATGTAGACGGATACTTTGAAATTGCAAAGAAGTATGAGTAAAAGCGGTTCACAGAGTTCTCTCTCTCTCTCTCTCTCTCTCTCTCTCTCTCTCTCTCTCTCTCTCTGGTAGTTTTCTTTTTGTAAGAGGAATTGATTCTGATATGTAAATTTTCCGAATAGAGTTGTGAATTTATATCCTACGTTTTCATTTTCATGTTAATATTGATTAGTACTCCCTATATTGTTTGATGAAACCCATAAGTTGTTTGATAAAATGTCTCATAGGAATATTTGAATTAGCAATTGTGATGTTATAGCTTTTGTGAAGTAAAATGCTTATACATCATTTTTGTATGGTTAAACCTTTTTTTTTTTTTAATCATATTGATAGGTGCCTTTTTTAGATCTCACTAAACACAATTCATTAACCTTATCATAACCACAAAGAATGCATGGGGAGAGAAAAAAAAAAATTGGGATACAATTGCCACCATCCAAATTCTACAAGTGCCACCATCCAACTCCTCAATTTTATCACGTTACTTTTTCTTTTTTTTGGTTGAACATGTATCTCAAGTTCCTAAAGTTATCATCCAAATTAAAAACTCCTCAATTTTAACTACAACTTTAAGCCAATATCAAACACACAATTAAGTTAGTGCATTTTGAACCGAATCCGAGATTTAACCAAATATTTATAGCTTATGCTAAAGCGTGCAGTTGGGATTAAGGCCATTAAAGCTTTTATTGGGCTTGGATCGAGTATGAGATAAAGTGAAGTTAATCCCTCCACATGTTCTTTTATTTTTATAGTTAGCTGATGGGCCAAACAAAAAGCTATTGGGTTTATAGTGTACCACTCGAATTAAATGAACGTGGCTTTATGGAACCATTATAATAAGGTATGGTAATGAAAACAACAATGGTAGAGAGATAATAAATTTAACCTTTTTTTTCACAATTTGTTGATTTACTAGATAAATTGTGATTACAATAACATCACTTTCATATGAGAACACCACTAACATTATTATTATTTTTTTTCATTATATTTCATCTTAATATTTGTAAAAAAAAAAAAAAGTGAAATTTGTTATATCATCAAACTTATTTGTAATGCAAAACCAATCAACTACCTCTTCCTAAATTTTCCCATTGTCAAATCATGTGATAACCGCTGTTTTAAAATAATAAATAATAATATCTTTAATAATGTAACATAACTATCCAAAAAGTCACAGACACATGGGTCAAACTTAAGGAACAAATATAACCAGGGCTTTCTTTCTCTATCAACGCATGAGAGTCACAATCTGGAGTAATGATACAATTTACAAACTACAAATTCAAGATGGGATAAACCAATAACAATGCTCAAACCAACTGTCTTCTTCTATACTAAAAAAGCCAATATATATTAAGTGCACTCCGAACATATAGTATAAAGGGTAAACAAACCTCAAAAGCCATACAAATTTTGTCCATAAGGTGAAGAACCATTGGGAACCATCTCTCACAATTTCAAGAGGAAGAAATAGGGAGAGAGAATAGAAGAGAAAGTAGCCAGAAACATACCCAAGAAAAGCACAAAAACTCAAGTGGGTTTCATATCATGAAACATTGTAGCCCATAGTGAATGATCATCATACTCAACATCCAACTTTTCCTGGTTATATTGAATGTTAGCCATTGGACTTGCAACTCTTCCATCCAATGGTCCAGATGACTTTGGACTCCTACTTGTGACCACATACCTGTCTTGTACTCTTCCATCCAAAGGCCCAGATAGCTTTGGGTTCTTAGTTGTTGTGACTGTCAACCTCTCAGGCACCCATCCATCAATGGGTCCTGGTAATTTTGGGCTCCTAGCTGTGAACATCATTTTCTCTTGCACCCTTCTATCCATAGGCCCAGGCAATCTTGGGCTCTTTGAATTGTACATCAATTTCTCCTGCACCTTTCCATCAAGAGGCCCAGATAATTTCAAGCTTCTGGTATTAGCTATCATCCTCTCTTGCACCCTATCCAGAGGTCCTGATAGAGTTATGCTTCTCTTTTTTAGCACTGGCCTCTCTTCCTTGATCTCTACACTCTTTTGCCTCCTCAAGAATCCACCTTTCCAATATTGCTCTGGATAATGTACCAGCTCATGAGGAGTGGCTTTGAAATCAACATCCTCACGAAAAACCAACTTGTTAATGCACTTGTGCAAGCACCTCTTGGTCTTATTGATTGCCAAGAAGAGCCCAGAAAATGTACCTGTGCCACCAC
This sequence comes from Quercus variabilis, assembly GCA_030445155.1. NCBI lineage: Eukaryota > Viridiplantae > Streptophyta > Magnoliopsida > Fagales > Fagaceae > Quercus > Quercus variabilis. The sequence continues at coordinate 84,103,148 of CP129446.1, read as the reverse complement.
TGTTTTCCTTCCTAGCAAGCTTGAGAATCTCCAGCCTGTGTTTAGCCACAGAAATGCCCATGCTCTGAAGAAACTCATGGTTGAAGTAGCTTATATCCTCATATTGGAGCTCATTGCGAGCAAAAGCAAGGCCATACTCGTATATGAGTGAGGGCTCAAGGCTACTCTTGGATAACCAAGAGAACCAGTCCATGGCTAAATGCTTTGCCATGTGATCCTCAATTCCTCTCATGTGAGGTGGTGATAAAGTAGATAAGGAGTTGAAGAGAGCAACAAGTAAATGTGGTGGTTAAATTTGGACAATTTTTTTTCGTCTCTCTCTTTTATTAAATTTGGACGGTAGTTAGAACAAGAGAGTGACAAGCAAAAATGTGGAAGTAGAGCACGAGAACTTACCGACTTTAAGAGTTTAAGGTCCATAAAATAGGTGCAATGTATTGTTATTACCTAACAATTACTATCACTTATGTCGTTTCTGGAAATGAACAGTAGAGATGCTTCTATAGCAACCCTTTAACAGGGCACATATTAATTAAAAAGCTTAGAACCATGAATTTGGTATGCAGGATTAAATTACAGTTGGCGTAACGTAGAACCGAAAAAGCAACTGAATGCCCGACAGTGATTTAATGTTTTATTAAATAAGATTTTTATACATTTTTAAAATAATAAAGTCAAACTATACACATATATGATATATATAAAAAATAATAATAATAAATAAATAAAAGCAAATACACAATATATTTTTGTGTGTGTAAGTAAATGAATCATTAACATGTGTATTTTATTTTTTTTAAATGTGCATTACAACTCATAATTAAGTTTTTTTTTTTTTTTTGATAAGATAATTAAGTTTTTATTAATCTTTAACTTATGCCCTTTGGGGCACTCGTTATCTTGAAATATGCTAACATGAATGGTTGAAAGAGAAAAATGTAATCCAGTTATAAAATTGTCACATAAAATTCAACAAAAAGTTAATTGAGCTGTGGAGGTGTGCTTAAGGTGGTATTGGTAATATATGAAAGTATGTTCCAAAATTCTTGTAGTTTAGTGATTGTAAAATTTTGGGTTCAAATTTTCTCTTCCTTGGGCCACAATGGGTGGAGTGTGAAGGTAATTACACTAGTAAAAAGACTATTAATCTAGAAATTGAGTGTCTAAAAAAAGTGATACCTAAAAGCCCTATTGGCATCAAATAAAGCTGTTATTACATAGTCCTGACTATGCTCTCTCTCTCTCTCTCTCACTCTCAAAGAAGGGTGAATCTCACTCATCATGGAACCCACCTCTTTACGAGAGAGAAGAAGTATAGTTCGAGACTATACAATAATTTTCCATCAAAGATGGGGGCAAAGATTGCAGCTGGGGCTAGTGCCTAGTGGTGCTACCTCTACGATAATTGTGGTTGGTGTACCTGCTCTGATAGGCACTTTACTTCCTAAAATCGCTGTGGACTATGGTGGCCGTACCCGAATGTTAACCAGGCCCACGCCACTGAAATTTCAAGGCAAAGTCAGGCTGGGCTCAAATTCTATTTAAGGTCGGTTGTGAGAGCCTTATAAATAGTAAATACAGAAACATAAATTAATACTCTCTATCAGTAATAATCAATAAAATGATAAAATTCATTTGTAAAGAAAATATAAATGTTGCCATCAATAAGATATGGTATCAAACCTAACGCCTTTATAAGTGGCATTGTAGCTCCAAATCTGTACTACAAAATAAATCCAAAATCAACTTTACAGTGAGAGAGTGGGCACTGGGCAGGTAATAAATCCTTTAGTCGAAGGCTTATAAGTCAAGGGGGCCAATATAAAGGGAGTGGTTAAGACTTATTGAATTAAATAACCGACAGTAGTGGGCAAACAAATCAACTACCAAATTAGTAGCCCATGCTATTGCCCTTAGCCCCATTGGTTGGTCTTGACTTAATATCTCATAACAGAGAAAAGGAAAATAAATTTAAGAAGGGGAAAAAGGAAGCAGGACAATATGGCATCCTATGCCATATTTATTTGAGTTCGCGCTTAGATTGGATTATATTTTCTTTTTTTTAAAAAAAGATTAGTTTATATTTGTTGATAGTGATCTAAAAATAGGGTTTTGTTAATAGATATTCTTACGAAATTTTTTTACATTATTTTAGTGAGAGAAAAAAAAACTATCAAAAAACTTTTTTTTTCTTTTCTCATAAAATAATATAGGGTAAACTACATATTTGGTCCCTAAATTTTACACTAAATGTCAATTTGGTCCTTAACCTTTTAAATGTCTCAATTTGGTCCCTAACCTTTTGGTATTGTGTCAAAATGGTTCCTGCTGTTAAGTGCTGGATGGAAAATGTTAACGTGGCTAACGGTAAAATTAAAATATTGATTTTATGCCGCATAGATTTCCACATAAGCTGCCACGTGGAATTAATTTAAAAAATCAAAATTTTTCTATCTCACTCTAACTCTCTCTTTATCTCTGATATATCCCTCTCTCTATGCTTACTACTCTGCCTCCATGACTGAAGCTTACTCAAGGCTAAGCAAATACAAAAATACCCATTCCAAGTCCAAATCTATTTTGATGGAGCTCCTTTTGTCTCATACCATGTAACTTCTTGGCTCCTTCAAAGCTCCAATGATCGAACTCCATGAAAGAAGTCGATAAAATACAATCTATTCACACTGTAGATGTGTAATTTGTATCCTTCATTCTCTTTAAATAATTTTTATAAAAAAATAAATAAATTTTTTTTTAAAAAAACCCCTCCATTTCAATTCCATCAAATGGAAAAAATGAAAGAAGGGATAGTTTTGGGAAACTTAATTTTAGAAGATAGAAATAGAATAGAAGTTAAAATACCCAGCCCTTTGCAAAAATAATTTGTTTTTGATTTTGCAAAGCTAGGCTGAAAATACCTAGACCTTTATACCAAAACAAAAAATTTTAGTCAAATTACATGGAGCACTTAGTCATACCCATACCCATTTACAAATCAACTTAGAATCATAAACATCCAAACCCATGAATCCATTTTGAAAAACAGACCAAAATCCAAATCAAATCATACCATCTATATGGCTTGCAAAAATGAACAATACCCACAAATGCAAAGGGATTCATCCACTCGAAACATGCCCATCTAAAATCACCAAACCCATCTCCTTTAGATTCCACTTATGCACAGTTCAAAGACAAATAAAGGCTTAGAGCTTCGATCTTGGTGGATTGATGAGAGAGAGCGAGAGGTTACAAAAGCGGGTTTGGATTTGGCAACCATTGGTATGATGGCAGTAGCAAGCAGCGGAGAATAGCAATGGCATTGAAGGAACTCAGAGAGTGAGTTCGGTCATGCCATCATGGAACCTAAGTATAAAAGAGAGAGAGTGAGTTTGAGTTGGATCAAATAGACGGATGCAATTAGAGGGAGTGAATTAGAAAATTGTTGATTTTTTTTTTTTTATTAATGCCACGTGAAAGCTTATGGGGAAATTGCCACGGCATAAAATATAATATTAATTTTACTGTTAGTCACGTTAGTATTTTCCATTTAACACTTAATAACAGGTGCTCTTTTGACACAATTTCAAAAAATTAAAGACCAAATTGATATATTTGAAATGTCAATTATCAAATTGACATTTAGTATAAATACTAAGAACCAAATATGTAATTTAATTTACTAATAAATGTACTTTTTTTTTTTTTTTGAAACTACTAATAAATGTACTTAGAACCTCTGTTAATATTTTTCATAAAAAATGGGACGTTAGGTACGGTATGAAAAAATAAAAGCTTATTTTTTATTGGGGAAAAAACAAACTGACTTGTTTGCTTGCTGTTGGGTGGCTTTATTTTAAGTTGGCACAAAAATAAAGGATATCTGACAAAAAGCAGAGGAAAAGAAAGCAGCCTCTCAATAGGCATGCACATGAAAAAGGAGCTGCAAAAAAGTTCAAACCGTTGAAAAAGCTTACGAAAGAAATAGCATTTCGAGAAGCATGATATGATTGATTGATTTTGATTTTTTTTTTTTTTTTTGAGAAGCAAGATATGATTGATTTTAGAAGATAACATTTAAAAACAATTGCCAATATGGCCTGTAGGCCATCGGATACATCCATGATCCATCTAGTCTTGGCCGAATTACATCAAAACCTTTTACCTAGCAAACAAAAATTATGGAAGGTCCACTAATTAATCCCTTACCAATTAGTTAGCTTAATTAATTGGTAGAATATTTTGACCTTCACTTCAGAGAGAATAAAATGAATAGTGGAGGCCTAGTAATCCATTATCTCCATTGGCCACAAATCAGTGAAAGCAAGTTTATGAATTACAACTCCACTTTGGAAGAAATTAAAACAATCAAATTTTTGCCGATTAAAAAATAGGTCTTGTTGTACCACTGAATTTAGCTATCATGACAGAGAGCCTGTTAAACCTATTTCAAGAAAAGTGGCATCCGATTTGGTCATGTAAATAGATGGCCAAATAATATGTCCATCTACGATAAAATGTTCAACCTATTTTGCAAGAATTGTGACCTCCAACTTAAGCATAGTCGGACTACCACCATGGCTTTCAAATTTTGTTGCAAATCATGTTAGTTGAACTTGGATTTGGACAAGGTACCAGCGTCAAGTTAAGGTCAAATTGAATTTCTTCAAGGTATATAGGTGATACAAATCAATCATCTACCTTACATCCATGTTAATTTTCTCTATAATGAATTTTATAACTTCTTAGAATATTGCGTTTATGAAAAATGAGTAACACATGTTTCTATCTCACATAATAAAATAAAAAATAAAAGACTTCATCTTCTTTTATAGGGTTTAAGAGATAATTGGCAAGTTTGAAATATTATTGGTAAGTGGCATTATTTGCAATTATTTTTTAAGAGGCTGATTCCTCACTTAAATCCACAACATGAGCTTTGGATATAAGATACTTGTCATCACGCTAAGATTTGATCTCTCTTTTAAAATATAAAATAAAAAAATTTTGGATGTAGAACTACCCAAAAAGAGTGAAACACCCAAAAAAAAAAAAAAATAGAAACAAACTTGCAAATAGAATTAGTGTGCGAAGTCTTTTGTCCAATACTTCTATGTACAGAACGGGATCAAACCAATGTCTAATCATTTTAGAACACACGTCATGCCCATGTTATAGTGTATTGAGAACTATGCACAAACTAGGATTCGTATTAGGTGCAATAGGTAGGGCTATTACACCATGCAATTATGAAAGAAAAGTGTTGAGAAGGTAAGTTGGAAAAAATGTTAAAACTTTTCATCCAAAGATTGATATTAAAAGTAAGTTTTTGAACCTTTAATCTTAGCTATCAAAAGTGGTGTTGCATGGGCACCAAATGTTAATCCGGCAAACCAAACCCCTTTCAAAGACTCACGTGACATAAGTGTTTGGCTAAAGGGTGAGCTTGTATCCAGCGGCCAATTCAACTGAACACGTTGAGATGCAAACATGTGTCTAGTTTCTAGCATGTCAAGTGAAATTGATCACTATACAAGCCTCTCCCTTTGGCTAATTGGCCATAACAATTAACTAACTTTTGAAAAAAAAAAAAACCCCGTTAACAAGCTAATCTCAGTCATTAACAACCTCTCCAATTTTCCCGCTCGAAACCTTAGGCACATAATCTCCGTCAAATCCGTACCAATACTAGAATGTTTCTCTCTCTATTATATCCTATTTTGTCTCTCTCTTCTCAGCCTTACTCGCAACACAAACACTCTCAACGATACTATGTTGTCTTGTGCATCTCTAAGAAAATCCTCGCCGTCCATCCACCAAGTTGTTGCTCTTCACCGCTTCAATACTCGACATTTATTCAACCAATCACAAGCCTCCACCTCATCATCATCCTCTCCGTCTTCGTTTTCATCGTCACCGAGCTCGTTTCGTGGGTCGGACTACGATGACAGCAAGAGTAGAGGGTCGGGTTTTAGTTTGCTTGTGAGATCAGTCTCTGCAGGGCTCGTGATTGTTGGTTCCAGCTTAGGATTTTGCCAATGGTTTTCTTCTCCTTCTTCTTTGAATACGAATTCCTTTCTATCTTTTTCCGATTGGCCTAAAGATACGACATGGGCACCAAATCATGATGACCCATTTCGACATTCAAAGGCTGAAAAGAAATCCAAGTATCTCTTTGGAGGTACCTCTTAATTGATATTCATTTGCTTAAAGAAAAAGTTTTTATTTTTTAGATCACAATTTTATTTATATTGGATTTGTGCATTTTAATCACTGGGTAGTCTTATGGGCATGTCAATTCGCAATGCATGCAGCACTGTGATTTGTTCATGAATCATGATTCCCTTACACCCACAATGTGAATGACAAAAGGCCAATGTGATACATGATGATGCTCACAGTTAATATCATTAAAGTTTTCGGTTTGTAATACCAGTTTGGATTGTTTTATAAAAAGTAAAAAAAAAAAAAAAAAATTCTTTTCTTTCATACTAATCTTACACAATTTTCATTTAATGGTGTTGGAGTTTTTATATTCACGAGTAAGGCGTGTTATCATATGAAGCTATTTTTTACATGTACTCTTTAGGCCATACCTCACATACTCTAATTTCACATGTAAATAGATATACTATACGTTAATAATGTACTCTTTTTGATAAATCTATTTACAATAGGAAAGCTATCCATACTTATTGGATTTGTCTGTTATTTCAGATGCGTATAGGAGAAGAGTTTTCTTTAAGTATGAAAAACGAATAAGGTTGCGAAGTCCTCCTGAAAAGGTATGGCATCTTTAGGAAAGTTTTTACAATTGTTGGCCTGGTGCTTATGTGCACTGAATTCATGTTTCCATCCTGCAAGCCCACAGAGAAAGTTATGGTGACTAGCTATCTAACCGGAAACAACACTTAATTACAACTGACTTCTTTTGTTTATTTAACTGAAGTAGCTTGTCACAATCAATCATTTTTAGTTATAAGCAAGATTTCTATACTAGATTGCAATAACATATAGGTTATTGTTGCATGACAAATGCTATTCTTTTAGTTGTAATGTATATATCAATTATTTATAGTATAAATGTATGATAGAAGAGAATCTGTGGTATAGGATATCAGGAGGTGCTCTCCAAATATTGAGTACATCTGACTGTAACAGGGTTGCCATTGAGGTAGTTCCTGTCACACTTTTTGATATAGGAAATGAATAGAAACCAAGTTTTGTACTTTTACACTGATGAAGTTGCCTGGTTGAACCAGGATGTAAATCTTAGAAAGGGAGAACCACATCTGAGGAGAATCAGTGGCTCTTTCACAGGCCTTATGGAAAGATTTAAAGGTTCTAATGTCTTCCATCTGGTTACATTAAAATTGTTGAAGCAACAAAACATAAACTTCTTCAAAATTGTGAGGTCATTGAAGTTACCACACCTTTAAGTATAATTTCTGAGGAGATGCATGCCAAGTATTCAATGAGTATCCAATTCATGGCAATCCACACATTACCAATGAAAGAACAACAACCAAAAAGTTGGAAGTGCCACGTGTGAATAAGATAAAACTTGAGTACAATACCTTAGGTATAATACGTTAAGTTCCCCAATTATATTAAAAAATCTGGTTGCATTGACCAATAAAACGCAAAAAAAAAAAAAAAAAAAAAAAAAAAAAAAAAAAAAAAAAGGAAGAAGAAGAAGAAGAAGAAGAAATTATTTCCAAGGACAGTAAAATTCAATGCAACTGTGTTTGAATTTAATTGGGAAACCTAAAGTATTGTACCTATGTTTTACCCCTATGAATATCAGTTAAGATTAACTCACTGTACAAATGTGTTTATCTTCTGTCCTCTTTGCTAGGCAATATCGTAGCTTCTACTTGATTTGGATGGTAGATGTGAATCATATTATGTTTTTGTTTACACAAAATGTTCACTTATGGCCTCATGCACCATGTTTGCCTTCCAGGTCTTTGAGTACTTTGCTTCTGTTAGAACACCTTCAGGAGAGACTTTTATGACACCAGCCGACTTGATGCGAGCCATTGTTCCAGTTTTTCCTCCATCTGAATCAAATCGTGTTAGGGAGGGATATTTGAGAGGGGAGCGGGTTCCTGGAGAGTTACATTGTGCACCTTCAAAATTTTTTATGCTTTTTGACACAAACAATGATGGACTCATTTCTTTTGCAGAGTGAGTCAATACTCTTTAATAGTTAGTTTGCATTGAAGTTGTGTGTGATTAATGTTTTTTTCCCCCATTAATGGAGCCGTGTGAACCAAAATAGCTTAAACAAAATATGTATCAACAAACATTGTTTATTTGAATCGAAATGCAGCATACTGAGCTTTAAAATTGATGAGAGATCTAAAGCACTCTGTTCATTCCTAATGCCAGGTACATTTTTTTTGTTACACTACTCAGCATCCCTGAGTCTAGCTTTACAGTGGCATTTAAAATGTTCGATCTTGATAATAACGGGTAGGTATCTTGTGTTTCCATCAAACACCATGTCAAGAGGCTAATTTTTTATTAGTGCCTACAATGTGTTTTCTCTATTTATTATTTTTTTCATCACTGAAATTATGAGTGCATGCAGCATGTTAGTCGAGCTGCTTAGATGTTAATCTCATTTCTCATTTCCATGTGATCTTTATTGTTCTTTAATTATGAGCACTCTATCATAATCCAAAAAACGTACTAGAAGATGGAGCTTCTCCATTTTTGTGGCATAATAGAGACTTAGGAGTAATGAAGGCTGTCTTTATTTGTTATACTGTTTTTAGTTTCTCTTGAACATTAATATTCACAGATTGGTCAAAGACAGGTCAGGTGACCTCCATTGTGCTGTCCTTCCTTGAGACTTTGACACCATTTATCGCAAACTAGAAGTGGTCTTACAAAATTTGCATGATATCCCAAAAGAATTAGTCACAATTAAAGCTCCCTGGAATCGCTTATATAACTCAGATCAACCTATAATATGCCTAATGGGGAGCTAAGAACCTGTACATGCCTTTACATTTTCAAATCATTAGTGAATCATATTCTAAATCTTTGGTGTGGGATACCACATATCACGCTCTAGATATAATTAAAACCATGATATGCCAAAGGAAAGAAATAAATTGAACTCTTCAAACTCTTGAATCTTGAACTTGAGCAGTCGCCAGCTAGAAAGATCTACTTTGCCTTTTAGTTCTATGAAGAGCCATCTCCTCTACTGGTTTATAGAGCAATGTGGCTAGTCTCACTGTTTCAATCATTTCTTTTGGTCTCTTCCTTGTTCTTGCACATGATTTGACCTAGCTATGATGAAATTCCATATTTCTTTTTCAGTTGGTGTATTGGTTCTACCTATAACTTTTTCACGAATGCATCCATTCTTATCCTATCTTTTCTTTCGCAGGGGTCTTTTGATCTCAAAATAAATAATTTTGCTGCAATCAGATAGGGATGTGCTTGAGTCCTTGGTATTTTGTAACACACTGAATTATTGGCCTTATAATGTTCATAAATTTTCTAAAACTTGAATGGTGGTATTCTACACGGTCAAATAGCACATGACAGTTAATGCACCGATAATTATTCCCAACTAATTTTACGGGTGAATTTGACAAAAAGAGAAGGGAATGAAGTCTGAATTTTACATTCAAGATAACAAATTACCAAAACTGCAAGAAATATACCTTGTTCCATTCTTGAGTGACTTCGATAGCCATATTGGATTTGTTTAAAATCAACATAATAAAAAGAATCACCTCCTTTGTGATGAAAAAGCCTGTGTTGCTGATGATTGTGCCAGAAAAGAGGGTATAATAAATAGTGTCTCCAGATATTTAGTCTAACAACATACTTCAAAGGAAGATGGTTGTAAAGTTGCTCTACACATTATGAAGCGACTGGGAAGATAGTTTTTTATATTGTCTAACGACCATTACTTCTGCTATTTAACTTATAGATTGTTATGACCTTCTTAATTCTGTTATAGAACTTTGCACCATTCTTGAGTACAGTAAACAAGAAATATTCAGGTATCATGCATAATTTATAGTTAGCATCTATATGTGTTGGCATTGTTTATATTTGACCTAAATTTGGTGTCAACAGAGGCAAGTCTTTTAGGTATGCTAAGTGGCATTGAATTATTGCAAGATAGTTTTCCCCTCCATTGGCATTTATATGAATAGGTGCTGCAAACATTTTTCTATTTACTGAATTTTGAATACTAACTTACAAAAGCCCATCAACAGAGAAATTGACAGGGAGGAATTCAAGAAAGTGATGGCCTTGTTGCGATCTCAAAATAGACAAGGAGCTCAGTCCAGGAACAGTTGGCGACTTGGTCTCAAAGTTTCTGTAGAAAATGGGGGGCTGTTGGAGTACTTTTTTGGCACAGATGGCAAAGCATGCTTACAACATGGAAGATTTGTTCAATTCTTAAGGGACTTACATGATGAAGTAAGAGCTTCTTCCCCTCTCTCTTACATGGTTCTGGCCTTTCCATACTGTGGTTTCTTTTTTGCCAAAGATAGTGTCGCAGTGAATTGCAAATAATTAAGCTTTTTTCATATTCTGATTGTTTTATACTATTTAGAGATTTGGCATATTCTGCTGCATCTGTCTGTGTTTTGATATCTGATTGGACATGATCTTGGAATGTTAGTCATTGTATTTTGTTTAATACCAAATATGAGATTAAAAAAATGGCTTACAAAACCACACCAAGGATTCAGCAATAGCTAGCTTATCTTGAATCTATTGTCACGTTTCTGTGCAATGTGAAATTCTCTTGGACAATGATCTTGAACTGAAATCATATGTTTATCAAGCAAACACTTGCATATTTATCAAAAGTTATCCATTTCTTTTTGGTTGACATTACCTATGTAATGTAGCACTTTATTTGTATATAGTTGCAAGAATTCTCTGAAGATGATACTTTGAAGCATATGATCTCCTGATAGGTTAGACACAATTCTTGTGGCCATTCAGAGGCCTTTTTCCTAGAAAAAATATTGCCTACCATATTGATGGTATCTTTTTTTTAATGCTCAAAACTTAAATTAAAGTGACCAAGGATATATAGTCCAAGGCACAAACTCTCCAACTTATACTTTATTACCATATCATATTCCTGCTAATTCATTCAGTCATTTCCTCGCTTCATGTTGATTTGTCCTTTGGGATTTGTGGATATTGAAAAAACGTATATTTATAATTTTACAGATCTTGCAGTTGGAGTTCTGCCACTATGACTATAGTTCACAAGGAACAATATCAGCCAAAGATTTTGCCTTGTCCTTAGTTGCATCAGCTGACATCAACCACATAAACAAGATGCTTGATCGGGTTGATGAATTGGACAATGAGCTGCATCTTAGAGACATTAGAATTACATTTGAAGAATTTAAAGCTTTCGCAGAACTGCGTAAAGAGTTGCAGCCCCTCTCTCTGGCCATTTTCAGTTATGGAAAAGTAAATGGCTCATTGACGAAAAAAGATTTCCAGAGAGCTGCATCCCAAGTACATTTACCTAAAACTAACCTTACCTTTTCACATGTAGCTTCCCAAGTATAGTCTCTTATTCTAATGATGTTATTCAATTCATGATAGGTATGCGGCATCTCTATTACAGATAATGTGGTTGACGTAATATTCCATGTGTTTGACTCAAATCGTGATGGGAATTTAAGCTCAAATGAGTTTTTAAGAGTTTTACAAAGAAGGGAAACTGACAATCCGTGCTCTGGCTCTGAGGGATTGTTACCTTGCTGGATGAACTGTACAACCAATTGTTCTTCTACAAAGATGCTCCGTTAATTTGTTGAATGCAAGAAGAATCCTTTGTAAGTGTTAATATGTAGGGCACTGATAACGTTGAAGACCAAGAAACTATTGTACAGCTGGGGATCTTGTATATCCTCTCCTTCGTTTCTTTCTCAGCCAAAAAATAGGCTGGGGATCATGTGCATTTTTTTTTTTTTTTTTTTGAGTTTCAATAGTATCCATTTATGATTATAGCTCTTTATTATTAAACCAAGATACCAATCGATTTTTAGTGTAAGCGAGAATCATGTACAGTTCGAGTTGAAGCAATTTGGGGTATTAAAATCTCAAGCAGGCTAGTCATACTGATTTTAGCAGTGCTGGTGCACAGCAGATTGTTCCTATTACTTTAAAAAAAAAAAATAGAACTTAATTGGTGAATTTTGATATGGGGTAAGATGGTTCATGATTGTGCATGCACAGCCTTAATATGCAATGGCAAAATCCCGTGTTTATTATTGAGCCATTTTGCCAATGACATACCATTTCTAATTCATGAACGATAGCCAGCAAGCATATGACAATCTTTACCCAGACCACGTGACGTTTGTCGCACTTCAATGAAAATCTGCCACCAAGCAAAAAAAAAAAAAAAAAAAGCCCTTTCAAATAATTTCTTTTATTAAGAGAAGCAACTTGTTTATGTGGTTGATGCAGCTCATTGTCCAATTCAAATGCAGTTTTTTATTAAAAAAAAATGAAATTGATGAAATTCTTTTATTATAGAATGAGGGCTAATAATTTTTTTTTTTTTTTTTGATGAGACAGAATGAGGGCCTCTATAAATGTTATATGTCTTATTTTTATTCCTATTGGACGAGTAATATTTCTAATTTGTTAGGGTTTATTCAAATAAGCTAGATTAAATTAGGAATTCGTTCTGATATATTCAAATAAGTTAATGTATGATGATGAATGAGTTATAATTATTTTATTTTTAGATTGTAGAAAATTAGAATTTATGCTTTTATATATAGTTATAAATTTAGATATGGATAATGAATAAATTGTTAACTAATCTAACTTGGGGGTTGAGGTTTCCCTCAAAGAAAATATTACTTTTTTTTTCCTAATCAAAAAGAGAATTATCCCAAAAAAATTAATCATCATTCGCAAAACAATTTACTACTCAATTAGGTAATATATAGGAGTGTATTTGGCAGGATTGATCTACGGTATTTGCTTCTTACTAGTAGGTTTTTTTTTTTTTTTTTTTTTTTTTTAATATTTAAAATGCTACTTCCAAGTTCTTACTAAGAGCTAAAGATATTGCTGAATTATTAAAGCGAATATTCCTCCACTTCTTTTGTTCCCTCTATTTAAGCAAACATATGACCCTCATAGTGGTAGGTAGAAACACGCACCATTAACATAAAATAAAATTAAAAAAAAAAAAGGAAATTCCACAGTCACATTTGGTTAAACACCAATTCTTTAGCCTGTGGCTGATCCTGCGGTTCTTCTCAAGTAATAATGCATGTTCCATGACACCAATCCCTATCATTTGTAGAAATGTGTACTAAATAAAGATTAAAAATATCAGAAAAGTTGATATTCAAGATGAAACAGGCCAGCGTAAAGAAATAGAATCCATTAGTCCTTTGCAGAAATATAATATTAATGATGGTTAATTGAATTTTTTTTTTTCGTCGTATTAACTTTATCAATGGGTCAGTTTTTCATGATGATTGATTATTCTTAATCAATCATTTTCTCACTTATACAAACTCGAATATTCCATAGAGTTAGGGATATAGTAGTTGTGGTGGATAATTTCCAACTTTTAAATTCGAGTTAATAATTAGTTCCATAAAGTTGGGGATATAGTAGTTGTGGTGGATAATTTCCAACTTTTAAATTCGAGTTAATAAATAGTTAATACGTGTTGTGGACCTTGTGGTTGCTTGAAGCAATAATCCGGCCAAGAACCTAGGAACTTTTTTTTTTTTTTTTTTTTTTTTTTGAGAAACCAAGAACCTAGGAACTAAATATATTGATTTATTTGCAAAAATATAAATCAAGCTTGTCTGAGTTGACAGTGTTGGCTAAATATGTAACAATTGAAAAAATATATATATAAATATATATATATATATATATACACAATTTAATAGTTACAGCTTATAAAAATAAAATAAAAGTGATTTAAAAACCTTGGATCTTCTCATAAAGAAGAATAGGTAATATCACTAAATCATAAAGGCTCTTGACCGCCATTTTTATAGTTGCCACTTGCCTAAAAAGTTTTTTGGTAAAGACAAAAAATAAGAAGAGAGAATTAAAGAAAGGAATGTTGAAATTTTTATTGTTTGGTAGAGTCGAAATAAGAAGGTTCGAAGGAAAGTAAAATGATGCAAATTTACGTTCAAGCCCACTAATGGCCATTTACCAAATTTATTATTTTGTATAATTATTAAATGTAATAGTCATCTCATATGGAGTTATACTTATATTCCACAAAGTGTGGATCCAACCCCATGTGATGGAGGTATAAAAGTTACACATAATTATAGCACCTCCACCAAAGATAGGGAGAAATTTAGAGGCAACGAAGGACAAGTTATAAGGAATGTTTGAATTTACCGTTTTAATCCCCATTTAATATTTTTTGGGTAAAAAAACTGTTTGGCATTTTTTTTTTAGTTTCTTTTGGCAGTTAACAATATAAATATTATAGAAAAAAAAAAAAGTTTATTAAGAGCATGACTGGAGCATCTCAAAATTAGTAATGTGCAAATAAATAGAGTTGTTTTAACATTTTTTTTTTTGAAAAAAATTAATTAAGTTTTTAAAAACGAAATAACAATATAAATTAAGTCAAAATATAATTGTGAGAATAAAAGCTCAAATTCATATATTGGGTCTTAAATTCATATATTGGGTCTTGGGCCCTATTTGAAGATATGGGTATGTCCGAGAAGAAATAAATAATTGAGAAAGTCCTCGGAGTGGAGAATCACGTAAGGAAAAGATAGAGGAATATAGTCCGAGGAGTGTATTCTTCTCGAATATGAGAAATATTGGTCAAGCAAACACCTAGGCGGTTTTGGTGACCTTCCAAGAAGTTCCAACAATAAGTATGAACTTCAGGCACATATAAAGATGATAAAAATAGAGAAATATCTAAAGGAAAAGCTGCTACCACCGCATTAAATATATTGCAGCAACTTTTTTTGCAGCATTTATGTGGAGAAGACCCCTGAACAATACAGTCTCAGCTGCCACCACTCATGGAGAACCAAAGAAGATACCTGATAGGACATATACCCAAGTGAATGCTTAGATGAAGAACAAGTATATGATCAAAATGGTCTAAAAGAAAACTATATAAATGTAAAAGACCTCTTATGAAAGGAGAGGAAAAAAGGGAAGAAGAGTAGAAGAATGAAGATTTACTGTAACTCTAAGAATTGTATTAACCTTTAAAACAATAGTTTATCTCCTTGAACATCAATTTATTCAAGTTTCAAGTGTGTTTTTATACTTTTTCATCTTTTAAATCTTTATTAACCATTGTTTAACTCACAAACGGCCCAACTCTTTCACCAACTCTCAACAAATTCATTGTATTGGGCTCACATCCCACATCTTTTGGGCTTGGGCTACAAATCTTGACTCTACAATAATATTTAAATTCTATGTTTTAAAGCATAAAATAAAAAATTAATGAATATCTAGAATATAATAGTTATACATATCATTTTTTTTTATAGATACAATAGTATTTTAAATGTTTCTTAAAAAAAAATATATTTCAAACTTTTTACGTCCGCTCCATGATGATTACTTTCTAACATCAAGCCAAAATACTAATTGATTTTTAGTGCAAACAAAAATTAAATCTCAAATATCTTTTTCAACCACAAAAATTTTACTAATTGAATTAATTAGAACTCACTGTATATCATTTCTATACAAGGATAAAATAATAATTATAATCTAAAATTCTTCCTTCTATGTTTCTTTTCAGCCAAATATTTGTCATTGAAGATATCAATCACTTCTTTTTTTTATCCTTCTGTTCTAATTTCTTTTCTTTTTTCATCTTCCCATTTTCCTATAATCCTTATTAAATGGATGATACTTAGGAAACAAAAGATCGTTAATGAAAGGAAATGAAATTTTTTTATTATAGATAAAAAGAGGAGGAAACACTTTGGGGAGGATATATTTTTTTTTTTTTTTCCCTTCTTTCTTTCTTGAATTGTATGATTTTCTAATTAGAAACAATAAAGGATGGTGACTAAACTATTGGTACGAGGAGAAATTAAGGTGGCTAAGAAAGTTTAGCCTTCCAAGTAAGAACTTGAGCATGCGTCTATAAGTGGCAGCCTTTCAAACATTTATTTATTAAATTTTACTGCATATTTTTTACAACTAACATAACAATGAATGTAATTGGTTAATTAAAAAATATAATAAATAAATATTTAAATCATTTTTTTTTTTTGTCATTTGTGAGTTCATAGGATCTGATAGCCTATTTAAACTTAAAACGACCTACATTCAAAATCTCAAAGATGGTTGGAAAAAACCCTTAAAATCTTGTTGTCAAGAAAATTAGGAAACAAAAATTCAATGAAGTTGGGGTGTTTTTGGTGGTGGGTGGTTTTAGTTTTGGTTCAATCATGCAGTAATGGGTGCTTTGGTTGTTTGGAGCAAGAGAGATTAGCTCTCTTGCAACTAAAAGCTTCAATCAATGATCCAAATGGTAATTTTTTGCCAACATGGAACTCAGTCAACAAAGATAGTGAGTGTTGTAATTGGGAGAGAGTGAACTGCAGTAACATTACAGGTCGTGTAGTTCAAATTCGTCTTGATACAATGTGGACTAAGGCAGATGGGTACCTTAATGCTTCTTTGTTTCTTCCCTTTGAAGAGATGAAGCACCTAGATTTGAGTTTTAATTTTTTTCGTGGAATGGTCCCAAATGAAGGTTTGATAATGTTTTAATAACTCTATATATAGTTGGTAGAATTTGTGGAATTTTCTTTATTTATTTTTCATAGTAGAAAATTAATTAAAAGTTCTAACTTGTAGGATTTGAAAGATTCTCTATGTTAAGCAAGCTGGAGGTGCTTGACTTGCACTATAATCACTTCCATGACAACATCCTGTCATACTCCACTGAAATTGCTTCACTCAAGAAACTAGATTTGAGTTACAACAATTTTAGTGGATCAATCCATATTCAAGGTAAGCTTCATGCTTCAATGTTTTTTTTTTTTTTTTTAAATATATATATATATATATATATAAAACGGTAAGCTTCAATGGTAAAATTCTTAAAAGTTTACAACGGAAATCAAGGTGGTGTTTTGGAAAATTATAGAATTGGTTCGAATTTGAACTAATATGATTTATATTCAGATTATTGAGACCTAGATTGAAAGCACTTTGATGGGAACATGTTAGTAAAAATGTCAAATTTAGAACCATATTTTTTATGGGAATATATTGTTTGATTCAAAACTAGTATTTTTCAACCAATAACTTTACTAAATTGATAAGTGATATCAATTAAAATTGGTTATGTTCTTCCTACCTAACTATATAGGTTGTATGGCATATCAAACACCCCCTAATGCTTAGGCCTTTCGGTTTGAGTGAGTCTCTTTCTTACAGATGAAGTAATGAAAATCGACAAGATTTATGCAACTGAAATCTCACTTTTTGCTCCCTTTGAAATATTATTTAGTGTTTTTCTTTTCCTTTGCATTGGTTCTTTCTTTTTCTACTTCTTTTCCCTTTTTCTTTTGATGCAGACTTCAAAATATTTAGCAATCTGGAGGCGCTCTACTTGGAGGGAAATAAGTTCGTTGACTTCGTGACAATGGAAGGTATGAGAGGTTGTAAACATGCATGTTCATAAATTCAAGTTCTTTTAATATATGGTATGTTAAAAGAATACAAGTGAGGTTATGAGATATGTCATTTTGGTTTATAGGATCAAAGAGCTTAAGCAAGCTAAAAATTCTAGACTTGAGTTCAAACAACTTCAGTGCACGAATTCTTGAGTCAATGGCTGTGCTCCCATCATTGAAGATTTTAAAAATCGGACATAACAAATTGGAAGGATCGTTTACTACTGAAGGTGAGTTATACCATTGATAGATGATCTTCTTTTTATTTTTCTTTTTTAATTAGTTATAAACAATGGGGGAGAGAATTTAGACCCTAATTAAAAATATCAGCAATTTAACTACAACGCTTTTGGCATGGATTGTCAAATAATCCTTTTAGGAACGGTTGGTTTATATCATACTTTTCTGCAAGTTTTGGTTAGAAATAAAAATGATGATACTCTGTCCCAAGTTAGTCCAACAAAACTATGTAATAATAATGAAAATGAAAATAAAAGATCTGACAAACTAGTTTGACTAAATACTTTTAGTTTTGTTAAATTTCATACCTCTAAAACAGATTATTGTAAAATATATATTCCCTAATCTATTTTGAAGTTCTAAACTTCTTTTTCAAACATTCTAAAGAGCTTCACAATTTAATAAATTACAATAGTTTTCAGGGGTTGTGAAATCTTATGAGCAAACCAGTTCCTAGCTTTTTAATCCATGAAAACTCCTCCATGAATCTTTCTTATAAACAACTTATATGATATGCACAGCCACAGACAACCCACCTACCTATATGTTGTAAAATTGCATGACCCTTACAGATAAATTTTTCATTTTCAGGAGAAGGTGAAAGAATTTATTTGATAACACCTTATTCTTGTACATGCAGTTAAATTTCATACCTCTAAAACTTTCATTATTGTTCTTAGAGTTGCGCAGATTAAACAACCTAGAGCAATTATTTTTGCACGGTTCATCCATCGACAAAAGCTTCCTTCGTAAAGTCGAAGTTATGACTTCTCTTAATGTACTGACAATGCATAACTGTGGACTTAATGGCAACTTACCAACCCAAGGTAGCCTTTCTTTCACATCCAGGTTGCTTAGGATGAATATCTAAGGTATTAGAACCTAATGATCACTGCTTATTTCATTTTACAGGATGGTGTGAACTTCAAAATCTCCAAGAACTAGACCTCAGTGACAATAACTTTGAAGGGACACTACCTTCATGTTTGGCAAACTTGAAATCACTGAGAGTATTGGATATCTCCTACAATCACTTCAATGGGAACATTGCCCAATCCCAACTATCTAGCTTGACATCACTTGAGTACCTTTCTTTATCAAATAACCAATTGTTGAACCCAATCACATTGTCCTCATTTTCTAACCTCTCAAATCTTAAGGCCATACTAAGTGATAACAACAAAATAGTTTTTGAAACTTGGACTCCAGCCTCCCAATTAAAGGTTTTCAGCATGTCAAAGTGTTCATTTAATGGACTCAATAAAATTCCTCCCAAATTCCTTCAGTTCCAATATCATTTGCTAGAAATTGATCTCTCCCATAATAATTTGACCGGGATGTTTCCCACTTGGTTGTTAAAGAACAATCCAAAATTAGAGGTTCTTAGTTTAAGAAATAACTCTTTCGTTGGGCCTTTCCAGATGCCATATCATTTTCATCCTAGCATTACAAGTATAGATATTTCGGATAATGATTTAACAGGTCCAATTCCCACAAACTTTGGTTTAATTTTTCCCAATTTGGAGAATTTGAACTTGTCTAGAAATGAATTTCAAGGTAGTATTCCTACTTCCTTTGAGAATTTAGTCTCCCTAAAGGCTTTAGACTTGTCTAACAATTGTTTGTCAGGAACAATACTAGAGCATTTCTCGATGAGCTGGACCTCCTTGACGTACCTAAAATTGTCATATAATAATTTTAGCGGCCAAATATTTCCTTCCAATTTCAATCTGACTAAGCTGCAATTTTTACTTTTGGACAACAACAACTTCTCTGGAAAAATCCCAAGTAGCTTCTCTAGCAATGATTTCTTATCTATTGATTTTAGTAATAACGCTTTGTTTGGCATGCTTCCAAGATGGATGGGGAATATGTCAAATCTGGGTGAAATTTTGCTGGCAAAAAATCAACTTGAAGGTCCTATTCCAATGGAGTTATGCAAACTCGTTGGGATTACCTTTCTTGACCTTTCTGAGAACAATCTGTCTGGGTCTATTCCATCTTGCTTCAATTCTTCAAGCATCAAACATGTTCATTTGAATAAAAATAGACTAAGTGGTCCCATTACAAGTGCTTTCAGAAATAGCTCTTCTCTAGTTACACTAAATCTCCGAGATAACTACCTTACCGGCAACATTCCAGATTGGATCGGTAGCCTCTCGTCATTGAGCATTCTTCTCTTAAAAGCAAATCATTTAGAGGGTAGAATTCCAGTTCAGTTATGCCTTTTACACAACTTAAGCATGTTGGATCTTTCATACAATGAGTTTTCTGGTCCAATTCCTCATTGCTTGAGTAACATTTCTTTTATGGCAACCAACCACATAACTGATTTTGGTGGTATCTCCATTTTCAAAAATAATTTCAAGAAGAAGTCACCATTTGCATATTTGGAGACAAAGTTAGCAAATATACGAGATGAGGAACTGGGTATCTTTTATTCCTTCCAACTTGTCGATGCTAAACAAGAAGTGGAGTTCACTACAAAGGGTAGAACTTACTCTTATCAGGGTGACATCCTCAATTATATGTCTGGAATTGACCTCTCATGCAACAGACTAGCTGGTGAAATCCCGTCTGAGCTCGGAAGCATAAGCAATATCCATGCACTTAACCTATCACACAACAATCTGATAGGATCAATCCCTACAACATTTTCAAACTTGAAGAAGATAGAGAGTCTTGATCTTTCCTACAACAACTTGGGGGGAAGAATCCCTCCTCAACTAATTGAATTGACCACTTTGGAAGTCTTCAAGGTGGCACATAATAATTTATCAGGTCCAACTCCAGAAAGAAAGGCTCAATTTGGAACATTTGATGAGAATAGTTATGAAGGGAATCCTCTTTTGTGTGGAGCTCCATTACATAAAGAATGCACCGAACCTACAATGCTAGCAGCAGATTATGGGGGAGAAGAAGGTGACAGTTTCATTGACATGGATGTCTTCTACATAACTTTTGCGGCGGCTTACATAACAGTGTTGGGAATTATTTCACTTCTTTGCATAAATCCATATTGGCGTCAGGTTTGGTTAAGATTCATTGAAGTTTGCATTGATATTTGCTATGGTTTTGTTGCGGACCTTTTGGTCCGTTGCGGTGAGCTGGTCAATTTCAGAATTGCATAGCCTTGCATTTTGATGTTGACATGTTTAGTGTCTCTTCTTGTTGTTGTAAAAAGTTCTGATTTGCATGCCTTTATGAGTAGTGTGATTCTAGCTGACCAAGATTGTGTCTTTGCATTTTAAGTTTCAATTGTAAATGCTAGTATGATGCATGTGGTGAGCAAAGACTCAAAGACGAACACAGATTATCCATTCAAGCGTTCTTGCCTACCCATCAGCCATGGGCATATATATAATTGTGTATCTCTCTGTTAAGTCCCGTCCATGTGTTAATTCCCGTTAGGAGTGCTAGTTCCATATTGATAAGAAAGAAGCAATGAGGTGTAATACTCCCAAATCATTAAGTTGTGATGTAGCTTTGTTACAGTGCTCTTGTGAATTACAGTAGTTCTATCATCTATGTATAAATCCTCACTAGCATTGGGTGTGGTTTAACTTCATTGAAGCGTGGTCAATTCCCATAAGATTGCAATGCCTTGCTCTCTCTTTTTTTTCTTTTTTATTTTGGCTACGTGGGTGTATAGAACTACTCAGGAACATGACTATTTCTCTAATGTGGCATTCAGGAACATGACTATTTCTCTAATGTGGCATTTGGTACAGGGTAATGTTCTAGGATTTTTAAGAATGTTTAAAGATTCTCATGTTTGATTGTAAATCATGCTAGGGAATCAGATGCCAAGGGAATCTGAATTCCCCCCTTAAACCCCTCTCAGTAGAAATGTGGATTCTCTTTAAAATAGATAGGAATCCAGATTCTTAGGCTTAAAAGAAATTGTATTTTTTATAAATTGACAATTTTAACCATTTTTTTTAAATGACTTGGTAATTCACATTTAAATCTAATGATAGAATGGAAAAAATAAATAATTCATTTAAGATTCCTGGGAATAAACTAAACATAAGAATAGCTACATTCTTAGGAATGTGATTCCTAAGAATCTGGATGCCAGGAGTAATGTAAATTCTCCCGTACCAAACGCCACATAAGGATATATAGTTCTCCCATTCCACCACACAAACAAAGTTACATGAAGGAATCTCTTGGGACCAGTAATCCCAAGATATTGACCAGGAGTTTTGAACTTAGGATCTCATAAGGTCTTAGGAACCACTAAATCAAACTCTTGCAGTTAAAGCGCATGTGTATTCTAGTTTTTCAAATCCAAAGTTTGAATTTTTAATAAATTTCTATCAGCCAATAAGGAGCACCAACATATTGCATTCTACAACAGCACAACCACTTGGATATTAAAATTAAAGAGGTTAGAGAAAAAATTAAAATAATGAAAAATACAAAGCTACTTTACACTGTTAGTGGAGCAAAAATGAATTTTTTGCACAACTTTACATTGATTGACGTACTAGGTATTGGGGGTTAGTTGGGTAAAGCACAAGGTTTTTTATATTTTACATAGACTTATGCAAATGCTTTTTCCATTTAGTTTTAAGCCTTGGCGGGTTAAAACATGAAGTCATCCTCCCTTCGCTTGTCTCTACCAGTCCACGCTTTGGTATAAAACGGGCTCTAACATCTGGCATGTGTAACACATCAAATTCATTCTCAAATTCAACGCTTTTCAGGTTTTTAAGGTCTTCAAAGCCCACCGGCAGCCTCTTTAGCAATTGACAATCGATAATTTGGACCACTTTAAGACTTGGCAATGACCTGATGTCCAAAAGCTTAAAGAAAGCACACATAATGTTCTCTTTGATGGACAAAAACTAATTTGTTGGTTCATGGGTAGTAAACCTCAAATCTACTAAGGGTTCTTTGAATTCACAAGGTGATAAAACTGTAATCCACTAAAGAAGAAAATTGACAAAAGTCTTTATTTATTGATAATAGTCTATTAACTGCATTGCCTTTAGAGGCTACAATGCATTTAAATAGTAAAAACAAAACCTAGGACAATTAGAAACTCTAAGGTGGCTACAAAAGCATATAAAACCCTAATTTGACTAAACAATATTAAAAACACCTAAAAAGAATGAAATAAATAACATAAGCCTAAAATAACAAAAATTACATAAAAATATTGTAATTAAATAATAAAAAATGTTAAATATTAAGTCCGAATTCAACACTTTTCAAGTTGTTAAGGTCTTCAAAGCCCACCAGCATCTGCCTCTTTATCAATCGACAATCAATAATTTGGACCACTTCAAGACTTGGCAATGACCCCTTCTCAACTGTAATGAACCTCAAGGTTTTGAAATCCAAACCATTCATTGAATTGTAAAAGAGAGATGTTCAAGGTTTTTAAGTTCGAACTGGAGTTGAACCATGATGACGTCATAATTAATTTAATAATTATTTTAAATATATATATATATATATATATTGAAAAATTAACTAAAATAGTCAAATTAAAATAAAAATCCAAATTTCAAATATAGTTTTCATATCATAATTTCTACAAAATAAAAAAAAAATATCAAATCTTAAGCAAATATAGATATAGTATTTATTTATTTATATGTTATTTAGTAAAACCTTGATAATAATAATAATATTATTATTATAATAATTATTATAATATAAGAACTTGTGGGCTTGTGGCAAATTAGCAATACATGTGTATTATGTCACGTCACATCACGCTGGACTCAAGGTTACTCAAAGCTAAAATAGAAGTCATGACTGAAACATTCAACTCATTTTTTATTCAAAAATTCAAAGTCTTCAACATTTTCAATGCAAGTGCCATTTAGTAGTCACGTGGAGACTTAGGAAACTTCAAAAAGAAATTCAAAACAAAGAAAGAGAAACCACATATAACAAAAGTTACATAGCAGTGTTTAGCAAAAATAGAGACTCGGAGAGGAGACTAATTACACATCACGTTAGGTTCAAGGTTACTCAAAGCTGAAAGAGAAGTCATGACTGAGACATTCAGCTTATTTTTTATTCAAAAATTAAAAATCTTCAACATTTCCAATGCAAGTACCAGTCAGTAGTCACGTGGAGGCTTAGGAAACTTAAAAAAGAAATTCAAAACAAAGAAAGAGAAACCACATATAACAAAAGTAGGAATGGTAACGGGTTGGGTTCAGACCGGGTTTTTTCATACCCAGACCCAACCCGCGGGGCAAGATCCATGGCCCGGACCCGGCCCGTTTAGATTACCGAGTTTTTTCCCGAGGCCCGGACCTGCCCAGCCAGACCCCACGGGCCCCGCGGGCCCCGTTTAGGAATTGGGCCCAATTCGTGACCCAACCCAAAAAAAAAATATTTAAGCCTTGATTTTTTTTCTCAGTAGATCGCACGTAGTCTTTTTCCTGTTTTAGGCACTCAAAAGACCAACATGGTCATTAAAATAATATAAAAATGCATCATCTACAACCAATTATTTTTTTTAATTTATCAATTTTAACAAATTTAAAATCCAAAAATTACATCAATTTAGATATGTGTTTATCTTTAATAGAACACTTAAGAACTCAAACCCAAATCTTAAATATAAGAACACATGCCCAGATTTTCTTGCATTTTTTTGCTCTTTCTTGTCAACCAAACACAAAAACACAAGCACAAACCGATCTCTAGCGAGAACACAAACACAAGTCCAGCAACAGATCTTCTCAGATTTTCTCAAACCACAAAACCCAGATTTTCTCAAATCATAAAACCCAAATACAAAATCACAACTCAAACCCAAATTTTCTCATCTTTACGAGAAACCAACACAAAATCAACTTAAACCAAACACAAACTGATCTCCAGCAAGAACACAAACATAAATTTCAAACCTATAAAACAAACCCATAAATTTCAGAACTAGAAAAATTCAAAAAAAAAAAAAAAAACAAAGACCATTAAAGCAAAATCCCTTCAAAAGCAACCGATCCTTGCAACATAAGACGAGTGAGGGAGGGTCAATCCTCCCTCTCGGACTGAGCTGAGGGAAAGGCTGACAGGGAGGGTCAGACTGAGGTTCGTAAGGAAGTGGAGGTGGGCAAGGTCAAGGGAGAGAGTGCCAGAGAGGTTAAGGCCGAAGAGGTCAAGAGATGTCACGCAGTGAGTGGTGTCGCTGCATGTGACGCCCCTCCACATGCAGTGGTTCGTGGTGGCGTTCCATGATGAAAGGGCCAATTATGGGTCATCTATGAGGGACTTTGCCGAGAGAAGTGCTTTGTATTTTGGGATGTGGGCTGAGTGAGTTGTGTGGAGGGAGGGAGGAGTGTGGGAGTGAGCTGAAATGAGTGGGCTGCAACGGCTGCTGAAGAGTGAAGAGTGAACTAAAGAAATGAGGGATTAGTTAGGGTTAGGTTATAGGTATACATATATACATATAGGGTATTTTGGTAATTTCAGGGTACCGGGTTTTTATCGGGCCAGGTTTCGGATTGGGTTTCCGGTCGGGTCTCGGGTTTTTTAAATAAAACCCGGACCCGACCCGGACCCGCTTCGGTTTTTTTTTAAAAAACCCATACCCAACCCTATTCTTAATCGGACCGGGTAAAACCCGGCCCATTAGGATCGGGCAGGGCCAGGTACCCACGGGTCGGGCAAAAATTGCCATCCCTAAACAAAAGTTACATAGCAGTGTTCAGCAAAAATAAAGATTCGAAGAGAAGACTAGTTACACATCACGTTGGGCTTAAAGTTACTCAAAACTGAAAGTGAAGTCATGACTGAAACATTTAGCTCATTTTTTATTCAAAAATTCAAAATCTTCCACATTTCCAATGCAAGTGCTAGTCAATAGTCACTTGGAGGCTTAGGAAACTTCAAAAAGAAATTCAAAATAAAGAAAGAGAAATCACATATAACAAAAGTTACATAGCAGTGTTCAGCAAAAATAAAGACTCGGAGAGGAGACTAGTTACACATCACGTTGGGCTCAAGGTTACTCAAAGCTGAAAGAGAAGTCATGACTAAAACATTCAGCTCATTTTTTATTCAAAAATTCAAAGTCTTCAACATTTCCAATGCAAGTGTCAGTCAGTAGTCACGTGGAGGCTTAGGAAACTTCAAAAAGAAATTCAAAACAAAGAAAGAGAAACCACATATAACAAAAATTACATAGCAGTGTTAAGCAAAAATAGAGACTCGGAGAGGAGACTAGTTATTGCAGAGTAGTGGAGACGGACGGATAGAAGAAGAAGTAGAAAAAGAAGAAAGAAGAAGAAGTTACTGCTTCATGGTGCCGCCCCTGCTTCATTGTCTTTTTGTTCCTTCTCTCCTTCTTCTCTATTTTTTTTTTTTCTTTAGAAATTATTTAGTTCCAGATCTTAAAAAAATAGAACCGTGTAAACCATAAAAACCGGCTATGGTTCAGAGAACCGTACAGTCTGGCCGCGATTCAAACGGTTTCATGCTTTTTTCGCATTGAGAGGTTTTTTGAGTTAAAAAAACCACAATAGGTAGAGGTTCATGGTTAACCGAGTCGGACCCTACAATCCGGATTTGAAAACCTTGATGAACCTTAATCCCGGTAAACTGTAGAGCAACAATTTCCTAAGCCTTTGAAAACCCCCAGCCCGAAAATGCAATGCCTGGCCCTCATATGCTCGATAGAATTTAAGTTCAGCTAGATTTGGCAAAGGGTGAAGGGATTCAAGTGGATCATCCTGTAATTGATTCCGACTTAACTGTACTTTGGCCCAATTAGGAAGGGAAGATATCCTCTGTGAGTCTCTAGTAACTTGTCTAAACGTCCTTCCAAGTGTAACCGCTGAAGAGATGGAGGTGGTGAAGACAAATATTGTAAATCAAAGATCTCATTGGAGACAAGAAACGAAGAGAAAAGATTGGTTAGCTTTTGGACTGAAGAACAAACAGCGTTTCCATCTTCTCTTTTGAAATCCGAAATCCTTAAACTTCTTAATTGCTTCAACTCTCCTAACTCTCTGATCAAGTCACTGCCTCGATTTGCCTTAATACGACTAAGCTTCTGTAGAGATAACAAGCCCCCAATTCCCACAGGTGCCTTGAAACCACGTTGCCTGCTATAGAAATGCAAATATTTTACGTTTTCAATACACAAACTGAGATGATTGTAGAGTAGTTATACAAAACTATTCAATACATTATTGTTCAAAACTTTGTACAAATAAATTCAACCTCTTGTTCCATGTGTTGTACATAGTTACGGAATCTCAAAGTTTATTCTCCACTTAGGTTTGCATTACAAACACCAATGACTTCATCATAAAAACCAACGCTATTGAGAAGCTTATGTGGTGCAGTGCTTAATTGTGCAAAAGTGGGGGCATCATAGGCATTGCATTTGTTGTTCCCATAACATAAGCTTAATCTGGTTCTACCTGTTGTAATAGAAGTTGTGAAATTTCAAAACCTGCAAAGAGACTGAAAGGGGAAAAAAAATATATATTAATTCAAAAATGTAAAATGAAATAAGTATTGCATATATGAAAATTTTAAGCAAATAATGGGACGTTATAATGAAACACTACAAAAGATGTCATTACTGCTAGGCTATTACTTGAAGTCTTGAACCCCCAAAAAATAATCTAAGGGGCTAGATATAAGGATAGTTAGAATAATAATAAGTGCCAACAAAAATTTAATCAAATTACTCAAGTATCTATGCATAAAAACATTAATATCATAATGATGTTCTCAAAGTTTTGCTCTCTTTTTTGTCTTTTCCTAAAGATAATTATCTAAGTAAATTAGAAGCTTACCAAAAAATAAAAAGGATTTGAGAATAAAATATAAGATGTCTAAAAGGAATTTTACCAAACACATAGGATGCAACAATAACAAAATATATAACTACACTGAAGATTTTATGACTTTTCCTATACTCTACAAATATTTATGAATCCACCATTTTGTTCATATATAAAAGAAACGTGGAAAATTTTCATTATCGATTTGTTTCATATCAACATCAACAAATTCCACAATAATAATGAACTAAATAAAACAGTGTTAATTTCCTTCAACATCCCATAAAATAAAGCAATTATGAGTCCATATTTAGTAGTGGTATCTCTTAAAGCTCCAAAAATAGCAAAAAGTAGTTGCTTTCTTAGTGAAGGCTCTTAAAAGTAAAATTTGTTATACTTCAATGACTGATTGAGCTTGATTGTTTCCAACAACAAAATATTTACAAATTAGTTTTTATAAATTAGTTTAAAAGGAACATTGGATTTTTTATTAATAACTTTTTTTTTTGGGTCATTTGTTATTTTTATAATTAGAAACATTTGTAGTTTTTTTTTTTTTTTTAGCTCTTTTAAGTCATGTCTATAAAATTATACAAAAAGTGTATAATATAGTTTTACAACTCTCAAATGGTGCAAACCCGCATACCCACATCAAACATCTTCTTTCTACTACTAACGAAGCAGGCCTTTTTCCCCTTCAATCTTATGCTTGCAGTTACTTACAAAAGGAGAGTGCATATGCAAATGTGACCAATAGAAACTAAAGCAATAGAAATACAAATATTAAAATCAAAACCCTCACTGTAAGGAGCTGTAATTCATGCAATATGTAAATGGAATTCTTAGGCATAAACTTAAGAAACCTCTCCCAACCATTAGGAGCCACAAAAACATTTGAAACTCAAGTGTGGAGACATCCTTCAAAGAGAATGTGTTGCTCAAGTTCAGAAATACTGTTCAAAAGTATTCTCCCCATTGATAACCTGCTCCTTTCATAACATCAGATTTGTCAAGATTCATGTCTTAAAACTTTATCTAAGAGACATTTCATACCACACGTCTAAGAGAAATTTCATCAAGTCTATGTCATGCAACAAAAACCACAAAAAAAAAAAAAAAAAAAAAAAATGTTGACATTCCACATGGGATAAACAAACGAATGGGTGACAATTAAAGCATTTGTATTGAAAAAAAAAAAATAATAATAAGGCCTAAAGATTGATACCTCTTTCTTTGCCATTTCATCAATATGTCTCTTTTGCTTTTGCCCTGTCTAGTTCTCCAGTTTTCTTAATAGATTAAATTTGATGGAGAACGAAGGAACTGAGAGCATGAGACACAAATTGGGTCATAGTAGTTTGGGTTTTGGTAAATATAGAAATATGAGAGAGTAGGAGAGACAGATTGGTTACCTAGTTGATTGAAGAGGAGCAAAAAATATTGGAGCATTACCAAGTCTAATGGTGTTTTAGCTGCTTCTGCAGAACTAGAGAGGGAGCAATTGCAATATATAAAGAAAATAAATCAGTAGGGGGAGAGTAGGAGTCAAGATCAAAGAATCATAGTGCTGAATTTATGTTAAAATGGATTTAATAAGGTGGTGGAAAAGTGGGGTGATGTTATTCGTTTGTTTGATGGAGAGAGAGACCAAGGAGGACTGTTAATTGTGAATTCGAATAGTTATGGAGAGGATTCTACATAATCTATCCAAAAAAAATGAGGAAGGTGAAAAATAGGAAAACATTTCATGGATAGTTGAGAGTTTTTTTTAATAAAAAATTATCTAAAGAAGCATTGAGAAATAGGAGGAGAGCATAATTTAAAGCAAAAGAGTTTTTTTTTTTTTTTTCTCCTTTTTTTGAGTAAAGCAAAAGAGTTAAGAATATTTAGAATGTTCAAAGTCATGAGAATATGTAAAATCATCAATATTTTGCATTCTTTTGAAAAAGGTAAACAAAATAACAAAAAAGGAAAATAAAAAACAAATAAAAAGAAGACATGGATGATGACATGGATCAACAGAAGCGTAACAAATGCTTCAGCTTTTGATATATAAACAAATTGAACGGGTAAAACACAAATATAAAATAAAATTTGTACAACATAAATATGAAGTAAGAAGTTTATAATCCTTGAAAACCCTTCTCATAACAAACAAACCAAATCCTAGCCACCTATAGCCCCAAAGTGATCACATTGTCGGCAACCCACAAAAAAACATATTAGCCACAAACTTTAAAATTCCAATGGAAAAACTGAAGTTGGAGAAAAATAAAAAAAATATGAAGGAAAAGAACAAACCTTGAAGGGATTTTTCAAATTTGATGTCACTTTGGCAACTTTGCAAATGTAGAGAGAGAGCAATTGGAAATTTATAGTGTTAAAAATAACATAGTTAATGGCAAGAGTGATAACTAAAGGGTTTGAACTTCAAAAGTGCTAATTAGGTTCAAAGGTGAAAATGAAGAGTTGAGAATTGGAAGATGGTTGAATTAATGGTGTGTTGGATTTAAAGAGTTAGAGAATGTGTAAAGTTGCACTATTTTTTTATATATTAATATTGTTCAAAAAAATGAAGGGGACAAAAATAAAAAAAGGGTGACACGACCGATGATGTGGCTTAACTGAAGCGTAAAAACAATAAATGTTACACTTCAACTTTTAGATATATGTAGATGTAGATGTAGATTTGATCGTGATCTAGGATTGTTGTTATGACTCACATTTTAGGCTTGCTTAAGCTTTTGAATGGGAATAAGATACTTGAACCGTGTTTTTTATTCTTAATTGAAAATTTTACTGATCTGTTTGGCTGCTAAGACCATATAGGAAAAGAAAAGAAAAAAAAAATTAACGTAATAGTTGTTTGGCCATGAAGGTTCAAATTATAGAGGGTTTGGGAGTGAGAGAGAGAGGGAGAGAGAGGTAGGTGAGTGTGGAAGCCATTGTCAGGGACGACGGCGGCAACTGGTGAGGGGTGGAGCTTGAGAAGACCGGCATTGGTAGCTATCTGATGTGAGAGAGAGCATATGGGTCTTATTGAGTAGTAATTGTGCCTAGCACATCCTATTCATTATTTTTTGAAATGCTAATCTGGCATGCTTAACCCCTTATTTTACACCAGATTCTTATTGAATTAAGACTCAAGCTACGCAGGCAGGGTGGAGTTTTCCTCTATATCCACATGTCCACACCTACAGTAATAGAAAAGGCTGGTAAATGGGCTACTAATCTGATACAAGACTTTGAAACTAGCCTAACATGCCATTGAGCAAAAGATTGTAATCAATGAGAGCACTCCTGGATAAGTCCAGTGGCCCAAAAACAGAATGTCTTGTCTTGTTCATTAAATCCGGTTTAAATGACGAAGATGTCATACCAAGTGCAATTGAGCTAAAACTCATTTCCTTAGCAGATCTTAGAGCTCACACTAAGGCACAAATTATGGCATGCTGCTTAGTTAAAAACCAACCACCCATTTGTGTTGCAGTTGCAGCAATTCTTCCTTGTGAATCCAAAATTAGAATTCCAATACCCACATCCTTCCCATTAGCACAAACACCACATCCCATAGCAGCAAAAATTTCCCAGGACCTAATGATAGAACGAGGCACCAAAGTCGAACCTTGCATTTTTGAGAACGCCTAATAGGCTAATACAGCCACTCAAATCATGTTGTCAGAGTGTGAAAGACTACTAATTTTATGGCCCATGTACCATCAACACAATCAATCAATCACTTCGAATGAACACAAATCCCAATAATTATAAGAAAAAACGTTTAAAAATCCCATTCAACCATGGCTGCAACTTATATGATAGAAACTCAACAACAAAAATA
The DNA here is from genome assembly GCA_030445155.1 of Quercus variabilis. Lineage (NCBI taxonomy): Eukaryota > Viridiplantae > Streptophyta > Magnoliopsida > Fagales > Fagaceae > Quercus > Quercus variabilis. The sequence continues at coordinate 84,071,607 of CP129446.1, read as the reverse complement.
AGTGAAAAAGGCAAAAATGATTTACTTTGAAAATCATTCTGATCCAAAATGTCCATTCAAAACATAAAGGCCATTTAGAAAAAATTTCCCCCTTACACGGTCTGCAAACACCCATTCAGAACAAATCTTGCATGTGCAAGAAAGCTAGACTATTTCATCATACAAGTTTCATAAATAAAGAATCAACACCAAAATAAAGAAAAGAAATACAACCATCTACGTAATCAAACATCATTGCAAGGCAGGAGACTTACCTTTTGAGTACCTGTGGGGAAGTAAAGAATTTCAGGTTTTATAATGTAGACTTACCATTCAAGCGAATATTTAGTTTTGAAATCTGAAGAGTAAGGGATAAAGAGAGACTAGATGGCTAGGATCACTGTAAATAACAATTTGGGTTGGTCATGCTTGAAATCTGAAGAAGGCAAACTCGTCCTGGCACGCTTGAAAGAAAATTTTGTGTTTTACCAAATTTATCAAAGTATGCTTATTTTGACAGGATTTGAAGCCAGAATTTTCCCCCCGTAAGTTTGCAATGTTTTAGCTTATCAAGCCAAACGAAGGAATTATTAAAATTTCATTCCCCAAAGTCCAGCTCCCCCTTAAATTCCAGCAACAAATTATCTAGCCAAACACACGTTCAAGGAAGCATTAAATACCCACTTGCACAGGGAGTAAGGAAAAAAGTCGACAAATGCAAGGTATGTCTTCAGATAGCATGGACGAAAATCAAAACCATTTTATTATAAGATCAAATTTTCCTTTATGACAAATTGATAATCTTTTTTCACCTTCCCTTTCCACTAATTTCACCTTTTCATCTCCCTCTCAACCTTCCACTTGGATAAATTAAACTTGTCTTTCTGCTAGCGATACCTCGTTGCCTTAAATATCCTCACCATTGATATAACTACAAGGAAGCTTCTTAATTTTATGATTTTCTCCCATATTAGATCAGTCCATACTTCTTATGAAACAAACTGTCTTGCAGCAACCCGATGACAAATTTTTCCTAAAATTGGAAAAATTCATACTTGCTCTAAACCTTCACACTACAGTCACAGAAGACCAATAAGAATCACACTTTTTAAGCTAAATGGTAAATTTTAAGCTAGATATTAGTCACTAAGTTTGTGCAATATCAAAATCTTTTTCCTTTTTTATGTCAAATAATGAAGGGCAAGTACTGTATAAGACATCTTCAAATTTGTGTATCCAATCTCCCCGTGCATTAATGCACACAAACATCTTATACGCATGGCATATGCTTAATATGCTGTTCATTGTTAATGAATGAATTTCAACACTTAAGGTAAACATTAACACTGGCATAATGTGTGTATGTATTATGCATACCCAAAAACCCGGTTCAATTAAAGCAGATCATGTCTAGATTCCATTCCAATTTCCAAGTCATCCAATTTCACTCAAAATCCAACATGCATTGTTAGTTAGTATTTACAAAAAGGCATATCAATTACAAGCATAACCAAAGCATTCATCTTCTCAGGCTTACCCGGCTCAAATGAGAGGCAAGCACATCCCTGATCCTTTGTGCACTCTCATCCAACTCTCCCTCAGGAACAGGAAGCTTCCTCTCCCTTAAGCACCTCACATTTTCATCCGGCATCGGCTCGCTACACTTGATCAGAAAATTATGCAGCAGACACCCCGTAACAATAACAAACGGCATAAACTCAACACACTCCTCCTTCCATTGCTTCCCTAGAAGCTGCCATCGAGCCCGAAGCCTCCCAAATGCAGTGCCAACCAACCCCATAGCGCGACTATGCACGGAATTAAATTCCCGTTCTGACGAACCAAAACTATCCTCCTCATTTGCTCTAATATAAGGAGTCAAAAGCCATGGCAATAAAGGGAAGCAAGATTCACCCAATATGTATTGAGGAACCGAATTTCCATCACTAAGCTCATACCTTGGCCCATTCAACAACTCCCTCGATTCCTCTACTCCCAAGTACAGCTTACTCTGTTGCAAAATGGTATCGGCCTTCATCGTGCTTGGCCACCCCGCTGAGACATCCAAGAACCTCCCTTCAGAATCCACCAATGCCTGAACCAAGACTGACTCATTTTTGCCTAACTCTTCACCTTCAACACCGAACCTCCCAAACCCCAAAACCCCACAACAATTGGGCAACGAAATCCACCCAAAACCCACTATAATTCTATCTATATCAGCTTTAAACACAAACAAATCACCCAGTTTCTCGTTCACAGCCTTACACACCGTGTAAAAGGCCCGGCAAGCCTCTGCGGAACCAGAACTGAACCCGAACCGGCGTGCCACCGCCTTGTAAGGCGCGGCGTGAGCCATGCGGTAAAGCGTGGCGGCGAGAGCGTAGCTGGGAGAGATGGAAGGAAGAGAGGTGGAGAGAAGAGGGGAGAGAAGGGAAAGGAGGAGAGAGAAAGAGGGTTTGGAGATGTGGAAGAAGTGGGACCAACGAGGGTCGTAGTCGGTGGAGGAAGTGGCGGAGAGGAAGCGGTGGAACCAGCATTGTTGTTGTTGTTGTTGTTGTGGTGGTGGAGGTGGTAATGAAGAAGAAGGGAGAGAGAGAGGTTTGGAGGGTGGTTGGAGGAGAGAGAGGAGGGAAGAGAGAGAAAGGGAAGAAGAGGAAAGGAGAGATTCGAGAGCGAGGGATTGGGAAGGGAGGAGGAGGAGGTCGTGGTGGGAGAGGAAGGAGTGAGTGGCGGAGGTGGCGGTGGAAATGAGTGCTAGGAGGTTCTGTTGGTCGAGGCTCTTGTTTTGGGGTTTCTGGGTTTTACGTTTGGTGGTGGCGGTGGCGATTTTGGTGGTGGACTTTCTAGCTCCGCCTCCTCCACTGCCTCCGGCAGCCATGGGTCTCTGTCTTGATTGGGGATTTGGAGTTCGATGATGTATGTTGCTGTTGGTTCCTAGTAGTGTGTGTTGACTGTTGAGAGTGGAATTTTGTTGTCTTTTTTTTTCAATTTGGATAATTATGGGTTTTTACTTTTTCCTTCTTCCAAGTTCCAAGTAATTAAAGGAAACAAAATACTACTAATAGATAAGGTTATTGAATTGAGTATAATCATGGCAAAGTGGACTCTAATTATGCCTTTTTTTTTCTTCTCAAAAAAATAAATAAATACGGTTTTTTTTTTTTTAGAATCGTGTAATCTAATTATGGTTAGTAGATAGATTGTGTAAATGACCTTTTTTTTTTTTTTTTTTGGTATCAATTGTGCCATAATTTGAACAAGCAGTTGCACTATGTGGTGTTTTATGCAATAATTGCACAAAATAATAGAGTAATAAATCTAGTTTTACATTTTATAGCCCTTATTACTTATCTCCATGGAATTGAACCTTTTTTTTTTTTTTGGGGAATCGTGATTGTATATTTATCTAATGGTGTGAGGTAAACAGTTTTATTTTTTTGGTAAAGATTCTAAAGAAACATTAATTTTTATGTCCCACTAAACTGAAATTAAAGAAAATTTATTAAAATGAACCAAAAGAAGGATTTATCACACTTTTTTGTTCAACTAGTTTGCAAGGATCCCCCCATAGAAAAAAAAAACTAGTTTGCAAGGCACTTGAATTTTAGAGTTTGTCACATTATTTTTTTGGGATAATTGCACTTCCCCTAAATTATTGGATCTAAATTAATCGCTCCTAAGCTTCCAAATTGAGCAATGCCCCATAATTGATTGATGATATGCAAATTACCGCCTGACCTTAAATTATTACATTAAATTCACATTTACTAACAAAATTTCACGATTTCCATTCAAGACTCATGTGCACCATGAAAATTGAAAATATCAAATTTATCAAAGTGGAATGTCAGACATGAGGTCTCCCATAAGGCATTGCGACACTAAAGTAAAGTGGCAGCTACAAACATGGTGGCATGAAAAGTATCAGTATAAACCTACAACCCAATCCAATCAGTTTTTTAAGCCTAATCATGTTGATTTTCAAGCCCAGCAAATAAATTTATTATTTGCCCAACAATTCAAAAGATACTTGAAGTCATTTTCTCCAAGAAGTCAAAGAGTATTTAATGTCAATTTCCTAGGAAACATTCAGCCATTATGTTTTATTCCTCCTAACACCGGAGTGCCTTAAGTTCCAGTCAGAGTGCCCCAAGATCCAACAAGCTCAATCTGATATCAATTTGGCTCGAAAGTTTTCCTTGAAAATCATAATAACAGTCCATTATTTTGAACATTTTTATTATTAATAAAGTCAAAGAATCACAAAATTTATTCATTGGGACAATCTATCAAATAATTGGAATGCAAAAGGAACGAATTTTAGTTGTGAACTCAATTGACTATGGAATCCTAAAGACCCAATACAAAAGTCATTTAATCCACATCGATAACCATCAAAATCTAAACATAATCATCATAGAAATCCACATGGGTGTCAAGGGAACAAAAAAAAAAAAAAAAAAAAGTGACTCACTCCCATTCATTGCTTGAAATGATTTGTGATTATTTAGGTCTTGGAGCAAATCTTGATCATCCTTTGCTGGAGGAACAACATACTTCTTAAATATTTGTCTTGCCATAATCAATGAGAATATGGGGTTGGCTTTCAGAGAAAATTGAATCTATTTCCAAATAATTAGAGTTGAATTTCAAGAGAATGAGGAAGTCATACCCCTTGATCTCTCTTTTTATTTGTTTTTATCACCTCCACCACCCTTTTCTATTTACTCTTTCTTCTCTAGTAGAGCACGCAATTGTTAATGTGTGTTTGTATTTTCCCCCTAAAGACTAACTTTAACATTTAGTTTGGCTAACAACAATTAGGATTCAATTGTTGGCTTTTAAATGAGGTGGCATATTCCAAGCCCTTAATTTCTTTCATTTAAATCCTATTATTTAAATTGACCATCTCCATTTCAAAGTGAAATGGAGAAGATCTGGATTTTGAGATAAAATGTTTTAAAAAATAATTAGAATGACCATTTTTGTTACAATAAAATTTATATAAATTAATATTGTAGGGACTCAATTTGGATTGGACCCAGAATATGAATGGGTTTTCAGCCCAACAAGCCCAAACAATAAATTTGTAGAGAATGGGTACAAGAACTAGTACCGTTTGACAGGAAAGGTTCTACTCATCAAGTAACAAGGGGTATTTTAGGTTAATTGAAGGAGAAAAAACTCTCCTCAGCTAGGTCTTCAGTCCATCTCTCTTTCTCTCTTTTTTTTTTGGAAAAAGTCCCCCTCTATCTCATTCGTTTCTATGTTATATACTCCCTTCTCCCCTCCATTTCCATTGTACACGTGTAGTTCTTATCTTGGGAGCTCCTTTCTGTCTCATCCAGCACCTACCGGAACTTTCGCTTAGTGGCCATAAAGCTGCTTAGTCACTGTTCAGGTATCACCTCCATATTAATGCGGCCAGTGGGTTAGCTGGAAAGTATTTAATGTGGAGGTGATGGCCTTGGAAGATATTTGCTACCTTCCCCGACTCCTCCTTAGGTTTATACCCAATTTCCAGTTCAGATACAATTTTGCGGAGTCTCCGGAATAAAATGAAAGTTACATTCACCTCGGACTTTGGTGTCCTCGGACGTGCGTTATGCCGCTATATATAATATCCACTTCTTTCTCCTATATTATCCATTTAATAATAATAAAATTTTTTAAGCTATCCTCGGATAACTAAGCGTCCTCGGATTGGGCCGTTGGGCCCCGAGCCCACTTCTGAGGATTCCTATATCTTTTTAACTAACAGGCCCCACAATAGGCCCTCAAAATCTCGCTTTTTACCACCTCGGGAAAAAGGGAGATTTTGATATCCAGCCCTCATTTATTTCGTAGGTTTCCTCCGCTTTCTGAATGTCTTTTCGCTTACCCAAGGCACGCTCCTGACGTTTCGGCGTCAGGAGCACGCCATTATTAAATGATGACTGCTCTGTTGTCCCACACGTTCAACGACCTGATGCAAATCTAACGGTGGGGGATCCTTTGCATTTATGGGCGGGGTTTTTCCCGCTCCCACTTTCTGTGCCCTTATAAAGTGCCTTTCAAATCAAATCTTTTTTCAGTTACAAATTACTCCGTCTCAGCACATATTCATTGAATCTGTCTCTCTCTCATTACTCCATGCTCTCATAAATACTAAGAGCCCGTCCGAGGAGCTTATTTTCTAAACCTGTAAGTTTCCTTACCCCTCCCTAGTTTTCCATGTTCTATATCAGTTTTTCTTTACTACTGTTAGAAAATTGGTAGATTTAAGTATCTAGTTGATTCAGAGGAGCAAATAGAATCATTTAGGGCTAAGTATAGGATTCCCTCAACAGTGGGTATGAGATACGCTTCCCCTCAAACTTGGTTACACGATAGAAAAACGGAGGAGGTAGTCATCCCCATGATAGCTTTTATCGAGGGAGGGATGACTATCCCAATGGGTAGTCTGACGAGAAGTTACCTCAGGTTCTTCAGATTATCTCCCACACAGTGCGCCTCGAATATGTTCAGGGTGCTTGGGAGCATAGAGGCTTTAAACGCCTCGTACAATTTAGGTTTGACCCATCACGATGTGAACTGGGTATATAACCTCAATCATTTGAAGGATCAGGGATATTACCTTAAGTCTTGGTACCCTGCAGTAAGATTGATCAAGTGCCTCCCTACCTCAAACAAGGGTTTAAAAGACGATTTCCTTATTTTCTCCGGGGAGTGGCATGATGATTTACCTTGTCCGACTGAAGAGGGACAACCAGGTGGGGTTCCTAGGATGTATGCCCCTTATAAGTCAGATTAACCTTTTTAATTGAAGCTATTTTTATTTCTAACAAAAATTTCCTTTTATGTTTTAATTATTTTACAGACAAGCGCGCCACTAGACGTAATTTCAGGCTGATCAATAGGGAGAGCCTAGATAGAATCCTACGATCCGAGGTGTATGTGAATCCCTCCGACGGTCAGTTAAGAGCAGCACACTTAATACTCAAGTACGACCCTGTTTCAAAAGCCTTTCAGGCTCCCAAGTACATGATAAAGGCAAAAGATCCTCGGCTCCACCGTATCAGTGTAGCCTTTGAGGGATTCATTGTTTCTGAGGGTACCCCCATTCCTGAAGGTGTGCCCTTCACTGAACCATCGCCTAAGGCCATTCCTTCTATTGGAGCTTCATCATCACGCTCCGTTCCCCAAAAAGTGAGAGAGGGAGAAGAAGAAAAAGAAAAAAAGACCGAAGAAGAAGAAGAGGAAGAAGAAGAAGAAGACACCTTGGGAGGACTTGTAGAGTTGTCTGATTCCGCTGACGAATTCGAGGTTTTTAACCAACTCCAATCTCCTGAGGTGACCTCTGAGAAAATGGTTATCCAAAGGAGAAGCCAGAGGAGCTTGAAAGACGTAATCGAGGGCCAGCCTGGTAGGGTGGTGGAAAAGCAAGTTCAGGTCAATCCTCCACCTCTCCCCCCTCTTCCTCCTCAGTCACCCCAACCAACCGTGACCGAGCCCAACGATCCAAAGAGGAGGAGAGAGCCGAAAGGTAAAGAGGTGTTAGACGCAGGAAGGACTCACACTACCCGTGAGGGTGAGGATCAAAGAGCTGCTAAGCAGCAGAAAACGAGTCATGGGTCACAGCGAGGGGTGGATAAAACAATCACTCAGTCCTCGGAACCTGAGGCCTGGCTTCCAGCCCCTATGCTCGATGAGAAGCCTCTGAGGGAGGATGCTTCAATCAGGGACTTTAGTGGCGGACTTGGGTGCCGAGTCGCCTCAGCATTAGAGGAAACACTTCTTCTTCCCAGGGACATGGCTGAGCTGAGAGCGATCAAGAGAGACGAGGTCTTTCAAAATACCAAAAGATATTTGGGCATGATACGACACTTTTTCCGTTACATTTTTACTGTTGGTTTTTTTTTTTTTATTATACACATTTTTTTTGTTGCGTGTTTCTAACTTCTTTTTCTCTAGGCCGTTCAAGCCACCTTCAGGCTGGAGGAGATAGCCGAATCCTACCACCAGCAAATAGACGAGGAGAGGAAGAAAAAGATAACAGCTGTGCGCACACTGAATGCTTCTGAGCAAAATATTGTGCAGCTGAAGAAGAAGTTAGCAGCCGAAGAAAACGCTCGGAAGAGTGCTGACTCAGCTCTGGAGGGGTTCCAAAGACAAGCCAAGGACCAAGGGCGGCTTCTGCGTGATGCCAATGCCCAGCTAGCAACTTCTAAGGAACAGGTGCTGGCTCTGCAGAAACAACTGGAGGAAGTCCAGAAGCTCAGAGATCAGGCTGAGAAAGCCAAAGCCGAGGCTGAAAAAGAGAGAGATGTCGCTGAGCAGAATGGTTACAATGTGGGCGTTGCTGAGACCGAGGACACTTTCCGAGCTGAGGTGCCCGTCGTGTGCCGGGAGTACTGTGCCTTGACCTGGCAAGAGGCTCTCAATCAAGCTGGAGTTGAATCCTCATCAGAGTTGAGGAAACCTGAAAATATTTATTTCCCCCCAGCTATTCGGGCCTCCACTCCCTCTACTCCACAAGGGGAGGCATCCTCTACTGCTGCTGAGCCACCTAGGGAAGTTCAGACTCAGGCTCCTCCCTCTTTCAATCAGCAAGAGCAGCCACAAATGCCTGAAAAAGCAAAGGATCTATCCTTGGCTAAAGAAGTAGCAGGGCCCAAAGACGGAGCGGCCTCTCATACTTTTGAACAGGCCTTAGCCTCGACCACCCTGCCTGCTGGAGAAGCTCCTATGGCGCAGGAAAAGGACGTTCCTCCTGAGGCAGCTGGCAAAGCCCCTCCACCCAAGCTCCAAATAAAGTTAACCAAATAGTTGCTGGTAGTCAAATTCCTTTTAGTACCCCTTTTCATCTCATTTTCCCCCCTTTTTTTTTTTTTTTTTTAAATCCTTTTAAGGATGTTCCTGGTTGCAACGCGTAGTTCTTTTTGGCAACTTATAAGAGATATTTGGGGTTTCGTTTATTACTTATATAATTTCATATATGATTGCTCTTCATTACTTACGTTTGTTTATCTACTTTTCTTATGATCTCGGACTGTAAAAAGGATGAAAGTTGACATGACAGGGAAAAATCATAACTTTATACACAATCATTGAGAACTCAGAACAGGCTATAATAGTGACATCCGCGGCCTTATAAAGGCTTCATGTAGCATTCATTAGAAAAGTATACGTACCTAGGATAGCACTTTTACATTTCATCCAGAGGGGTATTGACTCCCTTGAAACGCTTTAAGTGATGCTCATAGCATTTACTTCGATATGCATCTCTAGTCACACGAATCCCTTTCAGAAGACATAGATTCCAACTAAGTTTGATGTCTAAATAGCTTGTTATAACTTAGTTTCTGTTTAATACTTCCATTTATAGTGTACTAATTTCCACTAAGTTGTGGTCCGAGGACCTGACATGACTTAACTTCTGTTTAATACTTCCATTCATAGTGTACTAATTTTCACTAAGTTGTGGTCTGAGGACTTGACATGACTTAGCTTCTGTTTAATACTTCCATTCATAGTGTACTAATTTCCACTAAGTTGTGGTTCGAGGACCTGACATGACTTAGCCTCTGTTTAATACTTCCATTCGTAGTATACTAATTTCCACTAAGTTATGGTCCGAGGACCTGACATGACTTAGCTTCTATTTAATACTTCCATTCGTAGTGTACTAATTTCCACTAAGTTGTAGTTCGAGGACCTGACATGACTTAGCTTCTGTTTAATACTTCCATTCGTAGTGTACTAATTTCCACTAAGTTGAGGTCCGAGGACCTGACATGACTTAGCTTCTGTTTAATACTTCTATTCGTAGTGTACTAATTTCCACTAAGGTGTGGTCCGAGGACCTGACATGATTTAGCTTCTGTTTAATACTTCCATTAGTACATTCGTAGTGTACTAATTTCCACTAAGTCGTGGTCCGAGGACCTAACATGACTTAGCTTCTGTTTAATACTTCCATTCGTTTCAGAAGCACATATTGCAGGAGCAAGATAAATTATAAAGGAAAGTAAAGTGCAACTTGTTAATAATAATACCTTCTCAGGTTGCTTACATTCCAGGGATGGAGTATAGTTTCTTCATCTAAATCTTCTAAATAGTAAGCCCCTATCCCTGCTACAGATGTAATACGATATGGCCCTTCCCAATTGGGCCCCAACTTTCCCCTGGCTGGGTTCTTGGTATTTCCCAAGACCTTCCTCAACACCAAGTCTCCCAGAGCTAATGGCCTTAGTCTGACGTTTGCATCATAGCCCTGCTTCAGCTTGTGCTGGTAGTACGTCAATTGAACCATAGCTTTCTCTCGTCGCTCATCTATTAAGTCTAGACTTTTCCTCAACAGCTCGTCATTTCCATCCTGGGTGAAATTACTAGTTTTCAGTGTTGGAAAGCCTGTTTCAATAGGGATCACGGCCTCAGCTCCATACGTCATTGAGAATGGGGTCTCCCCTGTTGATCGTCGGGGCGTTGTTCTATACGCCCAGAGAACATGCGGAAGTTCCTCCACCCATCTTCCCTTTGCGTCATCCAGCCTTTTCTTAAGTCCAACCACTATGACTTTGTTGACAGCCTCGGCCTGTCCATTTCCCTGCGGATAGACTAGGGTGGAATACCTATTCTTTATCCCCAAGTCGGAACAATATCTTCTGAAAGCCTTGCTATCAAATTGCAGGCCGTTGTCCGAGATGAGAGTTTAAGGAACCCCAAATTGAGTAATGATATTCCTTAATAGGAATCTTTTGACGTCAACATCCCTGATGTTAGCTAGGGGCTCAGCTTCAACCCATTTCGTGAAATAATCCGTGCCAACCAGCAGGTACTTCTTATTTCCTACTGCTCTAGAGAAAGGGCCAACGATATCCAAGCCCCACTGAGCGAAAGGCCAAGGACTAGAAAAAGGATTGAGAACTCCTTCAGGCTGATGAATATTTAGTGCGAACCTTTAGCATTGATCACATTTCCTTACATACTCCTGTGCTTCCTTTTGCATGCTTGGCCACCAGTACCCTTGGGTAATCGCCCTGTGAGACAAAGACCTTCCTCCAGTGTGACTACCACAAATTCCTTCATGTAGCTCTTCTAGCAAATCTTCCGACACTTCAGGGCGTACACAGAGCAGATAAGGGCCAGATTAAGAGCGTTTGTACAACTTCTTATCCTCGGATAACCAAAAACGGGGAGCCTTCCTTCGTATCTTTTCTGCCTCTGACTTGTCCTCGGGCAGTGTATCCTTCTCAAGGAATAGTATTATAGGATCCATCCAACTACGCGCTGAACTAATTTGGTTGACCTGTAGCGTTTCCGTTGTTCCTCGGGTAGGTGTGCCCAAGTCTTCGATCATGATCATCCGAGGTAAGTTTTGAGCCGAGGAGGTATCAAGAGTAGCCAGAGAGTCTGCATGGGCATTTCCACTCCTAGGGACATGGGTTATTTTAAAGAATTCAAAATTGGCTTGTATACGCCTAACCTGGCTCAAGTATTCCTGCATTCTTGTATCCCGAGCCTCCAGTTCCCCTCTGACCTGGCCCACTATAAGCCATGAGTCTGAGAAGATTTCCACAGTTTTTCTGCCCAGCTTATTGACCATTGCCATCCTTATTAGTAAGGCTTCATATTCTGCCTCGTTATTAGTAGCTGAGAATCTCAGTCTAAGAGACTTCTCAATGATGACTTCCTCAAGAGATATCAATACAAGTCCCACTCCAGACCCCCGCTGATTTGCTGCCCCATCCACATACACCGTCCAGGGTGAGATAGGTTGCACGGAAATAAGGCCAACTGATTTTTCATCCGTGCCACCTGGGCTTGTCTTTATTTCTTCAGGACCTTCAGCAAACTCGGCCACTAGATCAGCGAGCACCTGACCCTTTACGGAAGTACGGGGCATATACTTGACATCAAAAGCCCCTAAAATTGTACCCCACTTGGCAACTCTACCAGTATAGTCTGCACTCCGAAGTACTGCTTTAATCGGATATTGAGTCAGGACAACCACTGTATGCGCCTGAAAATAATGGGGAAGTTTTTTGGTGGCGTGCACCACTGCTAAAATGGCCTTTTCCAATGGCAGGTAACGTATTTCGGCCTCGTGAGGAGACTTACTCACATAATAGACCGGCCGCTATACTCCATTGTCCACTCATATCAGAACAAAACTAATTGCATAAGTGGTGATCGCCAGGTAGGAAAAAAGAACCTCGTCTACCTCGGGGCTAGACATGATGGGCGGTCGAGAGAGATACTCCTTCAGCTGCTGAAATGCTAAGGCACACTCCTCAGTCCATTCGTATCCTTTCCACTTGTGGAGCAGTAAGAAAAAATGCCTACACCTATCCGCCAACCTGGATATGAATCTATTCAATGCGGCGGTCATCCCGGTTAGCCTCTGGACCTCCTTGGGATTCCGAGGTGGCTGTAAGTTAGCTATGGCTCTAATCTGATCAGGGTTAACCTCAATTCCCCTATGGGTCACCATGTAACCCAGGAACTTACCTGAACTTACCCCAAATGAGCATTTGGATGCGTTCAACCGCAATTTATGCCTTCTTAAATTCCCAAAAGTGTGGTTAAGGTCCGTCACGTGCTCGGCCACTACCTTACTCTTTACGACCATATCATCAATATAAATCTCGATGTTTCTGCCCAACTGCTGCTCAAACATTTTCGTCATCATTCTTTGGTAGGTAGACCCCGCGTTCTTCAAACCAAAGGGCATTACCTTGTAGTGGTAATTTCCAGTGGGAGTGAGAAAAGCGGTCTTCTCCTGGTCGTCCAATGCCAGTGGGATCTGATGGTAGCCTTGAAAGGCGTCTAGGAAACTCATCCGAGGATGGCCCACTGTTGCATCCACCAACTGATCTATACGGGGCATAGGAAAAGGGTCCTTTGGGTACGCTCTGTTAAGGTCCATAAAATCAACACACACACGCCATTTTCCATTTTTCTTTTTCACTACGACTATATTAGCCAGCCACTGAGGGTAAAATACCTCCTTGATAGCCTCAGCTTGCTTTAACTTGGTCACCTCATCTTTAATAGCCTCGACGTGTACCCTGGACGGACGCCGAGGTGGTTGTTTCTTTGGAATACACGAGGGATTGACGTTCAGATGATGATAAATGAACTCCGGATCCACTCCCGGGGCTTTATAGGCATTCCATGCAAACACATCAACATTTCTCCTAAGAACCTCAACCAACTGCTCTTTCTCTGACAAAAGCAACTGAGCCCTGACCTGAAAGTACTTCTCTGGATCATCACCAACGCTCACCCTTTCCAAGTCTTCACACCTCATTTCCTCTGTCGACGCGCCAAACTGGGCTCCCTGACTCCTTGATTGCTATAAATCATCCTCGGCTGCAGCCGAAGTACCTGTCTCTGGCCGATGTTGAATGGCCATTATCATGCACTGTCTAGCCATGGTCTGATTTCCCAAAATTTCTGAAACTTCGCCTCCCGAGGGATACTTCACTTTCTGATGAAGAGTGGAAGAAACAGCCCCCAAAGCATGCAACCAAGGTCTTCCCAAAATAGCCGTATACGGAGAAAAAGCATCCACCACAATAAAATCCACATCCACCGTATTTGAACCAGTCTGCACAGGTAATCCAACCATTCCTAACGGAGTGACCGATTTACCCTCGAAGCCCACCAGCAGGGAACTATATGTCATCAGATCTTCAGGTTTCAAATTCAACCCCCTGAATAAATCAGGATACATTACCTCGGCGGCACTTCCATCATCAACCATCACTCTCCTAACGTCATACCCTCCAATCCTAATCGTAACCACCAAAGCGTCATCATGCGGTTGTATGGTTCCTCTCTTATCCTCTTCTGAGAAGCCTAACACCAACGAGGTGCCCGGTCTGGCCTTCTTCAGCCTCGAACTAGAGCCCTCTTCCGAGCACTGAGACACAGACATTACCCTGGAAGGGCAAGATCCAGTTCTCCCCGGGGCAGCAAATATAATGTTTATCATGCTTAAAGGAGGTCCCCTTGAAGCCTCCCCCTGAAACACCGAGCCTACGTGGCCTCCTCGGCCGCCAGAGTGATGCAGAAATTGGGTCAACTTCCCTTCTTGCACCAACTGCTCTAAATGATCCCACAGATTGTTACAATCCTCGGTGATATGTCCATGGTCTTGATGGTACTAGCAATAAAGGTTCCGATTACGCTTCGCAGGATCCCCCGCCATCTTATTGGGCCACCTAAAGAACGGCTCGTCCTTTATCTTCTCCAGAACTCGCTGCACTGGTTCTCGGAACACGGCACTAACCACCTGGGAGTTGGCAGGCCCTGACTGCCCCCCAAAGTCCCTCCGAGGCCGGTTGTTATTATACCGGTCCGACCTGAAATCCCTTCTCTCTTGAGTTACTGCCTTAGACTTTCCTCTGCCCTGCATCTGATCCTCCTCTACTCTTTTATATTTGTCTATCCGATCCATAAGCTGACGTACACTAGTAACAGGCTTGCCAGTCAGAGACTTCCTCAGACCGTGCTCGGTTGGAAGACCTTCCTTAAAAGTGTTCATAGCCACGTCATCGTGAGCCCCATCTACCTCGTTGAACATTTCCTAGTATCTGTCCGAGTAGGCTTTTAAGGTTTCCCCCTCCCGCATAGACATGGATAGCAGCGACCCCAAGGGTTGAACAACCCTCCTACATGTAATAAAACGGGCACCAAAGGCCTGGGTGAGCTTCTCAAAAGAGTCAATAGTATTAGTTCTCAAGCCATTAAACCATCTCATTGCCACTGGGCCCAGGCTAGACGGGAAAACCTTGCACATTAAGGCCTCATCCCTGGCATGAATAGCCATTCTCTGGCTGTAGTGGCTAACATGTTCCACTGGGTCTGTTCGACCATTATAAATGGTGAACACAGGCTGGTGGAATCGCCGAGGAAGACAAGCGTCCTCAATATGTCGCGTGAAGGACGACTTAGAGACCTGATTCAAAGCCTTGTTCAAGGCATCATTCCCCTGACCCTGGCGAGTCGGACTCTTATTTCTTCGCCCACGGTGGTACTCCTCCTCACACGAAAAAGATTCGCTAGGTGGAGTTCTCGACCTTCGCCTGTAACTGGTGTCATCCGACTCCTCAGAGGAGTGCCTAGAGTTATGGGCCTTACGCCTTCGTTGCTCATATCGCAATTCCCTCTTCAACTTCTTAATCTCACGCTGCAAATTTCCTTCGCTCTTTACAGGGGAAGCATGGCCTTTCCCCCGAGAACGGCTTCTATCTGTATGGGTTGTTCGGGTACTCCCCTCATGATTCCCCCCGTGTTCGTGGTCTAACAATGGATTACTGTGCTGGGAGCCCCTAGACTCTGCCTAGTGCTGATTAGCATCCACCTGTTGCGGGCCCGTCAATGGTTGCTGCGGTGCTCCCTCTTCCATCGTAAGTATCACACCTGCCTTTCCCTCTCAACAGATCAAGTTCTCCCCACAGACAGCGCCAATTGTAGGGACTCAATTTGGATTGGACCCAGAATATGAATGGGTTTTCAGCCCAACAAGCCCAAACAATAAATTTGTAGAGAATGGGTACAAGAACTAGTACCGTTTGACAGGAAAGGTTCTACTCATCAAGTAACAAGGGGTATTTTAGGTTAATTGAAGGAGAAAAAACTCTCCTCAGCTAGGTCTTCAGTCCATCTCTCTTTCTCTCTTTTTTTTTTTTGGAAAAAGTCCCCCTCTATCTCATTCGTTTCTATGTTATATACTCCCTTCTCCCCTCCATTTCCATCGTACACGTGTAGTTCTTATCTTGAGAGCTCCTTTCTGTCTCATCCAGCACCTACCGGAACTTTCGCTTAGTGGCCATAAAGCTACTTAGTCACTGTTCAGGTATCACCTCCACATTAATGCGACCAGTGGGTTAGCTGGAAAGCATTTAATGTGGAGGTGATGGCCTTGGAAGATATTTGCTACCTTCCCCGACTTCTCCTTAGGTTTATACCCAATTTCCAGTTCAGATACAGCTTTGCGGAGTCTCCGGAATAAAATGAAAGTTATATTCACCTCGGACTTTGGTGTCCTTAAACATGCGTTATGCCGCTATATATAATATCCACTCATTTCTCCTATATTATCCATTTAATAATAATAAAATTTTTTAAACTATCCTCGGATAACTAAGCGTCCTCGGATTGGGCCGTTGGGCCCCGAGCCCACTTCTGAGGATTCCTATATCTTTTTAACTAGCAGGCCCCACAAACATTATTAATAATATTGGTGAAAATATTATTTAAATTATTTTTAATCAATAAAAATTGCCAACACAATAATAATTTGTTGCACAATAAATTTTTTTAAAAAAATTTATCTAATTTATAAATATTTTTAGATCTTAGATATATATATATGGCTTTTTGTGCCTTTTTTTTTTTTTTTTGGTTGTCTTGGAGGACTGACAACGCAAAGGAAGCATATTGGTTCTTACTTTCTTGGCGGCTAATGACTGGTGCGTTGTGACACATCACAAACACTGTATAAAGTAGTAAAAACCAAAAAGCAAAAGCATATCATAGTAGTTTCCAAATACACAGCTATTGACTTAACTTAATCCCCAAGCAAATTCCTTGTAGCTTTGTTGTCTCAACGACTCATATATAAGGCTAAGGCCTATCCAAACACACTAAATCCTCTCTGACTGAGTGTCTTTTCTCGATGGCGAAACTGAAGATAGCAGGCACATGGGCAGGCATACTAGAGGTTGAATTGGAGGAATGGACTGTACCCATGTTGAGAGAAGAGGTGGCAAAGCGATCAAGCTGTGGGGCTGAGTCGATCAATCTCATATGCGCAGGCAAGGTCTTGAAAGATGGCGATGGGACTGAGAAGTTGACCCAGTTGGGTGTCAAGAACAACGCTAAGATACTTGCCAGTCGGGTCTGTGTTAAGGAGGGAAAGTCGTTGGGGGTGGAGTTGATGGCTGAGGAGGAACGCTCTAACAGACTCAGCCGAGTCAAGTGAGTATTTTTCCAAGCTGTTGTGATTGCTTTTTTTGATCATGGTTTTCTTAATTTTGACGAGAACGTGTGTTGTTTGAGTTTTTTTTGTGGGTGCTTGGCTTGCGTTTGGTTTGTGATCATGGGTTTTGTTGGTTTTGATGAAAAGGAGATGTTCTTATGCTTTTGCGTTTGTAGGAAATGATTTTGATTTTGACTTTGACGAGAACGTATGTTGTTTTGATTGTTTGTGGTTGCTTCGCAATGCGTTTAGATTGTGTTTTGTGATCATGAATTTGTTGATTTTGATGAAAATAGAATGTTTTTCTGCTTTTGTGTTTTTGTATGTAATGTGTTCTGGTCATTGCATTTGATAGAGAGAGAGTAAATGTTTATCAATTTTTTATATTGGTGATTAACTCACACCCTCTATCTTTAATTTGTTTTCTTGGTATAATGGATTTCTGGTTTTTCAGTGAGCAAGTGTTCCTTGTTTAATATTTAGCTGGCAACTTAAGTTCTAATTCAGGTTTTATCTATTTGTTGGGTTTATAGGGGTTGCAACGTTTCTCTCCATTATTTGTTTTGTCGTCTTTTGGATTGTTAGTTTCGATGGATTAATGAAATTTACATTACACTGTGACTTGGGAATTGAATTGCTTAAAGAAAATTGAGTTATAGTGCATAACTATTTTTATGGTTGTTCTCAATTTAAGGACTAAAATTTCTGAAGAAACACTGTAAAATTTCAGTGAACTTGGAGGTTTTTGTTTTGGTATTTGCATAATTTTCTGGTGCTGTAGAATCTGTCAAAAAGAAATATAGTTTTGAATGTTCTTTTTGGTGTTGTTTTGGTATAAAAGCATAAGAAACTTTTCACTACTAGGCCTAATTGTTTTATTATACATAGTTGAGTGAAAGTTGTCGTTTTACTCTTTTATTTGTAAAATAATGAAAATCTTCTTTTCCCCTCAACTTTGCTTTGCAGCCAAACTCAAAGGTGCTACTTTTATGTTCTAAATTTAAGATCATATGCTCCTGTTAATATGGTTAACAAAGCGTTTCCTTAGGTGAATAGGTAGGTTGTTCTGTATCTTGATATACCTGGTCCTTGGACCTAGTACAATAGTTCAATGTTTTTTAGGCTGCCTTGGATTAAACCTACTGCAATAGTATGTTTTCCAAGAACCTGTTAATTGCAAAAGGAGTAACTGAAAAATATTTTTTAAGACTTGATAATTTGTGCAAATGCTCTGGAAAACATCAGAGAAAGCTGGTTGATTGACCAATCTAGTGCACTATGACCTTATATATTTCTCCCTGACTTGCCAAGCATGGCCCAATATTTTTAATCAATTGCCAAGTGTAAGTTTCTTCATAGGGTACTCTTCATCTGCAGCATTGCCTCATGCCTTAAATTAACGACATACTCTTGACTAAAGGACCAAAAATAGGACACATAGACATAATGGGCCTTTCCATTCCTTGCTTTCCTCCCTCCCCCCCTTCCTTGATATGATTTTATAGCAATTCATTTACTGACTTGCATTATCTAAAAGATTGTATACTGCGCAAAAGTCTCCTACTTCTGTAAGCGTCTAGGAGAGGTGATCAGTAAACATTCTTTCCTCCAATTTTGGAAAGGCTGATACTTGGCTCAAACCCACAACACATGGCTTGGACAAAGGGCACATTCCATTGCAACAAGGTCCAACTATAATTGGATTGCATTATCTGTAACATGATTGTAACACCTAATCTTTTAGGTTTATATTGGTGGGCATACATAATTTGATTTTTCCTTGTTGATGGCCAAAGGAAAAGATGATGCGCACTGAACAAGCAAAAATAAGAATTTAAATGAATAAATAAAAACCGTAGACTTCATTATACTGCCTAAGGGTGCTTGGAATCACCACCAAGCTATAGAGAAACATCTCTGAACAGAAATACTGTTCAAAATTCACTACTCAAACCTATTCCTGGAGCCTCTTTTTAAAAAGCTTCAAGAGTTCATTGAGTCAAAATTACCTTCCATAAAATCCTCAACAACATGAAAGTCCAATTTCAAATTTTCAAATATGACATTAGGTATCTCAAATAAGTAACATTTGAGACAATAAAATTTGAACTAATTCTGGCTTCTTTCTCTGCATCATTCTCCCTTGATTGAAGAAAACTTTACCTTGAATTTTGATGCGTTTAAGAATTTGAACTTTTGCACTTGACACTTGCAACAACTATTGAAGAACTTCTAGTTGTGGTAAGAACAAAAAAGCTTTCTGTTCCACCATATTAAATTTAAATGGATTGATAAAATCAATGGATGGAACAAATGATACAGCCTTATCTTGATTTATTGAAAGCACCATCATATTAGGCTATTTCACTCCATGCAAGTCAAAAATTCAAATATGAGATCAGGTATCTCAAATAAGTAAAAATTTGAGATAATTTTTGCTGCTCTCCCTGCATCATAGAGATCCATCTGTTGTTTATTTTGTTGCTTTGTGTGCATCTCTTCTTCTTTCTAACTTGTTGGCGGCTCCTTTTTATTTACATATTTTGTGGTTGGTGTCTCTATCACAACAGGGCAGCTGCCACAGCACTGGCCAAAAGGCATGCAGATGGTTCATTACCAATTGAAGACTTCAATATAGAACTTGAAGATCAAAGTGGAAAGACAGTACATTTGGGATCTGAAACTGATCAGCGGTATGATAAATAATTAGATTTGGCTTGTAATATTTTGAAAGTGCTGCTAGATGTGAACAAGTAATTCCTTTGTTGAGGTATTTAAAGGGTCTATGATCCCATTCTCGATGCTGAAGATTTGGGCTATTATGTTACAGAGCAGTCATGATGGGCCTGATGCTTCACACAAATGCAAAGCAACTAATTAGGAGGGAGAATTACAAAGATGCATTAGAAGTGCTTACCATGGGAGAGGTCAGTTGCAGTTGTATTTTTGTAAATGGTTAATGCGATTGAATTAGTTGCATAGTAGATTTTTTAACATGGTAGAATCTTGTAAGGAATAATAAAATTAATCTGATGTGCTTTCCATGATTTTGAATTTTGGAATTTTAAAATCTGAAAAGAGTTACCCCTCTCTCTCTCTCTCTCTTAAAGGGACTAAAAAAATGCAATGCTGTATATTCTTTGACTACCTAAGAGTACCCCCCAACAGTTGTCATTTGATGCATCTCTTGAGATCTATGTCAAAACGAACTAATCAAATGCAATTTTTAGTAAGTACTTCAGTTTATGACCATGGGGGATATGTATTGGCTCTAAAATTTAAACCCTTTCTAAGGTTTTCTCCCCTTATCAGTTGTTTGTGATTTTTTTCAGTAATCATATATTATCATGCATACCCATCTTAATCATTGACAATCTCCTCTCTTTCCTTTTTTTTTTCCCTGAATCTTGATTAATTGATAATTTTTAACCTTACACTAACCACTTTTTGTCCTGTTTGCATGGGAAGTTGGTTATGGCAATGTTCAGTAAAGTATTTTCCTGTGAATAATCACAGTTGGCTTAATTCTTTCTTGTAGGAGGCTTTCTCTCTGTGCAATTCAAAGGTCATTGAGGTGAGTGAGCTGTTCTTTCTTCTATATTAATAAGGTCTGTTGATAGAATTAAAATTATTGATGACAAATGACTTTGTGAGCCATTTGTGGTGCGGTGTCTTTTTTCATTTAGTTGAAAGAGCTGAAATTTGCTCTGAGTTACTGCATTTTAAAGGAAACCATTTGGCTGAGCTGCTTGCAGAACACACATTTTTGTATATAAATTGCTTGTGACCATCAGAGTCAAAGTTGAGTTTTTGAAAATTCAAGGAAATATGTTTGCTTGGGTTTTTAAGCAAAGCAAAAATAAATGTATTTCTTCTTATTTGTCTTTACATTTGATTATGCACCAATTGTAAATAGTTGAATACCTAAGCTTTCATGAGCTAATTCTCAAATTTCACTCAACGAGACCTAAGTTACTTTGTGCATCTTAGAATTTGAAAATACTTAAAGCCACCCTAAGTAAATTATGGCATGTTGAATTCTTTGTAGAGTCTGTAAATGTAACATCATCAATTTCATGTTGTTGACATTCAAAACTCTTGAGAAAATTTCAGTTTCTTTGTTGTTATAGAATATCCTCTGTTTTATGTTGATGTCTCGTTTACTGTTCAGCTGATTGACAATGTCCCAATACTGCAAATAGACATGGTGTGGTGCTATTTCATGCTTCGAGACATCAGATGGCTCTCAGTGGCAGGAGCACGCCTGGAAAAGGCTAGAGAAGGAATTGAGCGTGCTCATGGGAAGGACTCCTCTCGTGTCACACTCCTCCAAGCTGGTCGCCATCCAGAGCTTGCAATGTGAGTATTCATATGTATGCTTTTACTTTTCAGGGTAAATTACAGTGACCTACCCTGAGGTTAGGGGTAATACCAAGCACATCCAAAGGTTTGAAAATGACCAATTTGGTCCTTAAACACTAACACTGTGTAATGCTGTTTGTTAACTCTCTCCCAAACAACTTTCTAGTTCATTTATATTCTTCATTTCTTCATTTTCTCTCTTCTTTTCCCAGAACATAAACACCTCTCTCTCTCTCTCTCTCTCACAAGCTCAAATCAGTATCCAGAGGTTATACATGACCATGTATTTAAGAAACATTCAAAAAAAAAAAAAAAGCTCACTAAACTAGTACTCATTTTCCAAAACCATACATAGTCTCATTTGACCCAAATCAAAAAAAATTCAAAACAAAACCCAGACCCACAAGGGCCACAACGGCAAGCATCATGTGACCCAGCAACCACCGTCCACCACGGCACCACTTATCACTACCCATTTATCCTCCTCAAACCCAGCCATCCAACATCACATGATTCATATCTATCAAAAAAAAAAAAAAAAAAAAAATCACATGATTCATAGCTCAAACCCAAATCATATCTTTAAAAAAAAATTCAAAAAAAAAATAAAAAATAAAAAACTCATACCCACGATGGCGAGCTGATTGTGATCCTGACCGCCACCCACCACTCATCTCAACCCAGCAACCGCCGCCCACCACTCATCTTGACCTAGAAACCACCGTTCACCATCCTCCTAGATCACAACCGAGCCACCATACTCATAGATCACAACCCAACCACCCAGCCTTAAATGGTGGTGTATGGCATGAGTTTTGTGGGTAAACCAGATCTGGAACCATTCCAGTGGCAGAGTTGTTGGTCCTTTATTGAGTCTGAAACCCTTATGGCTTGAGCTTGCGAGAGAGAGAGAGAAAGAGAAATTTTCTGGAGTGAAGACTGAAGGGAAAGAGAGAAGAAAAGGAAAAACAAAAAATAAATATAATGGTTTAATAGACGGTGCGCAAACGGCATTAGTGTTTAAGGACCAAATTGGTCATATTTAAAAACCTTTGGATGCGCTTGGTATTACCCTAAACCTCAAGGTAGTTTTTTGTAATTTACCCTACTTTTTAATCTGTGAGATTCTTGAATATGCAGTGTGAGCTAATTTATTTTAATTTTCTGTTTATAGACATTTAAGACTGGAGTTGCTGGAAGGGGTGGTGGCATATCATAGTGGTCAGTTTGATAAATCGAGGAAGGCATTGACCTCAGCACAAGCAAAATTCTCCCAGGTTAGTTGAATGCGTAAATAGTGCTTTTGGATTTGTAATAAATCATTTTGAAATGTTCACTGCATTTACAACAACCATATGCATAATACTTATGATTTTTATACAAAAATTTGGTCACTTACCATATTCGTTAAAATTTTGTGTATAACTAACTATAGATATTGCTTTAGCTGTATCTGGTTCATTATTAAATTACTTTTTGGTTATTTCCTAAGATGTTCATTTTCCATACTCCCAATGTTTGATCTCTAGCAGACCACTCAATAAGATTCAAACCTAGATGAAGCAGCCCACTCCCCTCAAATCTGACCTCCTCACCTTTTCAGATTCTGATATTTACCTTCTTTTTATGTTTCTCCCATCTCAATTCCAATCTTCTGTTGTTGATTTCAGTTACAGGTGCCTGATGAAGCCTTATCACTTGTTATGAGCATGGGGTTTAAAGAACGTGATTCAAAAAGAGCGCTGAGAATGAGCAATCAAGATATTGGAAGTGCTGTTGATTTTCTGGTTGAGGAAAAGGCAAAGAGAGCACGAAAACGAGAGGAGGATTTGAAGCGACAAAACGATATAAAGTGGGTGTGACTTGTTAAAATTTAACTCTGGTCTTCTTCTTTTTTCCTGTCAGTATTTTTTATTAGAGCTCAAAAGTTTTGCAGGGAGCAAAAAAAGTATGGAATGACACCCTTAAAGAAAGCTGTGGATCTCAAGATATTGAATGAATTGGTTTCCATTGGGTAAGATGCCAGCCATAATTACTTTTAGAGTTCAGGGTTTAGGTATAGGAATGTTACACTATTTTATTTTTTAATTTTTTTTACTATCAATAGAGAATAGTGTAAAATTAGGATAGTTTGTTGCTGTTTGATTTTAAGGGAACTTTATTAAACTGCAGCTTCAGTGTGATGCCTACTGTCCATAACCAAATTGGTGCATAGCAGGAACACCCTTATAGTCACTAGTCAAGCTAACAATCACTTGATTTGGCAGGTTTGAAAAGGAGCTTGCCGCTGAAGCCCTTCGAAGAAATGAAAATGACTTTCAGCGGGCGCTGGATAATTTGACAAATCCAGAAACTAATTCTGCCATGCAGGTCACCTTGCAGTTTCCCATGAAATAATTTTGGTTTCAAGTTATCTCATTCGTTTATCAGTGCTAACATTCTTCCCTGCCAGGTGGATATTGAATCAAGGAAAAGGAAAAGGCAGCAACGAGCATCAGAAGCTGCAATTGAACAGCTTGTACTTATGGGCTTTGAAAGATCAAGAGGTAACTTATTGAAGAGCTACATATTGCAGTACCACTTACAGTAGCGTTTTTAATGTTTATTTTCCCTAGGTCATTGATTGTACCCGTTTTTAGAAGACCTGTTACTTTGGGAAGTAAAGTCACATAACCGCCTTCATTAAATTCCCTCTTACTGATTCTTCTTGCCCCATACAAGATAGTACCATAAATTTTACTGTTGTTTTTAATCCCCCAAAATTTAATATATTTGTGGAATTTCCTGCATTGAAACCACTCCCACAGGGTTGATGGGTAGCCATTCTTTAGGGCAAGCAACAAACTGATATTTGTTTCTTGTGTGCAGTGGTTGCAGCTCTTCAGGTTGGTGGCACTATGGAGCAAGCAATGCATCTACTTCTCTCACAATCTGAGTCGAACCCCTCAGTTGCTGCAAACAGCAATCTAGAATCTGAGCCAAACCCAATGATTTCTGCTGATAACAATGCGAATTCTTCCATTCCGATAATTCCTGATGCTGGAGGTCCTTCAACTGCCAGTGAAGTAGAAAAGCGGGATGTAGAGATGGAAGATGAACTTGCTGATGAACTAGCAAAAGGAGATGCTTTAACAGACTATGACATTGAAGTCACTAAAGAAGGTGAGGCCATATCTGAGTACTTGGCTATTCTGGAGTCAGCAGGCAACAGTGAGAAGGCACCATGCTGCTAATGAGAAGATAACTCTAGGCAATTCTGCATACTAGTGTCTACGTGTATAGTGGGATGGTAGATATCGAATCTGCTTAGATGTCTAAAGTTGTAGTCATGGTACATTAGAATTCTACTAACATCAAAGTTCTAATTGTCATGACATTATCATTTTTCTGTCAATGCACTATATTTTATCCTGATGTGATGGTGCCCTGTTATTTTCTTTTTCCTTTTATTTTTAGGTGTGAGTGGTGGTTTTATATTTTATCTGATAAGCTTATATGGTTCAAGGCATCCTTACTTAAAAGCAATGAGTTCTTCAATAATAAAAGTTTGTTATTTTTATTTATTACATCCAATGGAGGCTGCAAGGATTGAAAGTATTCTGCTTGAACTGAAAACCTACCCTTGCAAAGCTGTATTTACAACTTAAATAGCTCAAAGTCATCAGTTTTCTATCTATTCACATGATACTTGCGGGGGAGTGGGCAATCATACTTCGCCCTTTGAACCATTTAAGTTGTCAAATGAACTAAATGAAAAAAACAGGACAGGCTTCAATCACAAACAAGAGCACAAGAAGGGGCTTGTTCTGCAAGTTTTTCTCTGTTGAGATTCAATATCCCAGGAATAATCTTTATTTAATGGCGCACTGCTCCTGCTCCTGCTTGTAAAGCAAGCATCATGAGCTGGGTGATTGTAGCTGCTTCTGCTTAAAAAATCAAGCCTCAGGAGTCTGGGCTTTGAGGGTGCAATATTGAGCCTTAGCTTTCCCTCTAACCGTAATATAGCCTGCAACTGCAGATCACAGATTAGTTTCTTTCAGAATTTTGAGCAGGTCACAAAATTTCTTCCTCTGTGATAACATCAGGCAGATAGCAACTCAGCCATGCTTGTCTCATAAACAATCTCAGTAAGCACTTTTTTAGCACATTCCTGATGCAATGCCAGACATGCCTTCAATTGATCTACATTTCGACCTCTTCCTGCTCATGACAGGAAAAGCATTTCATACTACACAAAGCTAAGAAGATACTTCATAGAATCAAACATCAATCAAATCCGATGACCATTTATGCATATGAATTATGCCCTTTCATATCTTTCTAGGCAAATACCAAGTGCTATTTGGCTGCAAAGGAAATACATCATTCTAAGAAGGTCAGAACACAAAATTGAACCAAAGTATACTTGTTTGAAGGAAATTGTATTGTATTATGCATTATCAGTTCCAGCTGGTTTCCAATTCTTAGAAAATTGAGGGGGAGAGAGAGAGAGAGAGAGAGGAGAATCTTCTTGGAGAGCTATCCACAAGTATGATGAACTTTTTTTTTTAATTGGAGAGTATGATGAACTTAAACAAAAACCCGGAAGGATCAATTATATTCTTTAAAAAAAAAAAAAAAAAACTATCTATCTACTACATTTATATGCAAAAGAAAGCAGAGAGCCATACAACAGTCACTCTTTTGACTCATTTAATTTGTATTGACAAAGCTCTATGTATCAATGTCTGTCACTCTTTTGAATCATAATTAGAAGGAGCTTCATCGTCTGTGACCATAAGAATCTGCTTTTCTTTGGATTCTTCCCCCACTTTTGTATCCTTAAAGTCTTTAGGAAGCACATTACAGTTAATGGTGTGCCACACTGGTCTCTCTTCTTGGAACAATCTGCCAGGACAAAGGTGATCATCAGACCATGTAGAACACCAGGCACTTTTAGCACCATAAAATGATATGCTTCCATCAGAAAAGAAAACACTCCTATTTTTCTCTCATTTAATTTGCACATTATATGGAGAGAGAGAGACTTACGGGTGCTTGCAAAGCGTTGGGCATTGAACCGTAAGTGCATACTTGCAAGTGGACAGCTCTGTAATAGAACTTATCATAGCTCTGGTCTCTGCACATACAAATCTCACCTGCAAATGAAAGCAAGAAAAGATTGAGCATGAGTGAGATGGGAAGGAAAATAGAAAGCCACTTGATTTTCAATTACTTCATACCTCAGTCTCTCGTGGCTGATTGGTAAGATCACACATGGTTCCATTTGTATACTGATGAGCATGATACCTACATGAACCATTTAATACAATAATCAGTATCAACTCTTCCTCCTCTTTTAGTTTTCTAGGCCACAGCCCCTTTTTAATTAAAAATAAGTTTTCCCTTGTACCTAACCTATCAATTATCATATTAATAAAAGCATACCTTTGGGATGCATCTTTTGAGTGGGGATCTTTCAATTCAGAAATATCAGAGAGATTCTGGTTGAAAGCAGCTGTGGCCTCCGCATCATACTGACCTAAGACAAACCCCTGAACCTCCTGTAATGAAAGAAAAATTTATCTGATTAGCACATGATTCTAAGAATTTTCAGGTCTTCAACACTCTCAAATAATTTCAATAGAGGAATCATGATAACTGAAATTTACAACCAGCTAGTGCTAGTGCTATTGCTACGACAACTGCTGCTGCTAAGAATGATACTGCTACTACTACAATTATCACTACAAGGATGGTTACAAAATAAAATCTTGGACAGATATGAATCCAATCTATTTGAAGCTTCAGCAATTAATTCATTAAGTGGGATCCACCAAAACTACAGTCATAGCCCAAAAACCACCAACCAAAAGTTTATTAAGATACTGTTTATTTGATTCATCACATGCATATTACTGTATTAGAGCACTTCCTCCCATAAAACCAGCATGCTCTGATTTAATAACATATTACCAAAAACACATCAGTGACAAAAGCAACTAACAAATAATGGCCTAGTATAACAGAAGAGAATCTATTTTTTGGCCAAGTAATTAAGGAGGAGGAGAGAAGTAGATGAACGCCTTATAGGCGTAAGCCCCAAGCCCACCCCAAAAGGAGTACTCTAGGAGAAGAGAACCTTAGAGCCACTTTAGGAATACCTTTTCTTCCTCCAAATGAACTTGACGTAACCTTCTCTGATAGCAAAATTCATATGACCACCAGCCTTCTTGCTGCATAAAGGATTTGGTAACATTAGAGGATAATTCAGGTAGATGCAGGATTATTAAAGCAGGCATAATTCACAGAAACAAGTATTGCAACTTAATGTGAGCTACATAATTCCAACAAAGAAACAAGTATTTTTAATTTAAGTAACTTTAAAAAGTATCAGTCAACCAAGGCACACAATCAAGATAGTTTTTGGGTGACAGATACTAACTCTGATCAAGCATTGGTCCTTCAGTGCTTCAAGCAGCTCATCTGGTGTCTTTAATTTAATTCGTTTTTTGCTTTCCACTATCATGCTGCTTGTGTTGTGCCGAGTAACTGGCTTTCCACTCTTGGCTTTCTCCACCTTAGGCAAAAAACATAAAAAATTCTCCCCATTTTTATTGGGCATAACCACAGACTCCTGATCATCATCCTGCCAAATAAAACAGGCCTAATTATTAGATCAAACTTTCACAGTTTGTACTTTCTCTTCTTCAATTAACATAGAAACAATAAATTTTGGGCACAAAGAACTTGGAAGGAAACCAAATATGGATTAAAAAGTAATCTGTGAACCAAAAATGTGATCCCAAGGTCATCTGCTAACACCATCTTTACAAGAAACTGACCAAGGCAATCTCATATAGCAAAACTTGACAGAATCACTGACTAATAAAAAGCCAAGCCAGTAATAACTGCATAGGGAAAGCACTTTTACCATGTTCAATAAGGTTAAGCACCTTAAAGAGTAACAATGGCTCTCTGTTCAAACTTACTATTGCAAGAAAAGAACAAAGCCACCTCACTTCATACCTCACAAATATTTCTGCTTTCATGATAAAAATTATCATCCTAAGGTTTATGGTAGCAGAAAAGAGCACTAATTGGGCTTCTGTTAATAAGATATTTTCTATTGCAATAAATTAGAAGAAAATACAAGCAGTACATGTCAATTAAATTAAGCATTGTCCACAATCAACTTTAACTACTCAAAAGAGTGACAAAAATGCCTCGTATTTTCTACTGGAATAAATTCGAAGAAAATACGAGAAGTACATGTCAATTAGATGAAGCATCATGCACAATCAACGTAATTACTCAAAAAAGTGACATCCAAGTAACAAAAAATGCTTCGTAGATAAAGTTTAAAAAGTCAAAGAAAAAAAGGAATCTCCAAAGTCAGACCACAAACCCAAAATGGCTACTTTTTTTTTTTTAAATGTATTTGGAGCATCCATCTAACTAGGACCAAACAAAAAATCAATTTAAAAGGCTTTTAAACTACTTACAGGATGAAAAGGTGAATCTTCTGGATGGAATTCAATCTTATACTTTGGTTCACGGAAGCTGCGACCAAATGTGCCACCTGCTGATCAAAAGTTATTGTAGTAGAGATAAGAACATTAACTTGGAGTGCTAGAAATAAATTACAAGAAACCAGACTTTCGGATTATAGCCAATAACAGAGACAAGAAAAAGTGGTTGGAGACACAACTTCCGCATGAAGACCTGGCTTGTACACCTAGTAGGAAAGAAACACATAACAATCTAACTGATACACCCATATGAATCATTAGGCCCTTGAAACCATTGGGACTGTAACTGCCACTTCAATACATAGTCAGCACCTACCACAGCCTTTCTATGGCTGAACCATTCCATAATGTTCCCAAAAGTCCTTTTTCCAGCTCAAAGATATTGATCCTAGATAGTTTATTCCACTCTTTAACACCTTGTCATCATAGTTGCACTATCTATGATTTTACTGGTCTTGGATGAAATAAGCATGCATAAGCAGAAGCAGCCAGCCATTTCTTAACATTTGGGGCTTCTATATGGATCAAAATATGATCCATCATTCTATTCCAGCTCTCAAATTGATGCAAAATTCCTACTGAGCCGATTGGTGTCATGTGAGGGATCATCAATAAAACTTGGCCCAATTTAGTAGACCATTTAAACACTAAACAAGATTGTAAACCCCTTGGAACTGTAGAACATCATACTTTGAACCACTAGGTCAATAATATAAACAATAAGTGCCATATATAGTTAACTTAAAGCCCTAGAATCGATTAAGCCTTCAAACAAGGCCCTCCAAAGCACAAATCATTCTCTAATCAGCACAACACCTATTACAATTAAATTCTGAAACGCTCTAAATACCCATTAGTTACTATGAAAGATTTTCTCTCTAGTCTACATCCCTTGCTCACAAGCCATAATACGACTCCTTCAGCGAGTCAAATAATAGATGAACTGTCCTACTCTCTTCTTTTTTATTAAGGACAAAACATAAGTACTATTCCTTAGATGCAGTACATTAAGTTTCCCAATTAAATTCAAACACAATTGAATTGAATTGAATTCTCTTCAGGAAAGATAATACTGTTTGTGCTGTATTGATCAATGCAGATACTTGTGTGAATTTAATTGTGGAACCTAATATACTGTACCTAAGTTTTTCCATTTGAAGCCAATAGGATTATTTTGAAGCAAAGCAAAGGAACTTGTTTTGCAATCATTAATCACTAAAATATTCCTATAAACCCTCTAAATGAGAAAATAGTATGTGCCTCACTTACTTTAACCCAAATACACAACACCCTATGAGACTTTCCATAGACCCAGAAACGCATTAACCCATAAAAGCCTGAAATTTCTACCAAAGCAATTAAAAAAAAAAAAAAAAAAAAAACCATAAAACTAAATTAAATAAAAAGACAGTCTTTGTAGCTAATCGATGAAAAGTGAACCAAAAAATTTAGAATTTTTCTAGAACAAGTTGAAACAGATACGAAATCAAATTCAGGATTTACCAACTTGGGCTGGGAAGATCTGATCGGCTAACACATGGTGATACAGAGTGTATGAAAGTAGGATCACCCACAACACCTTCATTTTCTTTCCTCTCTCTCTCTTTTTTAATATTTGTAATGCTTTTTGTGTTTTCTTTTTCTTTAAATGTTAAAAACCCCGAAGAAGAACCAGGAAGAACCGAAGAAAGAGAAAGGCCTTTGCACTTGAAGATGGTCTGGTTGAAGGTGCACTTTAACTCCACGCAGACAAACCAATCATATCCCGCCACGTCTGAAACTTTCCATGAGTCGTACCAAGTACTAAAAGTCACGTGTTGTCTCTGTTTTAATACAACTCTTCTTTCCTTGAATTCATTGGGCTTGGAGACCCAATGTCATGTAGTACGGTCCATTAATGTAACTGGACTTGGGCTTAATTGTATAAATCGGAATCCTGCACAAAAAGAGATCTATGAACATGTCAAGTAAATAGTGTTTGCTTACTACTCACACGTGCTATAAAGGATGGCAAAAACACCCCACCCCTACCTAATCAGCTCTGCCACCACAAAATTCTTCTTCTTTTTTTTCTTTTGATTTTCTCCCCACCGCAAAATGGTTATGGGGCAAGAACGAGTTTTGCTCATCCTGCCTCGTCTTTGCTACAATCCATCTCAAAATGTACAAATACATATAAATTTTAATTTACTCTTTTCTATGCATATGTTAGTTATAATTTATCTTTATATATTAAGAGAAATCAGAAATTTAGTTATGATTTTAAAGAATGTAAAAAATACTCTTAATCTAATTAGATAATCCTTATTTTTAAAAAATAAAAAATTAGGTGGGTTCCAGTTAGCTCAACTGATAAAGTCTCTGATAGTTGTATAAAAGATTTGGGGTTCAATTTCCGCCTATACCAAAAATTAATTAATGTCTTGGTCTGATGATAAAGAGCTATCATTAGAAGCAAACGCCATAAGTTGAAACTCTCTAAAAAAATAATAATAAATAAAAAATTGGGTTAAAATTCTAATTCAACCAGATTCAAAAAAAGAAAAAAAAAATTCCAAAGATTTTTTTTTTTCCTAAAAATTAACACACTCTCTATATAAATATATCTCATACACTTTTGATACATTTTTGTCCTAAAAACTAGTACACACTAAACCCAGCAGTTTACTCCATTTCAAATCCAAAATTTTTGTTTCTTAAAAATTTCTTCTCATGTCACCTCTCTAATAATAGATAAATTCAAATTGAATAATTACATTTAACTTAAAATATATATATATATATATATATATAAAAGAGCCTTATCACACTTGCAAAGCGCGTATGATAAGACTAGTTTATTTTATACATATTCTACTACTATTTTCAAAATATTTGTCACTCCTTCTCTTTTAGTTTTTTTTTTTTTTTTAAGAAGGATTTTAGTATTTTTATGGTTGTATTTTTCTTTATGTTTTATCTTTATGTCATCACTCTCATTAGGTTAGTAAAACATCTCCAACCCACCCTAAAAAGGGGACAAAGCGTGGACAGGGCAATCATGATCCAACCTCATTCCGCCATATTGCCATCCTTCTATGTGCATGTTTAGAAGCTCTTATTATTTAAATATAAAAATATATAACATTTTTAGTTGTAACCGTAAGTAGTAATTATAATTAAATTATACAATGTGTGTTATAATTTTATGGAATTTGAGTTTTAAATTTCTAAAATTTGCTTTTATATCCTTAAATTTTCTTGTCATTAAATCATCTTCACTTAGATATAAAGGTTATTTTTTAATATATAAAAAGTGAAATAAAGATTCTATTCTAATTATATACAAACAAAGGTTCATGCTCATCTTTAATCTCTCGAATATGTCATTTCAATAAAAAGAAGAGACTGTGTTATAAGAGTCGCATTCTTATTCTCAAATTGTTAATCATATCTTTGTTGTACATATTAACCGTTTAAATTTTAAAATGGTTTGAATAACGCAGGGATACCTCCAATTGAAAATTTTTAGATAAATTGTAAATGATGGGCATAAGTACAAGATCGTTGGCCTATATTGGGTGTGCGTGGATCAGGTTGGGTTAGGTTTAGAGTATTTTTTATTCAAAACAGCTACTCCACTGCTTTCTTGCTTTATATTATTGTTGGGTTGGGTTTTTATTCAAACCAACCACTCCACTAAACTCTTGCTTTATATTATTGTTCGTGTTTGTTTCGTTACGCTCATTACACTTCGCTCCACTTCACGATGCTCAATCAATAAGGTTTTTTGACCCGTGGCCTAACAACAAATAAAAGCCAACTCCAACAAAAATCTTGGGCCATATGTATCCATTTTCATGATTCTATTGAAGTAAACCTGTTGCAATTGAATTGGCTGTGCATATAGTTGCTAAGGAAAACTACCACTTATCACAGGGATGGCCCATTACATTTTGAGGCCTAAGGTAAAAAAATTTAATGGTTTTTTTTAATATTTAAATATCAATATATATATATATATATATGTGTGTGTGTGTGCATATGTTTTACAACTGTTCTTCTTGTTTTTTGAGATGTGGAATTGTTAATTAAGTTATTATATTTAGGATTTATTAGCATCTCTTTTACAAGTTGTCAAGATAATTAATTGTCAATCATTATGCACCCTCGTAACATTTTTCTTGTTTAGTGAAATAATTTATAGTTTTAATTATATTGGACTTCAATTGACTTAATATTAAGGGGGCCCTCTTGGAGGTGGAGGAAAAATGCAAAACTCATCTATAAATTTTTTTTCCTTGAAAACTTCAATTATCAATTTACAATTTTAAGGGCTTTTGTTTATGCAACGGGAGACTTGAGACTTTGTTTTGAAAATTTGGGACAAGTGGGGCCTTAGTCACCCTTGAGCCAACTATGACTCATCATTGTGGAGGGAGATGCCAAATTATGGTTTGTTACGGCTTGAATAGAGCCAAAATACTTGTTGTTTGAATAGTTCAACTATGGGATATGCTACATTATATCATTAGTTAGCAGGCATTGAAAAGAACTGAGGAGATTATCTCGAGCCTTTGAGGCTCGAGTTCAGTAAAGAAATTGAGCTTCAAAGTCTCGAGTTCTGATTGTTGACATAGACATGTTTTTGCCACATGAAACTTGAGTCTTACATAGAATAAGAAGAAGAATCTGAAAAAGAAAGAAGAAGATCTGAAATTGAAGAAGAAAAGAAGACGAAGAGACCCACATAGGAAGAAGAAGAAGAACAGTCCCCACGAGAATAGAAAGAACTTGAAGAAGAAAGAAACCCATGGAAGAACACGAAGAACCCAAGCACAAAAAAGAAAGGAACCCGCAGAGGAAGAACCAAGAAAAACAGAGAAGAACAGACCAGGTGAATAAAAAGAACACGCAAAAGGACAGAAATCAAGTTTTAAATACTCAATTTCCTCGTGGATTTTTTCCCACATCAGATTGCCATCACATGCAACTTGAGTCTTAAAAACTCGAATTCCACCTTTGGACTCGAGTTTTAGAAACTCGAGATGCTAGCTTGTTGCATAGTTTTGCAAACACGACAACTGACTAAAATATTGCAAAAATAATGTTAGATGCAAAAAATTCATTCAACTTTGCTTGGTAATAATGTTTTAGAATTGTTCTTGGGTCAAGTGGCAATGGTGAAACCATAACAGTTCTCCCTAATGAAATGGACGTCGTAGTACCAAGGAAAAATGACAAGATTAAAATCATGGCTGACTGGCTGGTGTGCTGCGTGGTGCCACTGGTAAGTTGACTGGTGTGGATGGTAGTGACGGAATTGTAAAGGTGGACGACACTCTTGATGTTAAGATTTTAGACTTGGTTCTTTTGGCAAAGCTAGCACAACCATGATTGACACGGCAATAAGAAGAAAAATGTGTATTATATATATATATATATATATATCATTGTTAGTTATGGAAAAAGAGAGAGTTCAGCTCTACAGCGATGTAGCCCTTGTCATAGCTAACCGTACGAGAAAGTATGCTATGTTTTAGTAATAT
Organism: Quercus variabilis; assembly: GCA_030445155.1. Taxonomy (NCBI): domain Eukaryota; kingdom Viridiplantae; phylum Streptophyta; class Magnoliopsida; order Fagales; family Fagaceae; genus Quercus; species Quercus variabilis. The sequence continues at coordinate 84,037,252 of CP129446.1, read as the reverse complement.
CAACTCAATATTTGTTTTAGTATTTTCTACCCAATAAATGAGTGACACATGTTTCAAAAAACTACATCAAACTACTCTAATAAATGATTAATTTTATTTATTAGAGTAATCTGATGTGATTTTTTGAAACAAGTGTCATTCATTTATTGGGTAGAAAATACTAAAACAAATGTTGAGCTAGTATCACCGAAACATAGTATATTTTCTCTAATAGTAGTTTTTTGAAACAGGTGTCACTCATTTATTGGGTAAGAAATACCAAAACAAATGTTAACTTAGTATTACCGAAACTACCACTTATCACAGCTTTCCTTAACTTTGTTTTAATTCGTAATAAAGGTTCCCTTCCTCCTTCAATTTGAGATGCTTGGAAGTAGATGTTGCATCCTTTTCTTTTCTTTTCTTAAAAAATAAAAAATAAATAATGAAAGCCATGTTCATTAAATAGTTAAAGCAATATTTAATCCTAGAGACTTAAAATGGTTATCTAATAATGAACTTTAAGTGTGCGTTTTGGATTGCATTGATTGCACATTTTGCATTTGCGATTGGCGTTTTAAATGAAGACAAATGTGCAAGTAGCATTATAGACAGAATATTCAACATATTAATCAATATTATATTATTATATATCCACAACACAAATATACTAAACATCAACCATTCATTCAAATATAATTTTTTAATCAAAGTAAATTTCAGCCATTCATTCTAGTAACTTTTTGGCTCGACACCCAACCATTCACTATCAATGATATCTACATGTCATAAAGTAATACTTCAAATTTATTTTTGAAGCAATTTATCTTGTCATGTCATGTCTGTACTGGGGCCGTGTTTTAAAATTATTTTACTACAATGTTTTGAGTTTTCAATTTTCAGTTTTCAGTAAAATAAACGGTATCCAAACAAACCTTAAATAGATCGAGAAATACACGAAAGCAAGAGTTTTAATAAAAAAAAAAAAAAACAAATACAATAACAAAATGCAAGTGGGCAATTTTTCAATTGCCTTCAAGACTTTTCATCTTTTCACATTCCATATAAACTCACAACTGTCCGATTGAGCTGAATGCAAAAGTCCACGATTTAAACAAATAAAATCTGGCTATTGTATTAGCTTACCAAGTAGGTTGTTTATGCAATACTTTTAGCTTAACCATATGTTAATAAAATCTTTAAAAAAAAAAAAAAAAAAAACCTTTTAAGTGTCTGTTTAAGATTCACTTATTTTGCTGAAAGTATTATAGATAAAGGTAAAAGTTAACTAAAATAGTATAATGAGATCCATGAATAGTACCAAAAAGTATAGTGTGCCCATACATAGTAGCAAAAATAAGCTAAATAGTAAAATAAGTTGGCAAAAATAATTCATGCCAAACGCACAATATATAGAAAATGACAACATTTAAGTCCTGTTTCTTAGGTTATTCTCTTAAGATTTAGCATGTGACATTTTTGTTATACAATGAAAGTATATTTTTAGTAAGTACATCTACATAGCTAAATTTTAAAAGTAGAAATTAAGAAACAGAATCTAAGTATTGTATCTAAATTTTGATCATAAAAAAATGGGTTATGCTAACGAGTGTCTTTAAGGTAATGGTTAATAATCTATTTTAAGAAAATTTTGATATCACTTTTATAGGAAATAAAAAAATATATCAAAAAATTAATAAATTTTTTTCTATAAAAAATTTCTTTAAATGGTTCCTTAACCATTTTCCTAAAAAATAAATGAAAAAAGAGATTCAACTTAAAACCAAAAAATGAAAGCAAGAGGGCAACTACTTGATGGCCTTGAAGACTATTCATCTTTCCAAACCCAGAACCGTAGATTGAGATGAACAAACAGTCCAAGATTTGGCAGATAAAAATCTAGCTGCTGTTTTTAGCTTACCAAGAAGGCTGTCTACTTGTCTAATTGCAAATGCAATTCAAGTCAAGGGCTGAGGCGTCTGCGGTTAACTTGTGAAGTATGCAATTAAGCTGCTTGTGAATTTGTGGTTGGCAGTTGAGGTGAAGAGGACCCCACCATAGAAGTTCGTTACTTTACTTTAACCTTTTCTTCACATGACTTGCACTTGGGGACATGTTAGTGGCAGACAAATTAGAGTGGGTCCCATAATCTTCCAATGTATTTTTTACTTGTACCGCTAAATTGGTCATAGAAAACAGAAACAATGGCTGTCCACCCAAAATAATAAAAGTAATTAAAAAAAAGAAAAAGAAAAAAAAAAAAAAAGGATGACATGTGGTTAACGAGGAACGTGGATACTGTAAAAGCAACTTGGTAAGAATTATTATTTTTTTCTTTTTGTTATCACCACTCCCACTTGTTGTACTTTTTTAATGATTTTTTTATATTAACAAAAGTGGCTGTGCGACCAAGACTCTTTCCAACCTTTTTTTTTTTTTTTTTGGGAGAAAAGACTCTTTCCATCTTGTGTTCTTATCTTGTACAACTCCACGGAATGGTTAATGCAAGGTTATTATGTTATTTCCTTCTCATTAATACAATGATAAATAAAACATGAATTAGTTAAAAAAAACTTTTACTAAAAAAAAATATAAGGGTCTCATGGGTTTTATCCCACATTATTAAGGATAATGAAATGATCGTTTTATGAATGTTTAAACTAGTTTGAGAAAGTGCATTTAGGCTGAACTTGGAACTTACACTTAAAAACACTTGTTTACTCTTCTTATTATGCTTACTTATGACTAAAAAGTTACTATATTTTTCATTGTTTGCTTTTAGACTAATTATCTCAATTTACTTTAGTTACTTTTGTCATGATTATGTTTTCTATTAAATTTCTCTTGCTTGAAGAACATATATCCCAAAACCCAAATTCCATTGTTTCAATTGAAGAAAATTTAGCATATATGTGATGTATGAATGTTATAAGTTAATACTATAATTGGTAACTAGATATGATTAAGGAAGCATCAAATACATATGATGAGCTATAAAAATGGTTAAAGAATCTAACATGACTAGGTTAATAAATAATCGTTGACCACTTGATTGATCTAGTTACCCATATTCTGCCAATCTTAATCATTACTATTTAAAAAATTATTCTTATTTATAATGATAATTATATGTCTCATGATCATGATCAATGATATTTAATATTTTTGTTTTTATGAGTTTTTTCAATACTTCAATGTTGAGATTAGTAACAAGCTTTAATTTGATACGATTTTTTTGGGAGGGGGCGGGGAATTAGTTAAACAAATTAATTTAATACCGCAGAAGAATTGACCCCCACCCCCCCCCCCCCCTCCCAACAATTGTTTTTTTTTTCTTCATAGGAAAATAATAACAATAAAAACCCCAACAATTATATTTTTTTTTGTATAATAAAACTAATGGTAAGTAAATTTGAAAGTGATGTTATACTTGTAAGCAATCACAACTTATCATCTTAGTAAGTTGTGAATTTTTTTGTAAAGTTTATTGTGTCTCTATAATTTATCTTTGATTAAAAAAAATGACAATTAGCAAATTATTGTAATAAAATATAAAAAAGAAAATTAATTTTCAAAGTTTTTAGAAATAAAAAAGAGGAGTACTAGCCAGTTTTGAATGGAGGCTTGGGTGAATATATAAAATTTCCTATAAGTCAAACTCCCCTCCCTACACACACATATATAAAATTAGTAAAAGCATATGTATATATATATATATATATATATATATATATTGAAAGAGTTTCATCATTTTTTTTAAATTAGATCAAGACACCAATCGGTTTTTAGTGTAGACGAGAATTGAATTTTAGATCTTTTATACAACCATAAAATTTTTTACCAGTTGAGCTAACTAAAACTCATCAATAAAAACATATTTAAATGCTAAAAACTAGAATTGAAGTAATAGTTAAGTCATAATGATATTCCCAATCCCATATTTATGGTTCAACTCTCACCTCTCTCTCTCACCATCTATCTACCTTAAAAAAAAAGTTAACAACTTATTACATTGTATGATATCATGGGCAGGAAAAAAATTTGATAGTAGATAGTGTGCCCATAATTTTTTTTTTAATTTTTGGGGATGAATTGTGCCCATAAATTAGTTCATGTGAGAAAAGTGCAATGACATAACTAATGTACATTAACTCTTACATAAGCTAGTCACATGTTTGGTGTGATATTTACGAAGATCATTTGGATATGATTAATAATCATTAATAAACAGTTTAAGTTGAATTGAATTTAGCTAGAGACATATAAATTCAAGTAAACAAACCAAAGAAAAAAACAAAAGAAAAGGTGATAACATAATAATTAGATATAAACAGACAAATGGATGTGGCAATAGTAATTTGATGAAATGTCTTTTGCTTTTCATTAAAACCTCCCCCAGGAACTTGGAATCAACGGAAACGTGGGGCCCACAATATTTCCTTGTCTAAAAATTATACCATAATAATATTAAAATTATAAAACCATAATATTATCAAACTAAAACAAGTCAGAAAATTTTAAAATAATCAGATATTTCAGTGCTTTTTGTGGCGTTTACGTCAAGCTGTGAAAATCTTACACATTTGTACATTACAGAACGCCAAGCCAACGAACATTGCTCGGTCTTTCCTTCATTTCTCACATCCCATTTTCCCACGAGCTTTCTCTGCAGTTTCTTGCCTCTTGAGTTTTTTTTTTTTTCCCGGAAAGTTTCAAAGCTTCAGAAGAATTTTCATTTTCCCAGATAAGTTTCCTCTCCATATTCTCTGATTCTTTCTGAACAGATAAGAACATCAAGAATTTCTGTTTTGGAAAAAAAGGGTCATCTGTTAGCAGTGTTGAAGTGGTGCTTTTTTTTTTTTTTTTTTTTCTTTATCTGAATTGGGGTTTGTTAATTCTTGGATAAGTAGTAGCAAATCCTGATTTGGAGTGGAATGCTGGTTTTGTTTGTGTTTTGAGCTTATGGTGTATTAAATTCATTTCTGAGATTAAACAAAAGGAAAAACCAAAAAAAAAAACATTTTGAGTTTGAAGAGAAGAACTTAGGATTTTGAAGTTCTTTTGTAGCAATTGACACCCTATTGAAGGTTTTGTGTGGAATTGGTTTCTGGGATTTGGTGGGTTCTTGGTATAAGAGCTTGGTTTTTGACATTCTTATGTGTTTAGGATAGGATCTGATTTTGAAGTAAAATTGGAAGTTCTTTCCAACATATTTTGTTACTTTGTTGGAAGTTCCATTTAGAATTGGTGGTTGGGTTTGGATTGGTTATTGATTTCTTTGTTGGATTCAAATGGGGAGGCAAAGTGGAAAGAAAAAGAAACAGGCAGGAGAAACATCATCTGATGCTAGTCCAAAGCAAAGCAAAATTGGAAATAAAAGCCCAAAGGGGTATGATAAAGATACAGCAGTTTTCATTTCTATGTCTCAAGCATTGAAGGAGGAGGGGAACAAGTTGTTTCAAAAGAGAGACCATGAAGGAGCTATGTTGAAATATGAGAAAGCCCTCAAATTGCTTCCTAGAAATCATATAGATGTGTCCTATCTTCGGAGTAACATGGCTGCTTGCTATATGCAGATGGGGCTCAGTGAGTACCCCAGGGCAGTCCATGAGTGCAATTTGGCTCTTGAAGTCACACCTAGGTACAGTAAAGCACTGTTGAAGAGGGCAAGGTGTTATGAAGCTTTGAACAGGTTGGATCTGGCTCTGAGAGATGTTAGCACGGTATTGGACATAGAGCCAAATAATCTCATGGCATTAGAGATTGCAGAAAGGGTGAAGCAGGCACTTGAGAAGAAAGGTTTAAAGGTGAATGATACAGTAATTGAATTACCTCTGAATTATGTTGAACCACAATGTTCTTTACCTCCACCAAAGGTAATGAAAGTGAAGAAACAAAAGAAGAAGATCAACAAAGTAGAGGAGAAGAAGGCTGAGGAAGTGACTGAGGAGAAGAAGGCTGAGGAAGTAACTGAGGAGAAGGTGGCTGAAGAAAACGTTGAGGACAAGAAGGCTGACGTTAAGGTGGTTATGGAGGAGAAAATTAGTAGCATAGAGGAAGAAGTGCCTAAGAAAACTGTGAAATTGGTTTTAGGGGAGGACATAAGGTGGGCTCAGTTGCCAGTTGATTGCAGCCTCTTGCAACTAAGGGAGGTTGTCCATGACCGGTTTCCAAGCTCAAGAGCAGTTCTTATCAAATACAGGGACCAAGAAGATGATTTGGTCACAATCACTACTGATGAAGAACTGAGGTGGGCTGAAGCATCAGCAGAATCACAGGGTTCTGTAAGGCTGTACATAGTAGAAGTTAGTCCTGAGAAGGATCCATTCTTTGAGAGGCTGAATGGGAAGGTGGTGCAGAATCATAATATAAAATGTAATAATATAGCTACAAATGGTGATGTGGTAAAATGCAAGAAATTAGAGGTGACATCTTGCATTGAGGACTGGATAATCCAATTTGCTCAGCTGTTCAAGAACCATGCTGGATTTGAATCTGACACATGCTTGGATCTTCATGAACTTGGGATGAAGCTCTATTCTGAGGTCATGGAGGAAGCAGTTACAAGTGAGGAAGCACAAGACCTTTTCGACATAGCAGGAGATAAGTTCCAAGAGATGGCAGCTTTAGCATTGTTCAACTGGGGAAATGTTCACATGTCAAGGGCAAGGAAGAGGGTGTATTTTACTGAAGATGCTTCAAAAGAAGCTATACTTGCACAGATCAAAACTGCATATGATTGGGCACAAAAAGAATATATAACAGCAGGAAAGAGATATGAAGAAGCACTGAAAATCAAACCAGATTTCTATGAAGGCTTTCTTGCTCTAGGGCAGCAGCAGTTTGAGCTGGCAAAACTTACTTGGTATTATGCAATTGGAAACAATGCTGATGTGCAAACATGGCCTTCGACAGATGTTCTACAACTATTTAACAATGCTGAGGACAACATGGAGAAAGGTATGCAAATTTGGGAGGAATTAGAAGAGCAACGCCGAAGTGAACTTTCTAAACCTAAGAATATTGAAACGCTGTTGCAGAAGATGGGATTGGATGGGCTATTTAAAGATATATCACTGCATGAATCTATGGAGCAGGCTGCAAACATGAGGTCTCAGATAAACATCTTATGGGGCACCATGCTTTATGAGCGATCAATTGTGGAATTCAAATTAGATATACCAGTATGGAATGAGTGTTTGGAAGTTGCAGTTGAGAAGTTTGAACTTGCTGGAGCTTCTCCAACAGATATAGCCGTCATGGTGAAGAACCACTGTTCAAATGATAATGCATTGGAAGGTAGCATATATATACTAATTCAAATTTTTTGCTTTTGAAATCGTTATTATTTTTAAATTGGTTTTAAGTTTCTTAGAAATAATCTGCTCTTTACAGGTCTCGGGTTCAAAATTGATGAGATAGTACAGGCATGGAATGAGATGTGTGAAGCTAAAAAGTGGCAGAGTGAAATTCCATCATTTCGGCTGGAACCATTGTTTCGGCGGCGAGTGTCAAAAATATATCATGCCTTGGAGCATGCATGAGTTCCATTTGTTACAAAGGTTGTTGAGTATTAACAGTGAAATGACTCACTTTTACTGCTCCATTGCCTGGAAGATATAGTCTACCATACTGAGGTATGTGATGCTCATACTTAACAAATTCTTTTAACTTAAATCTCAGGGTCCGTTTGGGATTCGCTTATTTTGCTGAAATTAAATTTTTTTTGCTGAAAGTACTGTAGATAAATTTAAAAGTTAACTAAAATAGTACAATTGAGCCCATGAATAGTACTAGAAAGTGTAGTGGGACCTATGAATAGTAGCAAAAATAAGCTGAATAATTAAATAAGCTGGCAAAAATAATCTTTGCCAAATAGACCTGTTTGGGATCTGCTTATTTTACTGAAACTGAAAACTTTTTACTGAAAGTACTGTAGATAAAGGTAAAAGTTAACTAAAATAGTATAATAAGGCTCACAAATAATTCCAAAAAGTGCAGTGAGACCCATGAATAATAGTAAATATAAGCTGAATAGTAAAATAAGTTGGCAAAAAATAAGCTATCCAAAGGCAACCTCAATGTGGAATATTATGAGATCCCTGCCCACTGTATGATGCAACTATTTGCATAATTTGATATCTTGCGTGCTACCTACAATTATTTAAAAGTAGAACCCCTGAAATATGTCATGTGCAAAATTCTAATAACATGGCAAAACTGAAAGAAAAATTTTCCTCCTAGCATTTACTTTTTCACATGCAGCCTCATGCAGATGTCTCACCAGTAAATTATAACTAATCATAGTATTTACTTGGTCAATATTGATCATTCAATTCCATTGGGAGTCAAAATGAAATGTGTGAGAGCCTGAACGCACCGGAAGTTTTCTTGCTATCCTTTCATCTTCATACATAGAGTTCTATATTATTTGTTTATCTACCTCCCTTAAATAATACCAGAGCATCCATTGTAGCTCTAACCTTTGCAGTGAATGCTTTCAGATTAACGAACCACTAGAAACTGCTCGTTTCCTGAGTCCTTGGATGTGGTTGCTTTAGTCCACAACTTTGCCTTCCACCTTGTTATTGAAGGGCTAGGAGGTACAATTTGAGACGCCTAAACACTTGCCCCTTGCTATTTATTCAAATATTAGTATTGGCTGTTCAACTAAATATCATAGTCTGCTGAACTGATAGAGGATATCTTATTTGTCCACATTAAAGAAAAACAATGAGTATATAAATATATATATCTTACATTTGTTGAATTTTTTCCCCAACTTTGTTTTGTCATGTCACGATATGAAATTCAATATGATGTCTTTATAGCATCAACTGCTTGGCTGTAACCTTTTGGTTTATTTGTTCTGCAGGTTCCTAGCTACTTATTTAAGGTTCAGCTTCAGCCTTGTTCTTTTTTTTAGAAACAAAAAAAAGAGAGTTCCAAGTATAGAAGAATTTTATTGCAAGTAGTTTTTCTAAGAAGACGAGTTCCAACATCTTTACACATTGGGGATAAGATGAAGTTGCAGGAAGTTGCATTTTAGTTAGTTTCTGCGTTCAACGTCATTGCTCCCCCTTTACAGTAGTTTCTGACAGTGAGTAAAATATTTGTATTTGTAATTTAAACAGATGCAATTGTTATTTTTTGTATGCCCCATAAGTCTGAAATTTATGGTTTTTGCAATTTTGAGTCAGTTTTTCATTTGTAATTGTTAGTTATGTTTTCTTAGGATTTTCAGGTTTCTTATCCTTGTATTGATTTAATGGACCTGTTGGTTATTATTAAGCCCATCATTGGAAAGAAACTTTTTAAGTTTAATTGCAAACTCATATAGCTAGTTACTTCATAATTTTAGCCTGGTTTTATTAACTGCAGACTTGTTTACCAGTACTGACATTCTGATAAAACACTGTTTAATGCTTTGCCCTGCAAGTCCTCATGGTTTGTAAAAGTTTAACTAGAAGAGGAAGAAAGACCATATGCTTACATGGACGAGTACAGTTAAAGGATGGTTGCACTACCAAGTTGTCGATGTTGGTGAGCACTGATATATATGCATTAAGCCTCTGGATTATACAGTGCTCACTGTAAGCTTGGTACTCTCTTTTTTATTCATCAGGCAAAAGGCCAATGGCATTTGCGTCCAGCAAGGGCAGTAGTATCAACATGTTGATCTATAAAACCCATGTGTTGTGAGCGTGATGCTACATGCATTCAAAACACAAGATACTGAAGATAACACCACCTCACAAGGGGTCTCAAGACCGACCACAACTTCCAGGAAGTTAAATGAGAAGAAATAAATTTGTTACATGAGGAAATGATATTGGTTATGATAAATGGGGTAAGGTGTGTATGAAGCATGAATACCACAAATTGTAAAGTGCAACAAGGACAGATATCGCCAATGTCAACAACTTACAAGAAAAATCAATCCAAACCAATCGGTATAAGTCCTAATGGAAGGAAACAAATAATTATTTAGTTGTAGTTGTAGCATTAGGAAATGATATTGGTTAGGGGTGTATGAAGCATAACTACCATAAGATGCAAAGTACAACGAGGACACTTCACAAATGTCTTCAACTTATGAGAAAAATCATCCATCACAAATGTCTACAACTTGTGAGAAAGATCAATCCAAGCATAATCTTCTTTAATCCACTTAAAAACATTTTCAATATAGATACTTCTAGTATTGCAGATGTTAATACTTACATCAACCAAGTACGTGCACGGAGTTGTTACGGAGCATCTGATTGAGAACTTATTGTTTTGAAGTTGTTTGAATCCATGGGACAACAAGCTCCTACCAACTCATTATCATATTTGAGAATGACTTCATTCTCAGCAAAAACAATAACTTACTGAAATTGTAAACATATTGCTAAACATAGGTTAAAGACTGTTAATCGTATCTTAAAGTGTAGACATATATTATTAAGTTCGTGATTTTATAATCACAAGAATCACAAATTAACTATGTGATATTTAATTGGTTGAACGTTGTAGTTTGTGATGCTGATGTTAGGCACTGTTATACTTGGAAGTTTTTGCATTAATAAAGGTTATTACCAATAAAAAAAAAAATTTGTGATATATATATATATATTAAATAAAGTAAGAAATTTTATTAAGAATAAAAGCCAACCAAGTATAATGTACCACGGTGGCAAAAATGAGCAAAATATTTCTTCTTATAAGAAGCATACAAGTAACATAATAAAATGCATACTTATACCAACATAATGCATAATATTATAGGCAACCCTATTTTAAGAGGATCTTTACTCTTTATTTGATGTGAAAAAAATTCTTGAGATCATTTCCACGTGGCTGGTGAAACTCTAATTGAATCCCAACAAATAAAATTTCATTAGTAGATGTAGAGACCATATTACATCAAAGATTATATGTTTGGATTAGAGATGGATTTTTTTTTTTTAATTACATCCTTAAAAAAAAAAAAGTAAAACAATTCTTGAGGAGGGGGCGTGTTAATGAATCATCAGAGGTTTACACCAAATCATTTTAAAAAATACAGTACATTCTATAGCAATCAAATTAGAAAATCTTATAAAAACATGTTTCATGCAATTTCTTAGTACTGCAAATTCTAAATGTATGAGCACTTAATAGCTAGCTTTATATCATTTTTTTTAGCAGCCTTATAGGCTGTGGGGCAATTTCATAGGGAGAAATAAATATTAACATAGGTTGAGGGGTCAGCTTTATATCTTTTTATTCTATTTATCTAATTTTTTTATCAAGTGAGACCAACGGTAGTCCAACCTTAATAAGTATCGCACGATGCTTTTAATTCCATTTATCGCATGATGCTTGTTAACATTTGCTTATAAAAACAAAGCAGTAGGGATGTTAATTCTAGTATTAGAAAGAATTATTTAAAAATAAAAATAAATCCAAAAGATTAAAGAATCCAGAAATAAGAGAGTATTAATGCTTAATCACTAAACACAATCCAAAGGAAATTAATATGGAACAAGCAGCATAAAAATAAAACTAAAATCGTAAGACTTCATCATTTAGGTTAGGCTTAGTGTATGTTTGGATAGTGTTGAAAAACATTTTTTAGCTGCGTCCCACATTTTTCAGTGGATCTCGTGCACTCTTCAAGGGACTCACAAGTACTTTTTTTAGCAAAAACAACTTCAAAACTGGGCCTCATGACACTATTCACACATTTAAAAATTATTTTGCTACAATATTTTCAGTTTTTAGCAATAAGCGGTATCCAAACACATCCTTAGTGTAATTTTGGTTTCCTCATATCACCAATTTCAATTATTCAAAACTAAAAATTAAAGTAAGAAAATTTCAATCTTGAAACTTTTCAATCAGTGTAACTGTGTAAGAGGCCATACCCATGTAGATCTCTATGTCTTGCTCATTTTTCTTTTTCGCTCTTCTCTCCTTGTATTTTCTCGCTCTCTGCGACTTTGTCTCGTCTCTTTTCTCTTGAGAGTAAAAACGGTGAGTTTTGATGATAAAGAAACTAACACTGGACAGTGCATATTGCTCACCACTTGACTATAACCAAAGTATTGTTTTAAGAAGTTAGTTATGATTTTAAAAAATGTCTAAAATATCTATAATCTAATTAAATAATCCTTATTTCTAAAAAATAAAAATTGGGTTAAAATTATAATTCAAAAAAAATTCAAAAACAAAAAACTATTGGAGAAATTTTTTTCCTAAAAATTAACACACTCCCTATTTAAATATATCTCATACACCTTTAATACATTTCCCCCCCTAAAAATTAGCACACACAAAACCCATCCGTTTACTCTTATTCAAAATCCTAAATTTTAACTTCTTAAAAATCCCTTCCCGTGTAGCCTCACTAACAATAGACTCAATCTCTACTAGCCTCATCACACGAGCTCCGCTCGTGCAATGAGACTATTTTATTATTATTTTGACTTTAATGTAATTTTTCATTTCAAATTTATTTATTGTCAGTGAGGTTACAAAGGAATGAATTTTTAAGAAACTAAAATTTAGGATTTGAAAATAAGTAAGTAGTTAGGTTTAGTGTGTGCTAATTTTTAGGAAAAAATGTATTAAATGTGAGTGAAATATATTCAAACTAAAGAGTGTGCTATTTTTTAGAAAAAAAAGTTTCTCAGTTAGTTTTTTTTTTTGAATTACAACTTTAATACCAATTTTTTAAAATTTTTTAAGAACAAGGAAGAGAGGTGCTACGTTCACAACATTTTTATAACAAATCATAGGTGATTAATTGTTATTGACTTATTGATTCAAATTTGAACCTAACGCTAAAATTACTTTTTTAACTCAGCAATAATAACCAATAACAATCTGTTACTTATGAATTGTTGTAAAAATATTATGAAAATATTGTGAACATATTATTTCTCTTAAATATATCTCACGTTTGATACATTTGTTTTTCTAAAAACTCGCACACACTAAACTTAGTAGTTTACTCAATTTCAAATCCTAAATTTTAGTTCCTTAAAAATTCATTCCTTTATAACCTCACTAACAATAAATAAATTCAAATTGAAAAATTACATTAAATTCAAAATAAAAAAGAGCATCATTGCATGTTCAAAGCGCGTGTAATAAGGTTAATTAAATTTAAAATTAAGAGATTAAACTCAAAAAAAAAAAAAAGATACTCATCCCACACACGTGCAATAATGTTAATATTACAGGATCATGCTAATGAATGCCCTTAAAACATTTATTAATAATTTATTTGAAAAAAATTTATTATAAGGAAATGAAAAAAACTATTAAAATCTCGTTAGCATTTCCCATATCTGTTAGCATTTCCATAATATATCAAACGTTAGCATTTGAAATTTTAGAATTTCCCATAAACGTTAGCATTTCCCATAACTATTAAAACTATTAAAATCTCGTTAGCATTTCCCATAATATTAGTAGGTATCAGGCACATATATGTATAAATTTGAAATTTTAGAAGCTATATTTCCCCCCTCGCCTGCGCCATAGCTGCTCCAAGTCTTCAACTTAAACCTCTAAAAATAAGAATTCCCTTTTGGGGTTTCAGTTTCCAATTCAACCCAGGAGTTTCAACAGGTTCAGATCTCTCTCTCTCTCTCTCACATTTTGGATATATCAGATTGATTGTGTTTGGGTGCGCGGGGGTTTACTACTTTTTCTTTGTATCGAAAACTAATCTTGGTAAATTTGGTTGGGTTTATTTTGTAGAAAAAAACTTGTTCGGTTAGAATGAAAATCTATTTATTTTTCTAGGGTTTCTTTTGGTTTTTTTCAACTTTTTTCCTTAATAGGGTGCTCTAATTTGATTCTTGTTTGCCTAATACCCCAGATTCTTGTTGATTATTACAGTGTGAGTTGAGTTATTCTTATTGTTTATTAAATAAAATTAATGTTGGGCTAGTGCTATAAGCAAAATAAAAAAATTGCTTTGAAAATGAAACTAAGCAAATAGTTTTTGCAGAACTGGATTGTGATTTGCTTTATCTTTCACCGTTCTTATTGCCCCCTCTAATCTTGTCTCTGCCTCTTGATTTACATGTATGCATTACTGTTAAAAGAATGGATCAAAGTACATGTCCAGGAAATTCAACTGCTGTGTCTCCTGCTCCTGTGCAAAAGCTAGGAATTATTCCAAACCAGAATTTGGAACTTAAGCCGGCATGTCAGACGCCAGAGAAGACTAATGAGCCTTCACACAAAATCAAGGAGGGAGAAGTAAAACTTCTAGACAAGTGGGCACCTCAAATTCAATGGATGCATGTCTTTATTTTCTTTTATCATTGTTTTAATGATTTTTTTTTTTTTTTTTTTTTTTTTGGGTTCTAATATTGGGTATCTTTCCTCTATTTTCAGATATAAGAACATATCGGAGTTCTTTGATCGTATGATTTGTTCATTTAGGTTGCTCATTCTCTGTAAAAAGTTGCCTACTTTCCAAAATATCTCTGCTCAGGTGGAAGTTCTTACTAAAAGGTAATTAATTTACAACCTCGTCATGTTGATATGTAAGTTTTGGGCCCTGGAGGAGGGGGATGGGGATTTGAACTAGCGACTTTTGCTTCATGAAGTGTGGTCTAGGACCTCTACCTAAAAATCTAAACCACAATGGATTGATGACCTCTTACATGAGTGAGATAATAGAGTAAAAAACTATAAATGAGATGATTGGTCTCGTGTGTGGAGTCTTACTAGAGCCTTATTAGTAGCATTTCAATTTTAGATTTCACAGAATTGCTTCATTCTTGTGCATAATTATTTTGTAATTCTTTTAGGTTACGTTGTGTTCATCATTGTGAACATAAAGTAGTCTTTTCTCCTAATAAAACATCTTTACTTGTATATATAATAATAAAAAAATTTCATATGCATTTTTTGTTTTGTCATATTGAAGATAGATGATCAACATTTTTCTCATTTTATTCTTCTAGAATTAGTTATATGTTGGATCTAAATGTCGTTAGAACTATTTAAGTTGTATATATGTGTTACTGTGTACATGGTCCCCCTAATGCTAGTGTAATGAGATTTGGCCCTGAAGGGTGGAATGTATTTGGATTTTCTCTTAAGTAAAATGATTCACATTTCTGTTCCTGTAGTATCTGATTCCTAATTTTTATTACAGAAAATTAGAGGGAAGATTCATTACTTAATGGATCATTTAACTTATTGGGCCAGTTCATTTTCTGTTGTCTGCCAACTTTAGTGTAAAGAGTGAGTCCCTAATGGGCCAGGAGGGTCTATTATACATTTTCTCTACATTAAAATAGTTAATATTTCTGGTTTCTAGCATCTTAAAGGAACATTTTATGGTTACCTATATTCTTATGTAAAAAAGGAGTACTTGAAAGGATCATGGCAGCATGGCCACTTGTTCCTATATCTCAAGACGACGAGGGAAAATTCTTAAAAATTGTGAATGCTTAAGATTATTTAACAGAAAATATACTAACTATAGTAGAGTCAAATTCATTATTTGATTCATTTGTCCATGTTTATGTAAGTGCATTTATTGCCTAATGCAAACAGATGAAGGCAGAAGGCACTGCAATCTCATGTCCATTGAGCACTAAAAATGAGGTTTATATGAAATAGATAAAAGACAAAATGAGGTTCCCTCACTTATTAGAAGAAAATGCTTTTTAATTATAAAGTGTGAAATGTAAATTTTTTATTATGAAATATTAAATATATCATTTATCCATTCACATGTTTGGAACCCCATTTAAGGGCTATTTTCACAAAGGAGGATGTTATGCTTGCCTTTTAAACAGTTTCGTCATCTTGACTAGCCAATAAAGATGTATTATTCCAAGCTTATAAGAATATATCAGGTCACTCTGAAAGTTTCTTGTACATCACCAGAACCAATAATATGTTATCACTGTATTTTTTTTGTCATTTAGAATAGGCATGTGGTTTTAAACTTGGGAGTGTAGTTTATGCAGTTCCTAAGGACAGATAACCCTCAGAGTTGCACTTTTTACAAGGAAATCTGTGTAGCAATTAGTTTCCTGATCTCATTTAATGTTTTTATCATTTAGTTTATACCTTTCTTTGATGAATAAAACTATTACTGTTTCCTTTTCAGAAAATTCACGTACAGCCATCTTGCTCAGATAAAATATATACTTCCTGAAGCCATTCAGATAGAAAAGATTCTTGTGCATGACAAGAAAACCTTATGCATGAAGCCTGACATGAAGATCTCTTTGTTATTTGATGTTATAGAAGGTCACTGTGAACAATCTGATTTTTTGGCCCTGCATCAACTTTTTGCTTCTAGGCTTATTAGTTTCTTTACCAAGCAACCTAAGGTATTGCTCTGACTCTATATTCTAGATTAGTATTGATGTTTGTCATGCTGATAATACTAGAGGTTTGAAATGAGAATCTAAGAACAAGTTGACAGATTGCTGCTACTTCTTTTTTGGGACTAATATAATTTCTGGAGAATTAAGTTAGTTGATATGACTTTTCTGGCGGATGGTAATTGGATTGTACAAAATGGAAGATGTGGAAGTGCACTAATATATAGGTGACAGGCAGGCTGAAAAAATAAGTTCACTACATATAAACATATCTTTTATGATTGAGTAATTATTAAATGACTGTGCTGTTGCATCTAGTTTTTGAAATCAGCCCTATTGTGGTTTTGTTTAAGGGTTTCAGGATCAACTTGAGAAGCTTGTCCAAGATATATGATTTTGTAGAGTGTGTAGTAATTTAAGTGATATATACACTACATATAAGCATATCTTTCATGGCTGAGTAATGATTAAATGATTGTGTTATAAAACAAATGTTTGAAATTGGTTTAATTAAGTTGTCCTTAGTATTGTGGTTCTGTTCAATGCGTCAATATTAACTCTCTGCATGTTTGTTTTTGTCGGCTTATCAATACGTGTTTGAGACTTTGAGTTCCATGTTTGTTTTTGATTATTTTATCCAATTTATATTAAAATATACATAATAGAGTGTGTAGCAGTTCATATCGCATTTAAACGTTCAAAGAAATGAGCTGACTTTTTTTTGGTGGGGGGAAGGCTTGTGATGTTCCAGAGGCCATCTTGCCAGAACCTTTTAGCGAAAGAAAACAGGCCTTAAGTGCAGAGCAATTGATTGCAGATTCTGTAATAGAATCTCAATCAACTTCCATTGAATGTGAGCCGTTGTCAGAAAACTTTGATCCATATCCATCTATAAGCAGACACTTCTCTCAGAAGGCTGTTGGTGCTGAAACAGAAAAAACTCAGCTCTTAGAATCTCCAATAGCTCTGTTGTCTGCCAGATCTGATAATTTGATTAACCAAGATAGTACAAGTGTGCAGCAGATGGAAAATTCTGGATTAGGTTCCAAATCTGATGGTGTAATGAACCCAAATATCAAAGGTGGGCAACGGAAGGAATCTCCTAGTACCAGCTCCATATCAACTACTTTCAACTCTCCTGCACAACAGCCGAACCCTTTAAGTACTCCTCTTGGCAAACTTTCCTCATCTGATGATCCCTTGATTCTAGAAACACCTGCACAGTTGACACCAAAGATATCAATGCCTAGTTGTGAGGACAAGCTTAGGACCAGTACCAGCCAAAAGTTGACATCATGTAATACGCCTGCAAAAAGGGCTCTAGACTTCTCGGACTTGGAAGGTGAAAAGGCTGCATTTGATTCCATTGTGGATGAGTCAGGCTGCAACAATGTTGTAATTGATAACATTCAACATACTACAGAAGTAACATTCAAGGGTGCGAATGCCACTGGTTCTCCACCACTACTGCAAGAGGTATGCTTCTCTCCAACCCTGAAACTTGTTTATGATCTGCTTGAATCTTCTATTTCATAATCTGTGAGCCATATTGTTTGTCTCATGTATCAAAATGGTGGAATGTGGTATCTTTGACTCGTTCAATCTCTTATCTCTTGATAGAAAATAACTGTTTCTAGGTTCATAATAAATGGACTGAGATATAGTGAGTGACAAAAATAAGCGTGGGGATATAGTGAGTGACAAAACTAATTGTTTTAGTTGGGATAGTTAATGGTATGCTTCCCCAATTTAATGGCTACTTCTGGACATGGCAAATCATGATTTTTGTATAGTATCTAATTATGTAGAATAATCACTAGTTTACTTGAAGAAAACTTATCAATTGGGTGCAACTTAAAATATTCTGGGCAGTGCGGGTTTAATATGGTCATAGTCTTAGTAATAACTATAAATATCTAATCAATTTTATTTAATTAGATGGTCTAAAGCTAAGAGGTTTTTCAGATCTGTGCGTAGTTGATTTTGAACTTCAATAACCTAATTTTATGATTTTAGAAAATGATGGGTTTATCTAAATAATATATTCAATTCTTTTTGTATAAGCCTAAAGCCTCTGGATAGACTTAAGAATTTTTGGTAAGAATAACTTCTAGTCTTATGCTGTCAATTGGACTTAAGGTCCTAATAAACACATGAATTAGGAACAAAGGTGACAGAACGATGCAAGGCTTCAGTCAATTAGTTAACAGAAAACAAACTAAAGGGAAAATCAGGGACATAAACAGTACTATTATCAATTGATCCCACTATTTTTTAAGAGAATTGTAGTAATCAGGCAATTGTTTCCAAACTGTTTGTCCATCTGGCAAATTTGCTTTTGTTTCCAGCCTTTTGCTTTTTGTCTCATATTTTTCCAAATAAACAACAAAACTAGCTTTTTTATTTGATAATAAGCTGACTTTTATCTTTTTGTCTCACCTTTAGCAAGTAAGCTACCTAAAGCTATGAGATGCCGTACTCACCTTAGCTGTGAAACTTTTCTCGTAAATCTCATAAACCTGTGAAACATAACTCTGTTGCAAAAAAGATTCTACAACAGACTTCCACAAATCTTCTTATCAGAGTCATAAAATTCAACTGTAGTGGTGATGTGGGGTTTTATACCATGCTATAACCATCTTATATTTCAATTAATTTTTCCCATGCAGAAGAACTTTCATAGCATGTGCCCAAGCTAAATAATTTAAATCATTCAACTTCTTTGAGGTAATTGATTAGGCATATTATTTAATCAAATATTTTTTGTCCTCAGCCAGGACACAGATTTGTCTTCAGTCATATGGAACTCAAACAACTAAAAATATGACAATAACCCAAGTCACATGTAGTAATACACGCCGATCAAACCAAAACAATAATCAGATTCAAACAATGAGCCACCGAGAGCATACTTCTATCATTTACAATGACCTCTAGATTGTGTTAGTACGTTTTTTGGTTGGATTGGGGCGCTCTAATACTAAGGTGGTGTAAAATATGAAAGATTAAGGTTAAGAGAGAAGAATGATACAGAGAGAGACATAAAGAGTAGAAAAAAATGGTGTAGGGTTTGATCAATTAGTCCCTCACCTTTGCACTTATTTATATTGGAGTTATATGACAAGATTATTAGAATGCCTAGATGCTAATATAAGATAACAAGTTATTATAAACTTAAACTAGAGTAACTCTTATAATAATAAATAATTCTCTCTCTTCTATTATTTTTTTTTTATCCTGTACTTTCAACTAAAGAGTTTTCCTATTATAGGTCAAGAGCCTTGGATTTCTTGATGAGGTTTGCGAGAAGAGTACAGCAGGTGTAACAGCAGTCCAGCAGATGTCTTCTTCCTTGCCTGACCTAGTTGCTCTGATTTACCAAATATTCAAGTCAGTCAACTGCTGTGCAATAACAAAAGAGGAGCTTGTGCACAAGATAATAATGAATAGTTTTGATATTGTTGAGAGAGGTATGTACAATGGTGCTCCAGTAGTAGAGGATTTTATTTCAAAAATTGAATATTGATGAAATTTCTTGTCTTCTTTTCAGGAGAAGTTGAAGAACAGATTGCGCTTCTTGAAAATCTGGTTCCAGATTGGATCTACAGGAAGTTAACACCTGGTGGAGATATCATGTACAAGTGGGTTAGCATATTTCTCTTTTATAACATGTTTATGTGATGAGAACGTAGCACCTGAATATTGGTGTGACATAGGTCTTAGGACATGAAAAGATAAATGAGTATTTTTCATTAGATTGACATAGCCAACTTAGGAGATCCGTAACTTAATGTAGGGCTGTAAACTGGTGGAAAGAAGTTCCAATTCTTATTAGTAAATTACAGTTTGATTGTTCTATAGACTAGGCTCTCCAATGTAATTTCCTTCCCATAAAGTTTGATTATAATCAGATCAAACTTGAACTTAAGCAGATTCATTTGCAAAAGATGAGTCTAATTACATTGATCACTCATGTATAAAATGTGTTTTACTTAATATATCTTTTGTTAATATAACAGGCCATGTGTCATAAATTATAAACCTGATATAATTGGCCATATGTCACAAAAGGTATTATAATTGGTTGGTAATTCTCTACAAAAGGTATTAAAGGCAAGTGCATGAGGAAAAACCTTTTTCTGGCTTTGTGGAAAAGTCATTCGGGTAGTCTTGGTGGAAGCCTTTTTCTTGCAGCAAATGCGGTGCAAGGAGCCTTGGCAAGCCTTTTTCCAGATTTGTTTTCTATACATGAGATAAGAGCACATTGTTAGTGAGTAATATGGTTTTATTTGTGAAGGCATGAAGCATTGGAACCTGATATACATGAAAGTTATTTAGGATTGGAAGTTGGAACTCTAGATGCTATCTTTTATTTTTAATATTATGTGTTTGAGTGTGACTTTGTGGATGATGTGATTTGTTAGAGACAAAGTAGAATTTTGTAGTCTGGGATGAACTCAAAGTACAAGGTGTTTTGGGTTCTGGAGAGGGTGGATTTCCTTGTAAGAGCATGTGTGGTGTTGCAATTACTATGGAGGTCTGTTTAAGGCAAAAGTTAAGGGTATGTGGTCAAAAGAGTGCTAAAAGGATGCCATTTTTTTTTGAAAAGAGAAGAAGATAATTTCTTTGGAATCTTGTGAATTGGTGTTTTTATTTTTATTTAATTTTAATTTGATTTAATTTTTTTAAGTAATTGTTGAAGGATTTGTCTTTTGGAACGTTATATGGATGATAACCTTTTCCATTGTAACGGAAAAGTTCTGTAGGAGTGAATTTTGTTGGAAGTCTGATGATTAATTCAACTGTGGAAGGAAGGGATTGTTTTGTTAATAAGAAGTTATATTTAGAAGAAGTTGTGAGATCTTATGTGAAGATCTCTTGTCCATAGATGTGGAGATTACGGGTGGTTAGGCTGTTCTAGGAAGAAGCTTTTTGGGCTCTTGGAGATATGAATAGGGATAAAAGTTCTTTTAATGTTGCTGAAGAGGCCAAAGGAAGATGTTATTAGGATTTTGCATGAATTTCATGAAGGTGGTTGAGTTGTACAACAGTACAAGTTATTGGCATATTGGCTAAGGTGTTGACTAAGTAGGTAGTAAGGCTGGTAGGTTAAAGGTGGTCTCTGACCAAGAGTCTTTTAGCTCAATTGGTGGGCATCTCATGGTGTTTCCAAATGAGACATCTAGGCTCAAATCACCTCACCCCCCCAACTACTGAATTATATACTTAAAAAAAAGGTCAAAGGTGGTCTCTCTCAAAGGTAGACTAAGACATCTTGAGTTTAGTAACATAGCTAGCGAGCATTTGGATAGTAGGTCAAGATTCACCTTTTCAAGTTACACGTAGTGGACATAGAGGAGGCTGTGATTCAGGATAGAAACCAAAAGGATGCTGGATTACTTCTTCAATTCAGGAAGACTAATTTATTTTGATATCGTAATTTTTTCCATTCAAGATATATTTTATCAGGCCAATGTATAAAGTCCAGTTAAAGAAAAAGTTGTACAGTTTTAAACATCTAGTCATAGGTCTTCTTGGTTAAATCTTTTTTTAAATTTGGGTTTTTATTTTACAAAATATGTTTAGTTTTTTTATTCAGGGACAAAATTGTAGGTGCAACATCTCCTATGAATTAAATGTATTTTGGTATTAGTATAGAATTATCTAAGAGATTAAAAATACCTTAGGTTTATTTGCTTTATTTGCTTTGTGTCTAAGTTAAAATTTTATTTCCTTGATTGCTAGTCTATTTTGAAGTTCTATTGTTTCTTTATTCTTTATCTTCTACCACAAGGCTTTGGCACATGAGTCATTTGGAATCCTTTACATTGTGACATGGTTCCTAACCCTGTGTGAAAGGAGAGGAGAGTACAAGGAAAGGAGGGGATGGAGAGAAGAGTAAATGAGATTGGTGGGGAATGGTTACTCCTTCACCTTGTTTGAATGTTTTAAAAATTAAGTAGGGAGAGGAGAGGGGAGGGGAATTTCATATAAATTGACAATTATGATCTTATCTTATTATTTTAAAGAAATAAATATAATTTGACATATTAAGGGCAAAATTGACGTTTTAAATATTTTTAATCCCCTCCACTCCACTTTCTCTCCAAATATATCTAATTTGGGGAATTAAAAATGAGAGCTTAGAAGTTAGAACCCCACCAAAACCCAACCCCTCCCTTTAAAAACACCCAAACAGGGTTCATTAAACCCTTCTCCTTCCTTCCCCTCTACTACTCTCAGGGCTCCCTCCATCCATGCAAACTGTAAAACTGGCACTTGTGCTGGATGTTAAAAATTTTTGACTTGTTTTGCACTAGCAAAGTGAATTGTTCTTCTCTTATTCCTTGTATTTGAATAGAAGGCTGTTTAATATTTTCATGAAAGGAAAAGATGACCTTTGATTTTGCTTTTTTAACATCATTGTGTTCTTACAGCATCAAAAAAGTGCCAGATTTGGATTCAGTTCGGGCAAGGATTATTAGCATATGAAATGTCAGAGGTACACATTCCAATACAAATTCCTTCGACTTTTCTTTATTCCAGTGGTAATAGGATTTTTATTTTTTATTTTATATTAATTGATAGCCAAGTTAAGTTGATGGTTGTAACATTATGAAATTTCGATGAACTTTGACAGCTAATGCTAGTGTAATGAGGTTAGGCCCTGAAGGGTGGAATGTATTTTGGGTTCTCTCTTAAGTAAAATGATTCACATTTCTGTTCCTGTAGTATCTGATTCCTTATTTTATTACAGAAAATTAGAGACAAGATTCATCACTTAACGGATCATTTAACTTATTGGGCCAGACCATTTTCTGTTGTCTGCCAACTTCAGTGTAAAGAGTGAGACCCTAATGGGCCAAGAGGGTCTATTATACATTTTCCCTACATTGTAATAGTTAATATTTTCGGTTTCTAATAAGGGTGTACAGAAAACTCACCGATCCGTCAAACTTGATCTGATCGGGTTGGGTCGGTTTTTAAGGCCTGGTAGGTTAGGTTGGGTTACAAAATTTTTTTTTATAGTGGGTCGGGTTGGGTTTGGGTCATAAAATTACAAACCTGCCAAACCCAAACCGACCTACTCATATTTAATATATATTTAAAATATATTATATATTTAATTTTTTTTTTTAAACCAGATGTAGGGCACTTATATTTATATATATATATATATATATATATATATATTATATAAATTTAATAATTAAAAAAAAAAAAAAACCAGTTGTAGAGCAGCACTTCCTCGATTCCTCCTACTAATACTAATTTAATATATATATATATATATATATATTATATAATTAATAAAATTTTTAAAATAACTAGTTCTTCCTACCCTATATAAAAGCCAATTAGTTCACACAAACCCTAATAAATTACTATTATTGTTTAGTCATTAGTGTTGTTTGCCTTTAGAGAGTTACATTGATACTAATCTTTGGGTTTTTTTAATATATTAACATTTATATTTTTTTCTACTCAATTTATTAATAATAATAATAATAAATTTGTCAAAGTCATGGGTTCAACCCGATCCAACCCGACCTATGTGGGTTGGGTTGGGTTGAGTTGAATTTTTTTGATTCACCATAATGAGTTAGATTAAAAAATTCTCTCAACCCGATCTATGCACATTCCTAATTTCTAGTATCTTAAAGTGGGTTACCTATATTTTTATGTTAAAAAGGAGTACTTTAAAGGATTGTGGCCAGTATAAACTATAGAGGTGCACCCACCTGGACCTGGGCAGTGTCAAAGGAAAATTAAACAATTTAAACCTGTGAGACCCACATGCTTGAAATAATGTTGCCCACGAATGGCTGTCATGTCATCCTAAAAGATAAACTAGTTCTGATATATTAAAAAAAAAAAAAAAAAAGAGGCTCACAGGTTTGCTATACGTGTTTCAATCCAAAAACATGACAATTTGTCTGCCTAATTTTTTTTGATAGGTCGTCTGCCTAAATTTATATCTACATTCTAGCTAATATTTTGTTGGGAGGTGGCGTAAAAAAACATTTATTAATATTGTTTGTTATAATTAGCATTCTACAATACAAACTCCCTAAAAATAAAAGAGGGGGAGAGAAACAATTTTTCTTGATACAAGATATAAATTCTATTTTAACTTAATCTAAGTGTATATATGTATGAAACTCTCTTTTAGAAACTTGAACTTCAGTCCTTATTTTCCACATCTTACAAGCACTTGTACTTGTAGATTCCAATTAACTCAACTTGAAACAATTCTATTTTAAGTATTCTACCTTATTTTTTTTTTCAAATTTAAAATATAATTTCTACTATTTAACTAAAAAAAAGTTAAATGATAATAATCAATAGAAGAAGACATGGATAAAAATAATAGTTTAATGAATTGAAAAGATAATGATCAATAGATATTGATAAAATAATACTAATGAATTGAAAAAAAACCGCCTCTACAATTTTTTTTTTAATAAAAAAAAATTGTTTCATGGTTAAAGACTTTTTCTTTTCTAGTACACTATTAAGTGTGGGTGGGGGGGGGGGGGGGGGTGAATGTGAGCTTGAGATGAGAATCAAAAGCCCAGCAGATCATTTTTAAAGAAAATGGGCTTGGCCCAAGAAAAATATGCTGATGAAATAGTCTGTTAGATGAAGGGAAACTTTCCGGGCCCACTATCGTGGAAGTTCGGGCATAACTTTCTCTTTTGGCAACTAATAAAGGAATCACAGCTGGCCAATCCCCTTCTAAACCAAGAAGCACAAGGAAAAGATAAGGACTAATAGAATTATCACCTTTGCATTAATGGGATTTCTTATCTAATCTTTGCCACATTGCGGGTTTGTTTGAGATTTACTTATTTTGTTAAAATTAAAAATTTTTGTTGAAAGTATTGTAAATAAATGTAAAATTTAGCTAAAATAGTATAATGAAATCATAAATAGTATCAAAAAGTATAGTAGGGTCTATGAATAGTAGCAAAAATAAGCTGAATAGTAAAATAAGTTGGCAAAAATAATTTTTGCCAAACACACGCTCAAGATTTATTTAGATACCACTTATTTTGCTGAAACTAAAAGCTTATTGTTGAAAGTATTATAAATAAAGGTAAAAGTTAGCTGAAATAGTACAGTAGGAATTATTAATAATACCAAAAAGTGTAATGGAGCTCATGAATAGTAGTAAAAATAAACTGAATAATAAAATAATTTTCATTTTTCATTGGTATCCAAATGGAAGCTGAATGTTGAATAACTAGCCTAAACAATGGAAACCCTTCAAAAGTCTTTTTTCATGATAAAAAAGTGGCAGAATAGAGGAATGATGGGACAAGTATCTCCCAAATCTAGCTGAAAACAAGCCAATTGTGGAGAAATTAAGTCTTTTTTTTTTTTTTACACACTCTTCTTGATTGGAGTGTGGTCTTTTGTCATTTTTCTTGCTCTTCCCTTCCTGTTTTACTTGATCGTTGTAATCTTGGTTATTGATTTATGCCCCTATAGTACATTCCTAATGTACTCGGGTTGGTTGTATTTTGTTATTAAATTAAATTTTCGTTACTTATCAAAAAAAAAAAAAAAAAACTGTGGAGAGAGGGGAAAGAGGTGAGATGTCTATAAAAGGAGGAGAAGAGGAACAGGGTAGGGGGTTCAGAAAAATTGGAGAAATAGAATAGGCTTGAACAAGAGAGAGAAAGAGAAATTGGAGAGATAGCCCCAGGAGTTTTTAGCCTTTGAATTCGTCTCATGTACCTAGGGAACTTTAGTCCCATATATATGCATTTGATTTGTTCACGTTTTTTCTTTAATCTGTTGCTTAGACTTCTCGTTGTGGATCTTTTCCCATCCCTTAAAAATTAGCTGTGTAGATCTTATATCAATCTCCCTGAGAAGTTGTTGGTTGTTTTTGACTCCCACAAAAGGCTTATAAAATATTCTAATTTTATGAATGAAAAATTAAATTGATTTAGAAATTGTGTTGAACACAAATTCGTGAATTTTAAAGTCGGGGGAGTACAGGAGAGAATCGGATATGAATTACAAAAATTGAGTTTTAGTTATATTAAAAGACTCATTAAGGTGTAAGATTTGTATGTGTGGGGTCTATGGGCCTGATAGCCTCAGCCCATCGCGTGATAGGCTCAAGACCCACGCCGAGGAAGACTGACCATCCGAGGCTAAATTGGGGAAAGCATCTTTTTCGGGTCCAGGCCGAAGACCTCTTTGTCCTCGGCATGCCAATGATGATTTTTGGGAAGGGACAAGCCCAGGGCAAGCTGTCACCTCCACACTTAATGCGTTCACCTAACCCCTCTGGCCGCATTAATGGTGATACAACTCCTTAGCAGGGCAACGTTGATCAGAGTGAACCACTTGCGTGCTGATAAGATCTCTTATGAGATGGGCAATCAGAAGAAAGGCGAATAGATGATCAACAGATGGAAGAATGAGAGAGGACGATGAAAACTATATAAGAAAAGCTAGTAAAGTAAAGCAAGGGGGGGAAAAAGAAAAAGAAAAAAGAAAGGAAGCCAGAAAAAAAGGGGCTCCTCGGCCACGGGCCGAGGAGCATCCCCCGGTTGTAAATAGTTCTAAGTATTTTTTATATATATAAAAGAAGAAGGTTCATGCTTAGGGAGCGACGGCCAGCGCCTAAACCTTCAACCCATTCTCTACAAATTTATTGTTTGGGCTTGTTGGACTGAAAACCCGTTCATATTCTAGGACCAATCCAAACTAAGTCCCTACAGTATGGTTTTAAACATCCAGTCATGGGTATTTCTGGTTAAATCTTTTTTTAAAATTTGGGGTTTTATTTTACAAAATATGTTTAGTTTTTTTATTTAGGGACAAAATTGTAGTTGCAATGTCTCCTATGAATTAAGTGTATTTTGGTATTAGTATAGAATTATCTAAGAGATTAAAAATACCTTAGGTTTATTTGCTTTGTGTCTAAGTTAAAATTTTATTTCCTTGATTGCTAGTCTATTTTGGAGTTCTATGGTTTCTTTATTCTTTATCTTCTACCGCAACGAGGCTTTGGCGAATGAGTCATTTGTAATCCTTTACATTGTGACATGGTTCCAACACTATGTTTGGAAGGAAAGGAGAGTACAAGGAAAGGAGGGGATGGAGAGGAGAGTAAATGAGACTGGAGGGGAATGGTTACTTCTTCACCTTATTTGGATGTTTTAAAAATTAAGTAGGGAGAGGAGAGTAAATGAGATTGGAGAGGAATGGTTACCTCTTTCATCTTGTTTAGATGTTTAAAAATTAAGTAGGGGGAATGGGGATAGATATCTCTCACTTTTGTTTTGATTTTTTTAAAAAAATTAAGTAGGGAGAGGAGAGGAGAGGAGATGAGAATTTTATATAAATTGAAAATTATGATCTTATCTTATTAATTTTAAAGATATAAATATAATTTGACATATTAAGGGCAAAATTGACATTTTAAATATTTTTAATCCCCTTCACTCTACTTCCCTTCCTAATCATTCTAATTTAGGGGAATTAAAAATGAGAGTGTAGAAGTTAGAAACCCTCCAAACCCCTTCTCCTCTCTTTAAAAACACCCAAACAAGGTTCATTAAACCCTTCTCCTTCCCCTCTACTACTCTCCGGGCTCCCTCTATCCAAGCAAACTGTAAAAAATTTAAACTTGTTTTGCACTAGCAATGTGAATTGTTCTTCTCTTATTCCTTGTAATTTTTTTTTTTGGCTGAATCTTATTCCTTGTAATTGAATAGAAGGCTATTTAATATTTTCATGAAAGGAAAAGATGACCTTTGATTTTGCTGTTTTAACATCATTGTGTTCTTACAGCATCAAGAAAGTTTCAGATTTGGATTCAGTTCGGGCAAGGATTATTAGCAAATGAAATGTCAGAGGTACATATTCGAATACAAATTCCTTTTGAGTTTTCTTTATTCCAGTGGTAATAGGATTTTTTTTTTTTTAAATATTAATTGATAGCTAAGTAGATGGTTGTAACATTATGAAACTTCGATGAACTTTGACAGCTAATGCTAGTGTAATGAGATTAGGCCCTGAAGGGTGGAATGTACTTTGGATTATCTCTTAAGTAAAATGATTCGCATTTCTGTTCCTGCATTATCTGATTCCTTATTTTTATTACAGAAAATTAGAGGGAAGATTCATTACTCAACGGATCATTTAACTTACTGGGCCAGACCATTTTCTGTTGTCTGCCAACTTTAGTGTAAAGAGTGAGACCCTAATGGGTCTATTATGCATTTTCCCTACATTGTAATAGTTAATATTTCTGGTTTGTAGCATCTTAAAGGGGGTTACCTATATTTTTATGTTAAAAAGGAATACTTTAAAGGATCATGGCCAGTATAGAGGTGCGCCCACCTGGACCTGGGCACGTATCAAAGGAAGATTAAACCAGTGAGACCCGCATGCTTGGATAATGTTGCCTACGAATGACTGTCATGTCATCCTAAAAGATAAACTAGTTCTGATATATTTAAAAAAAAAAAAAAAAAAACCAAGCTCACAGGTTTGCTATACGTGTTTCAATCTAAAAACATAACAATTCGTCTGCCTAAATTTGTATCTACATTCTAGCTAATATTTTGTTTGGAGGTGGCGTATTTTTTTTTTTTTTTTTTTGATATTGTTTGTTATAATTAGAACTCTACAATAAAAACCAACACTCTTCTAATCCGTTGTTTATAAAAAAAAATAAAGAGAGAGAGAGAAACAATTCTATTTTAAGTGCTCTACCTTCCTTTTTTCAAATTTAAAATCTAATTTCTGCTATTTAACTAAAAAAAAGTTAAATGATACAGTAATAATCAATAGAAGACATGGATAAAAATAATAATGTAATGAATTGAAAAGATAATAATCAATAGATATCGATAAAATAATACTAATGAATTGAAAAAAAAAAAAAAACCTTATTGACAAACTGCATCTACATTTAAAAAAAAAAAAGAAAAAAAAAATTGTTTCATGGTTAAAGACTTCCTCCTCTCTCTCTCTCTCTCTCTCTCTCTTTTTTTTTTTTTTTTCTCTCTCTCTAGTGCATGATTAAAGGTGTGGGGGGATGAATGTGAGCTCGAGATGAGAATCAAAAGCCCAGTAGATTATTTTTAAAGAAAATGGGCGTGGCCCAAGATAAATATGTAGATGAAATAGTTTTGGGAAACCTTCCGAGCCCACTAAAATGGAAGTTCAGGCTAACTTCCTTTCCCAAGGTTCATTATCGAGGTGATGGGCAGAGCTCTCTTTTGGCAAGTAATAAAGGAATGACAACTGACTAGTCCCCTTCTAAATTGAGATGCCACATTTCCTCAAACTCATCCCGAAAAGCACAAGGAACAGATAAGGACTAATGGAATAGTCACCTCTATATCAATGAGCTTTCTCACCTAATCTTTGCCACGTTAAATGCTGAATGACTGGCCTGAACAGTGAAAACCCCTCAAAAGTCCTCTTTCATGATAAAAAAGTAGCAAAATAGAGGGATGATGGGACAAGTACCCCCAAATCTAGCTGAAAATAAGCCAACTGGGGAGAGAGGGGAAAATGGGTGAGATTTCTATAAAAGGAGGAGAAGTGGAACAGGGTAAGGGATTCAAAAAAATTGGAGAAATAGATTAGGCTTGAACAAGAGAGAGAAAGAGAAATTGGAAAGATAGCCTCAGGAGTTTTTAGCCTTTGAATCCATCTTATGTACCTAGGGAGCTTTAGTCCCATATATATGCATTTGATTTGTTCACATTTCTTCTTTAATATGTTGCTTAGACTTCCCATTATGGAACTTTTCTCATCCTTTAAAAATTAGTTGAGTAGTTCCTATATCAATCTCCCTGAAAAGTCATTGGTTGTTTTTGACTTCTACAAAAGGCTAATAAAATATTCTAATTTTATGAATGAAAAATTAAATTGATTTAGAAATTGTGTTGAACACAAATTAGTGAATTTTAAAGTCGGGGGATCACATGAGAGAATCGGATATGAATTACAAATTTGAGTTTTAGTTATATTAAAAGTCTTATTAAGGTGTAAGACTTGTAGTTAAATATATATATATATATATATATATATATATATATATATATATCATTATAATTCACCGATTTTCATGTTCACTCATCATCAAAATAGAAAAGTAGACTCTTTATTGAAGGTTTAGTTTAGAGCATGATGAACAAAGGATTAGTTGTTGCTTTATTATTATTTACCATTATTATTATATGTACTGTTTTGGTTCTCTAGTTCAAATGTGCACCCGACATAGGGATGGCAATTTGGCCTTGTCCTGCTTGACCCGCCCCTCCTTACTTCACCCCACATGGGTTTTCCCCACCCTGCAAAGGTGATAGGATAGGGATGGGGCGAGATACTAGCCCTGCACCAAACCCACCCCTCCTTGCATTGATAAGGGTTAAATTGTAAATTTCTCATACCTTAAAACCCTACTATTTAAACAAACATATCATCAACATATCTTATTTTACTCAACAAGGCTTTCGGCCTCTTTTTTTTTCTCTAGCAAGGTTGGAAATAAGGTACAAATATTAAAATTTTCTTTTGTTTTTATTATAAACAAATTTATATACTATTAAATCATTGATTTTGTATTATGAGATTTTTGTTTTTGTTGTAATATTGTGTTATTAAACACTTTAATAATATTATTCAACTTTTGCTAAAAATTAGTTTGATTTGATGGAATAAATTTATTTGAAATTTCAAGTATATTTTTATTAATGAAACATGTTTTATTAACGAAACAGATTTTATTAAAAACAATTGTAATAATTGTGGACAAATTAAAAAGAAGTAGATTTTTTTGGGGTGGGGCAAGGTTTCGCAGGGCCTTAAGGGGCGAAGATGAGATCATAAAATTTTCCGCATCATGAGGAGCATGGATGAGGTAAAACAAAACTATGCAGGACGAGGCAAAAACCCCATTCTTCAGACCTGCCCTGCTCCATTGCCATCCTTATCTAACATTGCAACCGGACTCCAAATCCAAAGATTTCAGTTTTTCATCATGTCTTTAGAACCATCACTATTATCATTATCAGCACCAGAATAATCTTTAGGAGAATTTTAATGTCATAGTAGTAGTTATTACTTATTAGTGTGGAGTAGAATATCTTAGTTGTCATTTATTTGCTCTTATTTCAATTGTTCCTTGTATTTCTCCTGGTCACCTAGTTTCAATTTATTTAAGCTATCTTTTCATTGTGTTCAATCTTTTTCAATTAAATTTTTTCAAATGAGAAAGAGAGAGAGAGAGAGAAGTATAACTTTAAAAAAATATCTTGCCAAAAAGTAAGATTATAAAAATACTATATGACTTTAAACTTGGAACTGTATTGCTAATTCTCAAATTGGGTACCTCCATGATTTTTTTCCCCCCCTTTCATTAGGATTTTTGCCTTTGGGTAGTGAATTTTTCTTGGAGAATCGGTAGTGAGAGCGATTTCTGAGAAGGTATTTGTGGAGCTTGATTTGTTCACACAAGGCTCACAGACCCTAGCCCACGAAGAAGGGGTGAGAAAGAAACAAAGGATCAGACCCAACCAAGATACAGACAAGGTGGGCTGACCAAACATTGTAAAGGAACAAGGTCAAGTTCACTCAGGGACCTAGGCCTCCAACCCAGCTATGCCCGTTGCTACATATTAGTATCTAGTTGATGGGCCGCCAACATCGGTATACTAAAAAAAAAAAAAAAAAAAAAGAAGAAAAAAAGATGTTACATCTATTTTAAATAAATGCCCGACTACATTTATTATTGAATGACTGATAATGACAAATGCAAAACGGCATGTTGGGTGGGTAGTACTAGTCACCAGACTCAGCACCCACCAGGCATGTATCAATCGAAGATTAAACCAGTGAGACCCACATGCTTGAATAATGTTGCCCACAAATGACTGTCATCCTAAAAGATAAACCAGTTCTCGTAAAAAAAAAAAAGCTCTCAGGTTTGCTATGCGTTTGTTTCAATCCAAAAACATAACAATTCGTTTTCCTGAATTTGTATCCACATTCTAGCTAATATTTTGTTTGGAAAGGGTGTAAAAAAAAATTATTGATATTGTTTGTTATAATTAGAACTTTGATAAGGATAATTAATACAATACAAACCAACACTCTTTCTAATCAGTCATTTTAAAAGAAAGAGAGAAACAATTCTATTTTAAGTACTCTATCTTCTTTTTCAAATTTAAAAGATAATTTATGCTATTCAACTAATCAAAAGTTAAAAGATAATAATCATGGATAGAAATAATAATGAATTGAAAAGAAACAAAAACTTATTGACAAACCGAATCATGGTTAAACACTAAAACAGTCTCCTATATGATTAAAAAAAATGTTTTCACGGTTAAAGACTTTTTATTTATACGGATATAAGACTTATAACCCATTATCATTATCAGGACGACACCTACTTTCATCATTGTCATTGCCATCACCACTATCAGCACCAGAACAATATTCAGGAAATTTATAATGTCATAGAAGTAGTTATTACTTATTAGTGGCGTAGAGAATCTTAGTAGTTATATATGTTGTTCTTATTTCAATTGTTCCTTATATAGTTATATTTCTTCTGGTAACCTAATTTTAATTTATTTAATGAACAAAATTTAAGTATAGTACCTTAAGTATTATTCCTTAGGTTTCCTTTTTAAAATTTAACTACGTGGCTACTTAACTAAAAAATACACTTGCATCTCATGAAAAAAAAAATTCATATGTCAAAATCTTAAGAAGGGAACCTAGGTAATAACACTTAGGTACTGTACGTAAGTCTTGCCCTTATTTAATCCATCTTTTTGTAGGGTCGGTTTTTGTCGCCTAAGCCCAAAAGAAATGGGTTAAAGGCCCAACGAACCCAGAACAATGAATTTGTAGAGAGTGGGTCGAAGGATTAGGCGCTGGCCGGCCCTCACCGGGCCGAAACTACTTTTTCTCTTATTAAAAGAACACTTAGACCAATTTACAACTGAGGGATGCTCCTCAGTCAATGGCTGAGGAGGCTTGCTTCCCAGACCTCTCCCCCCTTTCTTTCTCTGCTCGTATCACTTATATATCACTCTCCCCCTCCCTCTGTTGATCGCTCATTGGCTTCCCCTCTGGCTGCTTGTCCCATCAGAGGTCGCATCTGTGCTCAAGTAGTTCACCCTGATCGATGTAGCCCTGCCCGGGGGGTTGCATCCCCATTAATGCGGCCAGAAGGGTTAGGTGAGTGTATTAAGTATTGAGGTGACAACTCGCTCTGGGTTTGTCCCCCCTTTATAGTTATCCTCAGTATGCCGAGGACGAAGGAGTCCTCGGCGTGGATCCAAAGGAGTTTTCTCCCCAAATTTCTCCTAGATAGTCATCCTTCCTCGGATTGGGCCATTTGGGCCTGGCTCGGAGTGGGCCAAGGCTGCACACTTTTCTGGCCCCACACTTTTCATTGTGTTCAATCTTTTTTCAATTAAATTTCTTCATATTATATATATATATATATATATATATATATAGAGAGAGAGAGAGAGAGAGAGAGAGAGAGAGAGAGAGAGAGATCAATGTAATGTGATGTTGTTTAGTTGATATTTCATCTTAACTTACGATATGATATCCCCTTTTCATTGTTGTAACTTAACAAAAAAAAAAAAAAATTCTTGCCAAAAATTGAGATTATAAAATTTGGTAATTATCAAATTTTGGGTGTATATTATTCATTTGTTAAGCTATTGAAATATGGTAAATTTAATCGATTAACCACACAATTCTAATACTTACTCTCACAAGTAGAAATTTAAATGAAAGAATTTAAGTCCTTTAGCTTAAAAAGCATTGGTACTATTTCTTTTTGTTACTATTTCTTAAAAAATAAAAATAAAAATTATTCTGGAATTGTGTACCTCTATGATTTTTATTTTTTCCCCCTCTCATTAGGATTTTTGGATTTCAAGATATTTAATATATATGTGGATGAAAAAGTGTGTAAATATATTTGAAATGTGAAAAATGTTACTCAAGTAAGGCTATCAAACTGCCCAGATTAGGTCTTTGTAGAGCCATGATTTGTTCACACAAGGCTCACAGACCCTTAGCCCATGAAGAAGGCGTAAAAGAAACAAAGGATCAGGCCCCGCCAAGATAACGACAATGTGGGCTGACAAAACATTGTAAAGGAAGAAGGCGGTCAAGTCCACTCAGGGACCTTGGACTCTAACTCGACCATGCCCTTTGCTACATACTAGTCTCTAGCCGATGGGACGCCAACCTCGGCATACCAAGATCTAAAACAAACAAAGGAATCAAAGAAGAAAGATGAACCAGAGAGGATGGTGCCTAAATCCAACAACTCGCCTATATTTAGCAACATTCACCTTTGCTTTAAATAAATATCCCGACATAGTAAGGGTTGCATTTATTATTGAATGACCCACCGTGACCGGCCTTAGTAAATGACATAGTGCAAAAAAAGTTAGACATGGTGCGGAGCAGGAAATGAAGGTGGGTAGTCGGCACCCACCTGGGCATGTATTAATGGAAGATTAAGCCAGTGAGATCCATATGCTTGGATAATGTTGCCCACGAATGACTGTCATCCTAAAAGATAAACCAGTTCTCATATAAAATTATACCAAAAAAAAAAAACCAGCTCACCGGTTTATTATGCGTGATTCAATCCAAAAACATAGCAATTCGTTTTCCTAAATTTGTATCTACATTCTATCTAATATATATATATATATATATTTTGGAAAGGGCGTAAAAACAAATATTGATATTTGTTTGTTATAATTAGAACTCTGATAAGGATAATTAAAAAGACAAAATTTAGTTATAAAATTAATTATAGTCTTAGGCTATAAACTCACTTAATAAAATAAATATTACTGCATTTTTTAAAAATTTAACCGTTGAATTACATGTTCTTTATGCTCTTAATACACATGTCAATTTTTGTGTCAATCGAATATTATTTACTATATAATCTATAATCTTATTGTAGGGGCTCCTTTTTCGGAGGTGGGCCCCCGACAATGAATTTGTAGAGAGTGGGGCAAAGGGTTTGGCTCCGGCCGGCCCTTCGCCGGTCTTCTTCGCACTTCTCGCTATTTGCTCTACGCCTGGGGTTGCTCCTCGGCTGGGGTCCGAAGAGGCCCCCCTCTCACCAGGGGGGTTCTTTACCTTATATACCCTCTTTAGCTCGATCCTGGCCTTACAGCTGTTGGCCATCCGGGCTAATGGTTCAGGACTTGTCCCATCAGACAGGTTCTTTCCCATACTGGGGGTTGCTGCCTCCAAGGTTTTTCAGTGAAGGGTCTTGTCAGCATTAATGGAACCTGGAGGGCCAGACAGAATTGTTAAGTGTGGATGTGACCACCTGCACTGGGTCTGCCCCCTACCTAGATTAGACTAGGTGTGCCGAGGATGGGTGTGTCCTCGGCTCGGGCCTTGGAAGGACTAAAGCCTTTAAGCCGACCATCTGGGGAGGTCGCCTTCCTCGGCTTGGGCCCTGGGCCTGCCTAAAGGTGGGCCAGGGGTTCTGGGTCCTCGGGCCCCACACTTATATTTTATGTATAATTTTAAATTACAAAAACTTGCAATTTAAAAATTTATTAATGACATAATTATTGATTTTTAATTTTCTTGAAATTTTGCAAACATGAAGGATATAAGAAGAAGATGTAATCTAATGATGAATTTGTTAAAATTCACCTTTAATAAAAAGATATTGAGTGAGTTTATAACCTAAGCCTACAATTGATTTTGTAGCTAAACTTTTCCTAAAACAATACAAACCAACACTCTTTCTAATCTGTTGTTTTAAAAGAAAGAGAGAAACAATTCTATTTTAAGTACCCTACCTTCTTTTTCAAATTTAAAAGATAATTTATGCTATTTAACTAAAAAAAAATTAAAAGATAATAATAATCAATAGAAGATATGGATAAAAATAATAAGATAAAATTTAGTTACAAAATTGATTGTAACTTAAGGCTACAACTTTAATATCTTTTTATTGGAGGTGAATTTTGACAAATCTACCATTGGATTACATATTTTTCTTATAACCTCCATGCTTGCAAAAATTAAAGACAATAGTTATGGCATTAATAAATTGTTTCAATTGCAAGTTTTTGTAATTTAAAATTATGCATAAAATATAATCTTATAGATCATATAGTACATAATATCTGGCTGTCACAAAATTTGATATGTGTATTAAGAGAGCAAAGAACATGCAACTAACGGTTAAATTTTCTAAATATGTAGTAATTTTTATTTTATTGAGTAAGGTTATAGTTTTAAGGTACAACCAATTTTATAGCTAAATTTTATCCAAAATAATAATGAATTGAAAAAAAGAAAAAACTTATTGACAGACCGCATCATGGTTAAACGCTAAAACAGGCTACTATACATTTTTTTTAATTAAAAAAAAAAATTGTTTCAAGGTTAATGACTTATAAATTATAAAATAGTCTATTTTTATGAATGAAAAATAAATTGATTTAGAAATTGTGTTAAACACAAGTTAGTGAATTTTAAAGTTGGGGGAGTAAAGGAGAGAATCGGATATGAATTTAAAATTTGAGTTTTAGCTATATTAAAAGTCTCATTAAGGTGTACTACTTGTAGTGCAATTGGATTTGTCTTCTATACTCTCTCTCTCTCTCTCTCTCTCTCTCTCTCTCTCTATATATATATATATATATTGTTAGTATATTTTAAATTAAATATGTTGAAATACAAAATAACTGAAAATGAATAAAGAGATGAGTTATAATTTGTTAAAAAAAGAGTTACTTATATGTAAGTTAGATTAAATAAATTAAGAGAAGTTTTCTAAATTAATAAATAACATGTAGGTTATGTGAAGGGTTGGAAGACTATATATACGGCTATGCTATGGACTAATTTCATATCAAGAGTGAATGAAGAAAATAGTTAAAAGTAAAGAGTGTTGTGTGAGAGAGTGAATTCAATAATATTCCTAAATACTTGAGAAATTTTGGGCCAAAGAAAGGTGTTCTTCTGGTGGAGTTTTGGGCTTGAATACTTTGTGCAGAAGCTGTTCTAGCTATACAACATTTATTGGGCTGTTGTATCATGGGGGAGACAAGTCAGAGAAGGTCTGCACCGGTTACAAAGATTAGCCAACTAAGGGCTTGAATCTCCTTAAAGAGGGCAAGTGCCGCGCCTCAGTCCAAATAGTGTTGTGTAATTTCTCTCTTTAAATTAATAATATTCAACGTACTATTCAGTTTCTCTTAGTGTTTGTTTCCATTATTATTGTGTTTGCACCAACAATTTTAAGGAGATTCAAACACATGGATCTTACACGAGAAACCAAATGAGCCTGTTGGAGATCTTAACAAGCCCTTTCACTTTAAGGGAGCCCACTTCAAGAGGTGGAAAGGAAATGTCCTCTTCTTCTTGAGTCTTCTGAAAGTCGCCTACATCCTCACTGACAAGAATCTATCAAAAGTTCCTACTGATGAGATGAGTAAGGAAGAATATATTCTCCATCAAGAAAAAATAGATAAGTATACAAAAGATGAATATAATTGTCGCTCTTATCTATTGAATTGTCTTGCCGATCATTTCTATGATTATTATGATACAACTTACAATTCTGCTAAGAAAATTTGGAAAACTTTACAAAGCAAGTATAATATCGAGGAGGCAGGTGCAAAGAAGTATGCCGCT
The DNA here is from genome assembly GCA_030445155.1 of Quercus variabilis. NCBI lineage: Eukaryota > Viridiplantae > Streptophyta > Magnoliopsida > Fagales > Fagaceae > Quercus > Quercus variabilis. The sequence goes on along the minus strand of CP129446.1, from coordinate 83,999,231 downwards.
AGCAGATTTTTCCGTTACCAAATGGTGGATGGAAAATCGGTGGTGGATCAAGCACAAGATTTCCAAATGATTGTGGCAGAATTGAGATCTGAAAGCATAAAGATTGGAGACAATTTGGTGGTAGCGGGCATAATTGATAAACTATCACAATCTTGGAGGGAGTTCCAAAAGACTTTGCGGCACAAACAAAAGGAGACATCCTTGGAGACTTTGATCACGCGCATCCGTGTGGAGGAGGAGGTTAGAGGACAAGATGCACTCATGACACAAGAGAGCAATGGTAATTCCACCACAAAGGTAAACTTTATTTCAGCCAATAATAATATGCCCAAAAATCATTTTCCTAGAAATGGTCAATTGAAACCTAAAAAGGGAGCATTTAAAAATAATAATAGACCTCAAGGAAGGGGAAACCCGAATAAAAATTATAATAAGAACCAAGAACCCCTTTCACAAGATCAATTTAATAGATCAAGTTTTGTCTGTGGCAAGAGTGGGCATATTACTCGATTTTGCAAATTTCGAAAACGTGAATCTGTCCCGCAGGCTAACGTAACCGAAGAGCCTTTAGTGGCTATGATTACAGACATCAATATGGTGCAATATGTTGAAGGGTGGTGGGCAGATTCTGGTGCTAATAGACATGTCTGCTATGACAAAAATTGGTTCAAATTGTACACTCTTTTTGAAGAAGAAAAAACTGTTATGCTTGGTGACTCTAGCAAAACTAAGGTTCTTAGGAGTGGTGAGGTTGAATTGAAATTCACTTCTAGACGTGTGCTAACATTAAAAGATGTACTTTACACTCCGTTCATGAGGAAGAATTTGATGTCAAGTTTTTTGTTTAACAAGGCTGGCTTCAAGCAAATTATGAAATCTGATAATTATGTAATCACTAAAAAGGGATTATTTGTAGGCAAGGGTTATGCTTGTGATGGTATGTTTAAATTGAATGTTGAGAATAATAAAGCATCTACCAGTTCAGTTTATATGCTTTCTTTTATTAATTTTTGGCATACTCGTTTGTGTCATATAAATAGTAGATATGTGGGAATTATGAGTAGTTTAGGATTAATTCCAAGACTGTCAAGAGATTTTGAAAAATGTGAAACTTGTAGTCAAGCTAAGATTACAAAAAGGCCTCATAAAAGTGTTATAAGAAATACCGAATTGCTTGAGTTAATTCACTCCGATTTATGTGAATTTGAGGGAATTTTAACTCGTGGAGGAAATAGATATATTATCACTTTTTATTGATGATTTCTCAAAATATACAACTATTTATTTGTTGAAAAATAAAAGTGATGCTTTTGAAAAATTTCAAGATTTTTTAAAAGAAGTTGAAAATCAATTCGGTAGAAAAATAAAAAGAATAAGAAGTGATAGAGGCCGCGAGTATGAATCAAGTGCATTCAACTCATTTGTTCAGTCTTTGAGAATTATCCATGAAACTATTGCACCATATTTACCTGCTTCTAATGGTGTGGCTGAAAGAAAAAATAGAACTTTAATTGAGTTAACGAATGCCATGTTAATTGAATCTGGTGCACCTTTACATTTTTGGGGTGAAGCTATTTTAACTGCATGTCATGTCTTGAATAGGGTGCCACATAAAAAGTCACACACCACACCTTTTGAGATGTGGAAAGGACATAAGCCAAATTTGGGATATTTGAGAGTATGAGGTTGTCTTGCTTATGTAAGGCTTACTGACCCTAAAATGCCTAAATTAGGTATAAGAGCTACTACCTGTGTTTTTCTTGGTTATGCGATTAATAGTGCAGCCTATAGATTTTTTGATCTTGAAAACAAAATAATTTTTGAATATGGTGATGCAATTTTTCATGAAGAAAAATTTCCTTTTAAATTGAAAAATAGTGGGGGTGAAGAAAATATTTTGTCACAACCTAGTTCTTCTACTTCACATTTACAAAATTAAGAAAATTTTGAAATGGAACCTAGAAGGAGTAAAAGAGTTAGAGTTGAAAAGGATTTTGGTCGTGATTATTATGTTTTCAACATTGAGGAAAATCACCAAAATTTAAAAGAAGCTTTAACATCACTTGATGCTATATTTTGGAAAGAGGCTGTAAATGATGAGATGGAATCTCTAATTTTTAATAAAACTTGGAAATTAGTAGATTTTCCACCGGGTTGTAAGACCATAGGTTGTAAATGGGTCCTTAGAAAAAATTTGAAACCAGATGAATCAATAGATAAGTTTAAAGCTAGACTTGTTGCAAAAGGCTTTAAACAAAAAGTTGATCTTGATTTCTTTGATACATTTTTTCCGGTAACAAGAATTACATCTATTAGATTGTTAATTGCTATTACTGCAATTTTTGATTTGAAAATTCATCAAATGGATGTAAAAATTGTTTTTTTAAATGGGGACCTAGAAGAAGAGATTTATATGGATCAACCCGAAGGCTTTGTAGAGCCTGGACAAGAAAGTAAGGTATGTAAGCTAACTAAATCCCTATATAGCTTAAAACAAGCACCTAAGCAGTGGCATGAAAAGTTTGATTCCTGCATGATTGAGAATGGTTATAAATCAAATGAATGTGATAAATGCATTTATTCTAAATCATGGAATAATTTACATGTTATTATTAGCCTCTATGTGGATGATATGTTGATTTTTGGCTCTAATATGCATGTTATAAATGAGATAAAAAATATGCTTAAAAGCCATTTTGATATGAAAGATCTTGGTGAGGCTAATTTTATTTTGGGCATGAAAATTACAAAAGCATGTGATGAGATATTTCTTGATCAATCACATTATGTTGAGAAAATATTGAGAAAATATAATTTTCATGATCACAAAAGTGTAGCTACTCCTTTTGATTCTAGTGTTCATTTATTTCCTGTAAATAATGATGAAGAGATTTTTAATCAAAAGGATTATGCTAGCATCATTGGTAGTTTGCGCTATGCTACTGATTGTACTAGACCTGACATTGCGTATGCAGTAGGAGTGCTTAGCAGATTTACTAGCAAGCCTAGTAAAGATCATTGGCTAGCTATTGAGCGAATCATGAAATATTTAATTGATACAAAAAACTATGGCTTATTCTATAAAAAATACCCTGCTGTGATTGAAGGTTTTAGTGATGCCGATTGGAATACTTTATTAGGTGATTCTCTCTCTACCACTGGTTATATTTTTACTTTAGGTAGTGGTGTTATTTGTTGGAAATCCAAAAAGCAAATAATAATTGCTAATTCAACAATGGAAGCTAAATTAATAGCATTAGCTTCAGCTAGTGAAGAGGCAAATTGGCTTAGAGATTTGTTACATGAAATTCCACTTTGGGAAAAGCCAATTCCACCTATATTAATTCATTGTGATAGCACTGCTGCAATTGGTAGAGTTAAAAACCGTTATTACAATGGTAAATCCAGACCTATAAGAAGAAAGCACAGTACCGTGCGATCTTATTTGAGTAGTGGCATCATAACTATGAATTATATTAAATCTAATGATAATCTTGCAGATCCATTTATCAAGGCCTTGGCAAAAGATAGGGTCTGGAATACATCGAGGGGGATGGGACTAAAGTCCATAGAATCATGAGCCATGTATGAGGATACCCAACCCAAGGATCAGAGATCCTGAGAATTGGGTTCAATGGAAAAACGAATCATACGATGATTGTAAGAAATGCACTATTCATTTTTTAAAAATTATTTATTTTGTAAATAATTTTTTAATTGTTCATCCTTATGATGTAAGTGCATTTATCCTGTAATGTGGAGAGGTTGAGTAAAAAACTCTTAATGAAATTTGTAGATTATATGAGTGGGGTGTCAGAATTACAGGAGCACCCTTGACAAAATTTCACCTATGTGAGTGTGGGGGTGGGGCTACTCCCTATGAGATTTGGACTTAATCTCAAATACACTCATGAAACTGGGATCAGCACATGGCCGTAAAGTGCTATCTATAAAAGCTCATGTCAACACCTGGATCATTATGTGTGAGCAGTAATACTTTATTTCCCTTAAGTAGTCATAGTTCAAGTCGGAGACCCCTACTGACTCTGGAGTAAAGATTGTTGTTTCACTAAGTGAAGGTTTAATGCAGAGCACACCTTCATGATGCATAATAATCCCTCTTTGCCCAGTAATCTCTCATTTTCCAAATTTAATATTAAAATGAGTGAGGGAATGTTAGTACATTTTAAATTAAATATGTTGAAACTCAAAATAACTGAAGATGAATAAAGAGATGAGTTATAATTTGTTAAAAAAAGAGTTACTTGTATGTAAGTTAAATTAAATAAATTAAGAGAAGTTTTCTAAATTAATAAATAACATGTAGGTTATGTGAAGGGTTGGAAGACTATATATATGGCTATGCTATGGACTAATTTCATATCAAGAGTGAATGAAGAAAATAGTTACAAGTAAAGAGTGTTGTGTGAGAGAGTGAATTCAATAATATTCCTAAATACTTGAGAAATTTTGGGCCAAAGAAAGGTGTTCTTCTGGTGGAGTTTTGGGCTTGAACACTTTATGCAGAAGCTGTTCTAGCCATACAACATTTGTTGGGCTGTTGTATCCTGGGGGAGACAAGTCAGAGAAGGTCTGCACCGATTACAAAGATTAGCCAACCAAGGGCTTGAATTTCCTTAAAGAGAGCGAGTGCCGCACCTTAGTCCAAATAGTGTTGTGTAATTTCTCTCTTTAAATTAATAATATTCAACGTACTATTCAGTTTCTCTTAGTGTTTTTTCCATTATTATTGTGTTTGCACCAACATATATCATTATAATTCTTCGATTTCATATTCACTCATCATCAGAAGAGAAAAAGTAGACTCTTGACTGAAAGTTTATACCTTTGTTTAGACCTAAACCATGATGAACAACAAAGGATTAGCTGTTGCTTTATTTCTTGTTTGCTTAGCCACATGTTTCACATACACACAACATGGCTAGGTGTGTTACAAGTAGTGATGATCATGAAGACCAACTATGGACACCCCAACGATCTTCCCCATGTTTACATCCTCGGTTCCCTCGATCTCATGTGCACCCAATGGCATTGCAACCATTGGAACCCAAAGTGAAGAAATGCTTCTCAGCTTTTGATGATGAAGGAAGAACATGCATGCATGAGATATACCATGCTTTTTGGACCCAAAAACATTCTTTCATGATTTCTTTGAAGCCAGATTGTTGTCAAGCTATTCAAGAGTTCGATAAATATTGTGCCTCAACTGTGTTTGCGCGCTTCGAAGACTCGTCTTTACATCATATTTTGAAGAAATATTGTGCTCAAATATCTCAATCTCACTTGCTTTCATCATCGACTTCAGAGCCATCACCATTATCACCAACAGAATCATGTTCAGGAGAATTATAATGTCCCTCTTATTCAGAATCTCAGATAGTAGTAGTTATTAGCGGAGTAGAATATCTTTAGTTGCTACATATTGTGTTCTTATTTCAATTGTTCCTTGTCTTTCTCCTGCTTACCTAGTTTCGTTATATTTAAGTTTTTTTTCATTGTGTTCAATCTTTTTTGATTAATTTTATATATATATATATATATATAGAGAGAGAGAGAGAGAGAGAGAGAGAGAGAGAGAGAGAGAGAGAGAGAGAGAGAGAGAGAGAGAGAAAGAGAGAGAGAGGATAGTGTAACGTAACAAAAACTATACACTTTAATTGTAATCCTAGTGTGCTGCAAATAAGATGTAACAAAAACATTGGTATTATTTCCTTTTAAAAAAATAATTTTGGAAATGTATTTCTAATTCTCAAATTGTGCCCCTTTATGGTTTTTTTTTTTTTCCCCTTTCATTAGGATTTATGGACATCTAGGATTAATGAACTCTCCATGAGATTCATAGTTGCATTACTTATAACTTCCTTGTTTGTAAACAAAGAGGATTTGGAATTGTCTTTCATTCCAAGGCATAACTTGTATCCATGCGTTTTAGATTTGGTTGATACTAGAAATATAGTCATAGTGAATTTTGTGGTTTTAATTTCTTGGAGAATTGGTAGATAGAGTGCAATTTCTAGGAAGGTATCTCATGATCTCATAAAATAGCTCTCTCACAACATATGGATCTACATGTATAAGACCCACACTTATTGGGAGAGAAATGTCTTACATGACTATCTCACAAGATAAATTATTTAAAAATGATGTGTTTGTATTCAAAAAAAAAAAAAAAATAGTAAATGAAAATAATCTAATATACCTTGAAATTGAGGAATTATATGTGATCTAATTGGTCCAAAAATCTCACATTTTTTATTTTTTTTTCTTCTTTCCATTAGGGTGAGTCAATAGATTGTAACCAATTTTGTTAGATTTAAAAATAAATAAATAAATGGAGTTATAAACTTCTAGCCTAAAATCAAAGGTTTTGTTTAACAAGTAGGGATGGCAATTTTTCCCTACCATGTAGTTGTGGTGGGATAGGGATAGGGCAAGATATTTCCCCCGCACCCTGGGACTGGGCGGGGATAGATTTAGATTTTTTAGCCTTGTCCCACCTCGCTTCATTTGGAACAGGTTTCCCCCACCTTGCCTTGAGTAGGTTTTTCAAGCCCTGTAATGGTATTGGAGTAGGAAAGGAGCAAGTTTTTTTTCCCACACCCTAGGTTAGGGCGGGGATAGGCTTAAGCTTTTTAGTCCTACCACACCTTGCTCTATTAGTGTTAAAGACTTAGTCTGTATTACTAAGTATTTAAATGCATAAATATTAAGACTTTTTATTTTATGTGATTTGTCTTTGTTAAATAATTTGGACAATTCATTACTAAAAATTAGTTAGATTTGATATAATAAATTTAATTGTAATTTCAAGTATATTTATATTAATGATATATATATATATATATATATATTATAAAAAAAATTGTAACAGGTGCAAGGAGGGTGTGACAAATTAATATGAAGTAGCCCCGTGAAGTTTTAAGGGGTGGGGATGCAGCAAGGCAGTTTGTCCTTTCATGTGGGGCAAGGCAAAGATGAGATAAGACAAAACCATACAAGGCAAGGGTGAAGACCCCATCCTTTGACCCCACCTTGTCCCATTGCAATCTCTATCAACAAGTGCCATAAAGGCACAAGTTTTAGATTAATAAATGGTCAATTATGAGATGTAATGCATATTGTCAAACACTAAAACACACTTAGTAATGATTTATTGGCTTGTATGCACAAACTCATTATTATTATATGTATTTTTTTTCTTGGAAAATGCTAAAACAACAAACTATTTAATGAAAATTTTTATAAATTGCTGATATTACGAGTGATTATTGGTAAGTGAAAAAATAATGCTAGCAGCGGAGCCAAATGAGAACTAGTAAGTATTTGCTACGACAACAATTTGTAAAAATATTATAAAATAATTTGTTATTGTAACTGTAAGGTCAGATTTTGCGGCCCAAGCCCAAGGAGGGATGGATTTGGAGCCCACTGAACCCAAAACAATGAATTTGTAGAGAGTGGGTGAAAGAGCAAGGCGAATAGCGAAAATAACAGTATGCCCCAGCTACACTAATGGGGGAATTTGAATTAATATATGCTCGGACGGATGTAAGTATCACGCCCGAGGAGATGATTTTCCTTAGAGTAATTGGATTACAATTCTTAGTGCTACAGTAAAATAACACACTCTTTTCTCCTCCTGATTTTTCGATCCCCCACTATTAGGGGGCTTTCCTACTTATATAGTACCTCCTCACTTTATCTTGATCGTCCACTTGTTCATCATCCAGACATCCACTTGAGTGCTTGTCCCATCAAGGGTGTTCCCTAGCCTTATGTGAGTGGTGATAGCAGGCTGATACTGTTCAGGGGTCTCTTCCACATTAATGCGGCCAGAGAAGTAGGTGTGGTGTATTTAATGCGGTGGTTGAGGTCTGTCTCTTAGATATTTCTCCGATCCAGTTGTATTCGTTCGCGTTCGAGGCTCATTCTGTCACTACGTCTGTCGAGAGGATCACTCGGGCTGCAAAAGGTTGAACGTCAGACTAAGGTTCTTCGGATCCGAGGGTATTGGACTCCTCGGATCGTTGAACATATCCCCGGATCATGGCCGTACCCTTCACCAGATATCTTCCTTTCTCAGGGCCTCTAACTAGGCTTTTTCATCTCTTCGGGAAATGGTGGGCCGTAGATAGGGCTTTGGGCCCAATGCCTTTGGTTGGGTTTTCCTCCCCCACAGTAACATTATTTTCTTTATTTTTTAAATATATGTGTACAGCGTGACTTTATTTATTAAAAAATAAATAAAAATATTATTACTTTTTTATAAAAATAAAAAGTTATTTAATAAAGCATTTAATGAACCTAAACTACTGCGTGTTTATGGCATTAGCTTACCTTAAAATAATAAGGAGTAATGCTAGGGATACAAACTTTTTAATAAAAAAATTTACAAACTGCTGATGTGATAATGGTGGGCTAAATGAAAATCAATAAAAATTTTTTTTAGAAAATTTTAACCTATGACGTCTTCTCTTGACAATAACTTTTTATCATTAAATCAAAACATCTATAAATTTTTGATTTAGGTAAGAATTGAACCCCCAAAAAAACTAATTAAAAGCTATACACATCAATCGCTTGTAAAAATGTACTTGTAAAAATGTAAAATGGTTTGTGAACCCATAAGATTAGCCAATATAATAAAATTTAATGAGAAATAATATGTCCTTAATATTTTTGAAACAAATTTTAAGTAGTAGATTGTTACTGGTTATTATTATTGGAGCAAAAAAATAGTCTTAGCTTTAGGTTCAAATTTAAATCAATAATAACTAATCGCCTATAATTTATTGTGAAAATATTATAAAAATATTGTAAACGTATGCGCTGCTTAAATCAAATATATCATAAAAAAGAAAAAAGAAAAAAAAGAAATGTGACCATATTTTGTAGGCAGTGCGGTATATATTGTGGTGCCATTCTCATCATTCTTGGTATTGTCATTTTACGGAAATTCATAGGTAAGTGGTCTGCCTTCTCCTCTTCTCTCTCTCTCTCTCTATCAGTCAAAACGGGAGGCGTCGAAGACCCAAGTCTCTCTCTCTCTCTCTTTCTCTGTAGCATTGCCCAATAGGGAATTCCGAAGTCAACGAAATCCAATTCCTATATTAATTTGTATCAAAATTGTTTTTGGGCTTTGTAGAGAAATGTCGTCGGAGATCGAGGTCGTTGAAGAGGTCGAGTCTCGTGACCAAGCATCATCTTCGGCTTCGGCTTCGGCTTTGGCCTTGGCCGCCGATTCGGGAGGCGGAGGTGTAGCCAACGGAGTTGGAGAAGATAGCTTGCGAAACGATGTGTACACGGCGGCGGCGTACGGGGATTTGGAGAAGCTGCATAGATTGGTGGAGGAAGAGGGTTGCTCGGTTTCGGAGCCCGATTCACTCGGCTACTTCGCTCTTCAGTGGGCTGCCCTCAATAACCGCACTGCCGCTGCTCAGTATATTATCGAGGTTCCCCATTTCTCTCTCTCTTCTTTTTCTTTGCTTAATTTGTTTTGTTTCAATGGGTTTGAGCTTTCTTTTATTAAGTTGTTATCTTTTACGTATGATCTTTTGGGTGTTTGATGAATTTTCTGAATTGGGTTCTTTTTGTTTCAATGGGTTTGGGCTTGCTTTTTTTATTTTTATTAAGTTGTTGTCTTTTATGTATGTTCTTTTGGATGTTTGATGAATTTTCTGAATTGGGTTCATTTTGCTTCACTTACTATGTCTCGATGCAGTGCTATTTTTGGTAAATTTTATAAGATTTCTGTAAGACCAGCTATGATATATGGTACGTAATGTTGGGCTGTTAAGAAAAAATATATTCATAAAATGAGCCTAGCTGAAATGAGGAAGTTAATATAAAAGGAAAGATAGGATTTTGAAGCATGAAATTCGTTAAAAGATAGGGGTGGCCCCTGTCGATGAAAAAGACGAGGGAGTACTGCTTGAGATGGTTTGGTTATGTTTAGAGGGACTTGACTAATGTACTGATAAGAAAGCTTGAGTTGATTCAAGCTGAGGGAATGAAAAATGGTAGAGGAAGACTAAAAAAAAAATGTTAGTCGAAGTAGTAAAAAATGAAATGTCAATTAAGAAGTAATAATGAATATGACTTCAGATAGAATAGAATGAAGGAAAAGAATACTGGTGGCCAACCTTGACTAATCTGTTGAGGATCCCTAGCCAACCTCAAAAGAAAATCTGGGACTAAGGTTTTGTTGCTATTGTTTTAATTTTTGTTTAGTGCGATTACTGAGGTCTTGTGTTGTGTGTTCTTTTGGTTATTTGATGGGTTTTACGAATTGGGTTTGCTCCACTTGCTACGTTGTTAAGCTTTGTTTATGTGGGTCTTTGTTGAATGGGGTTGTAGTTGATTAGTTTTGGTGTGTAGTTGAGCTGGTGTATAATAGAAGTAACATGTTCATTGTTTTTGGTTCTTTGATGGATTATTGGATTGGTTTTTGGTTATTTTGGATTTTTAATTTTCAGCTGATGAGAAATTGAGGAAATCAAGCAAAGAAATGGAAGCAGATTTGGGGTTCATGTTTTGTGTCTGTTGGTAGAAAGTAAACTTAGCTCAGCTTTATATATTTAATTAAGTCTTGGAAAAAGAAAGCATTTGACTCTTCTAATTTGGATTTTCTTAATTGGCAGAATGGCGGAGATGTAAATGCAACAGATCAAACTGGGCAAACTGCATTACATTGGAGTGCAGTTCGGGGTGCAATACAAGCTTCAGAGGTATTACTCCAAGAGGGTGCACGGGTCAATGTTGCTGATATGAATGGCTATCAGGTTGGTCTTATCTTCTTTCTTTAGACATTAACTATTCTTGTTCTTTCCTAAATATTAATTTAAAAAAAAAAAAAATTGATCTGGAATTCTGAAGTTAAAATTTCATTGTTTATTCCCAAAAAAAAAATAGTCCTGGACCTCCTGCTAGAGGATAGTGTAGATGTAATGATGCATTGACATGGATCCATCATGGTCCAGTGCATGATAATTTATTGTTGCATGCATGTGTTCCACGAATATACGGGAATGGAAATAATTCAAGGCTTATATGTAAGCCAATCACTCATCAAATGGGCATGCTATTCTGTTTTCTAATAGTCTGTCTTATTTCTGGTACTGTCGTTTCGGCAGAGAAATCTGATTTAACCCATGGACTTGAGCATTAGGATGCTGCTCTTGATTTTCAAACTTGTATCCTTTGGTAGATGCCTTGCTATCATTGGTAGGGATAATGTCTTGCATAGCATAGGTAAGAGGTAGATCCTGCTTATTTTTTAATTTCTTAAAAAATTTATCATGTGAACTTCTTTAGGACTGTGCTTAATTGTTGTGCTAAAAATAGCATGTAGTTTACGATCCAATGTAGCACTTGTTTTACAATAACTTGAAGTCAGTGACATAGTTCCTCGTGTATTAGAGTCTTCAACAGAAAGCTTCAGAAATTGCCTTTAGTAACTTCTCAGTATGAGAATTGGTGTTCTACTTATCTTTTCTCCAGAACCAAAAGGAGGAAGCTGTTTTTCTTGTCTTGGCAGTAGAAAATAGATTCTTTATTGGGTTATTTATGCCACTCTGCTGGAAACATCTATATTTGTCGAAAGCGGGCAGACCTTACCGAAAAGCACTCTTTCGAGTCTTCCTACCTATTATCTATCTTTGTTCAATATCCCTCAAGCTATGGCAGATAGATTAGAGCAAATTCAGAGAAATTTTCTATGGGGGTTGTTGGAGGATGTTTTTAAATATCCTTTGATTGCTTGGGACAAGGTGTGTTGGCTGGTGGAGGTAGGTGGATTGGGGATCAGGAAGATTGGGTTATTTAACCAAATTTTGTTTGGTATATGTTTATGGCAGTTCGGGAGGGAAGTGAATCGTTTATGGTGTTAGGTTATAGCATCCAAATATTGAGAAGCTAGAGGGGGCTGGTGTACTCAAGTTGGTAGAGGAACTCATGGATGCGGGATGTAGAAGAATATGTGCTGAAAGCTTTTTAAGAAATATGGTGTATGAGGTGGGAGAGGGCCATCGTATTCGGTTCTGTAATGATCCTTGGTGAGGGCCTATTCCCCTAAAGGATCTCCGGATCTGTTTGTGTGTTCTGTATCTAGAGAAGCTTGGATTTCTGATTTGATTTCTCCTGCATCAGATGGGAGAAGTAGGAGTTAGAATATATAGTTTCCGTGCTTTTCAAGATTGGAAATTGGAGGGAGTTTTTACTTTTTTTGATCTCATTTTTTCCAAATTACCTAGGGTTGAGGGTGATGGTACCTTGAATTGGCAGTTGTCTTGGAAGGGTGTTTTTGAAGTGAGGTCTTTTTAAATTTTTTTACTAAAGCCTCCTTCTGTTTCTTTCCCTTGGAGAGCATATGGTGCATAAAGGTACCCAAAAGGGTGTTTTTCTTTTTATGGACAGCGGTATGGGGAAATATCCTTACTATTGACAATCTTATTTAAAGGGGGCAGACCCTTGTTAATTGGTGTTGTCTGTGTCGATATGATGGAACTGTGGACCATCTTTTGCTTCACTGTAAGTTTGCTCATGCTTTATGGAGTGAGATTTTGTGTTTGTTTGGGGTTCAGTGGGTAATGCCAAAGAATGTAGCCTCTCTTCTATTTGCTTGGAGGAACTGGTTGGGGAAACATTGTTCAAGTATTTGGAATATGGTACCAGCATGTCTAATGTGGTTAATTTGGTAGGAACGTAATACTCGTATTTTTGAAGATGTGGAGAGAGACCTTTGGATCTGGTGAAGTTTCTATTAGTGGGACATTGTTTGATTGGTCTCATATTTGGGGTTTTACGCATTTTAACTCTATTTCTGTTTTCCTTCAATCTGTTAGCTTTTCTTTCTGATTTGGCTGTATTTGTTTCAAGTATAGTGCGTTCATCATCGTGAACATTTTGTACTTATTTTTACTCAATAAAGTTTCTATTACCTATGAAAAAAAGATACGGGAAGAATATTTTTTTGTAGGAGAAATTCAGATCTATGGGTAAGATATGTGAAATATGGAATGAGCATAAATTTTATTGTGTTGCGAATATAAGAAAAAGTAAAGAATATCATGTGCATTTAAAATTAATGTCCAAATCGTATGAAATTAAGTACTGAAAGATAAAGATTAGGTGACAAAATTGCATTACAGGAGCATTTGTGAGTCCCCCACTAGCAAAGAATTATGCATCTAATATTGTTAATTTGTTCCTGTTAATCCATCCTTCCACCATTGGGAGCATTACAGGAGCTCCTGTCATGCTCCCAATGGTGAAATCCTTTATTAGAATGCTCCCAATGGTGGAAGGATGGATTAACATGGTCATCTGTTTAAGTTTTTTATACTTTGAATTTCATTTTTTCGATTATTGTTGTTATTATTATTATCAGTTTGATATGTAATAAATCTTGGACAACTCCAATGACTCTGTGTAGTTTCTGTATTATTAGTTTGGATTATATTCTAGGTTCACAATTTAAATACCTTTTTCGTACAGAGGGGGTGGGGTTTGAACCCGGGAATCTCCCAATGGCATTGAGCCTCTATTCTCTCGGGCACAATTTATATACTTTTAACTGGTATATACTTTGGCCCTCAGACATTTCTGGACTGTATTAAATAAAAAAAAAGATCTCTTTTTACTTATCAAAAAATAAGCTCTGGACTGTGCATATTAATAGTTATCTTTATCTTTGACTTGAGTGCAGTCAACACATGTTGCAGCTCAATATGGTCAGACAGCTTTCCTCTATCACATTGTTTCCAAATGGAATGCTGACCCTGATGCTCCCGATAATGACGGAAGAAGTCCTTTGCACTGGTACTTGAGAATTTTAACTGCATCATCTATTGATGTTGAAATGAAAATTTATTGATTATCATGCTCTGCTTTTTATTTATTTATTTATTTTATCACACTGATGTAACAGTTCACTTAGTTTGCAAATGTCATATCTAAATGTTAAAATGTCTCTCTATTTTGGTTTTTAACCATATTTAGAGGAGTAAAATTATACTTTTTCTCCTGTTTTTGACTTCTTTCAATATGCGTTTTCGAATTCATTTTCTTCCTCCTTTTTTTCTTCCTTGCATGAGTTTGCGCATGACAATTGATCATTTTCAATGGAAAGCTGCTTTATATTATCATAAGTGATTTTACATGATACATCACACATGTTCTACCTTCCATGCATCCCATGAAATTATTTTTTGTTTTTCTACTCTGTATGAAATATTTTTTCTAATATTGTTAATTTGTTCACTGGTGATGTACTGTGATGCTACTAAACATTGCACGGCAGTACAGTGGATAAGTTTGCTTTATGGTACTTTCACCATAATTTGTAGTCCTCGCTTCATCATATTATATATTTCCCATGGCAGAAGATTTTTTGTATGTTCTTGCTCAGTTTGAGATTGGAGGAATTTATTATTTATTTTCTGGCTGAACTTTAGGGCTGCTTATAAAGGATTTGCAGACTCTATACGTCTTCTTTTGTTCCTGGATGCATATAGGGGTCGCCAGGATAAAGAGGGTAAGTTCTCGTGCTAAGTTCTAAAGTTTTAACACTAGACTGTTTTACTTTGTCAAATAGATAAAGGAGCAATGTATACTTTTACAAATCAATCGTTATACCTATTTCCTTGTTTTCTCTTGGTAATTTTAGGTTGCACTCCTCTCCATTGGGCTGCTATCAGAGGTAACTTAGAGGCATGCACAGTGTTAGTACAGGCTGGCAAGAAGGAAGACTTGATGGTGACTGATAACACTGGACTTACGCCAGCACAGCTCGCTTCTGATAAGAATCACAGACAAGTTGCCTTTTTCCTTGTAGGTGATTCATAACCAAAACACTTTAAATTTGGTTAGTAATGTTACTTTGACAGAGAATTTTTTTCTCTATACCTTTCTTACATGACTCCGGGTGTTCGTTGTCAACTCATTTTAATGCTGAGAATACTTTGTGGCGGAATAAAGGTTGTTTTGGGACCTGAACTTGCATTCAAGTTTCCCAGACAGCTAAACTTCCTTGAGAATTTTCAGCAAGAATTCTATGCCTCAGTGCATGAACAAGTGTTTTTTGAGCAATGAAATTCTGTATGCTCCTTGTTTCTACTGTCTGTCTATCCCAGCGTTTTCAAATGTGTATGGGTGTCTGTCTGTATCACATTGATCCTATAAACACTTTAGAACTTGGCCTTAATGTGATACACTCCCTGGCCTGGGTATCTTGGGGAAGTTTTTCATCTCCTGGAAACTTGGCCTGAATGCTTCTATTGACAATTGAACATCCAGGGTATTTCTATATTTATATCAATATCAGATATTCAGATTCTATGCGAAGACATTATTATTATTTTTCTTTGTTACTGTTGCAGACCATGGATTTCTGGATTTTCTTACTTTGGAATTATTCAAGGAGCTCTAGATATGGATTTGTGAAACACTTAAAAAAAACATTTTTATGAACCTTATTCAAAGATCTGATTTCCTTGTCAGACACTACTCCCTTCTTTCTTTTTTGATAATGACACCACCACCTTCTTTCTGCCCTTGATGGGTTGATGTGGGTAATTCTGAATGCATATGTTTGAAGTCTCTAACTTGACACTGACAATTACTGACAGAGACTTTTACTTGATTCACAATACTAGCTTTTGAGGTAGCTTGACTTGGTCTTTTTAACTTTTTACCTGTATAATTGTCCTCTTACACAGGCTTTCCTTTCCAAGTTGGGGATTTTTGAAAATGAATGTTGGATTATGCTTATGAGATTTGCTGAAATATACTACATGTTTTATGCTCTGATTTAAAAAGAAAAAGAAAAAAAAAGAAACAGCAGCTTTATGGTTGATGTATCTTATTTTGTAGGGAAATGCTAGAAGGCTCCTTGACAAACGTTTTGATGGGAATAGCCGCCTTGGAAAAATTTCAAAATTAGGACTTGCCCCTATACTTTGGTGTTTAATAATTCTGCTACTGGTGACTTATACTCAATCTGTCATCATTGGTATTTACCCTGAGCTTGTGTGAAAAAAATTAGAACTATTTGTTTCATGTCATGGTTATGCTAACCGTGCTTTGTTTTTTCAAATTTTCTGCAGCATCAAATTTTCCAAAATTGACTGCTGGCTCGGGTCTCTTTGCATGGTTAGGTGTTTTCCTGGCATCTGCGGGACTAGTTATGTTTTATAGGTGTAGCAGGTATGTTAGTGCTAGAAACTGAATGAGTTGAATCTGTACTGGCTATGTCAAGTTATATCAGTGATTGATTCTAGTCTCCTTTTATTCCCCCCATTTTCACTTGAAATCTTTTAGTTCCTAATGTTAGTCATGCTTAGTTTTCAAACATGGTGGCCCTCTCTCTCTCTCTCAATTTTTTTGGGGGTGAGTCATCTTTCTTTCTTCGAGTCAATTGTTTTTTTTTTTTTTTTGGCCCAACAAACTTTGCTTTTAATTGTCCATTGTCCTTCACTTTGCCGAGTGTATTAATTGAAGTGAGATTGGTGTGGTCAGCTGTCTGACATCATAATCTTTCTTTTCAGTAATGATTTGATGTTTATAATTGACCCAAGATAATGAATTTTCTCAGCATTAACTCTAGAGTATGGCTACCCTCTCATTAATAATCACCCAATTTTCATTTTAATAAGAATAATCACACTCAATGTTCATGTCTATGCATGTTATGAAAATTGACCATGTACTAACATGCACCTGCACATCTGCATATAACCTAAGGTGATGTGTTGCTAGAATGAGTACTTCACACATCTGCAAGTGGTTTAGACATGGGAAAGGAGCATGGTTTATGTTATTTAATTTTTGGTTGATCTCTCTATTTCCTTTGCAGAAAGGATCCTGGTTTCATTAGAATGAATGTGCATGATCCACAAAACATGAAAGATGATGTGAGTATTATTCTTTTTTCATTCAGCCTCTTTTAGTTCTTATATCTCTTACTGATTAGACTGCATATTGTTCTTTTTTTCACTCACCATCTTTCGGTTGTAAATCTCACTGATTGAGTAACATTTATATCATTGTTTCAGAGTCTCTTTATATTCTTTCAGCATTTTTTATTATTTTTTTTAAACTGTATTTAGAATTTTGAGTTTGAATATGGTTTTCAATTTCAACTGATTGTGGATACTTTTATTTTCTTACTCTTGTTAGGAACCATTGTTGAAGATAGAGAGAAATAATCCTGCTTTGCTAGCTGGGAATTGGTCTCAGCTCTGTGCAACATGCAAGGTGCAATCTCCTGCTGACATTCATAGCCACTGTGTAACTTATTGTTTACTTTGAATATTTCCTAACAAGACGTCCCTTTTCACTGTCATTAGATTGTCAGGCCTCTCCGTGCAAAGCATTGTTCCACTTGCAATCGTTGTGTTGAACAATTTGATCATCATTGCCCTTGGGTATCCAATTGTATTGGCAAGGTGGTTTGACATTGATGAGTTATTTAATTTCATGTTTGTCCTTCCATTTTCCAGTTAAAATTTGTAATTTATTGTAGACACTCTAGTATTTTTGGTGTTAATATTAGGCATGGTTATACTTATCAAAAAAAAAAATTAGGCAGAGTTATCATAAACAGCCTTTTCTCCTTTCCTAGGCTGTTCTGAAATATGTTTAATCACAGATAATATTATAATTAAAGAATTTGACATAATCTTAATATTGTGCTTTTGGTTGTAACAATTCTTTTCCACTTTGTGTACATGTAGTTCTCCGTATTGATCAATTTTAGGCTGATTTATCATTTATCAATTTCTGTTTCCAGAAAAACAAGTGGGATTTCTTTGCATTCCTTGTTCTAGAAGTTTTGGCAATGTTGATCACTGGTGCAGTTACTCTTACAAGTATGTGTATAAGTTAGTTTTGTCTTCAACTTATCGTTCAAGTTACTTTTTCTGGGTTCTTTGGTGGCCTAGTCTGCTGAAAGAAAATAATTTGATGCTTGCAGGACTTTTAACTGATCCACTTGCACCCCCTTCTTTTTGGAAGTGGATCAACTATGCTGGTAATCATCATGTTGGTGCTCTATCATTTCTGATTATGGATATTTTTCTCTTCTTTGGCGTGGCAGTTTTAACACTAGTACAAGCTTCTCAGGTACATCTATCTGATCTGCTTTACTTTCAATACATTTGCAATGCTGGGACTCTGGTGCTGTTTTACTATTGATTTTAGCTCATTGCCGACCAAAAAAACTATTGGCTTTTATAATAATTGAATTCGTAATCCTAAGCTGCATCTCTATTCTGCTCAAGGTGTGATGCACTTTTATGTCACATTTTCATTAGATCTAATAAGACAATTGGCATTAGCTGTGCAACTTTCAGCCTTTATTTTATGATTATTCTACTTTTTTGGAGTGTCTGGCCTATCTAGGATGACTTTTCTGATCTTGTCATCAGGGATCTTCCTGCTGGTGCAGGACGATTGACTGGATATTCTTTTTCATTGTTCCTTATTTTTTTTTTTTTTAAATAGGAAAGGGGCTATTATTAATGTATAGGGGTAATTACAGTAAACTCACTTGTGGTTTGACCCGAATTCATATTGCCTACTTGTGGTTTGAAAAGTGTTATTTTGCCAACCTGAGGTTCGTTCTGTTTGTTCCCATAACCCATCTCTGTTAAAAACAGGGGTGAATGTGTATTTTTGCTCACCTTTATGTCTCTCTCCTCCCTAAAAGAAAAGAAAAAAAGAAAAAAAGAAAAAAGAAAATAAAAAAGTGTGGGTTTTGTAAAAAAGAGCTCAATTGCTCATCATTGTTATCATTAGCTTGGATGGGTAGAATAATTAATGCATCATGTCATACTCATACTTCTCCTAAAGAAAATAGAATATCATAAAGTCAATATTATATAAAAAGAAGGGGTGAGGAGGATTCCTTTAACTTGAGTAGCAGCAGTTTCATGGAAACTAAATTTGTGAAAAATATTTTTAAATTCTTCATCCATTCCATCATCAAGCTCAGCAGGCTTTGGGACATACTCCACTTCAACTTGCGGTAAAGTCTACGAATTTCCAAAATATAAGAGAAATAAACGTGTTCAAAACCATGTACCAGAACTTCTTGATATATAATTCATCAAACAAAGAGAATATGGGGATTACAAGATCTTAATACTCTCTTTTCAAGCTAATGCAAAACCAGCTTAAATTGAAGACGAAATTCATCTATCTTATTCAGTTAGTCTTCTTCTTTGGTAATGTGAAAACTAAACTTTCTTCTCTGTCTCCTCTTTTTTCTACTTTGTACTTTGTGTCTCCTCTTTGCAGCTTTTATGGCACACACAGTGGCTTTATCAATACAGACTTTTCTTTTTTATCCACAAAAAAAAAAAAGAAAAAAAGAAAAGGGGATGGGCAACTATTATATTTGACACTGCATGTTTGCTCTCCTTCCCCCTCTTCGCTAAGCCATCTGCACATCCGTTGGCCTCATGGTGCCAATACATCATGGGTTGTTAGCCAATTAATAACAAGTTTTGAATCTAGTTCTAATATGAGATGCATATACACTAGTTGCCATGCTAAGTTTAAACCATATCTAACAGCCCATAATTCAGTAATATTATTTGTAGTAGTGCCAATATGCAGCTAAAACCCATTAACACAATGGCCATACCTAACTCTAATGACACCCCTTCCCACTGCCTTACCTTGATTACCTACCGTGCTGCCATCTTTATTTAAGGTAATAAAGTGTCAGTCCCTGGTGTCCAAGCAACTATTTGTATTTTCCTGGGGAAGGATTTGCCTTACGGGGTGGGCAAGGTACTAGTACTCTAATGCTAGGTGTGGGTTTTTATATTTTATTTGATGAATTAAACAATTAGTGGATCTAAAAATCGTAGCATTCCTAGATAACCATAACTGCCATAGTCCAAATGCAAACATAATGTTCCAAGGTATATGATGGTCGGGAACCAGAGTTTGTTATCTAAATTTTGATGCAGCCAACATGGCAAAGGAAGTTGGAAGAAATCCAATCGTAAGTTTCCTAGGAATGCTATCCAAAACTCTCTTGCCCAGTGGCAGTCTCGAAGAACATGTATGGTGGATTCAGGTTGAATACAATGGGGACAGTCTTGGGAAATTCCATTCTGTATATGGGCTAGATATTTTCATGTAGGCAGTCGATCATGGGCACATTTCCTGATGAAGAAGTGGATTTTATTATAACATGGGGCTTTCCAGATCCAACCCACTGACCTTTGTCAAAGGTAATAGCCTCACAGTGGTATAAGTGTCTGGACGCCTCTTTGACTGAACACTGCCTGGTATCACTAGGCCATGCTAGATGGTCTGGCATGATCGATATTGAGCTATGGGTGTGCCTCTATGAGTCTCCTGAATCGGAGTAGGAAGTTGTCGAATACGTAAATCTAAATTCCAGTCTGTATCAGATTGAACAAATGCTAACATTCTTTGTTCTTCTTCCAAGGAGATTGGGCCTTTTATCCTTGCCCCAAAAGGGGATCACCAGAAAACTAATTGTCCCACCAGAAGCTGATCTGGTTCCCATTACCTAGTTGCCATTGCATACCCTTAATCAGATCGGCGACACCAAAATGCCTTCCAGATATGAAGTGAACATTTTGGAAGTGGTGTGTGGGAAATATTTTGATTAAAAAAAAATCATTTTTCTTCCAAGTCATTCATGGTTTTTTAGTTTGGGAAAGGTTTTGTATGCAGCAAATTCCTGTATACAGGGGTATGTGGCAGCAAAAAGAAAGAGACGTGTTCAAGGGTCATGTGCAATGCACATGACCAAGTGGACCTTATACACTTGTCCCTTTCTTTTTACTACCACATACACCCTTGTAATACAAGTATGCAGTAAAACCTTTCCCTTTTAGATTCCCTACTAGTGTCTATATTACCAAATTTTTTATTAGCTCTTTTATTTTGGATTTGTTGTTGATGGTTTTGTTTTGCGTGGCATGTAGTTTTTTTATTTTTTTATTTTTTTATTTTTTAGAATTATGTGGTTAGATATTTAAATTTACAATCTCTTAATAGCTTAAGCTTAAGTTTTTGAGAGAATCAGTAATTTAACATGGTGTCAGAGCTGGAGGTTCTAAGTTCAATCCTGTTCTCCTCCACACTACCTCCCATTAAAAATCCCACATGTTGGGCATCACCTATTAAAAGAGAATTTGAGCCCACACTTGAGGGAGAGTGTTAGAATTATGTGGTTAAATGATTAAACCATCTCCTAATAGCTTAAGTTTTTGGGAGAATCGGTAATTTAACAAGTTTTGTATGGAGATTTGAGGGTTCTTGGGAATGCTTTGTGGGTTCACCTGCTGGATTCTCAGGGCGGAGAAGTCATTTTTTATGAAATTCAGCGACACTCTTTGTCATTGCTAATTGTGTGGTTTCTTTTGTGGGTTGAAGCAGTGATAATATTTTGTGTCATGATATACCAAAAAGAAGTGCACACACACGAGAGAGATCTTAATGTCTGATAACAGATATAAATTTGGAAGTAGAACATGGTGTAATGATATAAATTTAGTATTGAGTTTGATGCCTCTTTTCTCTTTCATCCATTTTGCAATCTTTGAGTTCTAATATTTAGCTTCCATCTATATGATATTTTCAACAATTTCTCTATCCTGTTACTAGTATTGAATCCTTTGTTATCTTGCCACAGATATCACGCAACATCACAACAAATGAAATGGCAAATGCAATGCGCTACAGCTACCTAAGGGGTCCGGGCGGTCGGTTCAGAAACCCCTATGATCATGGGATGAAGAAGAACTGTTCTGATTTCTTGATTAATGGCTACAACGAAGATGTGGAGTATATTGAAGAATCAGCTCGTTCTGAGGAGATTGGAATGGTGCGTATGACAAGGAATTCAAACTTACAAAATGGGGATGCCCAATCTCATCAAACTAATGGCAATGGCCATGTTGTCATCAATGTAAATTCTAATAGCACCAATACCCATCACGGGCATGTTCATTCTTCCCATTGCAGCCATAATAACCATGGAAAATCTAAGACTGACAGCATCCCGCTGGGCTTGGGTCTTGGTCTTGGAAGGAACACCGCACGCCCAGTTGTAGCCTCCTGATGTTAATATGTTGTCTGGTTGTGGCTGAAGTTGTGTTTGTATTATAAGGATGTACTCGATTTTTGATCCAACATATTCATTTAAAAAAAAAAATAAATAATATTGCTCTTTTCTCCCCTTGCAAAAAGCTCAATTCTTGTAGGTTTGTTTTAATGATTTAACCATAGAAGATTTTAAAAGCTGTATGTCAATTTAGCTCACTGGCCTTGTGTTGTGAAGACATGTGGGTATGATGGGTTCCAATACTTGATTTTTGGTGCCTGAAGAAATATTGGCTGTTAAACGATGGAAATCTCTCTTTCCCTAGTTGTTGTCTTTTGTGGTTTCAACTTACAATATCATTTTTGTGATGATGAAATACATATTCATTTTTCTGATAACTCACTGGCTGTGTGAGCCTAAGGAGAATGTCAATATCTTCCATTGCACCCGCAGGGGGAGGTAGGAGTTGGAATGTATTATTCCATTGGGCTTTTCATGACTGAGAATTGGAGAGTGTATACTTTTCAAGCATATTTACTCCAAAATGCCCGCGGGGGTGGTGGGCGATGATATTCTGAATTGGCAGTTGACTCGGAAGGGTGTATTTGATGTGTGCTCTTTTTATAATTCTCTTTTGGATGCTCCTTCTGTTTCTTTTCCTTGGAAGAGTGTTCGGTGTGTAAAGGTATCTAAAAGAGTGTCTTTCTTTTTATTGATAAACAATTAGGGGTGAGATTCTTACAATTGATAACCTTGTTAAGAAGAACTTACTTGTGAATTGGTGTTGTTTGTGTTATTGTGATGAGGAAAGTGTACATCATCTTCTACTTCATTATAAGTTTGCTCATGCATTGTGGAGTGAAGTTTTTCTGATGGTTGGGGTACAATGGGTGATGCTTAATATAGTTGCCTCTTAGCTCTTTGCATGGAGGAATTGATTGGAGAATTTTTCTTCAAATGTATGAAACATGGTACCAGGGTTTGTCTTATGTGGCTTGTTTGGCAGGAATGCGATTCTCGTACTTTCTAAAGGCATTGAGGGGCCTGCAGATCTTTTGAAATCTTTGCTAGTTGGAACTTTATTTGAGTGGTCTCATCTTTGGAGTTTTACGCAATGTCTTACCATGTCCAATTTCTTATCCTTTGTTAGCTATTCTATTTGATTTGTTTGTACTCATCTTTAAGTGCATTGAGTTTATTATTGTAAACACGTTGTACTTTTCTATTCAAGAAAACTTCTATTGCTTATAAAAAAAAAAAAAAAATCTTGTACTTTTTATAGACAATCGTTTTGTGGATTTAATCCACAAGTCAATTTTCCTGGTATTGATTTTAAAATCACAAATTGAGTGGACAAAAAGACAAAATTTCAAGCATTTGCCATTCGGCGTAAAAATAGAAAATTTTATAATACCTACTTTATGTAGTTGTGAAGTTATACTCTTTTGTGATTGTCTTTTATGTCTTCAATAAATTATAACCTACTTGGTGCGTTAAATGCTTTATCAACTTCAACAAATAATGCTTATAATTTCAACATGACAACGATGGCATGCACTACACCAATGGTAAAGAAATTCCACTTACAAAACAAAATTATATCTCTCACAACTCACAAGATACGTGTATCTGAGGGCCGCTCTTAATTCTTAACTTGCATGATGATTCTTTATAGAGGCAATAAGATAAAGCCACATGGGTGCTTTATCTTATTGCCTCTATAAATTATTTCTTCCATTTTTGGCAGTGGCCTAGCCCATAGTTTGAAAAGGACTTCCTAATTTCCAATAGAGTCCCGTGAGCTACAAGTCTATCGGTATAACTTGTTCCTTGCAAGTATCACTCTACTCACACTACCACTGCTATTAAATTTGAAGGCAAATACGCAACGCTTTTTGTCTGATCAAAATTCATTTCAGTTTTTTAATTTTATTTTCATTCAAAAAATGAGTCCTCTAAGTTTTAAGTTTATTTAATTAAGGTTTTTTCAATCAAATTAGTTAAATGTTATAGTTAAGAGTCTAAATTTTTATTTTTATTTTTTCAATTTTTTTTTAAAAATTAAAAAATCCAATTAATTATTGAAAAATATTTCCATATTTAAAAAAAAATTAATAAAAGTTGACGGAAAGACCTTAATTGAATAAACTTAAAATTTAGATTTGAACTCAATTGAACAGAAGTAATGTTAAAAGACTGAAATGGATTTTGATCAAAATTAGAAGACGTAATTTGCATTTTTGTCCAAAAAAAAAAAGTTTTATCATTTATGAAGTTACGTACATTATCATTTCTTGTAAGTTAGTGGTTTCTTAATCTTTCTACTAACTAATTTCTGAACTAATTAACACATTTTCCTGTGTATTGTAAATAAAATGTTCAATGTACGAGCCAGACGTGCACGTCTGAGACTCGGAGTTCCTTTTTCCTGTGTTTGTGCTTACTTATGCTCAGTTGGATTAAAGAATCAAGCAAACATCAACTCATAAGGTTTTTTTTTTTTTGTTTTTTGGGTGTGTGTGAAGGAACATCAACTCTTAAGTTGAAAGTTGAAACACGCACGTCTCTATATTATTTAATTATACAACTTTCTTTTCTTGCTTTTTAACTTTTCTCACATACATTGAATGCGTTTCTCTTTTATTTATTTATTTTTATTTTTTATAATTTTTTTTTATTACAAGTAAATGCCACATTGAATGTAATAATATGAATGGTAGAGCTTGTGTCCAGTGGCTAGTGTGCCACTGGACTCGTTGAGAATAAGAATATGAAGGGTGGAGGGTCCAGTGGCCACTCCCTCTCTCCTATGAAAATAAGAATATTTTTTTGTAACCATTTATTCTCTACGCACTAGGTAGTCTTTCTTGGCTTTGTTCTTAATTGATGAGATTTCTTGTCTTAATTTTTCTGCTCCTCTTTCCAGTACCGCAAGAAAGAGACCCAACTTTATTTTTTGGCTGTCAAGAGAGACACTCAATTCTATATCGATAGTTTTCATTTTTTTTTTCCTATTAATTATCATTTTAAACTAATAAAAAAAAAAAGGATAAAATACTCAATTATTCCCAGCATTGCTTTCATTCTCTGGTCTGAGCATGAGATTAAAGCCACGTTCTTTTTATTTATGTATTAAGTTTGATATTTATGAATTGTGAAACTCCCGTTTGTCTTATTGTTTATATCTACTTTGATGTCGTGGGTTCCAGTTAGTTCAACTGGTAAAGTTTCTGATGGTTAAATAAGAGATCTAGGGTTCAATTCTCGCTTACACCAAAAACTGATTGATATCTTGCCATAGGTTGAAACTCTCTCTCAAAAAAAAAAAAAAAAATCTACTTTGATGTCATGACAAGTTAAAAATTAATTCAAAAGGGTGTTTTGGGAAATTTGACTAAATATGACATTATTCCACCCTCTTATTCATGTGTTATCATCAAATGGTTGAATATGAATTATTATTCCATTCCAGCTTATTGTAATACTTATTCTCATTACATTGTAATCATTGTTACAATGTATCAAACATGCCCAATTTTTATGTCTTATGTTTTATTTTTTATGTTGGGTTTTGAGTTTTTGTGTCAAGCATTAACCGAACAAGGTTAAAAATTAAAAGCGTAAAATACAGTTAACACTTTTAAAGTTTGAGCTAATGCTACCTAAGTCCAAACATTTTCAAAACTAACTAGCTTGGTCCTTAATCAGCATAAGAAAGATAAGAAAAATAAGTAATAATTTAGGGTCCAAGTTTGATTTAGGAACCAAAGTTTGTCATTTTTGAAGAATATTTAGCCCAACTTCAATGTTGTTAACTGGATTTTACCCCAACCAAAATCCCAAATAAAACATGTACCAGATGCTAGATGGACATTATGGAAAACAATATCAACATATATCTAAAATGTCTTTCATTTGATGAAGCATACTATGCATTCAATGCATGTATCATTCCTCTAGCGTGTGAGTAGACTCCACTTGTATTTTCTCCTTTTCTTCCTATCCAAATAGTGTTAAACTTATAAAAAAAGAAAAAAATAAAGAGAAAAAAATAAAACAGTGTGCTACAAAAGAAAGTGTCAACTGTCAAGGATTGCTAAATAGGAACAAATACTATTTTTAAATTTTCAAAGCAGAGACTGAGACTGAGAGCACCTAAGATTGGGCCCACATTTTAGTCCCTTCAGCCCCCTCTGTCTTATCTCATCAAAAAAAGAGTCATGCCTAACCGCGCCAAATTGCCACGTGGCAAAGATCAGGTGGTACCGACTCAGCTCCTCTCTCTCTCTTCTTCTTTCTTTGCCTAACTCCCCTGCATTTTCTCACTCTCACTTTCTCTCTCTCTCTCTCTCTCTCTCTCATAACCGAGTTGATTGGCCAAGAACTCGACTCTGAGTTAAGGTAAATCTTTTCATTCTTTTTCGGTCTGCGTGTAGAATTTGATTTTTTTTTTTTTTTCCACTCATCATGACCGATCATTTTCGTAGTCTCACACTCACACGTGATTCTTCACTCTCTGTTTGGTTCCCGAGAAAACCGTCGAAGAAAAACTAATAAGAAAGGAAGATTTTTCTCGTCGACTTAATGGGGTCCTTTATTTTTTTGTAAAAGATTGTCAAAACACAAAGAAAACGTGTACTAAAATTGTTGTATATATATAGTGAGTGACTATTGCAAAAGTGAGAAACAGAGTGATCAGAAAGTTGAATATTCCAAAACTGTGTTTTTGTTAGTTACTAGACAGAGATTCTATGACAAAGCTTAGAATATGAGCTATGTATGTGATGGGTGTTTTTTTTTTTTTTTTTTTTTTTGTTTGTTTGTCTTAAAGGCTATACTTTTTTCTAAGCCTTTTGTATATTCTTCTTTTTTTTCTTAACGAAAAATTCACTGGGTTTAATTTATTTGTGTTTATGCCTAAGTACACTGACAAAGTGATAATTTTTATTCTTTATGAGATAAAGTCCTCTGATTATTGTTTCTGCTTTTGTAACAGTTATGCCATGGTTTGATTTGTTTTTATCTGTGATTATGACCCATATATATGGCTGACCAAAAAACTTTAATTTCATTTGAACTATAACCCAATTGAAAATTTTATTTAAAAATTTTGGTGATCAATTTATTTGGTTGTTTTGAAATTCTGCTATTTAAAAGAAGTGGCTAGTAAATATTTTGATTCTTGAAGAAGATTGCTATGGCAAACGAATTGCAAGTGGTTTTAAAGGTTTTGCCATTTTTAGAGATGATGTGCATGGATTAATATTTGCTAGCGTTGCATGCTCTCAATTCCATTTTAATCTTTCAATGCATAAGCAACAATGTGGTAAAATTTTGCGTTTTACTAAGGCATTCATGCTGGGTTTACAACATGTTCTATATAGCTTATCATGAAAATTTTCCCCCTACAGTTTGAAGTGGAGTCCATGCCCAAAAAAATTTGTTCTGAAATGGGGCATACCATCAATTTTTGGGGCATTATGTGAGACTGGTTTGTTGCTAGATCATTATATGATGGGGGGATTTTGTTCAAGGAAGAGAGAGCAACTGGTCATTGAAGATGGTGGGTGTAGAGGGGTCTCTGAACGATTTTGTAAAATTGCCAGCTCAAAATGGCTGGGAAATTCATTTTCTCGGCCCATTGTAGATTGTCAGCCAGGACGGGGCAAATGCCCTTCCCTCATGGACTTATGCATATACAAAATACGTGAGGTACATATACTTGCTTTGTTTGGCATGTGACATTGAGTGTGTGAGTTTGTGTGCATGGATCACTGTTTCCTGATCGTTTTATGCTAATTTAAACAGGACATTGACAAATATAGTTCATTTTCAATTCTTCCGAGGGATATAAGTCAGCAGATCTTCAACGAATTGATACATTCCCGTTGTCTTACTGATGTTTCTCTCAAAGCTTTTCGAGATTGTGCTCTCCAGGTAATGCCCAAAATGATGGCTTAAATTAATTATAATATAATTTTTTTAGTGGCTAAGCAAACTTAAAGTATAAATGGAGCTTATTTATTTAAGTTTTTTTTTTTTTTTTTTCACTTTTACAGCTTGTTGTTTATTAGATCATTATCTTGTATTGGCAGGATGTTTTCTTGGGTGAATATCCTGGAGTCAAGGATAGTTGGATGGATTTCATCTCTTCACAAGGGTCATCTTTACTTTCTGTTGATATTTCTAGTTCTGAGGTGACAGATTCTGGATTGGCTCTCCTGAAAGATTGCCCAAACCTACAAACCTTTGCTTTTAATTACACTGACCAATTATCAGAACATGGGCTTAAGCACATTAGTGGTAATCTTCTCTGTTTCTTTTGTGCAACTATTTAGATGCTGTTTATTGCAGAGGTTGATGTGCCATATGGATATGGTACCCTCTGATGTGGTTTCATGTTTTTAACATTACTTTATCAAAAGCAAAATCAGTTTTATACTTAATGTGCAGTTTTGTACCTCAAGAAAATGGTTCTTTTATGTTCAAAATAGAACCTAGTGCACCCAAACGTAGAACAAACCATTAGAAATATCCCACCGAGATTTTTTTTTTTAAATTTTTTGGTGGGCCCAGCCTTTTAAGATTCAGAATTGATGGTTTAATTTCTGGATTAGAACATGAGTATAAAGTAAAATTCAAGAAATTTTCCTCCTTTTTTTTTTTTTTTTTTTTTTTTTCACCTTGAGAACTGATTACTCTGTTTCGGTTATTGCCATGTTACTGTACTCAAATATTTTGAGAAATGTAATTTGAGAAATCACTTTCTGACAACTGTAAATAAGTTTGTATCTTCTCGGTAATATGAGTTTTATGTAATCAAAGAAAAACTCTTTCTATTTCGGTTATTGACATGTTGCTGTCCTGCCAATGGAAAAATACAATTATGAACTGCAATTGATACTTGCCCTATTGGTGTAGCATTCAAGTAGCTGATGAAAGCTGGCTTCAGTTGGTTCTATTTAAGAAGTTTTAATGTCTTTGAGGCACTGACTTTCAATTCAATACATGTTATGTTTTGGTCACCCTCGTAATGTTGTTATCTGGATGGTTGTCCCCCATTGTTTGATGTGGTGCATTTGGTGGGAGAGAAACAACCAGTGTTTTGAAGATTCTAAAAGGACATTAGCTGACTTAAAACTATTATTCTTTAAAACATTATTGGATTGGGGGAAATTACTGTGTACCTCCAGAGTACTATAAATGCGTAATCTTTCCTCTCACATGAATGGTGAGTCCCACTAATTAAATTCATGGTGGAACCCACCATTCTTGTGAGAGGGGGGACTACGCATTTATGGTACTCCGGGAGTACCTATTAATTTTCCATGGATTGGATGTCTATCATAGGAAGTCATTCTATTTTTTCGGTTTATGATTTGATGGATGCTTGTAATTTGTGTATTTGATTGTTTTGGTCACCTGCTGTATGCTTAGTTGACTCCATTTTATGACTTTGCATAAAATTTTCTTTACTTACTAAAAAAAAAAAAAAAAAACCAGAATCACACAGCCTTGTTTTTGTCACTTGTCACTTCAGTTTCAACTATCATCACTTGAATGATCTTTTGGACCAGTTTAACATTTCTAAAGATTGGGTTCTTTGTTGGTTAATGAGGATAATCATTGTAACCTTGTTCTGTAGGTCTTTCAAACTTGACATCATTGAGTTTTAAAAAGTGTGATGCAATTACTGCTGAAGGAATGCGTGCCTTCTCCAACTTAATTAACTTGGAAAAGTTGGACTTGGAAAGGTGTTCAGGGATTCATGGTGGATTTTTTCATCTCAAAGGTAATTTTTTCCTGCTAGATGAAAATAAACTTCTCATCTTGTTCTCATAAGTAGACACCATCTTTTTTTTTTTTTTTTTTTCCTTCTTCTTCTTTCTCTCTCTCCTTGTCCATGCTGAATGAAATTATTCTTTTTTTGATGGCTATCTTATTATCAACAATAGAAACAAAAATTTTATGTGCCCACAAAAAAGGGGATAGGAACAAGAATTTTATTATATACAAGGGATTAAACTGATTTAGATCTCAATACTGTTGTCATGTCCTTCTGTTGCTTAGCTCCTTCACTTTTAGTAGGTTTACATGTAAGTACATGTATGATTAGATACCTTTACATTGTATTTCTTTTAAATAACTTGGGAAATTTGGAGCCCTTTTTATGAATTTTATATATGTTGGATAGGGAAGAGAGATTGGGGAGTGGGAAAGCTGATTCAGTTATGCTGCATCTATCTTGCAGTGTGATAAGACTCAATTTTAGCACCAAGTGGCAGAAAGCTATGTAAATATGATTTCTCACTCATGGGGCTGCTATGTGAACTAGTGGATTTTGCAATTTTAGACTAATATTTCACCTAACAGAGATGATAACTTCAGATAGAATAGAATGGAGGAAAAGAATACATGTGGTTGACCCTAACTAATTTGTTGAAGATCCTTAGTCAACCCCGTATATATATATATATATACAGTTATTTTGTGTTTTACTTCTTAACTTTTTATTTTAAATCTTCTCTTGCAGGTTTATTGAAGCTTAAGTCTCTGAATATTAGATGTTGTAAATGCGTTACAGATTTGGACCTGAAGGCTATATCTGGTAATTGCAGCCACAAATTACTGTGTTTTTTATTTACAATTATACCACTATGTTAAAATGACAAAAACACGGTAGTTCTCCACCAAATTTCCAATGTGTGTTTATTGGATGCCCAAAACATGAGTTTATTTGATGTTTATAGTTCTAAAATTATATGTCCCAAGGAGATTTTGAGAAAAGTGGTTGTCTTTTGTTGATTCAAACTTTTGTAGACAATAATTGAAGGAAAAAAAAAGGTAAATTGAATTTCCAACTTTTTCTTAATGGAGTGCTAATCTTTGAGTCTTAATTTCTGTTTGAGATAATTTTTACTTATCCTTATTAACTAATCCATAAGGTCCGTTACTTCAAAGATCTGATCTAAATTAATTTAATTGTATCGTAGATGCATTGTCGACTGATCCACATTCATATTTCAGTACTTTCTGTGTTATGAGGCCTTTTGGTTTTATTATGATATGTTTGGATTATATTGTTGTTATATTTTCTCTCCCTCCTGTTGATGTGAGGAGTGTCAACCATGTATTTTCTCTTGAGTGCACACATGCTTGGTGCATGAATTTTTTCACTGGAGTATCACTGATTCCTTAACTTTAGTTTTCGTATAATTAGAATGCATCAACTTAACAGGACATGCTAGATCTAAGCAATCAAAATATTCACTTCTTTACAAAATAGTTGGGTTTGAGTCAACTTATCTAGACTCTTGTTCTCCTCATGTGTCAGGGATCACTAGCCTTAAGGAGTTACAGGCTTTCAGCAGTAATATTACTGATGTTGGAGTTTCTTATTTAAAAGGTACTCTCCAGTTTGTTGTTTTTGTACTTTGTTTTTTTAAAAATACAATTACTGCATTGTCCCCTCCCATATAATATTTTCTTTATCAGTTATCATATGAACTTGTATGAGAAAAGGGGATCCTATGTACACTGGAGCTACTGCAGTGTTTTTGTGTGTGTGTGTGAGAGGAAAACCAACTCTGAAGAACCTGTAATATTGTAGTACAACCTTAAATAACCGCTTCTCCTGTTTTATTTAATTTTCCCTTAATAATTAATATTATACTGAAGAGAGAATGGGTAAACCTTAGAGATAAGGGAAGCATGCAATGAGAGAGTATGAAAACCAGCAAATGGAAAACACTACTGACAACTAGCTTAACAAATGCAATTGGATATTTTAAAATCACCATGACATAGACAACCCAGCAACAAAGGATTTCAAGATATTTTCAAAGCCAAGGAAGAGAGTTCATTGGCTTGGAAGATGTTATAATTCCTAGCTTTCTGGAATACACCAAAAGGAGCACGAGTGATTCAACCTGCACACTAAGACAACATTAAGCGTAAGATATTAATCTACTATTAACTCCTTAAACTCATGAGGAAAACCCAAACAGCAATATTTTATTTCTGAAGAATAAACTAATCCTCTTTTCTTGACTTAAAAGCGGGACTATCTGATAATGTCATATCTATGAGGGGTTTTACATACTTCCATTGTACTTTAGAATACTTTTTTATTCCTATGCTCTTCATCTATGGTCCTTTCCATTTATGAGCCCGTTTGGTACATGTTTTTAAACACACGTTTTCAGTTTTTAAACAACATTACACTTATTTTCACGCACTTTTTCACCCACATGTATTTCCAAAAAAACTAAAAAGGGTTGTTTAAACACACGTACCAAACAGGCCCCTAATTTCTTTGCAACTATATCTTAAGTAATTTATTAGAATACTTTACTGCTTAGTTTTGAGCTGAATTGGTCTTGCATATCTTGGTCACAAGTAATTAAAATACTCTTTTAGGCCCCTTCATTCTGTAATGTGTGACAGTTTTTTGTTTGTTTTGTTTTTATCATTTTAGTGGATTAGAAGTTTTGTTTATGGCATCTATTTGTTGGATTATTTCTGTCTTGTTTAGTTCTCTTTCAGACACTTGATGCAGCAGTGGCTGAATCTTCATTTGTTTATGGCAGGTTTGCACAGCCTTACAATGTTGAACTTGGAGGGATGCAATATTACTAATGCATGTTTGGAATCTATTTCAGGTTTGTTTTCTCTTTGGTCTTGTGCTTGCTAATGATCCTTCCAATAGCATTCGTTATTATTATTATTATGAAAAAGCCTCCGGCTATTACTTGGAAAGTAATATGATGTTTTTTTGGAACTCAGTTCGTGTTATTTATTGTATATCTGGAGATTGATATTAATCAGAATCTGTATCAAAAGCATGCAGAGAAATGAAATTCATGAAACTCCAAGCTTTAGGATATTTTCCCATTGAAGCAGCAAATATGGCATGTGTGCCTGTCATTTTAGTGTCTGTCAGAGACTGCCTTTCAAAAACTTGTTGCATGGGTTATTAATGCAAAATTGCAAATATTTGCAGCGACTAGTACCAAAATTATGCCTGCTAAGTATTGGGTTTATGTTGATGCAATGGCCCAAGAGGCAGGCCCTGTTATGTTGTAAGCCCATATTGAGCAAACCCTAGCTTCTAGTTTCTATATATACCCTGTTAGGGTTCACTGCAATAGTAGACTTGAGTATACAGTAAAGATGTAGCCGCTTGGGCTTTATTGTGAGGATGTAGGCTGTTGGCCGAACCATGTAATCCCTTATGTTTCTTCTCTCTTTCTTGCTTCTGCTTCTCTATTTTATTATATTCTCATTTTTAAAAATGTCTATAATATTTTTAGACAATAAATGATGAAAAATGTTACCATGCTTGTGGGTTTATTGTGGGTAATATTTATGATATATAAGACACTCCTATTTGTTATTGTCTGTCAGAATGACTCTATCACGGAGACTTATATGAGATTCAACCTCTTTCACATAAGAAATGTGTAGCATTGTAGGTGTGTTTATGCATATTTGTCAACAAAACTACACAAAGTTGTTATTTTTATAATTACTTTACTATTCATAGAACTTTTCATGCAAACAGGTATACACATGTATGCATCTATGCTTGTGTACATGAATTCATGCATCTATATATGTATGTGTATATCTGTATGTACATGATATGCATATCAAATATACAGCCATGTCCCTAACCCTAGATTTCTAATAGCTTCTATATTCGGCACAATTCATGATACTTGGGTCCATGTCCACAAATTATATGATATGTTGGGAAATCACTTTTCTTTTTTTAACAGGCCATAGTTTTTGAGTTCATTGAATGTGTGTATTTATTATTATTATTAATTTTGTTTTGTTTCGTTTTTTTGGGGTGCAGCTATGGTTGCCCTGGCCGTCTTAAACCTTAACAGATGTGGTCTAAATGATGATGGATGGGAGAAATTTTCTGGTGAGGGGCCTTAGGTTATTGATGCCATATTGGATATGGCCTAGTGGATGATGTAATGCATCATAATAAGAAAATTCTTATTCTTATCTTTATAACTGCTGCATGGCTATTAATCTTGAGTCTACTGCATTGCTACAGGGAATAAAAACTTGAAGGTATTGAGCTTGGGATTCAACAATATTACTGATGCCTGTTTGGTGCATCTTAAAGGTTCTCTCTGTTACTCTCCACCCACTCCTTTCTTTATCCTTTCAGAATGTTTGACCTTTTCCTTTCTATTTGCCAATGTAAGATATCCAAAGAGCACGTGAGCTCAGTCTGAGCAAGTTTTTGTGTTAACTTGTTACTTAGTTTTGACCTTTTCATTCTTTTCCTCACTCAGTAATGAAGGGACATGGGAGCTCTTTGCAACCTTGGCTAATATGACCTAGAACACTACATTTTCATTTATAATGAAATATTGTGGATGAAGAACTCTTGATCTGTTGGTGATGGTTGTTTGAAAAAGAAATACTTAAAACCTTTTTGGAGTAATGAACTAGCCTGGGTTGTGTTGGATTTTCTGTTTTTTCCTTTGTAAAATTCTAGTAGTTTAATTTTCTTTTACAATGGGATGTCCAAATGATAAAGGCAGTTTTGAAATGAATTGTTCGAAGCTTGGATAAAAAATAATAGCTGCTTTGTTGGTCAAACACCACATATGATGAGATAATTGTTACTTAATTTTTCTAATTTGCAAGTATTGAGTTTTGTCATTTTAGATATTTCTTACCTATAAATTTTATTGTCTGACTGGCCTATTTTTATGCTGCCTCTGATATTTCTTCCTGAATTTTTAGGGAGTGGCTTTAAACTAGTTCTCTTTGTGTGTTATTGCTTCTTTGCAGGTTTAACGAATTTGGAAAGTTTGAACTTGGATTCCTGTGGGATAGGTGATGAAGGACTTGCTAATCTGACAGGTTTATTATTATGTTTCACTAATTCATTTTAATATCTTCTCTGTGTGTGATTTAATATCTTCTCTCTTTTATTTCATATTATCTTCTGGAAAAAGTAGGTTAGTGAGAAATAGCATTCATGAATTGTGTGGTTAAATGCATTTGGCCTATCTGATCACATGCTTCATGAGGATCAGCCTCAATTTTGGGTTGATTGTCAACTTATCAGAAGGAGCTTATGAATGTGTCACACAGATAGTCTTTTTTTCTTCTGTCTTTATACTATCCTATAATGGTTTCTCCTCTATCTAAATATTGATATCCTTGTTTGGATTAGCAAGAGAGCTGTTTAAAAAATTAAGTTTTGAATTTGGGATTTTAAGCATTCAAATCCCAAATTCAGATTCCATTGTGAAGGGTGTCATTGTACAAATTTTACCAACATCACCATTCCCAATCATTATTCTTCACATTGTGATCACCAACGTTGTTGCCACCATCACTACCTCCAACATTTGTTGCTGTTGCTAGCACCACCACAAGTGCAAATGCCACTGCCACGGCCATGACTGCCACCAACTGCTGCTATTGCCACCCGCTGCTGCCACCATCCTGAATTACTAGACTTAATGCCAAGTTATTGCTATCATCTTTGTAACTACTATAATACTCTTTCCTAACTTAAAAATACTCATTCAAACAATTGGAGTATAAATTGATGCACTTGAAATTCTCATTAATTTAAATTTTGTCATTTTGAACGAATTTCAAATTTTCATCAAAACCTGGGGGGACCTAGCCATGATTGATTTGTGATGGAAATATACAGGAGAACTTGTTGATGACAGTCCAGTTTTATTCTGAGTTAAATTGCAGAATATTCACTTAATGGAATTTTACACTCTGTAATGAAAATCTGGAAGAAATTTGCCTCACAGGACCCAGAAGGGGAACAAAGGGTATATTGTTGATAGTTCTTCTAAGATATGTAAACCTCCATTTATTTTCTGATGTTTAGAGAGAACTGGGAATCCTAGGACAACTGTGAAAGAAAAATCGGTTATATAACATTCCAGGTCTTTATCTTTATTATGCATGCAATGGTCAACTCAATAGGAGGTTCATTCTATACTTGGAATTAATTTGAACTTGGCCTACTATCTTGGTTAATATCTGATCTATGGCCATTAATTTTCCATCTCTTATGTTAGAAATCTATTATGGTTGACGCATGATTTAGGTTTTGTGAAAAAGACTTTTGATGTTGCACATTATGAATTATCTTTAGGTTTAAATTGTGTAATGTAGTATATTTTTTAACTATTGGTCCTTCTAGCAATCTAACATGATTCTCAATGCATCTGGATTTGAACATAAGACCTTAGTTAATGGATATATCCATGTAATTTCAATTCATAAGGATATGAAATACCAATTTTCTATGAAATTTGAGTATGGCTTTATATTGTGATTTATCTATTCAGGCCTTACACTCTTGAAGACTTTGGAATTGTCAGATACTGAAGTAGCAAGTAATGGGCTTCGTCATCTCTCAGGTTAGGATTCTACCCTACTTCAATCTTGCTTTTCCATCATATGACTGGTTTCAAACTGATTTACTAGCTTGTGAATATGCTGCATCTTCAGTTCAAGCTATGTATCCATTGATTCCATCTATGAATTGAGTTCCTTATAACTGTTTCATTACATAAGGTTCCCACGAACTATCAAAGTACATATATTTCAACAATAAAAATATGGAGTTCTTTTAACCATGTATATTCTTTTATTTCATGCCGGTTTTCATATCTCCTCTCATCTGTTTGATGATATCATTCTATAAATATGATATGCATGTTGACTGTTTGAAAGAAAGGGATTTACTTTTGGTGTGTCCTACCGTAATTGTTCAATTCATTTGCTTAAAATCATGTTTTCTGAAAATGCATAGCATTATTATATATGGAAAGTACAATTTGCATGTGTTGTTGATTTCTTTTGACAAGGGATAAATGAAATCAAAATAATAAGTTAAACTGTTGTGGTTATTTTTGTTATTACCTAAATATTTTGTTTTTGTAACATGGATTTCTATTTTGATGACAAAAAAGAAAAAAAGAAAAAATGTAATAAATTTGTTACTCAAATGACTGATAGCAGTTGTCTTACCCTTGGTAATTTAGAATTCTCGTCTTTTCTTGGAGAAACTCAAAAGCTTTTTATGTTACGTGTTGAGGAACTTACTTTGTTAATCTCATTTGTACTCTATTATTCAAAATTATCACCAGAAGGAGATGCACCTTGTTTTTCTTTTCCTTCCAGCTGCTAACTGTAACTTTTCATTTTAAGAAGGGTAAATTATAGGTTACTTTCCTGTGGTTAAACCTCTATATCAATTTACTTCCCTGGCATCAACTAAACCTCTCGAACTTTAGACTAAATTGAAATCATTAGGTTTCTGTACAACTCAACAGATTTTGCACTCGTGAAAGGCACTTGTGATACTGCATATTCACCATCAAGCATCATATTCCAAGTTTCTAACTCATCAAATCTTGCTCAGGCTCTGCATCAAAAACCACCCATGCATCCCCAGTCCACCCTCAAATTGAGTACATATGAATCAATGTTCCACACAAACAAATCTAACTCAATCCTGAATTGCTCCACCCAGGCAGGAGTCTTTCCTCCTCTCAATGACCCGATATCTGCGCGCACCTTCACCAAAGGTGGAATCATATAATGATTTGGCATAACCCATTTTTCAACCATATTAAAATCCTAAGTCACTACACGGGTTGTTGAAATTTGCATAGCTTCTTATAATAGTATTTCACATAAAAAGCATCAGGTTCATTAAGGCAATCGCATACATAAACTGCATGTGACACCCTAAGCGAATAAAAGCAATGCTTCTTGACAGCTTGGCTTGTGGCAAGAGGATGTTGGAAGAGGCCAGAGACTATGTGCTAGGTCTGGACACAGTTCAACTGGCTAATGCTTGAAATACGGAGATTGAGTGCTCCACTATGAGCATTTTCGTCAAACTGCTTTAGGAGGGGGAAAGATTTCCCAACTATTCTGACACAGAAATTTAACATATGCCTCTCACGTGTGCGAAATCTATTAAGCTGGTTAGAACCCTCACAATTTCAATTTGTTCCAAACCTCAGGGAGGTTTAGTCACACTTTCGAAAAGTCATGGAGGGGTTAACTACAGGGGGTAATTGGTAATATATGATTTACCCGTTTAAGAAAGATGAAATATCTTGCTGTTTATGGTTGTGAATTTTGTATTGCTTGAAATGAGGCAATGAGTTGTTATTCTAATGAATTTGAGCTTTATTTTTTGAGTATGTTAATAATTTTTAGTTGACAATAATTTTTATATTATGGTAATTGCCAAGTATTATACGTAATTGTTAGCTGCTTGCTTTAATCTATATTCTTATCTTTCATCCAGGTTTAACTAATCTGGAGAATTTGAATCTGTCATTTACCTTAGTAAATGACAATAGTTTGAAAAAGTTATCTGGATTGACATCTCTTAAATCACTCAATTTGGATGCTCGCCAAATTACTGATGCTGGACTTGCAGCTCTTACAAGTAAGCATTTTTCTTGAGTTTTCAGGTGTACTGTTTCTCTAAGTACAGCATTTCAATAGCTAACTACATTGTGGATTCATTCTGGGAATCTAGTGCATTAAGTTCTGTTAATTGAAACATATGTAGTTATGTTTTTGGCAAGGTGTATGTTACTATGTTCATATCTATGCAGATTTTAGAAAATTGAGTGATATTTAAACTGGCTGCGAAGTGCTAACTGAGTTTTTTCCCTTATCTGGGATTGGGACTGTTTAAAAAAAAAAAAAATCCAAAGATGGGTGGACCCATGGGTTTTTGAAATTGTAGTTTGTATTTTGTAGAATACGCTTCCATGACTCGTGTCATTAAAATTATTATATTTGCATGTGGGATACTCATGGATTCTTCTAGACAGGTTAAGCCCCTGATCGTTAGTGTCTTTGACTTTTTGGGTCATGAAGTATGCAATATTCAGGTGGTCATGTGCTTGGTTTTATTGGTCTACTCTGATGGCCTTGTGGTTTATTTGTAGCAGTTAAGCAGGGCCGTGTCACTTTTTAAATTTAAAGGTCCGTATCTGTTAAAAAAAAAAAAAAAAAGGAGTTTTTTTTTGAACTGGCAAAACAGCTATTTTTTCAGTGTAAAGTTGACCAACTTCTAACGCTATTCTTTCTTTGTTTTTCCCCCATCCTTAATTTATGTTTCTGTGTGCTTCTATAGTGTGTAACCACGTTATATAACTGTGGGGTATACTGCATTATATAAAATTGACAAAGTGCAACTCATAAAAACAACTTCACTAATTTTAAAGGGAATAATAGTTAGTCTATTTCCGCTTTGTGAGTTATTATGGCTTCACCTAAATAGCATATTGCATTGTAATATGCTCTTACAGATATATCAAAGCCAATGAATTTTGCTGTTTTTGCCTTGCAGGTCTTACTGGCTTGACTCATCTGGATCTTTTCGGTGCTCGCATTTCTGACTCTGGAACAAAATGTTTGCAATGTATGTTGAAAGTTCTAGAGTTCTGACATGTGTGTGTGTGTGCACGTTTCATGCTTAGATACCTAAGCTGCCTTATACTGTTCATGTGAGAAATATGTGCTTTCCTTTTTCTCTGGAATTTTCGTAGGATTGTCTCTGCATGAGATTTTTAGTTTCTTTTATGGTTTGCAATGTGAAAGATTTTAATCCTAGTAATTGCTTTGTGAACCCCCATCTTTGTGTATTTTGTATGCTAATTTTAGAACTTCTTCAATGACATGATTCCAAACCACCAGTGCTTTTAATGAGAGGAAGATATTAATTAGTTTAGACTGTTTCAAGAGTGCCTTAGTCTGTTAGCATTGGTAAATATGACAATCAATTCAAAATTCTTATAAGATGAAAATGTAAACTAAAATGGTTCTGGTTTTCTAACGGGTGAAATTTAGGTTCTAGGTTCAAATCTCCATGCTCACAAAATAAAATTCTCTTTCAAAAGCTTGGCAAAATGGATGAATCTGCTTCTGCCTGATCAAATCTACTAATTTAGCAGGATTCTGTGTATGAATCCACTGATCAAAGGGAGTTTCCAATATTTAGGGCTTGTGTATCCTAGTTCACCATCCTTTGTTTCTTTTACGAGCTTGTATTACTTTTTTGTTCTCTCCGACAATTTCAAATATTTTACCTTGGGCATTTCCAAATGTTGGTTCTAAATCCTTTGGGAGTATGAGGAGCACTTATGGTTTATGATTTGCTTAACTTATTTGGTGATGAATTTGTTTATGTTTATTTAAGTGTGATTAGAAAACCCTGAGAAAATGAACTCAAATTTAAGGTCTCTAATATAATCCAATGCGAATAAAGACAAACCCCAATGGCATGACTCATATACATATCAGTGCCTACCAAGGGTTCACAACTTCAGCTTAGATTTAAAGTGTTCTAATTTCATTTATTATATACTATCCAAAAATGTAAGGGATGATCAAATACAGGTGAAATTTAATTCTACATGTAAACCTAATATTTGCATATATTTGACTTGTTGATGCAAATGATCTTGTCACACTATATTGTCTTACTCCTATGTGTTTTCATACCAAACAGACTTTAAGAATCTCCAATCCCTTGAAATGTGTGGTGGAGGATTAACTGATGCTGGTGTGAAGAATATCAAAGATCTTGCCTCCCTGACACTGCTAAATCTGTCACAAAACTACAACCTGACAGATAAAACATTGGAATTGGCTTCTGGTATCTTCTGTCTCTCTTCACTAATTTGTGTTCCTGCAGTAGCTCTCTTGAATATAATTATCTTGGTATACTAGTGGTATTAATGGAGCCAGGTGTGATTAAGGCTGCTGATTGTGTGGTCTAACCTATGTTTGTTTCTCCATTTTAAATCCCACTAGGCTGGTCCTGGCATCTGTATAACTGAGTTTGTGTGTGTAAAAGCAGGCAAAAGTTAGATTTGGAATTTAGGTCTATTAGAAATGTTGTTGGGATTGTGAGTGACAAAAATTGTAGAAAGAACAAAAAGAAAGAGAATTAATGTGGTTCAGCCCGACCTATGTTCATAGCAAAAAGCCCTAAAATGCATCATCTTTACTATTCTGAAATATTTATCACATTGTACCCAAATGGAGGGTATATATATTAATACATTTGACTTAGTGTAGTAGCTCGAAAACCATGGTCATTGGACCTGTGAGAGGTGAGGTCATGGGTACAAGACGTATTTGGTGCTTGTGTAACTTACCAATTAAAAACATAATTTCAGTTAGGATTAAATATAGATTTTTATTTTTAACTGTCACATCTTACTTTTTTAAATGTAGGGCTGACTGCGTTGGTGTCTTTAAATGTTTCAAATTCTTGCATAACCCGTGAGGGTTTGCAGTATTTGAAGCCTTTGAAGAATTTACGCTCACTTTCCTTGGAGTCCTGTAAGGTCACTGCATCTGATATCAAGAATCTTCAGTCAGATGCACTCCCTAATCTGATAAGGTTTCGGCCGGAATAGAATGGGATTCTGCCAGTACAACCTTCTCAAAGGAGCTGCACATGACACTTTCTCATGTCATATGGCTCCGTCCCAGAATGCATGTAGAAAAATTCTTTATTCTGATTGTTTATCAGTTTGAAATGGCTCTTTGTACAGTAATAAATTTGTATAGAAACCATGAATGGGCCAAAAATGTGGAGATAAAAAGTGAAAATGTACAGATGGCCCATATAAAGTATATGTGTACTGGTTTACTGTATATATTGATAGCTGCAATTGTAAAGAAATGTCATGGTTGGACTGCTTTTATGCAATTTTTGGTTTGTTTTGTTCCATTTTCACCATATCGTTGTCTAACTAAGCAACCTAGTATAAGGAAAGTGAACAAAGATTTGAAGAATAGTTAGAAATGAACATTCAAGAAAACATTAGACTATTTATCTTTGGGCCTTAATGCAATGACAATAAAAGAACAAAAAACAAAATTGAGATTAAGGTTGCTTACTCATCGCTTCTCTCAGATCCAGTAAAAATAAGAGTTTTGTGCATTATAGGTACGACAGTTTAAAACTAGGTGAGTCTCAAATTAATTTTTTGAGTAAGGAACTTAATTTCAGTCAATTTCAAACTAACCAACAAATAAATATGGATGCATGGCACAGCTTGTTATGAGACCAATGGCTAATTTTTACCAGTGTACATAAATAATTAATAAAAAGAAGGGAAAAAGATTCTTAATGCACATTTTCTTGTACAAAAACAAAGAAAATGAATCCATATCCTATAAAGAGATCAATGATAAAATTACTGCGTAATATATCTTTTTTGTTTGTTTTTTAAGCTTATATTTTTGCCGTCAGCTATGACTGGTTTGCTTGTATCACCCCCTCCCCCCTTCCTTTTATTTTTTATTATTATTTTTAATTCAATGGTTAGCAAATGTGATGAGGGAGGATTTGAACCCTTATTCTCCTTAGTAAGATTTGATAA
Source organism: Quercus variabilis (assembly GCA_030445155.1). Taxonomy (NCBI): domain Eukaryota; kingdom Viridiplantae; phylum Streptophyta; class Magnoliopsida; order Fagales; family Fagaceae; genus Quercus; species Quercus variabilis. The sequence continues at coordinate 83,956,679 of CP129446.1, read as the reverse complement.
TTTGATAGTTATGTCATCATTGACAACTTTATTTTTGTTATAGTTGGAAAATTGTTAAAGTGAATGTAGTGCTGTTGATAATACTATAATAGCATAATTTCACACAAATAAAACTTCAATTAACATAAGAAAATGCAAGAAACCCAGTAATCTCACAGGAAAACAATCAAGGAAATACTGGAATACCAAAGCATACATCCTTTACTAAAAGAAACAAAGATAAATAACAACGAAAAACTAAAACCTCCATGAAAACATCTTATTCTTTCTTTTTTCTCCTAAAATATCTTATTCCAAGGGATAGCGACCGAGCCAGTCTCATACTAACAACACCATGCACGTTACACTCATTAAGATTAATAGGGAGTAACCTCAATACACTTATTCTGGGATCCATCATTAAACTGCACACAACACCTTTCGTTAACATTGTCGTACTCTCTTCCGGTCGAACAATCCTTACCTCTAAATCGTATGAGATTGCAACAAACACTGGAAATATTGTTTCCTTTGCTTCCCCAACAACGATAATTATTTCCAGAACCTTGCAAACAATCTTCACCACGTCCATAAACTAAAGGCAATTGCACTGGCTTCAGCTCAAAAGGCAAAGATGGTTGATTCCCTGATGATGGAGTATGTTAGAGATATTTAGCCCATTAGCATAAGCCTAAGACTAAGCTTAATTCTACTTTGTGTGCAAGTCAAGTCTTCTATTTGTGCTAAAATTCTATTAGTGTAGGGTTTAGTCTACTATATATACACATGTTATGGTTTATTATAACATAGGATTTGTACTATACTATAATATATTATTGATGTAGCTCTTTAGGGTTTCCTTTGTGGATATAGGCAGTTAAGCTGAACCATGTAATCCTAGTGTGTTATTGTGTTCTATACTTTATGTTTTCGCTTCCGCATTCATACTAGCGTATTCAACATGGTGTATTAATACTAATATTTAACATGGTATCAGAGTCACCTTCCTGTCACCATGGTTTTTTGTCCTTACGGAATATTTAAGAGCAATATTTGTCTTCGGTGTTTTTTTGCTGCGTTCATCTTCTTTGACTTCCCACTGTTACTGTCAAAACTCTCTAGTATAGTCATGCCACCATTAGAAGTCGTATCAACACTGTAAGACCATTGTCTTCCTTAAACCATCGTCACAGAGCCAAACTTCATTCAAAAGATCTTCTCAACCTGATCAAATCTCAAGATTTCATCAAGTTTCCATTTTGAGTTTGAGAGGGGGTGTTAGAGATATATTAGCCCATTAGTATAAGTCTAAGCTTAATTCTACTTTGTGTGCAAGCTAAATTTCTTATTTGTATTAGAAGTCTATTAATAGGGTTTAGCGTATTATATATACACATGTTATGGTTCATTATAATACAGGATTTGTACTACACTATAATAAATTATTGATGTAGCCTGTAAGGTTGAAAAATTATCAACCATCGTGTTGGCTTTATTCCGTGTCAATTTGCTTATAATTTAAGCATTTAGTAACCTTGTATTTAGGTGGGATTATTGTAAGGGTAGCGTGTGAAAAGTTGTGAAGAAAAGCTCAAGTATGTGCAAAGAAGCAGATCTTCGTGGCTAGGACTCGCGGGTGGCTTTCGGCTGCAAGTTGCCAACTTCAGGCACGTGAGATGCACGCAGGAAAGCTGAAGGGTCGCGTTAGCTGTCGCACTATAGGACAAAAGTCCCAAGCTGGCCAGGCCGTTACGTCGCGACTTGATTTCGTGACTTGGACAAGCCGCGAGACCAAGCCGCCAATTTACCCTATTTGGCAAAAATGTGTCTCTTCGTATTCTCATACCACCTCACTATATATAGACCTTTATACTCACTAAATGTTTAGAGCTTCTAGAGAGAATTTTTGTGAGAGAAAACCCTAGAGGAAAACAAGATTGCCTCATCCCCAATCTTCATCTAAGAAACTCTACAAATTCCTCTACTCTCTTCCTCTCCATTGTCATACCCTTGAGAGGTCTTTTACCAAATCCTTATCTCACCACATCCACGTCTGTGAGAAGGTTTATTTGGTGCTGAGGGAAGCAGTTTGGAAGGAACCAATATACATTTGTTGATACTATGGTCAAGTAGCGGAATCCGGGAAGCTAAAGAAGAAATAGGTTCGGCGTAACCTTGTTGGAGCAAGAAGCTTGGAGGGCTTAGGTACTTGGGTAGATTAGGTTTGGAGGGTCTTCTGCTGTTCATGTATCCCAACTACATTTTTTAGTGGATTATTTACCGCTTGGAGGGCGGCGTACAGGTTTTATGCCGAGGACTTCGGTTTCCTCTTCGATAACACATCGTGTGTTGTCCGAGTGTTTGCATCGTTCTTCCCTTTATCTTTGCCTTATATTTACTGCTGTGGATGTGTTTATATTTGGCTTAGATTGTCTATCAATTCTATTATTGGCTTATTATCATGTTCCGCACATTAATTGTTTGATATATAGCTTGAATTGGTATTTTTATATTTTGGGGTCTAAATGTTCAAGGGTGTTTCATACCCATATTGAACTTTCATTTGATATCAGAGCAGATACACTTATTGTGGTTTTAATACCTGAGTGTGATCCTTGACCTCGTGTTGAGATGGATAGGTCTCAATCTCTCACTGTTCCACCATTTTTTGATGGTAATAATTATGCATTTTGGAAAGTCCGAATGAAGGAATTTCTATGCTCTATAGATGATGCTGTTTGGGATGTTGTTGAGATTGGTTGGACCAAGCCGACGGATCCTAAGTCCACTTGGGATAAGGCAGCTCTCGCAGCAGCCAATCCTGATGAATTCCACAGGATCTCTCATATGACGGTAGCCAAGGAAGCTTGGGAGATTTTGGAGGCGACATATGAGGGTACAAAGAAAGTTAAGGACATAAAGTTTCAAATGCTTGCCACCAAATTTGAAGAGCTCAAGATGGGTGAAGATGAATCGTTTGATTTGTTCTATGGGAAGCTCAACAAAATTGTCATTGCTAAGCTCAATCTTGGTGAGAAGATTGAAGATACCAAGGTGGTGAGAAAAATTTTGAGGTCTTTGCCTGAAAATTTTAGAGCAAAAGTCACAGCCATAGAGGAAAGCAAGGATTTGGATGAAATTAATATCCAAGAGCTCATTGGGTCACTTCAAATGTATGAGCTTGGACTACCTTCCCACAAGACGAGTAAATCGCTTGCTCTTAAAACCATCACCGAAAGAATAGATAATTCTTCCGAAGAAGATGGAGTAGATAAAGATGTAGCATATCTTGTAAAAAAACTTCCGAAAATTCTTGAAATTCAAGAATGGTGGAAAATTTGGTGACAAAGGAAAATTTCAGAGTTCTGGGAGGGAGAAGAAAGAATTCCGAAGGAAGGATGATAGAATTTCACAATCATCTCAAGGAATCACTTGCTTTGAGTGTAATGGACACGGACACTTCAAAAAGGAGTGTCCCAACTATTTGAAGTCTAAAGGAAAGGTCTATGCCACTACTCTGAGTGACTTGGATTCATCAAACTCTGATTCGGAAAAGAGTTGTGATGAAGAAGGAAATTACTTCGCGTTCATGACCATTGCTCATGTGGAGACCTTAGAGGATTTGGATATTCTTGTGAAGGAGCTTGGTGAGCATTCTAATTTGGAGTCTATTGGAATAGTCGAGGAGTCTGAAGATGAAAAAGTTGGAGAAGTAGTGGGATTGCAAGAGACTTACAACTCACTCCTTGAGAAGACCGGTGAATATGCTAAGGTGGCTAATGCAGCCATTAAGAAGATGAAGAGGGCTGAGGAAGATTACAAAATTCTCCTAGCGCGATACAAGGAGGCAAAGTGTGAGATTGAAGCACTTAATAGTGAGCTATCAGAAGCTTACACGAAGGTAAGGTTTCTCGAGCAAGAAGTTATGCAAGCTCAGGCCAAAGTTGATAGGGTCTCCTCCAAGAAGTTAGATGATGTTATTTCATCTCAAAAATATGCCTCAAACAAGTTCGGATTGGAATATACCGGAGGAAGTAGCTCATCAACAAATGTCACAAAAGAAGTAAAGTTTGTAAAGATCAAAGAGACGGCCGTGGATAAGCTGATTCCTGAGAAAGTTAAGGCTGAAAGGAAGAAGAATGCGGCTGATCATCGGGTGTTAATTAAGTCCCGTAATCAATCAGAATCTAGATATGGAGCTAGAGGAAGATCACTTCCAAGATCCTAACAAGGTCCTAGAACAGATTATGTTTGTCACTATTGCGGATTGCAAGGACATACTAGACCCAACTGTCAAAAGTTGAGAGCAGACAACAATGCAAGTGCACCTGGGTCACGAGGAAGAAGAAATGACATGAGGTCTTGGGGTGGGGAGCAGCCAAGAAGTCAAAACCGTGATCTAGGAACTATGGACGTGATGAAGATGATCGGTGCCTTCACCAACTGCCTGGAAAGCTTCACACGAAGGTTTGACAGCCCTAACTTTCGTACCCGATTTGTCAAGGATATCACCCCAAACGCATGTGACGTGTGGGTGACAAAGGGTACTCATGCATAAGCATTATAACATGTCCATGCATCAATTCTTCCTATGCTTTGTGGATATGATTGGCTATATGTTTTGTGTTTTTGAGTATTGATTTTTAATTTGTGTTTTGTTTGTGTTTAAAATGCTTTTACACTTTTTTGTGTTTGATCATTCTTTTACTGTTTTTTTTTTTTTTGTCAAAAATCCAAAAACACATAAAAATAGAAAATCCAAAAAGTTTGATTACTTCGATTGAGTTTTTGTCTCAAAGCATGTTTTGCCTTGTACCTTTGTACTTATGGCTTTGTGCATTCAACGAGCTTAGCTTGTCTCTCATGCACTCATATCATTGTCGAAGAAATTCTGAAATCTATGTGACGTTTGTAAATAGATCTTTAACCTTGTCATGAATGATTAGTGAATGATTTTGTTGATCTTGAGACATGCATAGACTCATGCCTATATATCTTCCCACTTTTTATTTTTTTTCTTAAACGAGCTCTCTAAATGTAAATCTCCAAATGAAAAAAGATATAGAGCTGCAAAAGCCTGTTGCACAAACTAGTATTCGACTAGGAAAAAAGGAAAGCGACCAAAACAAAATGTATGAATGATGCCCAAAACGCCAAAGGCTAACACATCAATTGAAATATCAAAAATTTCAAGCATCTATCTCACAATGAGATTTTCTTTGCACAAATATGGAAAATGACATGTTGAATATGGAGCCAAATGAGAAGCTTCATCGAATTGTTATCAGGTACTTGTGGGAGGTCATATATGCATGTTTCTATAATTGAGATAGATCACATTATCTAGTGCTAGTTGTGTATGCCTTGATTAAATTGATCATTGAAGTTTCACATTGGACTAAGGACTATCTCACTTTTGATATCCACACACAACACACAAGTCTATGTTCAATGAATGTCTTATTCATCTGTGTGATTTTACTTGATTAAATGTGTTTTCACATGCTCAATCTTTGTTGGTCAAACAAAAAAAGATTTTTGAGTGTTTTGATTTGTTTTTGGAAAGTACTTTATTTTTACAAAAAGGTCAAAAAATTTCAAAAACAGTGTTGCCTTGTTTTGGCGACTAAGTCGCGGGTTGTCCCAGTCGCATGTCCCAGTCGCGAAATCACTCAGAGACTTTTTGCGGCTAACTGGCGAGTAAATGCCCTAATCACAAAAAAGACTTAGAAAATTTTTCCAAATTTGAATTTTCCTGTTTTCGTAAGTCAGTGTGGCGATTGGTTCGCGGGTGGAAGTTCCAGTCGCAAGAAGTACTAAGAGAATTTCGCGGCTCATATCGCGGCTATCTCATGGGTAGACCATCCAATCGTGAAAAATACTTAGAGAAATTTCTCAAGTTTTGTCTCTTCATAGTGTTTCGCGGCTTAACCTGGCGACTTATTGGCGACTTGATCCAGTCGTGAAAAACGCGTGTTTTGCGTTTTAAAGACAAATTTTAAAATTGTTTGTCAGTTTTTCCCTCGAAGTGTTGTGACTATTCAGTGTCTTCCCCATTTCTCTTTCAAACACTCTGTGCTCCTCTGAAAAAGTTTCCATTTTTACATCATGTCTTCATCAAACAACAAGAAAAAGATATGGGTTATTTCTATCTTACTTCATTGCACTTGGTTCTAGTATCTTTTTGTTGTGAGAAGTATCTCTGTTTTGTTGAGTTTTAATGGGTTTGAACCTTTGTTTGAGGGTTTGTATGTTTTGTGTTTTGATGTTTTTATCTTGCCTATGCTGTGGTTCTCTGTCTTCATATGTGTTTTCATGTGTTTGTTTATTGAGAGACTATGCTATATGATGTGGTTCAAGATTGTGTTGCATCTTTCATATCACGGTATTGGCAATTTGTCATGTGTGAACTTGTGAGTCTATTTGCCCTTTTTGACTCTAAGTTGTTATTGTTACTCATCTTGTCTGTTACTCCGAGTTGATGTTAGTTTAGTTAATATTTTGTTGTGATCTTGTGATATCTCTTCTCACACTATTTAACTGAAAATTTTTAATCTGATGTTTGCTTCTTGTGGTATTGCCTTTTGGTCCTTTTCTGTATGTCAACTTTGTTGCAGATGTCTCGACGATCCTCTAAAGGAAAAGAGGTTATGATAGAAGAGAACACATTACCTGTTGCAAAAAGAACACGGTCCTCTTCACAGCCATCTACTGAACTCAATATTAAGCTGTTTAGAACTCCTCAACACGGAGATGCTTACTCAAGCATTTTTGATTGGGGAACTCCTATAGTGGAACGGGAAGTCAGATTTGACACTCTGGACACCACTTTTGTCCCTCGGATCTTCGAGACAAAAGATTGGGCAGCATTATTTGGAAACTTTGTTGATCCAATGATTGAACTAGTGAAGGAGTGTTTTGCAAACACAGTTGACCTTGAGACAGAACTATATTGTCTGGTAAGAGGAACAGAGTTCATCATTAGTCCAGACACCATAGCTGACCTTCTCAAAATCACACGACCTGCGGATGCCGATCTAACTCTGTATGATGATCGTACTCTAGTGATTCAGGACATTCTCCAAGTTCTTGGTCCTGACCATAACATTTCTAGTACTGGCACATCCATTAGTACTACCAAGTTTTCACCTGATTTGACAACATTGAAGCTGATTATGTTCTCAAACCTTTATCCATTGACCAACACGGTGTATATAAACCTTAGAAGGGCACAATTTCTATGTGATCTCATCACAGGCACCACCATTGACATCTGTGCTCATATTTATCACATCATAAGAAAGATAACAACCAGAACAGTAACACGAGGGTGCCTTCCTTTCTGTAGTCTCATTATGAAGTTTGTTCTAAGAGAAGGTGTTACTCCTCCCTCAGTTGGAAACATGATTGCTCGTCCTCGACTAATCTCTATGTTCACTCTACAAGCCAGCAGGAGTCATTCATCCAAAACACCAATGAGAGCACATCTATTTTCTGCTACCTCTTCTTCTCCTGAGCCAGATTCACCTGTCCATACCATCCATACTTCACAGCAACCAAGCACTTCACAACCACAATCTGCTCCTTAGCTTGATAAGTTGAAAATGTTGTTTGATAACCTCCACAAACATCTTGAGGAAGTGGAGAAGACCCTTAGTGATGGCCAGAGAAAGCAGTCGGAGAGATTGGCCATTATGCAGGACCAAATTGATGTCTTGGCAGCTTAAGTTGATGGCATTTTCTCAAAATTGCAACACTGACCTTTTGGCAATTCGTGTCAAAAAGGGGGAGAATTTTTGGGGGTAGCTCTTGAGGGGGAATGCTTGTTTTGAGAGGGAGATTTCTTTATCATTTCTTTTTCATTTGATTTTTTGTATATAAAACTTTGATAACTCAAAATACTGTGGTGGTAGTTGTTTTATTTCAGCATATATTATATGATGTTATTCTGTTTCAGCACTTTATGTTTTTGTGTTTGTACCCATGTTGCTTTTGTAAGGTTTAAGGGTTTGTTTAGGCACATTTTGTAGGCCTTTGTGGTTTGTGCCATACTTTACGCAGCCTTTGTGCTTTATTAAATCAGTACTTCCAATTAAATGTCTTGCATTTTCTTCTAAGTACTGTCACTCTTGTGCCCGTTGTAGGATTGTTCCTAGATGAACATACTTCATGTACTGTGAGTGTTGGTCATTCAAGCAATTTTACCTTGCGTTTATTGTCTTGAATGTCTGGATGTTCATTCCAAGTGTGAATGAGCATTGTGATCACTTGGCTATAGTGATTACTTGTTTTGGTTTTACCATAGTTTATTGCTTTATTCCATTGTGCATGATCGCATTGTGCTTGCTCCATATGCATTACAAGTTTCTGTATACAATGAACTTATTGTGTTATTGTATTTCAGGAGTTACTTGTTCTTATGGTTTTAAAGTTTCGCAGATTCTAGAGTTAGGTGTGAGCGAGTTTTCCAACTGTTCCCAACTCATGCGTTAAGTCTAGAATTTGTTTTAAGATTTTGTCACGGAATAGCCAAAGGGGGAGATTGTAAGGTTGAAAAATTATCAACCATCGTGTTGGCTTTATTTTGTGCCAATTTGCTTGTAATTTAAGCACTTAGTAACCCTGTACTTAGGTGGGATTATTGTAAGGGTAGCGTGTGAGAAGTTGTGAAGAAAAGCTTAAGTATGTGCAAAGAAGCAGATCTTCGCGGCTAGGACTCCCGGGTGGCTCGCGGTTGTAAGTCGCCAACTTCAGGCACGTGAGATGCACATAGGGAAGCTGAAGGGTCACGCCAGCTGTCACATTACAGGACAAAAGTCCCAGGCTGACCAGGCCGTTACGTCGTGACTTGATTTCGCGACTTGGACAAGCCGTGAGACCAAGCTGCCAATTTACCCTGTTTGGCAAAAATGTGTCTCTTCGTATTTTCATATCACCTCACTATATATAGACCTTTATACCCATTAAATGTGTAGAGCTTCTAGAGAGAATTTTTGTGAGAGAAACCCTTAGAGAAAAACAAGATTGCCTCATCCCCAATCTTCATCTAAGAAACTCTACAAATTCCTTTACTCTCTTTCTCTCCATTGTCATACCCTTGAGAGGTCTTTTACCAAATCCTTATCTCACCACATCCACGTTTGTGAGAAGGTTTATTTGGTGCTGAGGGAAGTAGTTTGGAAGGAACCAATATACATTGGTTGATGCTATGGTCAAGTAGCGGAATCCGAGAAGCTAAAGAAGAAATAGGTTTGGTGTAATCTTGTTGGAGCAAGAAGCTTGGAGGGTTTAGGTACTTGGGTAGATTAGGCTTGGAGGGTCTTCTGCTGTTCATGTATCCCAACTACATTCTTTAGTGGATTATTTACCGCTTGGAGGGCGGCGGAGAGGTTTTACGCCGAGGACTTCAGTTTCCTCTTATATAACACATCGTGTGTTGTCTGTATGTTTGCATCGTTCTTCCCTTTGTCTTTGCCTTATATTTACTACTGTGGATGTGTTTATATTTGTCTTAGATTGTCTATCAATTCTGTTATTGGCTTATTATCATGTTCCGCACATTAATTGTTTGATATATAGCTTGAATTGGTATTTTTATATTTTGGGGTTGAAGTTCAAGGGTGTTTTATACCCATATTGAACTTTCATAGTCGTTTAGGGTTTCCTTCATGAATGTAGGTCGTTAGGCTGAACCATGTAATCCTAGTGTGTTATTATGTTCTATACTTTATGCTTTCACTTCTGCATCTATACTAGCGTATTCAACATGGTGTATTAATGCTAATATTTAACAAGAGTATTTGGTGGACTTGCACTTTGTACAGGTGATGAAGTACTTGGATTTGAAGGTGGGTTTTAAAGGAGGGTTTTTTGAACTTGGTGGAGTACTTGTTGATGATGATGATGATGAACTAGGTGATGAATATGGGATTGACTTTTGTGTCAGGTGAGTACTACAGTGTTGTTTCAACAAAGGATAGAAAAAGGATACGGTTTCAAAAGCATTTGAGGCACATTCCTCATCAAGTTCTAGAATGGATTTGCAACAACCATGGCTTACAAAGATTTTGCGGCTACTCATGGATTGAAATATCTCGGGCACACATGAGCTATCTACAAAACCTGAATAGCATTTCAATATGGTGTTAGTGTCGGGAACATGTGGAGTAGTGGTTCTTGTCAATTTGTTGGATAGTTGGGAAAGCTCATCAGCATTTAAATTACAAGCTTGGCTTTGTGTGAAGCATGTGGTTGAGCAAATGATAAGGAATGAAGCTACAAAAATATGAATATCTTTCTTCATCATGTACACACTCTTCCTAGTGAATAATGAATATTGATAATAGAGTCAATTTCACTACAAAAAATGCAGGTTATAGTTGCGTTTAAAAAACGCAGCTATAGACCCTAAAAATGCAGTTATAAGCTATAGCAATGTTTTCTATAGCCACGTTTTATTTTGCGCGACAATAACCACTTGTGGATCTATAGTTGCATTTCTTATAACCGCGGCTATAGGTCTGAGCCTATAGCTACGTTTTTCCACTCGCAGTTATAGGTTGAGACCTATAGCTACAGCTATAGACCACCTTTGGGTTTGCAATTGTCGGACTCCATTTTTGAACTAATAGCTAGAACTTAGAATCCACCGATGTTCAATCATGCATGCAAATTATGGAAGCCACATTAATTTACTAGTTATCTTCTTTTGGTCTTTTTTATTTTTATTTTTATTTTTATTTTTTTATAAGATATTGATTTATCTCTTAAATTTTGAAAAAAAAAAAAGGGCAGTAGTAATTTCGATAAAATTCTATGTTTATAATTTTTGAACAAATGCTTTAATGTATACTCTCTATAAGAGGATTTCCCTCTTTGGACTGGACTTTTATTTGGTTCAGAAATACCCCTAAACCTTAGGAAAAAACTTGAAGATAACTCGGTAAAAATATATCTCCAACTCCATTTAAAATACCTACAAAATTGGACACTCTCCTATTTCCATGTGTTTAAAACAAACTTATCCAAAATTTAAAAAGAAAAAGAAATTATGACACTAGACAAAAAAAAAAAAGTCTCATCATACGTGCAAAGTGCATGTAACGAGGCTAGGAACCTCATAAAATAGTTTTTTTATCAGTAAAATAAATAACTTAACATCATTAGTTTTCCTTAATAATTTCTATATTTTTCTTTTCTTTTATAGTTGTCCAATTGTACATAATAATTTCTATCAATCGCAAAATAAGTTACCTAAAAAAGAAACCATAATGATATTTTCTTCCCTTAAAAAGGAAAAATACCTAATTGAAATCGAACACATTAGCACTTTCCTAGCATTTTTATTAAGGAACTAGTTCGTTCTCTCCCTTCAAAATTAAAAAGCTAAAACAAGGGCATAATAAATATTTCAGAAATAAGTGTAAAATGTTTGGATTTTTTTTTTGGCTAAGATTATAGCTGCAAAGAAGTTAGTGAGCATATTATCATATAAACATCAATATTATATCTTTAGGAAATTCCACACATTCCTTTTGGACATATTTGGATTTTTTTTTTACACTTTGGATTTTTTTTTTTTTTTTTGGCTAAGATTATAGCTGCAAAGAAGTTAGTGAGCATATTATCACATCAATATTATATCTTTTGGAAATTCCACACATTCCTTTTGGACATAGAGAATCAAAATGTTTAAAGTATATTTTAGTTGGTGTCTTGGTCTGATGACAAAACGCACAATCATCAGAAGCAAATGACATAAGTTGAAATTCTCTAAAAAAAAAAATTTATTATTAATGTCATTTAATCACAACCCCTTGATATTAAAAGATATATACCAAATGGAAAATTTTAGGTATAATTCCTTAATATGGTCTCATATTTAGCTTTAAAAAAAAACTTGATATAATATCATCATTTAGGAAGATAGTAACTGACTTTTTTTTTTTTTTGGTTGGTTTGGTATATTAGGGGGTGTTTAAATAGCTATGTATAGCTCAAAAGTTTATTTGGCCAACCAAAAGTCAAATATAATCGAAGATTTTGACTTTTGATTAATCTCATAAATTTTTGTACATAAGCTTTTATGATCTTGTAAGTTTACACATCATTATTTTACTACTAGCCTTTGAGCACGCGCAACTCTGAGCATGCTCAACGCATGTGCTCACAAACTCTTTCATTTTTTTGGGTAAAAATTAATAATTTGCATCTATTATAATTTAGAAATATATTTTTAGTTTTTAAACAAATGATAAACTTTAAAAATAAGAATTAATTGTAATTTCTTTTTTGAATATATGTTTGAAAGTAGCATAGTGATATAAAGAAAAATCTAAGTAGGAAAAATAAAATGAACTTGAGGGAAAAGAAGGCTAAATTTTAGGAGTTCTCTAAGTTTTTTATTTTATTTATTTATTTTTATTTATTTTTTTTATTTTTAATTGGGGTGTTTTGCTTTTATTATGATGAAAAAGGAATAAAAAAGACCAAAATTTAGGAAATAAAAAGATGAACATGAAGAAAAGAAAATCCTAAATTTTAGGAGTTTTCTTTTTTAATTTAAAATGAAATTTGTTATTTGACATTTATGACCCTATTTTCAAGAGAAGTTATCCTTCATTAATAAGGGTATTTTTGAACTACATAAAAGTCCAATTCAAAGAAAGGAATCCTTTTATATATAGTATAGATATATATATATATATATATATATATATATATATATATTTTAATTGAGAAATGATATGTCTACAACATTTTTACAACAAATTTTAAGTGGCAAGTTGTTATTGATTGTTATTATTGGGGCAAAAAAGTAATCTTAGTGTTAGTTTTAAATTTGAACCCATAACAACTAACCACCTGTGATTTGTTGTAAAATTATTGTAGACGTAGCATCTCTCATTTTAATTAATTTTAAATTCTACTCTCTTTTTTTACCCTCTATTAAAAAAATAAATAAAAACCTTACCAAATCATATTTTCTTTAAATGGTAGAATATAAACTACAAAGTTCCATATCAAACACAATCATAATAAATGCCAATTGATAATTACCATAAATTTTTGCTTGAAAGAATTACAATAATTATTAAACTTCACATTTAGAAAAAAAAATAAAAGAGAAAAAATTTCAGATTTTATTAAAGGGTTACCGACTATATAACATATATGTAACACTAAGTAACAAATTAATTATGGGTTCCAGTTAGTTTAACTGGTAAAATCTTTGATGATTGAATAAGAGATCTAGGGTTCAATTTCTGCCTACACCAAAAACTGATTGGTGTCTTGGTCTAATGATAATGAGCTATCATTAAGAGTAGACACCATAAATTGAAACGCTCTCAAAAACAAAAGTGACAAATTAATTGAATCAAATATTAATCATAATACTAATTACATGTTTAAGTTATTTAGTGCACTCGGAGGGCCACATCAACTATGTATAGTGATACTCTCACTCAATAATATAACCACAATTGTTGTCAAGAGTTTCGTAACTCAACTAGAATTTTCTAGTGTTTTCAATGGGAGAGATGTCCAAGATTCAAATCCTTCCTCCCCCAATTATTGAATTATAAATAATAATAATAATTGTGCAGTGTCCAAATTATAATAGCAATTAAAATGCTAATTTTTTTTTTGAGATACAAAAATGCCAAATTTAAAAGATCATTTTTCCCCCCCCCCCCCCTAAAAAAAAAAAAAAATCTAGTGATTCCAAATAGAGTAACACAAACATATACTTTTATACCACAAATATAATGCTAAATCTAAAGGCAATAAACAAAGTGAAAAATCAATGAAGAACCTCTTCAATGAAAAAACCACTATGGGAATCCATTCCCATTAAAGAATTTACTATTAATGAACATTTACAATAGTCTATACTCACATGCAATCTTATAAATGTTGCACTTACCTTCCTACTATAGTAATCCCAAATTCTATTGGTACATCATAGGCTTGGAATTACACCATAGGCCTTGTGGGTCATGACAGAAAGGAGGAGTCACCACTTGGTTTAGTGTGGGCTAAGAACCACCTTGGACTCATGTGTGAAGGATTAATGGCACAAAATGAGTTTGGAGTTAAGGTATGAGCTTAAAAAGATGTTAGGCACCCTACTTAGGTTCACCTAACCAAATGACTAACCTTCACTTGTATTATCGATATACACTTAAAAAAATCTTTTATTAAAGAAGCCATAACTTAATCACTCACTCGTATTATTAGGATATACTTAGGGGGCGTTTGGTTCACTGTGATGTGCCCTTGATGTGATGTACGTTATGATAATGTTACACTAAGGTTTTTGATTTATTTAATTTTTTCTAACATTACCATAATCTGAAATTACAAAATATATTACACCACCTTCATAAAAATGTACTGTTGTATCTTTGCATTGAGATTACATTAATATAAGATTAAAATAATGTAATATTACCATGTAATGTAACATCACAGCAAACCAAACTCCCCTTTAAGGAAATATTTTATTGAAGAATCCCTAACCTAATTTAAGAACATTTGCAATAGTCTATAATCACTTGTATTTTTTGGATTCACTTAAGGAAATCTTTCATTAAAGACACCCTAACCTAATAACTTATTTGTTGCAGGGACACATCTTAAAGCAAATGTTATCTATAGTACACATACGAGACATTTACCTCGAACTCTATTGAATGATCATGCATACGCCTTCTTGAGGCGAAAAACATCATTTTGCCCAAAAAACCCTAACTTAGAAACTACCAAAACTGTTTATGCTTAAATTTGAATTAGGGTTGGAACTAAAGTCAAGGTCAAATTTTTTTTTTTTTTTTAAAATCCCTTATATTACTTACAATTATCAAACATATTTAAAGATATAGCCTATAAAAATAGGGGTTGGCCCCCCCTAAGCAAAAATTTCTAGTTCTGCCCCTGATTTGAATATAGCCATATTGTTGCATACATCAACATTAAACACACAACTTCATCAATCAAAATTCAAATGCATAAAGAATGAAATAAAATGAAACTAAAAGCAAATATAAAAAGAAAGAAAGAAAGATGAGTGAAGATGGAAATTGATCGTAGAAAGGGATTATTACCTCTTTTGCTACCAAACTCATTGGCAACAAGTGACCAACCTCTTAGTAAGTTATTCATCACAAACCTTGGATGGTGCCAAGTCAAGGGACTAATTAAACTTCAAAACAAGGTGCACTAACAAACATACATATTCTTATGGAATTAAATATAGTGCACACAAACAAAATTTACATTATTTTTGTGGGATACAAAAATTTAATAAGGTAATAGTGCCACGTGTCATATCCGAGGCAGAGGAGACTAATGCAGTTCTGAGGAGATCATACCCTCGGATGGCAAGGCTAGGGAGGCGAGCCTTGACCACGTCAATGTCACATTACTAGAGGAGGTTACACTATAGAGGAAGAGCTTTGGAGAGGGGGTTACTCCTGATGTGTCTGAAGGGATGGTAGTTGCCACATTTAATGCACCCCACCAAACCTCCTGGTCACATATAAGTGGTAAAGACTCCTGAATAGTGTTGTCTTGATTGCCGCAACTCACAAAAGATTTGAGAAGGTGTCTGATGGGACAAACATTTGAGTAGTGGTCTACATGATCAACAAATGAAGGGTCAAGATTAGCAGAAGTAAACTATATAATGTAAGAGATCCTCCTGCATGAAGGGGAAGTTCAGGGAGGATCCTAGAGGGAGAAATATTGTAGCAAATCGTTCTTGAGATCAATCTAATATGAGTATCTGTCCTTGGACCTTGGCTGAGGACTAGTATTCTTCATTGTTCCTTGTATTTTTCTTCTTCTTCAACTGTGCTAGGTTATTTGGTTCAAGTTCCCGCATCTACAAATTCATTGTATTATGTCAACTGATTCTTGGCACCTACAATTTCCAACATAAACTTTCTAGGCAATTTTATTTATTTATTTTAAACATGTGAGACAGATGATCAAGCCTACGTTGTTTCAGGGTGACGAATGTCTCTTCCCTTAGGAAACCCTAAACCTAGAAACTACTAAAATTATTCTTGTTTTAGTTTGAATAAAGCCATCTTCTTGCAGACATCAACATTTAGACACAATTTCATCGATCATAATTCACACTCATAAAAAAGGAAATAAAATGAAACTAAAATCAAAATATGAAAAGAAAGGTGAGCAAAGAAGGAAATCAATCATGGAAGAGACCATTACTTACTTCTCTTGCTACAAAACTCGTTGACAACATGTGACCAACATCTCAACGGATTATTCACCACGGAGTTTGGATGGGACCAAGTTAAGGGACTAATCCAACCTCAACAAACTTGAGTTAACCATAACATAAATAGGTTAGTAACCATGCAACCAAAAAACAAACAAAGGCTAGAATTCTTTTTGGGAATGCTTTGTCTAAAAAACAAGGAAAAAAAAAAAAACTTATGAAAACGTTGATGGTTAGAGTAAGAAGATGATTTTTTTTTTTTTTTTTCTTTTTGTGCTGTCCAACATACACAAGAGTTCGGCCATCTTCTTTTTCTTTTTTTTTGGTAAACGGTTGGGCCATCTTCTATTCATCTATAAAGCGATTTAGTTAATGGTGCAACCCACTAAGATTTGACCATATAGCACAACCTAAGCCCTTATAGCCCCTTCACCTACTCACTGTTCAACTTTACTCAACCCAGACATGTCCCATCCTATGGAAAGTTGAAACGACAAGTGTCTTAGAGAAGACTATCATTCCCTACTATAAACCCTACTTCAAATAGCTAGACCCTACCAATCATCTCAGTGTCATATGTTTGATTTAAAAATTAAAATACAAAGAACATCATTGGTTTATTTTAGCTATATTAAACTTAGGACCACACGATTTTCATTTGGTTTGTCATGGCATGGATTTCCAACACTAGATCCGAAGCCTCAAGTCAAAAAAATCTGATAAAATGATCTTACTTAAAGGTCAAATTCCCAAAAAAAAAAAAAAAACATTTACTTTAGCACACCAACTTTAGCTACTTCCACTCCTCCTTACTCAAAAGTCGTCCAATCAAGTAAATCTTTTTCTTTTCGTGGAAGCAGAGAATTTTGGGCTGGAAATAACAAAAAAAATCACTAGCAAAAACCCTAACCGGACCAAACCCTAGGGTTTACCCTAACCGCACCAAACCAAAAGACTCTTCCCCTCCGCAATCCCAGAAGCCAATCAGTCTCTCTCTCAGTCTTTTCAGGCCTATTTGTCTATCTCTGTCTCTCAAACACATACACTAAAACTCCCTGTTTGTGCAATTTTTTTCTCTGATTTTTTTTAGTGTTTTTGGGGACAATGGAGGTGGTGGGTTTGAGCTCTGTGGAGAATAACATGTGGGTTTCCTCTGTTTTGGAATCTATGGTGGTAGAGACTGTTCTTGCTGCTGGAAAGTCTCTTGCTTGCCTTATCATGGTGGTATAGCCTTTTCAACCTTAGCCTTTATTTTTTAGATATAATGCTCTATATTCTTCTTAACATTGAATATTATTGTATAGGAGTTGGAATTTCATGCCTTTGGTTTGCTTTTAAGGTTTCCTGAATATTTTATGTTTATGATATAGTGGTTTCCTGAATATTTTTTTTTGTCAAATTTCATGCCTTTATTGTGATGTAATACTTAAGGTTTTTCCTTTTTTTTTTTTCTTTTTTTTTTTTTTTTTTGAGCAAAAACCCTTTGTAGTTTTAGTTCATGTGGGATGCTTCAGAATTAAAATATGCCATTCTTGTTAAATCTGGACATAGCTTTGTATATTGGGTGTTTGTGGGAACAAATTTGTTTGCTTTAATCGTGAGCTACTTTTGTTGGAATGTTCTTTTATCCATAATTAGTGCTTGAGAGTACTGAACAAGAATTTGTTGGGAACCTTCTAGTTTTTTCCCTGGTTGTGTTTGACATTCTTTTAAATTATTTTATTCTGTCTTTAATGGGGCTGCCTGAACTATCTGTGGGTTGAAACCTTTACTCAAAAGGGTGTGGGGGGAATGGGGGTTTTGAGAATCTGTGTTTGTTTGTTTGTTTGTTTTTTGCATAAATGTAGCATTGCATTTTATAGGCTAGGTTTCTTTTTCTTGTATTGGAGAATTATATGCCATATTGTTTGCAACCAAAAACCATTCTGCTTTTAAAATGTTTGCAGATGGTTTTAGATTCCTTGTGTTATTGCTTGATAGGCCCTACTGTTTTTTGGATTTTGATTAGTGCTTAGAGTAGCATAGAATACTTTATTTTTGGATGAAAACTTTTCCTTGTAATAACCAAAATTAAGCCATTCTGCTTTTAAAATGTATGCTGATGGTTACAATTCCTCGTCTTATTGCTCAATAGGCCCTACTATTTTTTGTTATCAGTTTTGTTAAGCATGGGGTACTTTTATTTATATATCAACACTTCTCTTTCCTGATTTTCAACATTCCTTCTCAGTTGATGCTTTTTAATGCTTTCTATGTATGTTGTCTTGTCTTTGTTTACTTTATATCAAGTACCGCCTTGATTTGGTGTTACCATTTCTATATCAAATGGACACAATCAAAAGTTGTGATCTTAGAGTGTCTCTTCAAACTGGGCTGAAGGAATCTTCTCGAAACTCTTATGGGATGGCTAAAATGACCACCCCATCCACATTTATTTATTTTTTTCCAGAAAGAGTTTACCTCTAAACCAGCTTGGAGGAAAATTCCTCCAACTCTCTTCATGGCAATTTAAACAACTTATCACGTGCAGTTTTAGTCACATGACCTAGTTATGAGCGACTTGCTTAAATAATTTAATTATTTGTGTGATTTGATACACGTAGATGTTTTTTTGAATTGCCACATAATGGGTTTGAGGAGATTTTTCCAAATTGGGAAAATTTTATTTGTATGTTTGGATGACTCATTAGAGTCATTTGAACTAATTACATAACTCTTAAATAGGCCATGTGATGAAAAGTTCATGTGGATACTCATATGAGTCACTACGTAACTAATTTTTATAGGGGCATTAAGTTCTATGGCTCAATAAAGGAAATTTGTGCATCTGCTTTTGGGTAAGCATCACAAATTTGATAATGCCATTCCTGCTTTCAAGAGAACAAATGAGCATCCACTTCTATTATCCTGTTTCCAAAAAGGCCGTCTTCTTCATTATATCCTATTATATCCAATTGGGGGTTTCTTGCTGTCAACTGCATATGGATGTACCAAAAAATTGTAAAACGATATGTGAAAATGTTGGTTTGTAAAAGGCCGTCTTCTAATTGCTCTCACACTCTATTTATGTCAACAACGTAATTTCTAGACACTTTGGTAAATGCAATGGTAGTTGATTCAACGAGGAAATATTTGATGATGCTTTGCATTTAAAATACATTCAAAAGCCCCTCTTTTTTAGATAAGTTCTCTGCTGGATGCTATGGATGAGATGTTGCGGTATTTCCTTGTTTGTATTTTTATGCATCATTGTTTAAGCTGTCTGACCAACGTTACTCGAGGCCCTTTTTCAGACTGGATCACTGCTGAATGATATCAGTGTGTCACCAAAATTGACTGCAATGGATGGAAGGTAATATTGATCTTCAGTCTTCCATGCCTCGTATGCTTGCATGATGGGTTTTCGTGCAGAAACTCAATTAAGTTGGTGGGTTTTACTTCTCTCGGCAGGTTTCCTTTTGAAGAACTTCACAAAAGGCAACGTCCTGATCAGGAGAACAAAGATGGTAGTGAAACAGAGGATGATGATGATGACGACGACAATGATGATGACGATGCTAATGATCAGGATGATGATGCTGGTGATGAGGACTTCTCTGGTGAGGAAGGGGAGGATGAAGGAGATCCTGAGGATGATCCTGAGGCCAATGGTGACGGAGGAAGTGATGACGAGGATGACGATGACGATGATGGTGATGATGAAGACGACGATGAGGATGGGGAGGATGAAGAGGAGGACGAAGAGGATGATGAGGATGAGGAGGTTCCCCAGCCACCTTCAAAAAAGAGAAAGTGAGAATTACATTTCAACCTATTGCTTTCCCATTGGAGTCAGGAGTTTGGAGTAGGAAGGGAAAACTTAGCTTGTCGGTCTGCGTAGTAGGTTAGGATTTCAGTCTAGTTCTAAATGGACCTCTGTTCAGGTCTTTGTTAAGGTACCAATTATTATCATTACTATTCTTATTAGTAATAGTAATAGTAATAGGACTATGTACATCGTGGGTTCTTGTGGAATTAATGGATATTCATGTATAACTAATTATCTATTGAAGTTGGAATTTTGATGTGAACTTTCTATCCTGGATGAGTGAATGCCATATTACTATTGAGTTCGTTTGCAGGAATGGATCAAGTTTGATTACCTATCAAAAACAAAATTAATTTAATGGATCCATTTGATAGGTTGGCGCAGCTCAAGTTAGAAAGTTATGTATTTTGGGGTGCTTAGACATCCTGGTCTAGCTAGGGGGAAATTGATACAATTTCTCTCCTACTTCCTTAGGATCAGCCGATCAGGATCCTCTTTATTTCAAACTTGGAGGTAAATGGAAATGGTGAAATTTTGGATTTTCGCAATACTAAATAAGGATCATGTACGTGTGAATATGATCTAATAGACTAATACTATTTAAGGTCTCAAGTGACACTCAATTTTCATCAATAGGAGCTATCACTCTCTCTAGGCAGATTTCCTCATTTTGGATCCAATTAATTTTTGTATTTCTACTTATCCATCAAGTATAGTTAGTCATATAACAATCATTCTTTTACATAAAAAATTAATTCTATATTAGAAAAAAAAAACTGAACAATAATATTCTATAAATTTTAATCTTTGGTATACTTGCATATTCATGTTTAAATTAAATATTGTCTTAATTTTAATAATTTATCTTTTTTTTTATTATATATATATATAGTTGGAATAGGATTTTTGGTGTCTGCTTTGAAAATTATTTCAAATAATAAATTCGAAAAAGAAAAGAATAAGAATAGTAGGAAATCAAATATATGGGGCTTTTTAGCCATTAGATGAAAAATTGTGGGGGCAACAATTTATGATTAACAATAAGATGATGTGTTCTTTTATATTTCTTTGTAAAAAGACATTAGTAACCCAAATATTGAACTAATAATCCAACAATTGAATCAGTGAATCGTTCTATCACTCTCTTGATAGTTCAATACTCGATTCAATTTTGATAACTATGATTATGATTTGTAAATCTTGAATTAGGCAAATAGATTTGACCCAATTTTGTACTTAAAAAAAGAACTTCTAGAGAGCACAAATATGATGCCTCTTTTTGAAAGGTTTTGCATTGATGGTCGATGTTTTACTCTAAATTGAATGATCTATTCAAAAACACTCTTTCTTTTTTTTTTTTTTTCTTTTTTGACATGGATGCACAGGAGTCTTAGGACCCTTTTCTATTCTTCAGATATGCATTAATTGTAATCATTGTGTTTCATATACACCGCATAATTATACGGAGGAATTCTTTAGAGGTGGTCCCAAGCCTATGAGATTTGTTTACAAAATTTCATAGAAAATTATGAGGCTTAAAAACCACTTGAACAACCCTTATGATTTTCAAGGCAAGTATTTGGTGTTGCAGGAAGGGAATTAACCATGTCTCTTTTAAAGCTCAAAACTCTGAAACAATCGTTGCAACATCTGAAGTCTTAACCATGCTAGCTTGGTGGGACTTATATCTTTTATTGGGTTGTTATGAACCTGAATCTGCAGCCCATGCTTAGTACACATACTCAAACACATATTTTCAATTTTTTAAAAATATTACACATATTTTTATACATTTTTCTACCCGCATATATTTCTACACATATTTTCAAATATATATTTTCAATTTTTAAGTGAACATAGCAAATACTTTAGGAGGTAGTTAGTCCAAACGTTTGGTCTCGGCCTACAGTAAGGGACAAGATATATAGATATCGGTCAATGCCAAACTTTCTTCAAAGCATTTCTGAACATTTGCAGGAAACAATCAGACAGGATGCAGACTTTCCATGCCAGTCGTTTTGTGTACCACAAATTCATCCATTCATTTACTATTTATACGAGGTCTCTGCGCAGAGTCTGATTCCACACCTATAAACATGCCGGTATATTTACATTGTATGCTTTGGTAATAAGAATCATTATATAGTTGGCCGAGTTAACATATGACCTAAGGCATATATTAATCATCTACTTTACAAAAACTTCAGTGAAACTTATGATTATATAAGAATTCTGCTAATGTGTGCCCTTAAAGTATATATTAAGCCATTTATTTTTAGAAACTTTTTTTTTGAAAATTGAAAAAAGTATTGATAGCCTTTTTAATCCCTGAGAAAATGTTTTTAAAAATAAATGGTTTAACGTGTGCCCTAAGGACACACATTAACCAGAACCCTTATATAATTAACCTATTGGAGCTGGTTGTTGAGTGTTTTATTTTCTATGTCCGTTCGTTTCATTGTCAAAACATTTCAAGTCAAAATATTTTCAGAGGTTTGATGTGATGTAAAATTTTCCAAGCATAGGTCAACTAAACTTACAAATTTTTACAAAGGATTTTAGCGGTCAATTGAAAATGTTTTCATTTTGATTAACATTTTACAACAAAACAAACACTATAAAATGCTAAAATCCTGAAAATATTTTAAGTAAAACACTTCACAAGGAAAGAATGCAGCAGTCTTTTTCCCTTTATACTTCAAGGGGCATTATGATGTTCGATGGTTGCTAGTTACATGTAACCTTCCTGTATTATCTTTTTGTTCATGCATTTATGAAACTTTAACATTGCCTCCCAAACAGCATGGAAAAGTTTATTTGAGTTCTACTACCACAAACAAATTCACAATTTTTGCCTCTAACTCTCATATGCGGCAAATTGTATCTGACTACTTGTCATCCTCACATAGACCTATCACTTTTGTCTCCACTAATCATAGCTAACCATGTGGGAAGTCGTGCATTTTTTTTGTAGTACTAGATTTTCATTTTATTAAACCCATAGATGCTAACACGATCTATATGATCATATATTGGCGTGAATGCTGATACCCTATCATTTGGATCCAAAAAAAGAGTAGTTCATCAAGGAAAAACTGAAAAAGTACAAATAATAGTGTGCCACAAGATAGAAAATGGTTTATTACAAACTTAGGACTAATCAATTCTGGGGGACACAACATTTGGGAGTAAGATGCTTGAGGTTGAGGGGAATCATTCTCTTTATGAGTCTAATTCTAAACCTTGCTTCATCACCCGGACATCTTTCACCTCACTAGTCACTGTCCACTGATAATCATTGTCTGGGATAGCCTGCAAAATGCATAGTAAATGGATAAATAATCCCAATAAAGTTGCTCGACATTCAATGGTGAGATTTATAGGTGGATGGGAATAGCAGTCATAATTAGATTAAGGAGCATCAAATTTCTAATAAATATAGCAAATCTTAATCTCAGTCATCGAAAAACTAGTTTCCACTATTTGTATTATGTCAATAGAACTACAGCATAATTGATAGGGTGAAAGATCAATCAGAGATGGGGCATTAATATCAAGCCAATTGGACCTGTCTTTCCCATAAGTACAGTCCCAAAACTCGCAGACATACCACAATTCTTCTAATTACCATTTGAATGACTACATATGCATAGAATTTTATATGGGTTATAAAATAAGTTCCTTCGTCAAGATGGACATTTTAAAAGTAGCATGGTATCTAGTCACAGCACTATCACTCTGGTGTCAGAAGGTTGCTCACATGAAAAAAGTTGTTCAGGACCCAAGGATCCTGACATAGGTCAGGATACCCTTGTTGTACGTCAAAGGAAAGGGTTCTGTAGGGGATAACTTGATAACCAAAAATAAGGCCAGAAAGTGATAAGAATTATTGATTTGGTTATGCATAGAAAAAGGAAAAAGAAAAGTGAAATGATTATTGTAAACATTGAATAGTTGTTGCCTAACTCTTGATGAGCTCATGCATGCTCTAGAATGAGAATGGATTAACAAACAAATCTCTAAAGTTTGAATTGGCATTTGAGTAAGGAATGCATCATGTTCATATTCATGAAAATGAGCTAGGTGACTGGACTTCAATGCAATCATAATGTTATTTTTATAGGAGGCTGTATCACCTCATATTCATAACATTGGATTGTTGACTAGGCTGGTATTTTCAAATACATATTTCATTCCTGGTCAATAACGTTAGAATTGGAATACAATTGTATTTGAGGATCAATTGACAAAAACAGCTATAATGAAGCTTGTGTTAAAGTAAGTGGAAGAACTAGGCTCAGCAATAAGAAGAGCAAGGATGATGGGTCACAAGATAGACAATAATAAAATCACAACCAAATCAGATACTACAACCATCAAAGATGATAATCATGACATTCAAGAGGTTGTTCAAGGTTGCAAATGAAGATTACATGAAGGACAAGGTTGGAACAACCATTAGTCAATTTGACACATTCAACTCAACTAAGCCTTAATCCTAATTGCAGTTGGCTACCATGTTCATCAGATGTAAAAAGAAATTTTAGGCTTGCTATCAACCTACCACAACCCCTATCCTTTACCCAGGCCTAGGATAGGCCATGCAAAACAGCTATAACATTAATTTTAGTATCCCTTCTCCTCTCTCCCTATTTGCCTTTCAGCCAAACATAAGGTAGATGAAATAGGCAAAACTTAGGTGCAGTTCCTTAGGAGCAGTACATTAGGTTCCCCAATTAAATTTAATCACACACCTGCATTGAATTTAATTGTAATTGTAATTGTAATTGTCCTTGGAAAAGATAACATTGATTGTGCTTCACTAGTCAATGCAACCATGGTGCTTGAATTTAAAAAGGGAACCTCATGTTTTGCCTTGTGAAAATAAGATACACACTTGCCATTACCATTCCCCCACTTTGCCTTTGCAGTCGACTATGCTGTCAACTATGAGTTCATCATATATGTACAAAATTAGATTTAAGGTATCAAAGAAATGCAAAATATTATGTTGAGAGTTGATTTGGTACATACAAGACACTATCACGAAAATTCCAGACTCCGATAGGCTTGAAAAATTTGGTTCTCAATCCCAATTCAAATCCATATATAGTCCAATCATTGAAACCATAACAATTCTAAATCAACCTAGCAATCAAATAGATATCCAACTAAAGACTTTATCAACAAAAAACCCATATTCAAAACTCAAACAAACACCGTAACAATACAAAAATTCACTCACCTGGCAGGTTCCCGGAGCGAAAAATCGCGAACTTGGAGGTGACTGAGTAAGAATAATCGATCCCATTGTCTTTGAGAAACTCTTCGATCAATTTCTTGGCCTCCTCAGGATCACTACTTTCGCATTCAATCTCATACAGAGTCCCAAACCCGAAATCAGTCTCATCCACCTCCAATTTCAAACCTTTCCACTCATACACTTCCCTCACATTCCCAAACCCTCCTAACCCCACAAACCCTGGCGCCCCAAACTCCTCCTTCGCCCTCCTCAAAACCCTAGACTCCGCCGCGCTCGAAAGAATCTTCTCCGGCTCGGCCACGCAGTCTCGTCCGATCGACGAGTCCAACGGTTCCTCGTCCTCCTCGACGCGGCTGACGCCGTCGACGATGACAGCTTTGGCCTTGAGAGTGACGACGCAGTGAGGGTCGGTGTCGGAGAATCGGAGACGGAGAGTGGCTCGGCGCGATGAGAGCTCGCCGGAGGAGCCGTCGAAGAAGTGGTTCTCCTGGCGGTGGGTGGCGACGTGGAATGGGGAGAGGAGTGTGGTGACGTGGCGGTGGGCCACGGCGTCGGGAAGCCGCAGCTTGACCTCGACCTCCATTATTATTGGGAGGAGAGGCCGATGCGGTTTTGGACGGAAGAGGGGTCTTTGTTGTTGCGGCGATCGAGGTGGTGGAGGAGAGCGGTGGTGGTGGTGTCGCTGGCGGTGGCGGTGGCTGTGGCGGTGTGTTTGCGGGCTTGTTCGAGTTCGTCTTTGTCTTCGATCTTGACTTCGATCTTGCTAGGCTTTCTTCTCAGCATCTCTCTTCGAACGGTATTTTCAGTCGCTCATTCACTGTGGCTTCTCATCGCAACAAAGGCGTATATATAGTTTAATTGAATTTTTTTTGTCCTTTTGGTCAATTTTTTGTGGCCGAAAAGTAAATATATTAGTTTATTTATTTATTTATAAACTAGTAAATATATTAGTTAAATAGATCTCTTCAGTAAAAAAGAAAAAAGAAAAGAAAAAGTAAATAGCATCTCAGAGACTCAATTTGGTAGTAATATCTAAATATGGGGTGGATTGATGGAGGTAAAGGTAACTCAATGTCAGTAACAACACGTGAGGTGGTTGGAGGTATCTCGGGGTCGACAAGGCGGGTTAACACACGCCAACCACGGCCACGACTTGTAGGAATTGAGCTTATGCTTGGCCTTGCATTTTGTGTCTATGTTTTTTAGGTTGATGCCTGAGCATTATTTCCATTTACACGACTAAAGCTCATCCATAGCTTCAATGACATCCATAAAGTACTTGTATTGTGTAGTGCCTTCATCGAACCAAATGCCTCTCAATCCATAAAGTACTTACTATTTTTTTTTTCTTTTCTTCGGACTTTTTTTTATATGTATATGCACACAAACAAACAAGATGAAACATGAAATTCCATATTTTAGAGAAACATCCTTAACTGGAATTGGAACATGCAATCTGAAAACAACTTGTAAGTTAAACAATGGTTTTGCAATCCCAACGATGATCTGGTGCCTTGTGGAGTGAAGCTTAAACAAAGTTGGGACGATTGGCTGATGAAGGTGGATAAATGACTTGGTGGTCAATGAGATCTTGAATGTCGTGCCTTAAATGAAAACAGTTATAGTTGTGTTATGATATATGAGAATTATTGAGCAAATAGATGCTCGTGATATATGGCATTTGATTAGAGCTGAATTGAAGGATCTTAGTTACAATTGTGGGTCTCTTTTGCTGATGTTTATTGCTGGGTTTTGTCATGTGGACTAAACTTTTCGGGTTGGGTCTTGTCTTGGGAGTCTTTCACTTGGGCTTGCACCTTTTATGTAGTTCTTTGGGCCTATAAGATAAATAATATATGTTTTTTTTTTCTTCAAATAAGATAAATAATATTGCCATGGTTGCCGTGGGTTTGTAATTTAAATGGACTTTTATTGTTAGTAAAAATAGTGTATAAGTTAGGTTACCATGAATATTTGCCATGGGTTTTTAAATAATGATTTCCATGGTCTTTTATAAATAATATTTTTCATGGGCTTTGATAGAGATAATGTTCATGAGCTTCAAAGGTTAGTGAAATAAATAATACAACATAAGATAAATAATTATCACGATGAAATAATATAAATTTCCATGGGCTTTTATAAATGATTGCCATGGGTTTGTAAGATAAATAATTGCCATACATATTGAAGATAAATATAATTTCCATGAGCTTAAATATTAGAGAGATAAATAGTGTGGCATGAGATAAATAGTAACCATGGGTTTTAAAGATAACTTCCATGAGTTTGTAATATGGTATAAAAATAAATAATTGCCATGAGTTTATAATCTTCCTGGGCTTTGATATAATTGCTAGATAATTTTATTTGCCAAGAATTATTAGCATTGGGCTTTAAGTAAAATATTTATATTAGATTATTGTGTTTGCCAATAATCATTGGTCTTAGGCTTTTAAAGCATAGTATTTGCCAAGTGTTATTAATCTTAATTGGGCTCTTAAAATAATAGAATTTTCCAAGCATCATAAGTCTTGTGGTTTTGAAATAATATAATAATATTTGCCAGGTATTATTGGCTTTGGGATTTTAAAATAATAGGATTTGCCAAGTATTAATATTCTTGAGCTTTTGAAATAATATGATAATATTTGCCAAGCGTTATTAGCCTTGGGCTTTCTAAATAATTGTGTGCCAAACAGTAATAGTCTTGGGCTTTAAAATGTTAGTTTGCCAAGTAGTAATCATCTTGGGTTTTTTCATATTGCCAAGTATCTTGAGCTTTTGATATTGCCAATCATGGATTATCTTGAGCTTTTGGGTAAAAGTACATAGATTAGGGAAATGAATAATGCACACAAATTTGTGTTTAATAGTTTTTTAAACTGAAATCATGACTTTAAGTCATGATCAAGGTTGTCAAAACTGGAATCCTACATAGGATTGTTGAAGTTAAGTGGGATTGTAGATCGTAGGATCGGATCGTGAATCGTAAGATCCTACATATTTTCAGATTTAAACCAAAAAACACATTGATAATGACTTTGTATGTTGAATAATCATGTAAATTATAAATTCATCCATAAAAAAGCTTAGATTTGCATCATATGATGTAATTTGCATGTCATACATCACTAAGTCGATACTAACGAAACAAATATATTTAAGTTTTGACCTAATGTATCTAAAAAGTTCAAAAAACGTTTAATTAGAAACCAAATACCAAAATATTTATCAAAACATATGGAAAATATTTTCTAAGTTCTGAGTTTCAAGTTTGAAATTCAAAATAAGTTAGCAAATGGAAACTAGTTAACTACGATATAAAATCCAAAAGTAAGATGAATATTAAGGTGAAGTAAACATTTAATTATTCCCATTTTAAGGTTCTTATAACCACTGTCCTAAATTTCTAATCATCATCGTTCATTTCATCATTTATGTAGACATTAAATATTTGTATACTAGAGTTGCAAAAGACATCAAGATACAATTTCACACTTAACTATTCAAGTTATACCACTTAGCAACAATTAAAGAGCATTCTAAAAAAAAAATCAATCAATCAATATACAAATACAAGCATAACTAATAAAATTATATACAAATTTTTTTAGTAATATTAGAACATAAATTAGTATATTGATTAAACAAATTTAACAACATTATAGCTTAAAAGATAGCAAAGCCAACAACAAATTCGTCATTTAGAAATGATGAAGCATTTCTTCATTTTGATTATAAGTGAACTAAAAACTAGAAAACATTTGCTTAGGTTAACATAATTTTATTAAAAAAAAAAAAAAAAGTCATACCATCACAACATGAAAAAATAAAAACCCTTAAAGCTTCATAATATATATATATATATATATATTCAAAAAAAAAAAAAAACCAAAAATTTATGTTTTTGGTAGGATCGGTAGGATCTCATACAATCTTATACGATCCTACCATTTTTACGATTCTAGTGCGATCCTAAACGTTTTGGTGAGGTGAATCGTAAAATTGTGCGATCTTACGATCCAGATCGCGATTTTGACAACCATGGTCACGATTCTAGTTTACAACCATTTAAATTGAAATTGTGACTTAAATTGCACATACAATTTTTTGTCTAATAGGAAGTGTGTAATAGACATTACTCCATAAATTACATGCCACTTAGTCATGAAGGATAAGGATTAAAACATTTACAATCTTGTAAAAAAAATTTAATAAATATATTTTTGGTAATACACATGTTGGGTTAAAAGATTTATATACTATTAGAAAAAGATCAAAACACTTATAATATATTTATTAAAATATTTCTATTTTTCTCCTTTTGAAGAGTCTTTCTCCTGTGAGTTTTTTTTTTTTTTAATAGATAGGATTCTCAAGTGAGTTATATATAGTATATGCACAAAATTGTCAAAATTGTACCGTGCAAGTAGAAGACTGTATTGCATTTGTTTAATGGGAAGAGTAGCCGCAACCAAGAAAGTTTTATTCAAAATTCTTGATATTAATGTCGAAAGACCCTTTCAGGTAACTTATTATTATTATTATTATTAAATTCATTATTTTCAAGAACATGGGAAAAACAACAAACATCAATGAAGTATAACTTACCATAATATTAATGAAAGTTATTTGGCATTGATGGTATTAATAGAACGGATTTTGAAGAATAAAACTAATGCATCAATAATGCCCAAAATGGGAAAATGCCCTTTTCGTGCAAGCAAAGTGGCATTTTGCCCTCTTTCCCAAACTAATTAGAGAAATGCCCATTTTTTGTAACTCGATTTTCTAAAAATCGAGTTAAAAATTTTTTTTTTTTTTGGAGCCCTATAGTAACGTCTTAAGGAGCCTATAGTAACATTTTAAAGACTTATAGTAGTGTTTTGTAACTTGAGCTCTATGAACTCGAGTTATAGGCAAATTTTTATTTTTTATTTTTTTTTACCTATAACTCGAGTTCATGGAGCTTGAGTTATAAAACGCCACTATAGGTCCTTAAAACGTCACTATAGGCTTCTTAAAAATGCCATTATAGGGCTTAACTCGATTTTGTGAAAATCGATTTTCAAAAGAAGGGCATTTCCCTAATTAGTTTGGGAAATGGGACAAAATGTTGCTTTGTTTGCGCAAAAAGGGAATTTGCCCATTTTCTCCCATCAATGACACTTACAAATGTTTTAGTTTTTATTTCTTAGATAAGTACTATAGATTCCCATCCTCTCGCTTCCATTTGCCTCAAGCATCCCCTAATACCACTGATAAACCTATAGTCATACACACTATAGGTTTATCCACTTTGCTAACTACCATGGAAAATAAATCACAAAAAATCACTCCCATATTGATATATGCATGTTTGGCAATGTTGGTTCCTACAAGGCTAGCTCAATTGCCACAAACACCTAGATTGCCTTAAATATCTAGATTGTCACAAATACTTGGATTGTTAGAATTATTTGGATTGTTGCCACAAATAACTAGATTGTTCCCTAACCTTGGAGTTGAGGGACTTTCTGGGGCAAATGGGCAGTGTTTGTCATCTCTTGTAGACATACTAGGGTGTCTTACTCAAGTTTTTGGTTCACTTGTCATATGGCCAATTAAGCACTATAGGTTCCTCTTGTTACAAAGCCATCTCGGAGATTGAGGTTAATTGCTTGTCTAATTTTTTCCCCTTTAATCCCATCTTTGCTCCATTGCTCAGTAACTCTTGTGGTCACCATCTAAAGGAAACAGATAGGTCTCTGGACTCACTGAGAGTAAGGCCGCTTTACTAGGGATTTTACTGGGGAATCAAGACATATAGGAATGTTGGTCATCTCTTTCAGATGTACGAGGGTGCCTTACCGATGTTATGAATTCACTCTTTAATGGAAGAATTAGCTTCTTTGGCACTACTTGTTGAAAAGCTATCACTTTGGTCAATGACCATTGCTTGCCTATATAGTTCACTTTTAACCTAGCTTTTCATTTAATACTTAAAAATGTTTGTTTAACTGGCTTTGGAGTTGGAGACTTGCACCTTCACCTCTGGGAGCAAATCAGATCATTGTGAGCAAGCTCTATTTGCCAGTGAAATTACCTTTCCCAGGACTATTAGAAGGGAATTGGGAAAAAAAAATGTTGCAAAATGCTGGTTATCACTTTCAAGCAGTAATTGATGTATTAATGAGATTTATGGAACTCTTATCAGGGGAAAATTTAGTGTGGTCGGTGCTGCTTACTACAGATCCATTGCTATTATTTATCACAAGTGTTGCCTAAGATGTTCCCACTCCATCCATTGTTCCCTCCATTCCTCAAGAGTAAATGTGCACGCAGTGCTTCTTAAGCTGCACCAAAACCTAGGAGAATTTGATCATGTCTATGAATTCCGGTCGGCTCATCATTGGCTACTGCAATATTAATAATGCAAATGGCTGGTGATTATAGGAAAATGTGGTCTTTTTTATTTTTTTTAAAAGTTTAATTGAGAACAATGTTTCCTAGAGTGTTATTTCATAATTTTCTTTTCATTAATAAAATTCTAGTTTGCATTAAAGTCGTTGCATGTCTAGTCTTTTCATTAGTTCAAGTTGCATATATTTAAGTGATTTGATTTCTTTTAGAACGTGTTATGCAAACAGACATTGTAGCTTAAAATATATATATGTTTTCTAAATATGTATTGTGTGTACTTGCGTATGCATAGTTCAACTCATGATAAGTTTATTTTTTGGAATTTATATTTTCATTCTAATTTATACTACAATTTTGTGATCATCCTGTCATAGAAAAAATTAATGGTGATCCAAAAATAACATTTAAATTTAGACGATACCAGAATATTTTGTTTCATTTTTTTTTTTTTTTGAGATGGTCATTAGAAAAGAATTGATAACTTTGTTTTCTTCCTGATTTTGTATAGTTAAATTGCTAAAAGATAACTAGAATGTGAGAAAAGTGAACAAACGAATAAGATATAGTTAGATGTGAGTTGGGTAACCTAGTAATTTACCAAAACCTAGTTATGAGTCTTTTGATTACGTAAATACTATTTTGAAATCAAGAAAATGTGTTTATGTTGTTTGAAAACTTTTCTCATGGTTTTAGTCTATTGGATATTTCACAATATGAGGTAGTGTAAT
Source organism: Quercus variabilis (assembly GCA_030445155.1). NCBI lineage: Eukaryota > Viridiplantae > Streptophyta > Magnoliopsida > Fagales > Fagaceae > Quercus > Quercus variabilis. The sequence goes on along the minus strand of CP129446.1, from coordinate 83,924,250 downwards.
ATCAAAATAAAAAATAAATATAACAATATTTTTTGGTTATATTCATTGATAAAGTCTTTTATTGTTAAATATGAGACCTAAATTTGAATTATGCCTACACAAAAAAGGAATCAAGTAGTGCCATGGCTTGGTTTAAAAAATCAATCATTATGGATCATAGATCACAAATTTTCAAATACTGTTATAGCTACATTAAAAAAAAAAAAAGATAAAAAATTTAAAAAGTTGAATATTGAGTCCTATGAATTCTGAATAGAACTTATGTCATAATAAAATATGCATATGTGGTGACGTGCCACAAATTTCCGGCTAGGAGCCTAACATCCTCCTTTCCCTTAAAAAAACGACATGTATGTGTAATTTTTCTTTAAAAACAAAACATAAGTAATAATAACTAAAAACAAAACTTATGCACACACATATGTTTTTATTATGATATCAATTAAAATTTACATTTCTCTATTTAAAATTATATTTTTAAAGTATATCATTTTTATAATGAATCTTAAAGTTATTTTGATTCATTTAAATAGGTCACAATCCGATAAATAACAAGTAGTATATACCAAATATTTAAATTAATTGACAATTCATAAATTATATAATGAACACCATGATCCTTGTACCTCCTCATTAATATTGTGTCGTGTTTCCAATATAGACATATAGGGTTTGAATCTCCCCTCTCCCGCTTAAAATGTGTAAGAAGATAAATTACAAGTAGAATATAGCTATACACAAAACCATAATATGTGTAAGAAGATAAGTAGAATATAGCTATACATAAAATAAGTAAGAAGATAAATTAACCGTAATGTCTTCAATCTTTCAAATTACTAACACAAAACCACAAATTCCAACTTCTAAAATAAAATTAGAGAATATAGAAAGGAAAAAAAAGAAGAAGCAAACAATTAAACCTTGAAAACTACCCAAAACAAGGAAATAATTTTATTTACTTACCCACAAATTGAAGCTGAAGCTTTAGCGTGTAAGTGTTTGATTTTTTCTTTAGAGAGAGATATCTATATAGTTTCGGTGAGAGAGAAAAGGGAAAGAGAGAAGGGGCTGTTGATGTGAGGGAGGAGTATTGTTGTATAAGAACAATGAGAGAAGAACAGAGAAACAAAAAGAGTGGAATTTGGTGCAGCAGAAAGAAATAAGGGAGAAGGGTGGTGGGGCATGTGTCTTGCTAAGGGAAAATGGGTTGATGACTCACCCATTCAACTTTATTCAAAATTTACTTACCACCACCTTGTAGACACCGCATTTTGTACCCCTTACGACTCGGGCCCTCATTCCCCAATGATGCTCTAACTCTAAGGCCTAAGGACAGTTTAGAGCCCAATCAGATATCAAATTGACTTGAGGAATGTTAAAATGGAAAATATAACCTTTTAACTGAGCAAAAATCTATTTTTGAAAATAAAATGACCAAAGTGGCCCTCGGCCTATGTATGTGGGTGGTGGCTTGCATACACGGGCTAAAGCATGCGTACGCAGGCATATTCCTGCGTACGCAACCCTTTAGGGTTTTAGAAGTATGGAAAATGTAAGTTTTCTGTAATAATGGCTGATGTTTGGAATGAATCTTACATCGTCTGAGAGTCATTCTAAACTCCATTTTCTCAATTATAAAAAGCCTTACATGGTACATTTTCAAAACACATAGAAATCTCGTGGGAAAAACCTAAGATTCACTAGAAAATAGAGAATCAAAAGGGAGTTTTTCACAAAACACCCTCAAGTCAATTTTATTTAATTGGGACCTCTTTTGGCCCTAATCCTTTTAGTTTAATGTTGCTAATCACTTTCTTATTGGTTTGTGAATAGATTTGACTGAGGGGAATGGTCAAAAATCAAGCTTAGGAGCTTTTTGCTTTAAGGTATTCTTTCTAGCTTTCTTTTTTATTTTTTGTCTTTCTTTTCTTGTTTTAATCTTGTTTTTGGTTTGGTTTATGTTTATGCATGTTTGCCTAGGATAGTATATAGTTCATTTTATGTTCTGAGCATGCTAGGTTGTTAAAATTAGGTTTTTCTTGCTTGTGCTCTGTTTTTGCTTTTTTAGTTTTTCTAGGCAAGGACTTGTGTACGCATAATCTTTCCTGCGCACATAGGCTTGATTATACACATGCAGGCCTGTTCTAGTGTGAGTGATGCTGTTGCCTAGAAGCCCTAATTTTTTCTTTGTTTGTTTTGTTTTTGCTTCCACATGTTTGTTTGTTTAGTCTCTTTTCCATGCTTTTATGCACTCAATGCCCATGTTTCACACGTTTAATTGCTTGGTTTGCTATCACATATTAGAGTTAGGGTTTGTTTAGTGCTTTCCTTGTTTTGATGACATGAACATGCATTCACATGCTTATGCATAAATGCCATAGGTGCTAAGTTGCTGCAAGGTAAGTAAAAGGTAAGTCATGCATTGAAAATGTTCATGCATTTGTGATATGATTTTGTTTTGGTGCTAGAGATGAATGTGAATGCTTGTATGAATCACATGTTACTTGATCTTTCCTTATGCTTCTGCCTTGATTTGATTACATGCTGTTGCCTTGAATATGCTTTGATGCCATGTTAGATGAATGCTAGGGTTGTATATGTGTGTGTCAGTTTCTTATTCTTTATGGATGGATATGTATGTGTTTTGAGACGATGATACCATGTTGTATGCTAGATGCATGTTAGTGTGTGTGTGAGTCTAGGACATGTGTTGAGCTAGTTTTTAATAGGGTTAAGTTATAAGACACAATAATGGGAGGCCAACCTTAGGGTTGGGCGATCTTGGGTGCCTAACACCTTCCCAAGAGCATACCTAAACTCCGAACCCATACTCTAGTAGTAAAATCAAAAGGTCCTTCCTTGAAGGGATGCTATATATATAGTTCCTAGACCATTGAAAAAACTAGGTGGTGACTCCCCCCTTGTGCCCACACACCCCCATAAACTTATATTCTAGAAAGGCCCAACTAAAAAAATAATTTTGCACATATACCCTTACCTTTAAAAACATCTTTCTATAAAAAAAAAAAAAAGGCCTATATCTTTTATAACATCAAAATATCAAAGTCTTATGCACATAAAGTAATTAAGATAATAACAAGTATATAAATCCATAAAATTAATCAAGCAAATAGACTGGGATGTTACAAATAGCTCTCTAATCTATTAGATGTTCAAAATTTAAGTCTTAATTTGTATTTAAAAGTATGCATTAAAAATGAGTTTATGCACCAAATAGTAAATAACATTAGATTAACATGAAATTTGACTAACATATTAAGAATATAGAAAAAATGTAATTCAATAATGTGTAGGTTGGGTTAAAAAATGTAATTGGGTTAAAAACTTGATCAATATACTTTGGGTAGTACGCATGCAAGTTGGGTTAAACGATTTATATATTATAGTAATAGAAAAAGATCAAAATACTTATATTAAAATGTTTCTATTTTTCTCTTTTTTGATGAGTATTTCTCATGTGAATTTTTTTTAATTGATAAGATTCTCTTGTGAGTTATATATTGTATATACACAAAATCATGGATATTGTAAACTAGAAGTTGACCACTCTTTTGCGTTTGGCTAATGGGAAAAGTAGCAACGAGTAAGGTAGTTTCAAAATTCTTGATCTTTATACCTAAAGACCCCTTCAGTTTTATCATTATTAATATTAAATTCATTATTTTTAAGAATATCTTTGGGACAAATGACCAGCATCAATGAAGTATAACTTACCATGATCTTAATGAAAGTTTTCTAGCATTGTTGGTATTAATTGAATGGATTTTGAAGTATTAAGCTAGTGCATCAATGGCACTTAAAAAAGTTTCAGCTTTTATGTCATTGATAGGTACTATAAGTTCCCATCCTCTCGCTTCCATTAGCCTCAAGCATCCTCCAATACCATTGATAAACCAGTACTCACACACACTACAAGTTCATCTAGTTTGATAAGTACAATGGCATATCAATCACAAAGGACTGCTCTCATATTGATATATGCATGTTTGGCAATGTTGGTTCCTACAGGGCTAGCTCAGTTGCCACAAACACCTGGATTGCCTCAAATACCTAGATTGTCAGAAATATTTGGATTGTTGCCACAAATAACTAGATTGTTCCCAAACCTTGGAGCTGGAGGACTTTTAGGGGCAAATGAGCAGCGTTTGTCATCTCTTTTAGACATACCAGGGTGTCTTACTCAAGTTTTTCGTTCACTTGTCAATGGCCAATTCAGTATTATAGGTTCCTCTTGTTGCAAAGCCATCTCGGAGATTGAGGGAAATTGCTTGTCTAATTTGTTCCCCTCCAATCCCATCTTTGATCCATTGCTCAATAACTCTTGTGGTTAACCATCTACAGGAAATAGACAAGTCTCTGGAATCACAGCGAGTAGGGCCGTTTTACTAGGGATTTTACCAGGGAATCAAGACATACATGAATGCTGGTCATCTCTTTTACATGTACCAGGGTGTCATACAGATGTTATGAATTCACTCTTTATTGGTAGAGTTAACTTCTTTGGCCCTTCTTGTCGTAAAGCCATCACTTTGGTCAGTGACCATTGCTCACCTAAATTGTTCCCTTTTAACCTAGCTTTTAATTTAACACTTAAAAACGTTTGTTTAATTGGCTTTGGATTTGAAGGACCTACACCTTCACCTCTAGGAGCATATCAGATCACTGTGAGCAAGCTCTATTTGCCAGTGAAATTACCTTTCCTAGGACTATTAGATGGGAATTAGGAAAAAGACATTGTAAAATGCTAGTCATCACTTTCAAGCATTAATCGGTGTGTTGATGAGATTTATGGAACACTTTCTAGGGGCGAATTTAGTATTGTCGGTCCTTCTTGCTACAAATCCATCACTGTTATTAGTTACAAGTGTTGGCCCAAGATGTTCCCACTTAACCCATTGTTCCATCCATTGCTTAAGAGTAAATGTGCACGCAGTGCTTCTAGGGCTGCACCAAAACCTTGAGAATTTGATCATGCCTATGAATTCAAATCGGCTCATCATTGGCTATTGCAATATTAATAATGCATTGGTTGGTGATTGTAGGGAAATGTTCTTTTTTTTTTTTAATTTTTTTTTAATTTTTATTTTTTAAGTTTAATTGAGAACAATGTTTCCTTGTGTGTTGTTTTTAGAATTTTCTTTTCACTAATAAAATTCTAGTTTGCGTTTCAGCCATTGCATATTGTTCTTGGCATGAAGTTAGTTCAAGTTGCATTTATTTAAGTGATTTACTCTCTTTTAGAATGTGTTACGCAAAGGAATTGTGGCTTAAAATATTGGGATAAGTTCATATTTTGGAATTTTTAATTTCATCCTAATTTATGTTACAATGTTGAGATCATCTAGTCACAGAAAAAATTAATGGTGATATGAAAATATTATATTGAAATTAAGATGGTACCACAATATTTCATTTCAATAAAAAGAATTTGAAATGATGAGAAAAGAATTGGTAACTTTGGTTTCCTCTTGATTTTCAACAGTTGAATTTTTGAAAGTTAAATGCAATGAAAGAAAAGTGAACAAACAAATAACGTGTAATTGGATGTGAGTTGGTAACCTAGTATTTATCAAGACCTAGTTATGAGTCTTTTGACTATAAAAATAAAATTTTGAAATCAAGAAAATGTGTTTATGCTATTTGAAAACTTTTTACATGGTTTCAGTTTATTGGATATTTCACAAAATGATGCGGCTGTGCAGAATTAAAATAAAAAATAAATATAACAATATGTTATATTTGTTTTCATTAATAAAGTCTTATATTGTTAAATAATGGACTTGAGTTTGAATTATGCCTATACAAAAATGAAATAAAGTAGTGTCTTGGCTTGACATTAAAAAACAGTCATTATGGATCATACACCACAAATTTTCAAATACTCATATAACTATATATATTATAATAATAATAATAATAATAATAATAATAATAATAATAATAATAATAAATGTAAGATAAAAAATAAGAATGTTGAATATTGTGTCCAATGAATTGTGAGTTGTAATCTCTATATCTATATATATAATAATAGGTGAAATAGAGAGTATGAAATTGCAATTCCAAATTAGAACTCTATTTATGTGCCACGTGTACACACCAATTTCAGTCAATTAATGTTGCGCTCTTTTTTTTTTTTTTTTGGGTGAATAAAACATTCTGCTCTTCACACCTGTGTATTTTCAGGTTTACCTCCCCTTCTCAAAACCCAAAATCCTTCCTCTCCTTCAATATACAGCTCCCCTCTTCTTCAATGAATGCTATGGAATTTCAAAAGAATATCTCAGTATCAATGATGCAACGCATGTCTCTGTATTTATCTTATGGGTGATCCAACTAAGCCACAAACCTTCACCTCTCTCATGGTTGCTAAGCCCTCCACCTCTCTTACAAATTCACCAAACCGTACAACCAATCCAACATCAGATTGCTAGAACTGCTACAGGTAAAATTGTTTATGTTAATTTTGGGCGTTTAATAGGATTTAGGTTTTGCTATTTTGGTTGGTTGGTTTTAATTTAAGAAATTGGTTTAGATTTTGTATAGTCAAAACCCTAATGTAGATTCCTTTCAATATATAACCCTTTATATACATTCAATCCCAATTTCATCTTCCCATCAGTGGCCATAGAAGAGTGATCACTCTCTTACAAACTGTCTCATTCTTTTAATTTGTTGTGGCTCATAAGAGAAGAGCCAGTTATGAGGAGAAGTTTGTTGATTCTATGTTGAAGAAAGCTAAGGTAACAATTCCTTACTGATTGTTCTTTGCATAATCTGCCATCTAATTGGTTATCAATCATAGAGTTCAAATACTTTTCTAGGTTTTGTTTTATAGTTCTCAGGTTTCCTTTTTTGTGGCAGGAGGAAAAAGTAGCTGAATTTGAATCAAAGAGATTCTTGGTATTCTTTCGTGGACTGACAGATTGATTAATTTTGATAGCAACAAAATTCCAAGATCCTACAAAGGCAGTGACTTTTTAAGATATAATATTTGTTTTTGGTAAATTAGCTTGTTTTCAATTGAAACTAACAGAATTTGTATTGCTCTATTTATTTATTTGGTTGGTTGAGAAGTTCTATTGATGGGTTTTGTTGGTGAGAATTTCTAAGCTGAATCTAAAATTTAATATTTAATATTAAATTTGATATTTGCTTCTTCATTTTTTTTTTCTTGTCCTAATCTCTCTATCTCATTGGCAGGCTTCAAGCACAGGAATGGTGCACACAATCTTTCATTAATAACTATGCAAGTTTGTATTAATTTCATGTGATTTTTTATTTTTCATTTTTTTTTTTATGATAGTTAGATATCTATTTGCTTTATTTCGGATTGTGGTTGATATCTATTTGCTTATGAATGATATCAGATTTCACCCTCACATTCACAAAACTTAAGTAAGGTATCCTATGCTTTCTTTCTTTTTGAGAAAATTTCATTTCCGTTCCATGTGTTTGTCTAAGGTTTTTATTTTGTGTGTCTTTGGGTTAATAATGCAACAAAACTAGAGTTTTTAAGGTTGTCTGGGACTGTCAACAACATCACATAGTGCTAGCTTAGATTCTTCTTTCATTGCTGATTTTTTTTTCATTTGCTTTGATTTGTAAATAAGGACTGTTTTTTTGGAGAAAGCAGTTTTCAACTGTATGTGTTTTGTTGGCATCAAATTGTATGATTCTGAGTCGAAGAATGGTGTTTGGTGTATCTGCAGGGTTTCCTGACTCTTTGCACACTTATGACACTTTATTTTGCAAATGAGGTTCCGCTTACTGTGAATCAGCCCCATCATTTGTCGGATTCTGCACCTTTATTGGATGATCCTCAACAAAATGGCCTTGATCATTCAAAGTTAATGCCTGATATGCCAATTAATGATAATGCCAATGGTGATAGGGATAGAAGCCTAACACAGGTCACCTCAAACACAAACAAAATTCCAATATGTTATTTATTTTTGGAGTTGTCCCAGATTTTTTTTTTTTAAATTTGGGTTGCCAAACATAGGTGTATATGATTTAGACTCAAACCTTAAATAACTAGCGTTTGTTGTGATAAGATTGTATTGAAATTATGCAAAATAAATATGTATTATCCATACTTCTAAAAGGATTGGCTATGTTCCTTCTGTGTCTACTTAGATAAAGTGGATGTAGTTTTGTAAGGTGCGACTAGATGCCATCATCATTGGTTCATTTGAGACCGATTGTGAGACTTTGTGGTATAACAAAATTTGAAAATTATTATATTGAAAGTTAACACAAATCTATCTTTTAGATTTACTGGTTGAAAAGCAATTTCTTGAAAATTGGTTGGCACTGATAAGCAAGTGTTCAATGCAAATGTTGGTCATTTTGGAGTAGGAATTTGTTATGATATATGCTTCTCTAAAGTTGCTAGATTCTTGTCAAGGTAAGCAAAATAATTAAATTTTGAACTGTTGTAGAGCTTATAAACAAAAGAGACATGCCTAACCTGCCTTCAATTAAAATGTCAGGTTTTTAGGAGTTATCTTGCAACTATACAAAGTATATTCACCCTTTCATTTGGTTATCCCACTTGGAAGCCCATTTTTTAGTTATTATTACATTACTTGTGTTTTGTGAAATTTCTTTAGAGATGTGATATGTAATATTTAGTCTCGATTCCCACTTTTTCTCATCCTATTATAGATCTGCATCTCCTCTATAGGACTCAAATATCACATTGGATTCTTGCTTATCACAAGTGTAGACTATGTTGGTAAGGTGTTGCTTGCTTTGCTGAGCTAAGTTCATTTTTTGGGGTTCAGGTAATTGTATTTCTTTTTTAAAACTTCATTAGTCACAATTCTACATTGTGTGCTATTTGAACGTTTGAGTTAAATAGTCAATATTAGCTTGGTTTGAGAAACCCAAGACCTAATTAGGGGTGGCCAAGAGCTTCGTTAATCTTTGTATTATTAGGTGAACCAAGAGCTTTCATGTCCTTTTATTTCTATTTTTCTAGGGATCGCCATTTTCATTCTTTAGATTGTATTATGAGCTTTCATTATTGTTTTAATTATTTCCAGGTGTGGATTTTGAGATTAAGTTACTCACAATTGGTGGGAGAAGATTGAAGCTCACAATTTGGGACATAGGCAACTGCTGGAATGATTTTGAATTATAGTTTCATTTTAATCTTTGATTAATGATGCTTTTGGAGGTGATAGTTTATGGTAACATGTAATCTTTCTCTTCCTTCAAGTTAGTCACTGTTTTTGATGCATAAATAGATTGTAGAGCTATTAACAATTGATGAAAGATATGTATATATGATTTTTAGTTAGGTGATCGTTTTGGCTTTTAATAGAAAGATTTAACCTTCGGATGTTGAAAAATCAAGAAGGTAAAATATTCTGTAAATTTAAATTTTTTGAAATTGATCAATGGCAATTTGAAGTGTAAAAGAGACAACAATATTGACTTTGGCTTGATATGTACTCAAAAAAAACTCAAGGACAACGTAGTAGACATGTCTATAGGGCCAAAGTGCCATATGATGGCATCTCCACTAAAAACTGTGAATTGCAACACACTTCTGATTCCAATATACTATTCATTTCCAATTTTATTAGAAAATTTTGAAGAAAGTTCCATTAATGTCCCTTTATATATTATAAATAATAAAATGCAGTATTCTCTTTTTTTTTTTTTTTTTTTTTTTTTTTTTTTTACTGTAGCATCACTTAAATAATAAAATACTATATTCTCTTTTTTTATTCATTGTTTTATCTAATGCTATCTTCCATATGATAAACCAAAAAAAAAAAAAAAAACCAATAGCATTACTTAAATAATAAAATGCAATATATATTTTTTCATTTAATTCTATACATCCATGTGATAAACCCAAAAACACAAAAAAAAAAAAAAAAAAAAAATTGACCAATAGCATCACTACAACTAACCATTCCGCACAGGTTACATACTAGTTATCTTGTAATACAATATGCATACGAGCCACAAATTTTGTACCAGGGTGAAACACCCTCCTTTCCCTTAAAAAAAAAAAAATATGCATGTGTTTTTTTATTTTTATTTTTTTTATTTATTTAAAAACAAAACATAGGTATTAATCTACTGTATAGAGTTCTATTAATCTTAACCATTCATTTATAATAGAAGGTCTAGATTTTTCCATATCATTAATCCACTAACAAATCCCCTAAAATAATGGTTTAAAAAATAACTACTCATAAATGATAATTATTGCCTTACCTCTTTTACCTAAATCAGGTCTCTAAGAAAACGTGAAGTCATCTTCTCCTTCCCCTCTTTATTTTTCATTTTTTTTCACAAATCGTTTTGGTTGTTAATTTCAAAGCATAGGTTCGACTGAAATGGGACATAGAAAAATCATATTTTATGATCCTAAGTGCCAATCATGTACTTGAAAAGAAAAAAAAAACATGTATATGCTTAATTTTAATAAAATTAATAGAAGACTAAAAAAATTGGAATGAAAACCCAAGTGTCTTTGCCATTCATATATCATATATATATATATATATATATATATATATATATGCTTCTTGGTCTTTGTGCATAATAATCAATTTTCTAAATAAGCAAATTTCTTTTGCATTTAATGTTGCAATGTCATATCCACTATTCGCATTTAAGGTAATAACTATCATTTATGAGTAGTTATTTTTTAAAATCATTATTTTTGTATATTTGTTAGTGGATTAATGATATGGCAAAATCTAGACCTTTTATTATAAATGAAAGGTTAAGATTAAAAGAACTCTACATGGTAGAGTACCCTAGGAACTCTAGAAGATCTCAATCCTAACCTACATGCCTGTAAAAAAATTTCAAAATGATTAGAGATCAATAGCTCTTTAATCTATTAAATGTTCAAAATTTAAGTCTTAATTTGTATTTAAAAGTACGCATTAAAAATGAGTTTATGCACCGAATAGTAAATAACATCATATTAGAATGAAATTTGAAAGGCGCATTAAGAATATAGAAAAAAAATGTAATTTAATAGTGTGTAGGTTGGCTTAAAAAATGTAATTAATCAGTCAAAATTTTTACACAAATTTGATCAATATATTTTGGGTAGTATGCATGCTGGTTGGGTTAAAAAATTATATACTATAATAATAGAAAAGGATCAAAGAACTTATAATATATTTACTAAAATGTTTCAGTTTTTCACTTTTTGATGAGAATTCCACATGTGATTTTTTTTTTTAACTAATAAGATTCTAACTAATAAGATTCTCTTGTGAGTTATATATAGTATAAACACAAAATTGTGGATATTGTGAATTAGAAGTTGACGACTCTTTTATGTTTGGTTAAAGGGAAAAGTAGAAACAACCAAGGTAGTTTTATTTGAAATCCTTGATCTTTATACCAAAAGACCTCTTCAATTTTATCATTATTAAGATTAAATTCAATATTTTCAAGAACATATTTGAGAAAAATGACTGGTATCAATGAAGTATAACTTACCATGATTCAATTTTTATGTCATTGATAGGTACTATAAGTACCCATCCTCTCACTTCCATTAGCCTTAAGCATCCTCCAATACCATTGATAAACCAGTACTCACAGACACTACGAGTTTATCTTGTTTGATAAGTACCATGGCATATAAATCATAAAGGACTGCTCTCATATTGATATATGAATGTTTGGCAATGTATGTTTTTAGACCCCTTAAAACACAAGATGTTTAACCTAATATTAATCCAAGTTGATTAACAAGTTCATTAATAAGATCTAGGTTAAACACATTCAAATCATATCATGTGAACAATGCGGAAAAGTAAATAACACAACGATATGATAACTCAAGAAAACTAAACCGGTAAAAAACTTGGGGAGGATTTAACCTAGTTATCCTCGAGGTAAAACAGATCCACTATGAAAGAATTGAAGTTTTATAATAAGACTTAGACCACTAACATGCTATTGCTACCTCGTGTATAAAACTTACTACCACGACCACGTGGCAGCTCTAAGTCCATGGACTACTTCTTTCTTTGATCCATTGTTATTAAATCCGTTTCGTTCCAGCCGAAATGGTAGGAATATTTCGTATCGGGATGCAATCCAGAACGGTAATACCACCTGTTCCACCTCGGGTCTAATTCCGGCCAGTTTTGGGTCATTTCGGCCATTTCGGCCGATACCGGTCAATTTCGGCCGAAATGTAAATTTCGGCCTGTAGCAGTTTTTAGCCAACCAAAAAAAAAAAAAAAAAAAAAAAAACTCTAACAAACCCATTAGCATAGCATGTTTCCACCTAGCACTGATTGCCTGAAGAAGTTCAAATCATATCTGCTATGAAGCTACCAAATGATTTGAAAAAAAAAAAAGGAGGAAGAAGAGAACAAAAATTTAGAGCAAATGTGGAGGAAGCTCAAATTTTAGCTGCGTTTGAAACTTTCTTCTTCAATCTTGCACTTAAACTTCTGGTTTGGGTCTCTGAAACTTTCCAAGAAGTACTTCTGTAAGTGTAAGTAACTGATGGGAATATGAAATGAAGAAGAAAGAGTGGAGGAGAAAGTGTAAGTCATTGCATGTGGGTGATGGAGTGGGATTAGGTGAAAAGGTGAAAGGGGGCTTCCTAGAAGCTTCCTAGTTTATAAATATTAACATATTTATTTACAAAAATACTCAAATTTGAATTTTAAAATAATCAATCTAATCACTTTATTATTATAGTAATATTTCTTTTAAAACACTATTTTACATTCATCAAATGATGATATTACATTTATAAAATTTGGCTTAAGAATGGCAATGAGTAATAACATTTTTTAAATTAATTACTAATATATATATGTAAGGTCAGATTTTGCGGCCCAAGCCCAAGGAGGGGTGGATTTGGAGCCCACTGAACCCAAAACAATGAATTTGTAGAGAGTGGGTGAAAGAGCAAGGCGAATAACGAAAATAACAGTATTCAATAGCCACGCTAATGGGGGAATTTGAATTAATATATGCTCGGACGGATGTAAGTATCACGTCCGAAGAGGTGATTTTCCTTGGAGAGATTGGGTTACAATTCTTAGAGCTACAGTAAAATGATACACTCTTCCCTCTTCCTGATTTTCTGATCCCCTTACTATCAGGGGGCTTGCCTACTTATATAGTACCTCCTCACTTTATCTTGATCGTCCACTTGTTCATCATCCAGACATCCACTTGAGTGCTTGTCCCATCAAGGGTGTTCCCTAGCCTCATGAGAGTGGTGGTAGTAGGGCTGATACTGTTCGGGGGTCTCTTCCACATTAATGCGGCCAGAGAAGTAGGTGCAGTGCATTTAATGCGGTGGTTGAGATCTGTCTCTTAGATATTTCTCTGATCCAGTTATATTCGTTCGTGTCCGAGGTTCATTTTGTCACTACATCTGTCGAGAGGATCACTTGGGCTGCAAAAGGTTGAACGTCAGACTAAGGTTCTTCGGATCCGAGGGTATTGGACTCCTCGGAGCATTGAACATGTCCTCGGATCACGACCATACCCTTCTCCAGACATGTTCCTTTCTCAGGGCCCCTAACTAGGCTTTTTCATCTCTTCAGACAATGGTGGTCCGTAGATAGGGCCTTGGGCCCAATGCGTTTGGTTGGGCTTTTCTCCCCCACAATATATATATATATATATATATATATATATATATATATATATATATAAAGTGGTAATTTTGAAACGGTCTAAACGGTACGGCGAAATAGACCGGTACCGAAATATTCCGTTCCAATAGACAAACCGAAACGAGCACCGAAATGGTATTCATAACATTGCTTTGATCCACAGTAACCACAAGTACTCCCACTTGTGTTTTCATTAAGCTCTTGAAACAGCAACCGAAGTGATCATCAAGTTCTAACATCAATCTTGATCTTGATAACCCTAAGTGTGTATAAAGGTAAACATCCCTAGATTTCATAGAAGATTCACACACACAGTATATCAACAACCTCTAAAATGTGGTTAGAGTTTTTCCTTTTATACTTGAAGCAAAACGAAAAACCCTACACGTCATATGGGCTTGGGCTAAGTTGGAAATTTTGCAGAAAAAACAATCTGCATGAGGTTCGATCAATCGAGTCTAATTTTCATTTGATTGAGCCTTGTAGAAATTGAATAGTAATTTCTTGCAATTGCTTGATTCCAAATTTACACATAAACACACTTTGAGCAGCCTAAATCTATACTAAATGTTTTGATCATAATTTGCCAACACATTACAAGTTGAAGTTTTAATACATTTAGATCCTAAAGTCTTAGAACCTAACAGGTAGTGTTGGTTCCTTCAAGGTACTTCTTGGAACCAACACTAGATTGTTCCCAAAATTTGGAGCTGGGGGACTTTTGGGGGTAAATGGGCAGTGTTTGTCATCTCTTGTAGACATACCAAGGTGTTTTACTCAAGTCTTTGGTTCACTTGTCAAAGGTCAATTCAGCATTATAGGTTCCTCTTGTTGCAAAGCCATCTCGGAGATTGAGGGAAATTGCTTGTCTAATTTGTTCCCCTCCAATCCCATCTTTGCTCTTTTGCTTAATAACTATTGTGGTAAACCATTTAAAGGAAACAGATAGGTCTCCGAAATCACAGGAAGTAAGGCCGCTTTACCAGGGATTTTACCAGGGAATCAAGACATATAGGAATGTGGGTCATTTTTTCAGATGTACTAGGGTGTCTTATAGATGTTATGAATTCACTCTTTAATGGCCGAGTTAACTTCTTTGGCTGTACTTGTTGTAAAGTCATCACTTTGGTTAGTGACTATTGCTTGTCTAAATTTTTCCCTTTTAACCCAGCTTTTCATTCAACACTTAAAAATGTTTGTTTAACTGGCTCTGGAGTTGGAGGACCTTCACCTTCACCTCTAGAAGTAGATTAGATCACTTTGAGCAAGCTCTATTTGCCAATGAAATTACCTTTCCTAGGACTATCAAACGGGAATTGGGAAAAAGACGTTGCAAAATGCTGGTCATCACTTTCAAGCATAAATTGGTGTGTTGATGAGATTTATGGAGCACTTTCCAAGGGCGAATTTAGTGTGGTTGGTCCTTCTTGCTACAAATCCATCACTGTTATTAGTCACAAGTGTTGGCTCAAGATGTTCCCACTCAACCCATTGTTCCCTCCGTTGCTTAAGAGTAAATGTGAATGCAATTCATGGGCCACATCAAAACCTAGGAGAATTTGATGATGCCTATGAATTCAGAAGGGCTCATCATTGGCTATTGCAATATTAATAATGCATTGGTTGGTGATTGTAGGAAAATGTGTGTGTGTGTGTGTGTGTGTGTGTTTGTTTGTTTGTTTTTGTTTTTGTTTTTGTTTTTGTTTTTTTTTTTTTTGTTTTTTTGTTTTTTTTTTTTTGGAGTTTAATTTAGACCAGTGTTTCCTAGTGTGTTGTTTTTAGAATTTTCAATTGATCAATAAAATTCTTGTTGGCATTTAGGCCATTGCATGCATGTCGTTCTTGGAATGATTTTAGTTCAAGTTGCATTTATTTATGTGATTTACTCTCCTTTATAATGTGTTATGCAAAAAGGCATTGTGGCTTAATATATATGCTTAAAATATCGTATTCGCATTTGCATTCTAATTTATGCTACAACGTAGGGATCATCTAGTCACAGAAAAAAAAAATTTGTGGTGATATGAAAATAGTATATTGAAATTAAAATGACAACACAATTTTTCATTCCAATAAAAAAGTTTGTAATGATCTTGAGAAAAGAATTGGTAACTTTGGTTTCCTCTTGATTTTCAACAGTGGAATTGCTAAATGTTAAATACAATGAATGAAAAGTGAACAAACAAATAACGTATATTTGGACGTGAGTTGGGTAACCTAGTAATTTATCAAGACCTAGTTATGAGTCTTTTGACTATATAAATAAAATTTAGAAATCAAGAAAATGTGTTTATGCAATTTGAATACTTATTTTCATGGTATCAGTCTATTGGATATTTCACAAAATGTGGCTTTATAGTATCAAAATAAAAAACAAATATAACAACATGTTTTGATTATTTTCATTGATAATGTCTTATATTTTAAAATATTGTACTTGAGTTTGAATTATGCCTACCCAAAAAAGAAATCAAGTAGTGTCTTAGCTTGACATTAAAAGCAGTATTTTGGATCATATGTCACAAATTTTCAAATACTATCGTAACTATATATGTAAAAAATAAATGTAGGATAAAAAAAAAAGTTGAATATTGTGTCCTATGAATTGTGAGCTAAAATGTTCTAGTAATACAATATGCATATGCAGTGACGAGCCACAAATTTTTCGTCAAAGACCAAACACCCTCCTTTCCCTTAGAAGACAATAAGTATGTGTAATTTTTCTAAAAAACAAGAGTTCAAGTCAAGTGTTAAAGCCATGAAGATCTGACCAAGAAACAAGTGAAGAAAGAGTTGTTCACTAAAGCTCGACAGAAGTCTCGACAGAATCCTTTTTATCGAGATTTAATGTTGAAACTCGACAGAAGCTCGACATAAGCTGTTTCTGTCGAGACTTACGGAATCAGAATTTTTAGATCTGATTTTCAGCCTAAGTTGATGTGTATGTGTTGAGTTTCTTTTCTCACAATCCTAGACATATATAAGGCTTATTTTAAAGGCGGTCACACATGCGTTGAGTGACCTAGTGCCTTATTCTCTCTGAAAGAAGTTATTGCATTTTTACGCCAAAGGGTTTTGTAACCAAGGAGCCTCCTGATCTTCATTGTGCATGAAGTGAAGAAATTTACAGCCAACAATCTTCTTCAAGTTGGTGAGCTAGTCACGTACTGGGATCCGTGCATCATTAGTTAGTCATGTATTGGGATTTGTGCATTGAATGAAAATAGTGCTGCTACAAGATCTAGTCCAATTGGGTATTGGAGTGAAGATTCAATTATAGGTTGGTAATTTGGGATAGGCCAAGGGTAGTTGGTAAGATTCCTTTTACTTGTAATCGCTTGATTGTTGATTAGTAGATTCTTAGGAGTGATGACCTTAAAATCACCTGGTGAGGTTTTTGCCTTGGTGGTTTTCCCCATTTGTAAACAAATCATTGTGTCAAATTTAATTTTTGCTGCATTTAATTTAGTTGGTGATTTGTTTGTGCTACCACGACATTGCATGTAATTGGACCTAATTTATTAGCTTGGGTAATTAATTAATTTGCAAGGGTCAATACATTTTTGCCCTATCACCTAGTGTGTTGTTTTTAGAATTTTTAATTCATCAATAAAATTCTTTTTGGCATTTTAGCCATTGCATGCACGTTGTTCTTGGAATGAATTTAGTTCAAGTTGAATTTATTTAAGTGATTTACTCTCTTTTAGAATGTAGAATGTGTTATGCAAAACGGTATTGTGGCTTAATATATATGCTTAAAATATCATGACAAGTTCATTTTTTGGAATTTACAATTTCATTCTAATTTATGCTACAAGATTGGGATCATCTAGTTACAAAAAAATAAAAAAATAAAAATAAATGGTGATACGAAAATAGTATATTGAAATTAAAACGAAAACACAATTTTTCATCAATAAGAAAAAAAATTTGAAATGATCTGGAGAAAAGAATTGGTAACTTTGGTTTCCTCCTAATTTTCAACAGCTAAATTACAAAAGGTCAAATGCAACGAAAGAAAATTGAACAAACAAATAACGTATAGTTGGATGCGACTTGGGTAACCTAGTAGTTTATCAAGACCTAGTTATGAGTATTTTGACTATATAAATAAAACTTTGAAATTGAGAAAATGTGTTTATGCTATTTGAATACTTTTTAATGGCATCAATATATTGGATATTTCAAAAATGTGGCTGTACAGTGTCAAAATAAAAAATAAATATAACAACATGTTTTGGTTATTTTTATTGATAATGTCTTATATTTTAAAATAATGGACTTGTGCTCAAATTATGCCTACCGAAAAATCAAATCAAGTAGTTTCTTGGCCTAACATTAAAAAACAGTCATTATGGATCTTACAACACAAATTTTCAAATTTTGTGTAAATAAATATGTAAAAAAAAAATGTAGGATAAAAAAGAAGAAGATGAATATTGTGTCCTATGAATTGTGAGTTGAAATTTTCTCGTAATACAATATGCATATGCAGTGACAAGGCACAAATTTTCCGCCAAGGACCGAACACCCCCCTTTCCCTTAAAAACAAAAATATGAATTAATAATTAAAAACCAAAACTTTTGTGCATATATATAAATATATGTTTTTATTACGATATCAAATAAATTTATATTTCTATATATAAAACAATATTTTTAAATTATTTCGTTTTTATTATAAATCTTAAAGTTAATTTGACTCATTTAAAGAGGGTCAACATCCCATAAGTAATAAGTAGTATATACCAAGTATTTAAATTAATTGAACATTCAAAAATTTTGTACTAATGCTTAATTTAGTGTTGTTGTTTTCTTTATTGGTACTTCTCTAGTGCCCAAATGTGACTAATTAAAGATAAATTTAAAATATTTGTCATTATCATTATTATTGGCATAATTTGTCAACTTACACCTAGTGTGGCTTTAAGTAATGTTACAATTGTTAAAATGTTTTTTTTTTGAATGTGAATTTTACTAAATCTATTGTTGAATTACATGTTCCCTGTATAACCTTCATGCTAGTAAAATTTCAAAATGATCAGAGATCAATAGCTCATTAATCTATTAATTGTTCAAAGTTTTAGTCTTATTTTGTGTATTAAAATTATACATTAAAGATGAGCTTTCAGACTAAATAGTAAATAACATCAGTTAGCATGAAATTTGACACACGTATTAAGAATACAAAAAAAATGTAATTCCATAGTGTGTACGTTGGGTTAAAAAATGTAATTTTTCAGTCAAATTTTTTTACACAAATTAGATTAATATATTTTGGGTAGTACGCATGTAGTTTGGGTTAAGAGATTTATATACTACAAGAATAGAAAAAGATCAAAACACTTATAATATATTTATTAAAATGTTTCTATTTTTCCCTTTTTGAGGAGTATTTCTCCTGTGAGTTTTTAGTTTTGTTTTGTTTTGTTTTTTTTTTTAACTGATAAGATTCACCTGTGAGTTATATATGGTATACACACAAAATCGTGGATATTGTAACTTAGAAATTAATGACTCTTTTACTTTGGGTTAATGGGAAAAGTAGTAACATCCAAGTTTGTTTTATTTGAAATCCTTGATCTTTATGCCAAAAGACCCCTTTAGTTATATCATTATTAAGATTAAATTCACTATGTTCTTGAACATCTTTGGGAAGAATGACCAGCATCAATGAAGTATAACTTACCATGATCTTAATGAAAGTTTGCTAGCATTGATGGTATTAATAGAATGGATCTTGAAGTATTAAACTAATGCATCAATGACTCTTAAAAATGTTTCAGTTTTTATGTCATTGATAGATACTATAAGTTCCCAGCCTTTTGCTTCCACTAGCCTCAAGCATCCTCCAATACCATTGATAAACCAATACTCACACACACTACGAGTTTATCCTGTTTGATAAGTACCATGGCATACAAATCACAAAGGATTGCTCTCATAGTGATATATGCATGTTTGGTAGTGTTGGTTCCTACAAGGCTAGCTCAATTACAACAAACTCCTGGATTGCCTCAAATACCTGGATTGTCACAAACACCCGGATTGTCACAAATATCTGGATTGTTGCCACAAATAACTAGATTGTTCCCAAACCTTGGAGTTGGGGGACTTTCAGGGGCAAATGGGCAGTGTTTGTCATCTCTTGTAGGCATACCAGGGTGTCTCACTCAAGTTTTTGGTTCACTTGTCAATGGCCAATTCAGCATTATAGGTTCCTCTTGTTGCAAAGCCATCTCAGAGATTGAGGGAAATTGCTTGTCTAATTTGTTCCCATCCAATCCCATCTTTGCTCCTTTGCTCAATAATTCTTGTGGTCAACCATCTAAAGGAAACGGACAAGTCTCTGGAATCACCGCGAGTAAGGCGGCTTTACCGGGGATTTTACCAGGGAATCAAGACATGCAGGAATGTTGGTCATCTCTTTCAGGTATACCAGGGTGTCTTACAGACGTTATGAATTCACTCTTTAATGGCAGTGTTAATTTCTTTGGCCCTGCTTGTTGTAAAGCCATCACTTTGGTCAGTGACCATTGCTTGCCAAAGCTATTCCCATTTAACCCAGCTTTTCATTCAACACTTAAAAACGTTTGTGTAACTGGCTCTGGAGTTGGAGGACTTGCACCTTCACCTCTAGGAACAGACCAGATCGCTGTGAGCAAGCTCTATTTGCCAGTGAAATCACCTTTCATAGGACTATCAGACCAGAACTGGGAAAAAGACATTGCAAAATGCTGGTCATCACTTTCAAGCATTAATCTATGTGTTGATGAGATTTATGGAACACTTTCCAGGGGCGAATTTAGTGTGGTCGGTCCTGCTTGTTGCAAATCCATCACTGTTATTAGCCACAAGTGTTGGCCCAAGATGTTCCCACTCAACCCATTGTTCCCTCCGTTGCTCAGGAGTAAATGTGAACACAATTCTAGGGTGGCACCAAAACCTTGGAGAGTTTGATCATGCCTATGAATTTAGATAGGCTTATCATTAGCTAATGCAATATTAATAATGCATTGGCTAGTGATTGTAGGAAAATGTGGTCTTTTTTTTTTTTGGAGTATAATTGAGACCAGAGTGTCCTAGTGTGTTGTTTTTAGAATTTTGAATTAATCAATAAAATTCGTGTTGGCATTTAAGCCATTGCATGCACATCATTCTCGGAATGAATTTAGTTCAAGTTGCATTTATTCAAGTGATTTGCTCTCTTTTAGAATGTGTTATGCAAAAAGGCATTGTGGCTTAATATATATGCTTAAAATATTGTGATAAGTTCATTTTTTTGGAATTTACATTTTCATTCTAATTTATGCTACAATGTTGGGATCATCTAGCTAAAGAAAAAAAAAATGGTGATATGAAAATAGTATACTGAAATTAAAACGACAACACAATATTTTATTTCAATAAAGAAATTTGAAATGATCTTGAGAATAGAATTGGTAACTTTGGTTTCCTCTAGATTTTCAACAGTTGAATTGTTGAAAGTTAAATGCAACGAAAGAAAAGTGAACAAACAAATAACTTATTGTTGGGTGTGAGTTAGGTAACCTAGTCATATATCAAGACCTTGTTATGAGTCTTTTGACTATATAAATAAAATTTTGAAATCAAGAAAATGTGGTTATGCTATTTGAGTACTTTTTTCATGGAATCAGTCTATTGGATATTTCACAAAATGTGGCTGTACCGTATCATAATAAAAAATAAAAATAACAACATGTTTTGGTTATTTTCAATGATAATGTGTTATATTTTCAAATAATGGACGTGAGTCTGAATTATGCCTATCCAAAAAAGAAATCTAGCAGTGTCTTGGCTTGACACTAAAAAACAGTCATTATGGATCGTACATCACAAATTTTCAAATATCACTCTACCTGTATGTCTAAAAAATAAATGTAGGATATAAAAAATAAAAAATGTTGAATATTGTGTTTGATGAAATGTGAGTTGAAATTTTCTCATAATTCAATATGCATATTTAGCGACGAGGCACAAAATTTCTCCCATGGACCAAACATCCCCCTTTACCTAAAAAAACAATATGTGCAATTTCTTTATTAAAACAAAAGATAAGTATCAATAATTAAAAACAAAACATTTGTGTATATATATAATAAGTATATGGTTTTATTATGAGATCAAATAAATTTATATTTCTATATATAAAACTATATTTTTACATTATCCCATTTTTATTATAAAACTTAAAGTTATTTTGATTCATTTAAAGAGGGTCACAATTCTATAAGTAATAAGTAGTATATACTAAGTGTGGGGGTAAAAGCCCAAAATTGTGTATTGGGCCTAGGGCCCTATTTGAAGATTAAGGTATGTCCGAAGAAGAGAAAATGATTAAGAAGGACCCCAGGTGGGAGAGATATACCTAGAAATGATTAAGGGATATAGTCTGAAGAGAGCATCAGTAGTCCGATGAGTGTGTTCTCCTCGGATATAAAAAATCTCGGTCAAGCAAATACCTGGAAGGTTCGAGTGACCTTCCTAGCGACTCCAATGATAAGGATAAACTTCAAGCATGTATGGAGAAGATAAGAACATAGAAATATCTAAAGGAAAAGCTACTACCACCGCATTAAATGCATTGCAGCAACTTCTCTGGCCACATTAATGTGGAGAAGACCTCTGAACAGTGTAGTCTCAGCTACTACCACTCATGGAGAACCGATGAAGATACCTGATGGGACATATTCTCAAGTGAACGTTTAGATGAAGAACAAGTGGACGATCGAGATGGTTGGAGAGAAAAATATATAAGTGTAAAAAACCCCTCATGAAGGGGGGGGGGGGGGGAAGAGAAAAGAGAGAAGGAAGGTTTACTGTAGCTCTAAGAATGATATATACAAAAGTTTGTCTCTTCGGACATGAATTTATTTAAGTTTCAAGTTTGTTCTTACATTGATTCATTTGTAAAATCTTAGTTGAAAGTTGTTTAATTCACAACTAGCCCAGCTTTTTCACCCACTCTCTACAAATTCATTGTTTTGGGTTTGTTGGGCCCATGCTCTATATTTTTTGGGCTTGAGTTACAAATTGAGACCCTACAATTGGTACTGTCTGTGGGGAGAGCTTGAGCAAGGGTGAAAGCAACGGTTGATGATGGCAGAACCATGACAACAACTAGCAAAATCCAGGGCATTCCAACACGTCGATCTTTTTCTTAACTTGGAGCAAAGACATGATCGTGAAGGTAGTGTACATACTACACATATTGACCAAAGCCATCCACGAGGTGGAAGTCACGTGTCTCATGCAAAGAAGGACAAGAGTATGCAACTAGAGATTGACCAGCTAAAAAGGGAGTTGCGCCATGCAAAGAGGAAGCGGACTTCTTTATACTTTGATGATAATTCTAGCGACGAACAAGACTTCACTTATAAATGGAGATCTTGAACACCAGTCAGCGAATCCTTTTCCTATGAAGAAGAACATTATCGTAAGAGGCAATCTCGAAGCCCATCATGAGGAGGCGTAGGGAACAATGCTATGAGCAAGGCTTTGAATCAAATCTCTAGATCGCCTTTTACACACAGGATTGAAGAAGCAAGACTCCCTCATCGTTTTCATCAACCAATGTTCACTATCTATAATGGTAGAATAGACCCAGTAGAACACGTGAGCCATTTTAACCAAAGGATGGCTGTTCACTCTAGAGACGAAGCTTTGATGTGCAAAGTTTTCCCCTCCAGTTTGGGACCAGTTGCGATGAGATGGTTTGACGGCTTGAAAGCAAATTCCATTAATTCCTTCAGAGAACTCACTTAAGCATTTGGTTCCCGTTTTGTCACCTGCTGGAGAGTCGCTTGACCTTTAGCTTCACCGCTATCCTTGAGCATGCAAGAAGGTGATACCTTGAAAACATACTCCAATAAGTACTGGAAAATGTTCAACGAGATGGAAGATGATTTTGATGAAGTGGCTGTTAATACATTCAAGCTCGGCCTACCAGCCGACCATGGTTTAAGTAAGTCTCTGACTGGAAAACCTGTCACCAGTGTGCGTCAGCTGATGGACAGGATTGACAAGTATAAGAGAATCGAAGAAGATTAGCAACAAGGAAAAAGAAAGGACAATGTCATCTTCCAGGAGAGGAGGGATTCAGATCGGATAGATACAGTAATAACAAATCGCGTAGGGATTTTGCAAGGCAGTCAGGATCAGCGAATCTTTAAGTAGTCAACGCTGTATTCAAAGAGCCAGTACATCAGGTCTTAGAAAAGATTAAGAATGAACCGTTCTTCAAGTGGTCGAATAAGATGGTGGGAAAGCCAGAAAGACGCAATCATAATCTCTATTGTTAATACCATCAGGACCATGGGCATACCACAGAAGATTGCAGGAGCTTCTGGGATCATTTGGACCAACTTGTCCACAAGGGTAAATTGAAACAACTCTTACATCACTCCAACGACCGAGGAGGTTAGTCGAGCTCGAAGCCCCGAAGGGATGATTCTTCAAGACCCCTTTTGGGGACTATCAACGTCATCTTCGCTGCACCAGGGAGAACAGAATCTTGGCCATCTAGGGTAATGTCGGTAGCCCAGTTACCCACAGATGGTAATCATAATCCGAAGAGATCTAAAATGGGTATTCCACCAATTCTTGGATTCTCGGATAAGGATAAAGTGGGAACCATCTAGCCCCATGACAATGCTTTGGTAATCACCCTTAGAATTGGGGGCTATGACATGAAGAGAGTAATGGTGGACCATGGTAGCGCAGTCGAAATAATGTATCCTGACCTATACAAAGGGCTGAACTTAAAACCTGACGACTTAACGCCATATAGTTCTCCCTTGGTAAATTTCATTGTTATAAACGCGTATTCGCCCTATACTGCAATTGTGGCTAGACCCTGGCTTTATACGCTAGGGGCTGTCTCCTCTACTCTGCATCAGAAGGTTAAATATCCATTTGAATGACAAGTTAGTGAAATCCAGGGAGATCAATCCTGTTAGGACATATGTGGTTCACTTGTTTAGAATATATGTCATTATTTTATGTAGTTGGCTAATCTTTTGACAAAACGCACTTTACTTGTATTTGGGTAGATCTAGGATGTGTTTAATACTTCAAGAAACCTTGTTTCAAGTTCAAGTGTTAAATCCATGCAAGTCTGTCCAAGAATCAAGTGAGAAAGTGCTGAATTTTAAACCTCGATAGCTGCTCGACACCTCCTTGACACCTAGCTATCTGTCGAGCTCTTCAGCTGATTCTTATCGCAATCTCGATAGCTTTTTGATAGCTGGTCGATCGATCGAGAAAGTTTCTGTCCCTTCGACACCTTCTTGACACCTCCTTGATAGCTGCTATCTGTTAAGATTCATTAAATCTCGACATCTACTCGACACCTCCTCGATAGCTGCTATTTGTTGAGGTTACGAAAATTCAAATTTCTATTTTTGGGCCAGGCTTATGTATTTGAGTAGGGTTTCTTTTCTCACAACCTTAAACCTATATAAGACTTATTTTAGAGGCCGTCACATAAGAGAATACAAGGAGAACATATGCAAAAGGTGACCGATACCTTATTCTCTCTGAAAGAAGTTACTGCGTCTTTGTGCCTTAGGGTTTTGTAACCAAGTGCTTCTTGATTTTCATTGTTGATGAAGTGAAGAACTTTGCAGCCAACATTCTTCTTTCTCAAGTTGGTAAGTGAGTCATGTACTGGGATTCGTGCAAAGGAGTTAGTCACGTACTGGAATCCGTGCAACAAAAAGGGTGGCGTTCATATATTGAAGAGTTTAGAGGTTCTAAAACGGTAGAAGGTTTCTGCTGTGAGTTCATCTACGGAATTGTAGAGTCTAGGGACAAAGGTTTTGTACTAGATCTGAAACTTCTCTTTACTATGGTGAATTGGTTTTCGGGAAGGTTTCCCCTTAGGTTTTTTACTGTGAAATTGGTTGGTTTCATTGGTTTTCCTGGGTCATCATATCTTGTCTTATTATTTTTCCGCTGCATATTATTTTGACATGATATTGATGTTTGTTTGTTTTAACAAGTTTGATTTATAATAAATCTAATTAACAACTTGAGTTTAAAACTTGTTAATTCTATCAACCGGGGTTTAAATTTCATAACAAGTGGTATTAGAGCGAATTCACTTTGATTGGATTAATTTCCTGAGTGTGATCCTTGACCCTTGTTGTCATGGATCGTGGACAATCTCTTTTGATTCCTCCTTTATTTAATGGAACTAATTATGCGTACTGAAAAGTTCGTATGAAAGTGTTTTTACAGGCTCTAGGTGAACAGGTATGTCAAGCTGTTGAAGTCGGCTGGATTAAGCCAAAGGAATCGCCGGTGGATTGGGATGATGCAACAATCATTGCAGCAAATTTCAACAGTAGGGCTTTGAATGCTTTGTAATGTGGGGTGACCAATAAGGAATTCAAAAAAATATCATCTAAGGAAGTTGCCAAAGAAGCATAGACCATTCTTGAGACCACCTATGAAGGTACCCAAGTAGTAAAGACTGTGAAGCTTCAACAACTCACTAATAGATTTGAAGAAATAAAGATGGAGGAGGACGAGACCTTTGATGAGTTTTATTCTAAACTCAAGGATATTGTGAATTCTACCTTCAATCTTGGAGAATGTATTGCAGAATCCAAAATTATTAGGAAAATCCTTAGGTCCTTACCTGAAAGATTCCATGCCAAGATCACTGCCATTGAAGAAGCAAAGGACATTAATCAAATTCCTTTGACAGAACTTGTAGGGAACCTTCAAACTTATGAGATAGGATTGAGCTCAATGGGAAAAGGTGGAAAAAGTAGAAACTTGGCTCTTACAGGTATAGAGGAAGAGATTGAGGACTCTGAAAATGAAGATGAGGATGAGGATTTGACTTTCATAACTGATGAGATTATTAGGCTTCTTCAGTTCAGGAAAAAGGATAAGGGCAAACCTCCTAGGAAATCTATATCCTCAAGGAATGGCAAGAATGAGAAACCCCTCATCAAATGCCATGAGTGCAAAGGTTTTGGTCATATGAGGATAGAGTGTCCAAACTACCTCATGAAGGAAAAGACCAAGAAGTCAGAAGATAAAGGGTTGATTGCTACATGGAGTGACACTGAGGATGACTTTTCTGATGAGTTTGTGGATGAATGTCGTCACGTTATGACCTTTGCTGCCATAGCCGATAAGGTGATTGTGGAGAGTGCTAGTGATAGTGAGGATTCTTCTGAAGATGAAGTACCTAAGAAGATGACCCTTCAGGAAGCCTATGATAAGCTATGCACTGAATTTATAAAATCTGAAATGACTTCTCATCTTTGTAGAAAAGAGCTGAATGAGGTAAAAACTGAAAAAACTGATTTGTTAGTCAAGATAGATGAGACTATAAGGTTAGTTGAGACTCTTATTATGGAAAACACCTCATTAGAAGAGAAGGTCAAGAATCTTGAGGTTGAGCTTAGTCAAGCTAGAACTCAAATATAGAGGATGTCTAGTGCAAAACTTGATGAGGTATTGAGTGCTCAAAAGCCTAATTCTGATATGATTGGCTTAGGATATGCTGTTTCCTCCGGCCCCTCCTCTTCCATGGCTTCTGGATTAAAGACTGTCTTTATGCCATAATCTGAGAAAGGTAATAAAGGTATGAAATCCAAAACTGATTTAGCTAATTCGAAATCCATTGTTAAACCTAATGTTTGTCATTATTGTGGTATTGCTGGACACATTCGTCCTAATTGCTTTAAGTTGTATCCTCATAAGCAATTGTCCAAACGGTCACAAGTTTCCTCTCAAGGACCTACACCTTTGTTTAGAGAGTTATTAAAAGTCTTAAACTTTTTAACTCAATTTCAGGAGAATTTTAATTCTTATATGTCCTTTAGTAGACATACTAGGACATGTGCCTTTTCATCTTCACGACCAAAGACTCGTGCTGTGCGGGTGAAAAAGGATCCTAAGACTTAATTGTCTTTTTTTTTCTTTTCTTTTTTTCCTGTTTGTTCTCTGCTTTAATTATTTCTATCTAAAGTAGGACTCTCTTTTCTTGATTTTTTATTTGCTTTTGGAATCATGCTTTCATGCATCTGCATCTCTTTATCATGCCTTCATGCATATGCATTTTTCTTCCATGCTCTCATATTGTTTAACATGTTTTTGTTTGTTTGTTTGTTTTCAGTTTTACTTATTTTTGTTTTTCATAAAAATAAAAATAAAAATTGAAAAATCAGAAAAATACAAAAACAGTGTGTGTTTTGTGTACTTTGTTACTTGTGTACCTTGGATGGCCATTGAAACAAAATTTCTAAACTTTGTATCTTGTGTAGCTTAGATGAGTATCTCTATGCACAACTAAGTAAGTGAGCTTTGTGACTCTTGTTTGTGATGAGTAAGATTAAGTTATTTCTTAAACTTAACACTCATATCACTCTTTTTGACGAGTAGGACTAGAAAATCCTAAGAGAAACGTATAGATAACCATCTCACCACTGTTGTCCGCCAATCATAATATGACACCTGTATGCTTCGGCATAGCAAAAGTGCAGTGTCAAAGACATTCGTATGCTTCAGCATAGCAAAAGTGCGATGTCAAATGCTTAACATCTTGGGTATTTCTTTTCTTTATTTTATATGCCCATGTATGGTATGCTAAAATAAAAGAAAATATGCAAAGAAAATAAAAAACAAAAAGATTAAAAATGCTTTAAATATGGTTGCAAGCGTGTATTTTAGGAGATGTGGGAGTTATAGGATGTACCTCAAAGGTGATAGTCCCCATCAAACAGTTATGATTGTGTGTGAGTTAAAGTTATTTTCTCATAGCTCAGATCGTCATAACATGTACACACATATACAATCTTGCAATGTTTTTTACACACAACACACAATATTCTTTGCTACTTTTGATACATGTGCAGGTACAATGTGATTTGGCTATCACAAGTGTTTACATGTGTTAATGTATGCTCACTAAACTGTCTTGACTTGTTTTTGAAATATAAAATTGGTTAGACTTGTTTAGTGTGTGTGTGTGTGTTTTGGATCCATGTGTTTTTCACATGTTTTGCATCTTTCTTTTATCTTGTCATCCATAGCATCTTGTTTCATTACATTCATGCATTTTTATGGATTTCTTGTACCTCATTGATCATCTTTGATCATCTTTATGTTTCTCGGGTGAAGTTTTCTAACTTCTTGTACCCTTTGTCAATCATGACAAAAAGGGGGAGAATTTGTGGAGATATGTGGTTTCTTTTTAAAGATTCTACGTGTTAGGGGGAGAAATACATTCCTTTGTAAGGGGGAGATGTGTTTCATCTTGTTAGGGGGAGTGCTTACTTCCTTGTTCTTGTACCTTGGGTCTTGTGACCATTGTTTACATATATTGTGCTTATCTTTAATATTTAAATGTTGATGTATGTTTCTTTTACCTATCTCCACATGTGTTGTTTCTTTTCTATCTTCATACACATGTTTCTTATATTTGTATGCAATCTATTATTTCTGTTTTACACAAAGATGCCTTGATGAGTTTTGTTGAAGTGTTTCAGAAATATAGGTTGTCAAAGTCTTCCATGCTATAAACTCTCTTCTTGCAAAGTTTTTCAAGAGTTTGTGCTAAGATAGATTTTATTGTATTCAACAAGTGACTATGAGTTAAGTGATTTATGACTTCTCTCATATGTTCATTTGTTTGTTGTAGTTTTGTCACGGATTGCCAAAGGGGGAGATTGTTAGGACATATGTGGTTCACTTGTTAAGAACATATGTCACTATTTTATGTAGTTGGCTAATCCTTTGACAAAACGCACTTTACTTGTATTTGGGTAGATCTAGGATGTGTTTAATACTTCAAGAAACCTTTTTTCAAGTTCAAGTATTAAAGCCATGCAAGTCTATCCAAGAATCAAGTGAGAAAGTGCTGAATTTTAAAACTTGATAGCTGCTCGACACCTCCTCGACACCTAGCTATCTGTTGAGCTCTTCAGCTGATTCTTATCGCAATTTCGATAGCTACTCGATAGCTGGTCGATCGATATCTCGACACCTGCTCGACACCTCATCGATAGCTGCTATCTGTCAAGATTCATTAAATCTCGACACCTGCTCGACACCTCCTCGATAGCTGCTATTTGTCGAGGTTACGAAAATTCAAATTTCTATTTTTAGGCCAGGCTTATGTATTTGAGTAGGGTTTCTTTTCTCACAACCTTAGACCTATATAAGGCTTATTTTAGAGGTCGTCACATGAGAGAATATAAGGAGAACATATGCAAAAGGTGACTGATACCTTATTCTCTCTAAAAGAAGCTACTACGTCTTTACGCTTTAAGGTTTTGTAACCAAGTGCTTCTTAATCTTCATTTTTGATAAAGTGAAGAACTTTGCAGCCAATATTCTTCTTCCTCAAGTTGGTGAGTAAGTCACGTACTGGGATTTGTGCAAAGGAGTTAGTCATGTACTGGGATCCGTGCAACAAAAAGGGTGGCGTTCATATATTGAAGAGTTCAGAGGTTCTAAAGCGGTAGAAGGTTTCTGCTGTGAGTTTATTTACAGGGATTGTAGAGTCCAAGGACAAAAGTTTTGTACTAAATCTGAAACTTCTCTTCACTATAGTGAATTGCTTTTCCGGAAGGTTTCCCCCCAGGTTTTTTACTGTGAAACTGGTTGGTTTCATTGGTTTTCTTGGGTCATCATATCTTGTCTTATTATTTTTCCGCTGCATATTATTTTGACATGATATTGATGTTTGTTTGTTTTAACAAGTTTGATTCATAATAAATCTAATTAATAACTTGAGTTTAAAACTTATTAATTCTATCAACCGGGGTCTAAATTTCCTAACAAATTCGTGGCCAGACAATGCTTGGTGGCTACCATCCAACATAAGCCCGAAACTGAATCCTCGGCCCAGGCCGAAAGGGATTTATAGCAATTAAAATCTCGGGTATCGTCCATAGAAGATTCAGCCGAGGGCGCCAAGTGCGAAGATTTGATAAAAGTTGCTATTGGAGACAACCCAGAAAAGTTCTTTCAAGTTGGGTCTCAACTACCTCTGTTGGAGAAGGAAGAGCTAATAGAGTTCCTTAAAAGAAACATTGATATATTTGCCTGGAATGCTTATAAAGCCCTGGGGGTAGATCCAGAATTCATATGTCACCATCTAAAAGTCAATCCTATGATCACCCCTAAAAGACGGCCTCATCGGCGCCCATCTAAGGAGCATGCTAACGCAGTGCGAGAGAAAGTAACAAAGCTCAAACAAGTTGGAGCTATTAAAGAAGTTTTTTATCCTGAGTGGCTAGCGAATATTGTGGTGGTAAAGAAGAAGAATGGGAAATGAGGAGTATGCGTAGATTTCACTGACTTGAATAAGGCTTGTCTTAAGGATCCGTTCCCTATGCCAAAAATTGATCAGCTAGTAGATGCCACTGTTGGCCATCTTTGGATGAGTTTCCTAGATGCTTTCCAAGGTTACCACCAACTACTATTAGTCCTAGATGATCAGGAAAAGACTGCTTTTGTCACCTCTATTGGGAACTACCACTACAAAGTGATGTCGTTTGGTTTGAAAAATGCAGGATCCATCTACCAAAGAATGATGACAAGGATGTTTGAGATACAATTGGGTAAAAGTATCAGAAATTTATGTAGATGACATGGTGGTGAAAAGTAAGATCGTTTTTGAACATATAAAGGACCTTGAAAACATTTTTGAAGTTCTAAGAGGGTACAAGCTACGTCTAAACGCTTCTAAATGCTCATTCGGTGTGGGATCAGGCAAGTTCTTGGGTTACATGGTGACTCACAGGGGAATTGAAGTTAACCCCGATCAAATACAGGCCATCAACAATTTACAAGCTCCTCGAATTCCCAAAGAGGTTCAGAAATTGACTAGAATGACTGCTGCTTTAAATCGATTCATCTTTCGATCAGCAGATAGGTGTAGACCATTTTTCTCGTTGATTAACAAATGGAAGGGATTCAAGTGGACTGAAGAGTGTGCTTTGGCTTTCCAACAGCTTAAAGACTATTTAGCTTGGCCACCAATC
Organism: Quercus variabilis; assembly: GCA_030445155.1. NCBI lineage: Eukaryota > Viridiplantae > Streptophyta > Magnoliopsida > Fagales > Fagaceae > Quercus > Quercus variabilis. The sequence continues at coordinate 83,892,557 of CP129446.1, read as the reverse complement.
ATGTCCAGTGCTGAACTAGATGAAGTCTTGTTTGCTTACGTTGCTGTGGCTCCCTATGCTATAAGTTTGGTATTGATACGAGTGGACCAGGGTGTGCAAAAGTCAGTTTATTACATTAGTAAGTCATTGCACGAGGCCGAGACTCGATATCTGCCATTGGAGAAGGCCATCTTGACAGTAGTGCTTGGTACAAGAAAGTTGCCTCATTATTTCCAAGCCTATACGGTTGTTATTCTTACTCAACTCCCACTTAAAACCATACTTAGAAGTGAAAACTACACAAGGAGAATAGCTAAATGGGGTACCATCCTAGGGGCTTTTGACATCAAGTATATGCCCCGTACATCCATAAAGGGGCAAGTCCTAGCGGATCTAGTAGCCGAGTTCACTGAGCCCTCGTTAGAAGAATTGGCACTAGCACAAAACATGGATGAAAAATCAGTTGGCGTAATCTCTCAGAAAAACCCCTCATTCTGGGAAGTATATGTAGATGGTGCATTGAACTAGAAAGGATTTAGAGTGGGGCTAGTGCTAATATCTCTAGAGAGGATAGTTATTGAAAAGTCACTAAGACTGAGCTTCATGTCCACAAATAATGAGGCTGAATATGAAGTTCTACTGATAGGAATGGCAATTGTTCAGAGAATGGGAGGAAAATCAGTGGAAATGTTCTCGAACTTAAGGCTAGTCGTCGGCCAAGTACAAGGGGAATTTGAGGCAATAGATGAAAGAATGCAAGGGTACTTGAGCCGAGTTGAACGTCTACTATCCGAGTTCGAATCTTTTAATTTGTTGCACATCCCCCGAAATGGTAATGCACATGCTGATTCCTTGGCCATGCTCGCTACCTCTTTGGTGTAGGATTTGCCTAGGGTTATCCTTGTCGAGGACTTGTATAAGCCTATGGAGATAGGGAAAGAGGTAGTTTGAGTTCATCAAATCAGAGCTGAACCCAAGTGGATGGACCCCATAATTAAATTCTTGAAGGGGGATATATTGCCTGGAGAAAGGTTGGAAGCTGACAAAGTTCGGAGGAAGGCAACTAGATTCTGGCTATTTGAGAACCAGAAATTATACAAACGCTTCTATTCAGGCCATACTTGTTGTGCATGCATCCTGAAGTAGCTGAATCACTCCTCGAATAGTTACGTGAAGGAATCTGTGGTAGCCATATTGGAGGTAGATCCTTGGCTCATCGAGCCATTATTCAAGGCTATTGGTGGCCAAACATGCACAAGGAGGCTTATGAATATGTTAAGAAATGCGATCAATATCAGAGATTTGCCCAAAACATACATCAACCAGGTGGAACCCTTAATTCACTATCCAGCCCATGGCCCTTCGCTCAATGGGGCTTAGATATCATGGGTCCATTCCCTAAGGCTACAGGAAACAAGAAGTACCTTCTAATTGGCACAGATTATTTTACCAAATGGGTTGAAGCTAAACCTTTAGCCAATATCAGAGACATAGATGTAAAGAAATTTGTCTAGAAAAATATTCTCACTCGGTTTGGGATTCCTCATACCCTCATCTCGGACAATAGTCTTCAGTTTGATAGCAAATCATTCAAGAATTATTGTAGCGAATTGGGAATCATGAACAAATACTCCACCCCTACTTATTCCTAGGGAAATAGGCAAGCAGAAGCTGTTAACAAGGTTATAGTAAATGGATTAAAGAAGAGACTAGATAATGCGAAATGTAAATGGGTGGAAGAATTGCCACATGTACTTTGGGCATACAGAACTATGCCTTGTAGGTCTACTAGAGAGACCCCTTTTTCAATGACCTATGGAGCTGAAGCTGTTATACCTTTGGAGACTAGGTTCCTAACATTAAGAACTAGTTTGTTCAGTTCGACCGTTAACAGTGAGCAGCTAGAGAAGAGTTTGGATTTGATTGAGGAAAGGAGGCAAAATGCAATGGTCCAATTAGCATATTACCAACAAAAACTCAGGCAGGGCTATGATGCTAATGTAAAGCTAAAGCCTCTAGAACCTGGTGATTTGGTGCTTAGAAAAGTTGTGGGCACTGCAAAGAACCCAGCTTGGGGAAAGTTAGGATCCAATTGGGAAGGTCCACACCGTATTACCTTAGGTGCTGGCATTGGGGCGTATTTCTTGGAAGACTTGGATAGTCATGTAATACCACGCCCTTGTAATGTAAACAACCTCAAAAGGTACTACTATTAATCAAATCTTTTCTTCAATTAATATGCCAATTTATCATATAAAGTTTTTGGATAAGTGTTTAAACTTAAATCCAATCATGCCTGAAGTCCTCGGACCAGATGATATGAGTTAGTTAACACTTTCTTACAATTCTCCTAAGTGTTTAAACTTAAATCCAATCATGCCTGAAATCCTCGGACCAGATGATATGGGTTAGTTAATACTTCCTTATAATTCTCCTAAGTGTTTAAACTTAAATCCAATCATGCCTGAAGACCTCGGACCAGATGATATGGATTAGTTAGCACTCCATTACTGATTTTCGTAAGTATTTAAACTTAAATCCAGTCACTTTCTGTAGATGCTATGCTAAAGCCAATTTAAGTAGGGCATTGTCTCTTATGTTCATTAACCATTTTTATGCAATTCATTTTTCCATTATTCATATAAGCTGTTTGTATCACTAGTAGGACATTATTATTGTATTTGCGCAAGGTATAGTAGTTATCAATCGAACGTTACTCTCTACAACAATAAGTCTTACAATACGTGCAATGAAGATATGGAAGATAAAAGAAAAATGATTTCATGGATTAAAAAGTACTTAGTAATTCCTCACAAACAAAAAAAGAAAAAAAGGAAAAGAAAAAAAAGAATAATACAATTATGGAATAAAATTCTTAAATACTTAAGTCTTTGTCTAGGTGGCTGAAGAGTCAACAGTCTGGCTAGGCTGGGCGGCAGCAACGTTTTGGGCTTGATCTTTAAGTTCAGGAGAAATTTTCTTCTTCTCCAGATCTTTACTTTTTTCCTGAGCATCCTTAAATTGCTTACCCATACCACCAGCCTGACCAGACTCTTTAGTAGCTTCAATAGGAGCAGGAGGGATCTGGCTGACTAAGGGTTACTCTGAGGTTTCTGGGAGTTCGCAAATGTCAGGGTGGTAGTAGATACTCCCAGGTTGCCTCAAGTTAGACTCTGGAGGAACCCCAACAGCATTGAGGGCTTTACCCCAAGTTATGTCACAATAATCTCTGCAGACTATGGAGAACTCCTCAGTGAGTCTAATCTGAGTCTCCTCCACTCCAAGTGTGTATACAGTCTACTTTTCAGCCTCTACTGCCTTTTTGGCCAACTGAGCATTCTTCTGTGCCAATTGAGCAGCTTCCTTGGCTTTTTGAAGCTCAGCACAAAGATTTTTGACTAGCTCCCTCTCCGTCTCCAGATTAATCTTGGCCATGTTCAGCTGCTGACGTTGCTCTTTGGCCTGCTTCTTGGCATTTTTAAGACCTGCATCAAGGCTATTCCTCTGCCTGGTCATTTCTTTTAGTTGCTCGGACAGCTGAGAATAATCCTCCTTCAAATTACCCAGTGATTTTTCTATCTCAGACTGAGAATAGGCCTCTGCCTGGACTTCAGTATAAGCCTTTTTGTTCCACTCCTCAGCCACAAAAACTTGCTGGGTAATCTACAAAGCAGAATGAAAATTTCAATATAAAGTAAGGGAAAAAGACGAATAAAAAAGATCAGCACCTTAATTGAAGAAGTGGATTAATTCACTTACCATGGCTAGATCCCTCTTAAGGGATAGGAAGAGTTCTTGTTGGCTGAAGCGCCTGTAATCCTCTATATCTTTGGGTAGGAGGAGTGGCTGTTCCAGGACTTCAGCGATGATACCTGCCCTTCCCCCTTGATAATTTCTTACAGAGGTATCCCAAGGGAAAGGAGCACCATCCAATTCCAACTTGGGACACCAAGTGCATTTTCCCCGTCGCACCTTAGCAACAAGATGATCTTCTCGGCTTTCGGCAGATAAGGCTCTTTTGCTACGATGGTCCTTGACCACCTTCTGTTGCTTAGGCCCTTTTGGAGGCATCACCTCTTCTTCTTCAGTGTTTGTCGTAGGTCTTTTCTTCTTCAGATTTGGTAATGGCTATAGGCCGAGATCTGAAGGGACTTGAGGAGGTGGTGGAGAAAGATTAATGGCTGGTTGAGGCGAGCCCGTTCCTTTAACCCCAAGTCCTTTGTTCCTAGCCTTCATTAGGTCCTTTAAGCTTGCCATTTCCTCTTCTTCTTCCAAGGAATCGTCTAGAAGAGTAGTTAACAAAACAGGAGGGCAAACACTAGATTGCCTATCAATCTCTTCCTCAGCGTCTGAAACTGGAATCACCTAAACTCCTCCTGGTGCCTCTTTTTCAAATTGGAACTGATCGATCTGTTCCTCAAGTGAAGAGGTTGAAGGAGCAACTCTTTCTCTTTCTGCAGCCGCTTCCAGAGGAACCTGTTGAACTCGTTGTATGAGCTATGTCACACCATGCGAATTCGGATGTGGTATAGGAGGAAGATCGGATAGCACTAGAAAATTGGGTCGAGAGACGTCTATTCGATTTATCCAATAATCTCCCTGCCTTATAGCATTGTCGACCGGCTGAAAATATTTCAATTTTGGCTCGTAACCGAGAATAAGAGGAACGGCCTGGAGCTGTCCGTCTTCACTTACAAAATTTTTTGATCTTAGTAAGTAATTAAGCGCAGCGACGTTTGTGAGGCTAAGCCGAGGAGTAACGTGTTCTTTATCTGTTAACATCACAACAGAATTAAGTATAGTCAGAAACTTGAAAATATTGATACAAAGAAAAGAAAAATTTTTAAAAAATGAAGATCCTAAATCTATTGTTAGGAGACCTAAATTTAGGATGTCCCACCTGGCTCTCCAGGTTGGGTTGGGTAATGAAGACCGTCATGCCACGCACCCGAGACAATCAAATAGTCGTCTTTCATCCCTTTGTTAGATTTGGGAAGGCAGAAGACAAGCCTAACAATGTCGGATCAGGATTTAAGATAATATCTTGCTCCATTTTGGCTGTGACACTCGTACATATGTACCACGTCAAGCCAGGTGAGCTCCTAAAGATCCTAAAGACGTTGGGTGCACACTGGTCAGGACTAAGCCTATGGTTTCGGAGATAGTCTCTGGTAATGGGACCCATAGGGATAGTCATCCCCCCTTCTAGGAAAGCAATGATGGGGATTATAACTTCACCCACCCTTCGATTTGTTAGTAGTCTTTATGGGGGACAATATCTCAAACCTACATCATGAGGTATGTGATATGTTTTCTTAAATTCCTCTATCTGGGCAGGACTATCTACTGTATACATAAATCTACCCATCTCAACTAAGTAAGAAAGAAGAAATACTAAACACGATAACTGGGAAGTGGGTATTTGAAAGCTGAGGAAGCCGGCCGAAGAGAAGATAAAAGGTTTGAAGAAATGGGAACTTACACGAACTAAACTGGAGAATGATCTTTAAGTTCGTAGGGAGATTCTTACGGATTCTTGGAAGAAATGAGGTTGATAATTTGAAAAACTTGGTGGATTTGAATGCTCGAGTTCGTTGGAAAATCTGAGAATTTGTAAAGTAAAGGAGAAATAACCTCCTCTGAGGTTTTATATAGGGGTTAGCGAACGGGTAGGAGTTATCTCGCTCAAAATCTGAGGAAAAACATCATCCGTTGGATCGATGGCCCACCGTTGGATGCAAATGACAAAGCGCCGCCTAGAGTGATTAATGACGCTTCGTAAATACCAAAACGACAGTAGCAATGATGAATCACCTAAATCTATGCTCACACATATAAACACAGGTAATTCTACATTTTTAGTCTTTATTTCTGTAACAAATCAAAATTCTATTTTTTCTCCTCGAATGTGAGGGAAGAATTAAAATTTTGAAGGGCTATTGTGGGGGTAAAAGCCCAAAATTGTGTATTGGGCCTAGGGCCTTATTTGAAGATTAAGGTATGTCCAAAGAGGAGAAAATGATTGAGAAGGACCCCAGGTGGGAGAGATATACCTGGAAATGATCAAGGGATATAGTCCCCTCATGAAGAGGGGGGGGGGGGGGAAGAGAAAAGAGAGAAGGAAGGTTTACTGTAGCCCTAAAAATGATATATACAAAAGTTTGTCTCTTCGGACATGAATTTATTTAAGTTTCAAGTTTGTTCTTATACTGATTTATCTGTAAAATCTTATTTGAACGTTGTTTAATTCACAACTAGCCCAGCTTTTTCACCCACTCTCTACAAATTCATTGTTTTAGGTTTGTTGGGCCCATGCTCCATATTTTTTGGGCTTGAGCTACAAATTGAGACCCTACACCAAGTATTTAAATTAATTGAACATTCACAAATTTTGTGAATATGCTTAATTTAGTGTGTGTGTGTGTGTGTGTTTTTTTTTTTTTGGGGGGGGGGGGGGTACTACTCTAGTGCCCAAATGTGACTAATTAAATATAATTTAAAAATATTTGTCATTATCAATATTATCGGCATAATTTGTCAAGTTACACCTAGTGTGGTTTTAAGCAACGTTATAGTTGTTAAAATGTTTTTTTTTTTTTGAATGTGAATTTTACTAAATCTATTGTTGAATTACATATTCCCAGTATAACCTTCATGCTAGTTAAATTTCAAAATGATCAGAGATCAATAGCTCGTTAATCTATTAATTGTTCAAAGTTTTAGTCTTATTTTGTATATTAAAGTTATACATTAAAGATGAGCTTTTGGACTAAATAGTAAATAACACCAGTTAGCATGAAATTGGACACGCGTATTGAGAATACAGAAAAAATGTAATTCAATAGTGTGTACGTTGGATTAAAAAATGTAATTTTTCAGTCAAATTTTTTTACACAAATTAGATTAATATATTTTGGGTAGTACACATGCAGGTTGGGTTAAAAGATTTATATACTATAATACTAGAAAAAGATCAAAATACTGATAAACTATTTATTAAAATGTTTCTATTTTTCTTTTTTCGAGGAGTATTTCTCCTATGAGTTTTTTTTTTTTTTTTTTTTAAATGATAAGATTCTCCTGTGAGTTACATATGGCATACACAATAAATTGTGGATATTGTAAATTAGAAATTAATGACTCATTTATGTTTGGTTAATGGGAAAAGTAGCAACATCCAAGGTTGTTTTATTTGAAATCCTTGATCTTTATGCCGAAAGACCCCTTTAGTTATATCATTATTAAGCTTAAATTCATTATGTTCGTGAACATCTTTGGGAAGAATGACCAGCATCAATGAAGTATAACTTACCATGATCTTAATGAAAGTTTGCTGGCATTGACGGTATTAGTAGAACGGATCTTGAAGTATTAAACTAATGCATCAATGACTCTTAAAAATGTTTCAGTTTTTATGTCATTGATAGATACTATAAGTTCCTAGCCTCTTGCTTCCATTAGCCTCAAGCATCCTCCAATAACATTGATAAACCAATACTTACACACACTACGAGTTTATCCTGTTTGATAAGTACCATGGCATATAAATCACAAAGGATTGCTCTTATAGTGATATATGCATGTTTGGCAGTGTTGGTTCCTACAAGGCTAGCTCAGTTGCAACAAACTCCTGGATTGCCTCAAATACCTGGATTGTCACAAACACCCGGATTGTCACAAATATCTGGATTGTTGCCACAAATAACTAGATTGTTCCCAAGCCTTGGAGTTGGGGGACTTTCAGGGGCAAATGGGCAGTGTTTGTCATCTCTTGTAGGCATACCAGGGTGTCTCACTCAAGTTTTTGGTTCACTTGTCAATGGCCAATTCAGTATTATAGGTTCCTCTTGTTGCAAAGCCATCTCGGAGATTGAGGGAAATTGCTTGTCTAATTTGTTCCCATCCAATCCCATCTTTGCTCCTTTGCTCAATAATTCTTGTAGTCAACCATCTAAAGGAAATGGACAGGTCTCTGGAATCACTGCGAGTAAGGCGGCTTTACCGGGGATTTTACTGGGGAATCAAGACATACAAGAATGTTGGTCATCTCTTTCAGGTATACCAGGGTGTCTTACAGATGTAATGAACTCACTCTTTAATGGCAGAGTTAACTTCTTTGGCCCTGCTTGTTGTAAAGCCATCACTTTGGTCAGTGACCATTGCTTGCTAAAGTTGTTCCCTTTTAACCCATCTTTTCATTCAACACTTAAAAACGTTTGTGTAACTGGCTCTGGAGTTGGAGGACATGCACCATCACCTCTAGGAGTAGACCAGATCGCTGTGAGCAAGCTCTATTTGCCAGTGAAATTACCTTTCCTAGGACTATCAGACGAGAATTGGGAAAAAGACATTGCAAAATGTTGGTCATCACTTTCAAGCATTAATCGGTGTGTTGATGAGATTTATGGAACACTTTCCAAGGGCGAATTTAGTGTTGTCGGTCCTGCTTGCTGTAAATCCATCACTGTTATTAGCCACAAGTGTTGGCCCAAGATGTTCCCACTTAACCCATTGTTCCCTCCATTGCTCAGGAGTAAATGTGGACAGAATTATAGGGTGGCACCAAAACCTTGGAGAGTTTGATCATGCCAGTGAATTCAGACAAGTTCATCATTGGCTACTGCAATATTAATAATGCATTGGCTGGTGATGGTAGGAAAATGTGGTCTTTTTTTTTTCCTGGGTATAATTGAGGCCAGTGTTTCCTAGTGTGTTGTTTTTAGAATTTTGAATTAATCAATAAAATTCGTGTTGGCATTTAAGCCATTGCATGCACGTCATTCTCGAAAAGAATTTAGTTCAAGTTGCATTTATTTAAGTGATTTACTCTCTTTTAGAATGTACATGCAAAAAGGCATTGTGGCTTAATATATATGCTTAAAATATCATGGTAAGTTAGTGTTTTTGGAATTTATATTTTCATTCTTATTTATGCTACAATGTTGGAATCATCTTGTCACAGAAAAAAAAAATTAATGGTAATTTGAAAATAGTATATTGAAATTAAAATGACAAAACAATATTTTATTTCAATAAAAGAAATTTGAAATGATCTTAAGAATAGAATTGGTAACTTGGGTTTCCTCTTGATTTTCAACAGTCAAATTGCTGAAAGTTAAATACAGCGAAAGAAAAGTGAACAAACAAATAACTTATTGTTGGATGTGAGTTAGGTAACCTAGTCATATATCAAGACCTTGCTATGAGTCTTTTGACTATATAAATAAAGTTTTGAAATCAAGAAAATGTGGTTATGCTATTTGAGTACTTTTTTCATGGTATCATTCTATTGGATATATCACAAACGCATAAACGCTTGTGTGGATAATCTGTGACAAAAACACATTAGAAACATGAAAAGCTCAAAGTTACAAGTAGCCCAATTAAACATTAAACATGCCCAAAAAAGAAAAAAAATTCAACCTAACTACTATCTATCATTTGCCAGTGTAGATAGCTGCATGATTGAATAAACCTGTAAATTATTGAAATACTCAACAAACGCATAAACGCGTGTGTAGAAAATACAAGTAAACCAAAATTAAACTTCTTGATTTCACAAAACATAAAAAAAAAAAAAAAAAAAACATATATCATGAATAGCCTCATAGATATAAATCAATAATCAAATGTACCATATGTGAAATAGGAAATAATAAAAATACTAAACACAAAGCACAAGTGTCTCCCCCTGTCATATACAACCAATAAATACAAATACATCATGAGCCAAAGAAAATGAATACATCATGAATCTCCTAAATACAAATTAAATCTCCCTCTATCAACAAAAACACAAAATCTCCTCCTATCAACATGCATAGATACTCCCCCTTTTTGTGATGAATTGCCAAAGGGCAGTCAAGACTCATTATCAAAAGGTGGAGGCGGAGTAGAATGTTGAACACTCACCAAATCCGCTTGTAAAACCTGAAACTCAGCAAGCACATCCACCAAAATCTATCCATGCGCTGCCTGAACGGTCCTAACAGTCTCTAACATACTCCGAATGGAAGCATCACTGGATGAAGAAGTGGAGGATCAACAGCGGCGGTGGGATCGACAAACTCCTTAGTAGATGGATCACTAGATAGAGGAGGTCGAGATGCATCACCTGTGGAAGACCCAACTTTAGGGCGTTTAGAGCTAGCTTTCATATGAGCCGCTCTTTGCCTAAGGAAGGAGACACCTATGGGGGTGATGATATTAACAGGCTCGGATGCAGTAAAATCCTCTGAACCCAAATCTAACAAAATCCTATGAATGAAAACCGGAAAGAAAAGACCATGCCCTTTCGAGCTACTCCTATAAATATCAACTAAAGAGCTAATAAACAGAGAAGGAAAACAAATAGAAGCATCGGTGACAAGAGCATACAAAAATGCACATCTCTCAATGGGAATATTGTGTAAATGAGAGATAGGCTAAATGGAAAGACACGAAATCCAGAAAAATAGATAGTTAAGCTCAGTAAGCTCATGAGAGGTGATACGAGGATCAATACCCCACTAAATGGAAGTACCAGTGATGAGTGACATGATGTCATTTAGAGGAGGGACCTCGGTGTAAGGATAGAGAGGATGTTGTACCAAAGGTACACCAAGAGCAGAGGCCACTACCTGAGGAGTAATGACATACTTTTCTCCCCTTATCCAACTCTTCACATACTGAATGTTGGATGAAGTGGAGTGGACAGAGAGGTTTGAGTAGAACTCTTTGATCAAAATAGCCGGAGGAGGATCATCTATATCTAAAAGAGACAACCAACCCCTACGATCAAAACTCCTACAAATCTTATGATCAACCTCATCTAAAATCACTTTACGCTCAGTCCACACCTTCTTATAGACATTCAGTTTCTCAAAGGTTTGTTGATTTTTCGGGGTAAGAAACCTATCACTCTGGAAAACAAGGGTAGAGGAGGTGGAGGTTTTCTTATGGGCTCTAGACTTCTTAACCATGATGCTTAGGGTTGGAAAGAATGGAAAGCAGAAACAAAGAAAAAAAAAATGCAAGGGCAGACTGCATTAGTGAGGGTTTGAGCACAAAATTCTCAACAAATAACAATCTATATGATGCATGAAATGAATGAACATATGATGCATGCTCAAATGCATTGAAATTTGTCCAAATTCACTTCATAATCCACTAATTGACTTGAACATAGAGTTTTAGAGCAAAAGCCCCAATTTTTGAAAAAAATCCAACTCCAAAAATAAACCAAATTGATCAATTACACTAGTTAAGCAACATCATATAATGTTATAATCAATCAATAACACAAGTCAATTTCATTAGTTTTAGCCCAATTGAACAAAATCCCCAATTTCACATAATTTCAAGCCCTAGAATTTCAAAATTTTCAAAATTCACAAAATTGATCAAATTAATCCATGAAGATCATGTTTATACCATCTAAGGACAAAAACCCAATGATCAAATGTGAATAAAAACAACCCAAAAATAAAAAATCCCAAAAATCTTAGGTTTGAAAATTTTAATAAAAATGCATGAAAATTGCATGAAAAATGTGATTTTAATGAAAAAGGAAGGGTATTTAGGTCATACCTGCACTTGAAGACAAAAACACTTGAGAATTTTTAGGAAGAAAACAACAAAAAAGGCTTGGTGTGGATCGGTCAGCATAGAACAGGGAAAGTGCTTTTGAAAAAGATTTGAAAAGTTTGAGAACATGTGAGAGAAAAACCATTTTTAAAAACTCACTGACCTATTTTCGATTGGTTGAAAATTAGATTCGATTAATCGAAAATCATATTTGATTGATCTAGCATCAATCGAGAACTAATTGAGCTAGGCAGATTTAAACCTAATTTTTGATCGCATTTTCGATCGGTCGAGTTACAGCTTCGATTGATCAAAAATCTGGAAAAGTGATTTTTTTTTTTTTTTTTTTTTGAAAAACAGTTCAAGTTAATGCAGAAACGACTCAAAACACCATATTTCATGAATGGAATGCATGAGTATGAGTTTAAAAGTTTTCCAAAAACACATGAATTCAACCCAGATCTTCCAAAAAAACATTTTTGAAACAATTTGTCCTCAAACAATAAGCATATTTTGCATTAAAACCAAGGAATTTTTAATCTTGGATGGCCACAACAAGATCACACATAATATCATGTACGAAGTTTAGCAAACAATAACTTGTGTAGTGTGTGCAACTAGTAAAAGCATGAGATACATGTGAGGTGATAAGTAGATAGTAACCAATCACAATTTCTACTAAATTCATCACATAAGTTTGAAAGTGACTATCACATAAAGAGTTACATCATATAACTCTCACATCTCCTAGAATACAAGCTTGCAATCATGTAAGTTTCTTGATTTGCCTCATAATGTACACACAGATATTATTTCATTGTGAAATTATTATTTAGGCTAGATAATGTATACAACAATTTTATTATTAAGCCGAGGATACACCTTATGTTCTTTTTGTGCATATGCTACATTTTCTCGAGCGCAAAATCTTCTGATATGCACTAAAGTGTTTATGATTAGCTAGTAAACAGTGGTGAGATGGTTATTTATGCCTTTCTCTTAGGATTTTTTAGTCCTTACAATCAAAAGCATGTGACTTCAAAATCAAGATCATGTGATAAAAAACTATAGACAATTCCCACACAACATGCACTACATAGTCAAAACTAGTAAAATGCAGTAAAATAAGCTCATCCAAGCTAAACAAGGTGCACAAGCATGTTATGTAAAAATAATATGGCCAGCCTTGATTACAAGTCCAAGAGATATAATGCAAAACACATTTTTCCTTCATTTCCCTTTTTATTTTTTATTTTAAAAAAATAACAAAACACCTTATCATAAAATGCATGAATGTTATGCAATGTAAATCCTAAAAAAGAAAAAAAAAAAAAGAAAAAAAAAAGAATGGTCACAAAGAATATAGAGATGAAGCATAAGGACCAAAAGAGCCAAAGGTGACTAGGGAAAAAGAATCACACCAATTACTTGACAAAGTGTCTCAAACTTACTTTTATCAAGAGGTTTGGTGAAGATGTCAGTATTCTAACTTTCAGTAGGGATATATTCAAGAGCCATAATCTTTTTTTCAACTAGATCCCTAATAAAGTGATATCTAATCTCTATGTGCTTAGTCTTAGATTGTTGAACATGGTTCTTAGAGATATCGATAGCACTAGAATTATCATAATATACAACCATGGTGTCTTGTGATATCCCATAATCATTCAAAAGCTTTTTCATCCAAAGAAACTGTGAACAGCTACTTCTAGCAGCAATATATTCTGCTTCTGTAGTAGACAAAGAGATAGAATTTTGCTTTTTACTCATCCAAGTTACAAGATTGGCTCCTACATAAAAACACCCACCAGTGGTACTTTTTCTATCATCGGCATTGCCGGCCCAATCTGAATATGAGAATCCAGCAAGAGACAGATTTGACTCTTTACTATAAAATAATCCATAATCACAAGTTCCACTAACATATTTTATGATTCTTTTAACAACATTCAAATATGAAATCTTAGGATTAGATTGAAACTTAGAACATACACCAACACTAAAGGCAATATCAGGACGACTTGTAGTTAAATACAAATGACAACCAATCATGGTTCTATATAATGTAACATCAACAGACTCACCCAATGGATCATTGGTTAACTTTGCATTAGCAGCCATTGGTGTTCTAGCATGAGCAGCCTTGTCAAGTCCAAATCTCTTGACTAGATTTCTAGCATACTTTACTTGGTTGATGTAAGTTCTAGAATCCGTTTGCTTCACCTGCAATCCCAAGAAATAAGTCAGTTCACCAACCATACTCATTTCAAACATCCTCTTCATTTCATCTGCAAAAGATTGAGCAAGAGAATTATTAGTAGCACTAAAAACAATATTATCAACATAAATTTGAGTTACTATAAAATAATTTTTATCATTTCGTATAAAGAGAGTAGTATCTGCAAATCATCTTTTGAATCCATGCTTAGTGAGATATGCAATTAACCTATCATACCATGCACTAGGAGCTTGTTTCAAATTGTAGAGGGCTCTCTTCAACTTGTAGACATCATTCGGTTTGTGAGGATCAACAGAACTCTTTGGTTGTTCAACATACACCTCTTCTTGCAATATCCCATTCAAGAATGCACTCTTGACATTCATTTGATATAGCTTGAAATTCAAATGACTTGCTATAGCCAAAAGTATCATAATAGATTCCAGTCTTGCTACTGGTGCAAAAGTATCATCAAAATCAATCCCTTCCACTTGTGTGTATCTTTGAGTAACAAGTCTTGATTTGTTTATGATAACAGTACTATGTTCATCAGACCTGTTCTTAAAAATCTACTTAGTTCCAATTACTTCCTTTGGTCTAGGAACTAATTCCCACACATCATTTCGAACAAATTGATGAAGTTCTTCATGCATAGAATTAACCCAATCAGCATCTTGAAGTGCTTTATCCACCTTTCTCGATTTAAATTGGGATAGATAGCATGAGTGAATAATTACATTCAAGGTTTTGGATCTCAATCTCATGTTATCATTCAAACTATCCAATATGTTTGTGGCAGGGTGATTTAACTTTACTCTAGAAGATGGACCTTTGACCAGAGATGTGGAGGTACCTTTTTGTTCTATTGAAGGACTAGGCTCACTTTGTTCTTATTAAGTTTCATGAACAGATGTGGATGATTTTGAACTTGATGGTACTGAAACAACATCATTCAACAACAATAGCTCTTTATCACTACGCTTCCCAACATAATCATCAGGAATAGAATCATCCACCTCCATAGTCTTTTCTTGAACTAGAGGAATGTTTTCTAAATGAGTTTCTGAACATAGTTCATCATTGATCACCACATTTAAAGACTCTATGACTTTTTTAGTTCTCAGATTGTATACTCTGTATGCTTTACTAGTGGAAGAGTATCCCAGAAAATATCCCTTGTCGCTCTTTGCATCAAACTTTTCTAGGTTCTCTTTATCACGCAGAATATAACAGTCACTACCAAATATCTGGAAGTATTTGACAGTAGGCTTCTTTCCTCTCCAGAGTTTATAAGAAGTTTTCTTAGAATCAGGTTTGAAATACACCCGGTTGAATGTATGGCAAGTAGTGTTAACTGCTTCTCCCCCGAAGGACTTGGGCATCTTTTTGTTGTGTAGCATGACACAAGCAACGACCCTATTCTTCCGTTCCACTATTCCATTCTACTATGGTGTCTTGGGTGAAGAGAAATCTTGATGTGTGACTTGATCATTGCAGAAGGTAGCCAGTTTTGTGTTTTAAAATTCTCTTCCATAATCACTTCTAATTCTGGCTATCACAGTACCTTTCTCAACTTTCAATTTCTTGCACAGGTGTATCATCTTTTCAGGAGCCTCAGCTTTATCTCTCAAAAGCACAACCCAATTATATCTAGTGAAATCATCCACAACAACTAGAATATACTTCTTTCCACCTAAACTCTCAACTATGGCAGGACCCATGAGATCAATGGGCAACAACTCTAGAGATCTTGAAGTTTGAACTTCTGTTATAGAAGGATGTTTGGACTTCACTTGTTTACCCATTTGACATGGTCCGCATATGCATTTTTCTATCTTTTCAAACTTGGGCAAACCAATAACTGCATCACACTTGGAAATCTTCTCTAATTGCTTGTGACTTGCACATCCCAACCGTTGATGCCATAAGTCTACTTGATTGATCTTTGCACTGAAACACTTGTTGCTTATACTTGATGTTATACCATAATAGTTGTCAGCTGTCCTAACACCAATACACATGCAGTCACCTCCTCCATCAAGTATCTCATACTCATACTTGGTGAAGAGAACATTTAGTCCGTTGTCACAAATCTGGCTGATGCTAAGTAAGTTAGCCTTTAGCCTATCAACATACCTAACATCTTCAAAAACCGGCAACCCTGGAATGTCCACAATTCCAATGCCTCTGATCACAGATTTGCTATCATCTCCAAATGTGACTGTTCCAATCTTTCTTTCAAAGAGTGACTTGAATGAAGCTTATTTCCTATCATATGCCTGGAACAACCACTATACAAATACCAAAGACAAGAATCACATGCCTTTAAGGCGGTTAAAGTAGTATAACACACATAAACATCATCACATGTAATTATACCAAGATACTCAAGGAAAGACTTAACAAATGCAACAAGAGACACAAACCAAGAGTAGACAAGTTGGAATTTTAGCAATAAAAACTTCCAAGAATCCATAACAACAAGGGCCAAGTATTAACTCTTAGATCAAAGGATCTAAATACTAGAGCTAACCCACTCTGATACCACTTGTACGCTTTTAGACCCCTTAAAACAAGTTGCTAAACCTAATATTAAGCCAAGTTGATTAACAAGTTCATTAATAAGATCTAGGTTAAACACATTCGAATCATATCATGTGAATAGTGTGGAAAAGTAAATAACACAACAATATGGTAACCTAGGAAAACCAAACTGGTAAAAAACTTGGGAAGGATTTAACTTAGTTATCCTCAAGGTAAAACAGATCCACTATGAAAGAATTGAAGTTTTACAATAAGATTTAGACCACTAACATTCTATAGCCACCTTGAGTAGAAAACTTACTACCACGACCACGTGACAGGTTGAAGTCCACATACTACTTCTTTCCTTGATCCATAGCAACCACAAGTTCTCCTACTTGTGTTTATCTTTAAACTCTTGAAACAACAACCAAAGAGATCACCAAGTTCTTCTCATCAATCTTGATCTCGATAACTCTAAGTGTGTATGAAGGTAAACACATTCAGATCTCACAGAAGATTCACACACACAGCATATCAACAACCTCTAAAACGTGGCTAGGGTTTCTCCTTTTATACTTAAGGTAAAACATAAAACCTTACACGTCATATGGGCTTGGGCGTAGTTGGAAATTTTGTAGAAAAAACAAATTGCATGAGCTTCGATCGATCGAGCCTTGCAGATTTAGCCAAAAAATCTTATAATTCACTCGATTCCAACTTTACAAATAAACACACTTTGAGCAGCCTAAATCTAGACTTAATGTTTTGATCATGATTTGCCAACATTACACAAAAAAGTTCTAATAAATTTAGATCCTAAAGTCTTAGAACCTAACAATCATTCTTTTGGATATTTCACAAAATGTGGTTGTACATTATCAGAATAAAAAATAAAAATAACAACATGTTTTGGTTATTTTCAATGATAATGTCTTATATATTCAAATAAAGGACTTGAGTTTGAATTATGCCTACCCAAAAAAGAAATCCAGTAGTGTCTTGGCTTGACATTAAAAAATAGTCATTATGGATTGTACGTCACAAATTTTCAAATATCATTGTAACTATATATCTAAAAAATAAATGTAGGATAAAAAAAAAATGTTGAATATTGTGTCTGATGAAATGTGAGTTGAAATTTTCTCGTAATGCAATATGCATATTTAGTGACAAGGCACAAGTTTTCTGCCATGGACCAAACATCCTCCTTTCCAAAAAAAAAAAAAAACAATATGTGCAATTTTCCTATTAAAAAAAAGATAAATATTAATAATTAAAAGCAAAACATTTGTGTATATATATAAATATATGTTTTATTACGAGATCAAATAAATTTATATTTCTATATATAAAACTATATTTTTAAATTATTTCATTTTTATAATAAATCTTAAAGTTATTTTGATTCATTTGAAGAGGGTCACAAATCTATAAGTAATAAGTAGTATATACCAAGTATTTAAATTAATTGAACCTTCAAAAATTTTGTGAATATGCTTAATTTAGTGCTTTTTTTTTGCGAGTACATCTCTAGTGCCCAAATGTAACTAATTAAAGATAATTAAAAAAAAATTGTCATTATCATTACTATTGGCATAATTTGTCAAGTTACACTTAGTGTGGCTTTAAGTAATGTTACAACTATTAAAATGATTTTTTTTTTTTTTGGAATGTGAATTTTACTAAATCTATTGTTGAATGACATGTTCCACGTATAACCTACATACTAGTAAAATTTCAAAATGATCAGAGATCAATAGCACGTTAATCTATTAATTGTTCAAAGTTTTAGTCTTATTTTGTATATTAAAATTATACATTAAAGATGAGCTTTTGGACTGAATAGTAAATAACATCAGTTAGCATGAAATTTGACACGTGTATTAAAAACACAGAAAAAATGTAATTCAATATTGTGTACGTTGGATTAAAAAATGTAATTTTTTAGTCAATTTTTTTTACACAAATTAGATTAATATATTTTGGGTAGTATGCATGCAGGTTGGGTTAAAAGATTTATATACTATAATACTAGAAAAAGATCAAAACACTTATAAACTATTTATTAAAATGTTTCTATTTTTCTCTTTTCGAGGAGTATTTCTCCTATGAGTTTTTTTTTTTTTTTTAACTGATAAATTCTCCTGTGAGTTATATATAGCATAAACAATAAATCGTGGTTATTGTAAATTAGAAATTAATGACTCATTTACATTTGGTTAATGGGAAAAGTAGCAACATCCAAGGTTGTTTTATTTGAAATCCTTGATCTTTATGCCAAAAGACCCCTTTAGTTTTATCATTATTAATATTAAATTCATTATGTTCATGAACATCTTTGGGAAGAATGACCAGCATCAATGAAGTATAACTTACCATGATCTTAATGAAAGTTTGCTGGCATTGATGGTATTAATAGAACGGATCTTGAAGTATTAAACTAATGCATCAATGACACTTAAAAATGTTTCAGTTTTTATGTCATTGATAGGTACTATAAGTTCCTAGCCTCTCGCTTCCATTAGCCTCAAGCATCCTCCAATACCATTGATAAACCAATACTCACACACACTACGAGTTTATCCTGTTTAATAAGTACCATGGCATATAAATCACAAAGGACTGCTCTTATAGTGATATATGCATGTTTGGCAGTGTTGGTTCCTACAGGGCTAGCTCAGTTGCAACAAACTCCTAGATTGCCTCAAATACCTGGATTGTCACAAACACCCGGATTGTCACAAATATCTGGATTGTTGCCACAAATAACTAGATTGTTCCCAAACCTTGGAGCTGGGGGACTTTCAGGGGCAAATGGGCAGTGTTTGTCATCTCTTGTAAGCATACCAGGGTGTCTCACTCAAGTTTTTGGTTCACTTGTCAATGGCCAATTTAGCATTATAGGTTCCTCTTGTTGCAAAGCCATCTCAGAGATTGAGGGAAATTGCTTGTCTAATTTGTTCCCATCCAATCCCATCTTTGCTCCTTTGCTCAATAATTCTTGTGGTCAACCATCTAAAGGAAACAGACTGGTCTCCGAAATCACCGCGAGTAAGGCAACTTTACCGGGGATTTTACCGGGGAATCAAGACATACAGGAATGCTGGTCATCTCTTTCAGATGTACCAGGGTGTCTTACAGATGTTATGAATTCACTCTTTAATGGCAAAGTTAACTTCTTTGGCCCTGCTTGTTGTAAAGCCATCACTTTGGTCAGTGACCATTGCTTGCCAAAGTTGTTCCCTTTTAACCCAGCTTTTCATTCAACACTTAAAAACGTTTGTGTAACTGGCTCTGGAGTTGGAGGGCCTGCACCTTCACCTCTAGGAGCAGACCAGATCGCTGTGAGCAAGCTCTATTTGCCAGTGAAATTACCTTTCCTAGGACTATCAGATGAGAATTGGGAAAAAGACGTTGTAAAATGCTGGTCATCACTTTCAAGCATTAATCGGTGTATTGATGAGATTTATGGAACACTTTCCAAGGGCGAATTTAGTGTGGTCGGTCCCGCTTGTTGCAAGTCCATCACTGTTATTAGCCACAAGTGTTGGCCTAAGATGTTCCCACTCAACCCATTGTTCCCTCCGTTGCTCAGGAGTAAATGTGAACACAATTCTAGGGTGGCACCAAAACCTTGGAGAGTTTGATCATGCCAGTGAATTCAGATAGGCTCATCATTGGCTACTGCAATATTAATAATTCATTGGTTGGTGATTGTAGGAAAATGTGGTCCTTTTTTTTTTTTTTTTTTTTTGGAGTTTAATTGAGACCAGTGTTTCCTAGTGTGTTGTTTTTAGAATTTTGAATTAATCAATAAAATTTATGTTGGCATTTAAGCCATTGCATGCACGTCGTTCTCAGAATGAATTTAGTTCAAATTGCATTCATTTAAGTGATTTACTCTCTTTTAGAATGTGTCATGCAAAAAGGTATTGTGGCTTAATATATATGCTTAAAATATCGTGAGAAGTTCATTTTTTTGGAATTTACATTTTCATTCTAATTTATGCTACATTGTTGGGATCATCTAGCCATAGAAAAAAAAAATTAATGGTGATATGAAAATAGTATATTGAAATTAAAACAACAACACAATATTTTATTTCAATAAAGAAATTTGAAATGATCTTGAGAATAGAATTGGTAACTTTGGTTTCCTTTTGATTTTCAACAGTTGAATTGCTGAAAGTTAAATACAACGAAAGAAAAGTGAACAAACAAAAAACTTATTGTTGGGTGTGAGTTAGGTAACCTAGTCATATATCAAGACCTTGTTTTGAGTCTTTTCACTATATAAATAAAATTTTGAAATGAAGAAAATGTGGTTATACTATTTGAGTACTTTTTTCATTGTATCAGTCTATTGGATATTTCACAAAATGTGGTTGTACAGTATCATAATAAAAAATAAAAATAACATGTTTTGGTTATTTTTTATGATAATGTCTTATATTTTCAAATAATGGACTTGAGTTTGAATTATGCCTACCCAAAAAAGAAATCCCGTGGTGTCTTGGCTTGACACTAAAAAACAGTCATTCTGGATTGTACATCACGTATTTTCAAATATCACTGTAACTATATATCTAAAAAATAAATGTAGGATAAAAATAATAAAAAATGTTGAATATTGTGTCCGATGAAATGTGAGTTGAAATTTTCTCGTAATGCAATATGCATATTTAGTGACGAGGCACAAATTTTCTGCCATGGACCAAACATCCTCCTTTACCAAAAAAATCAATTTGTAATTTCTCTATTAAAACAAAAGATAAGTATTAATAATTAAAAGCAAAACATTCGTGTATATATATAAATATATGCTTTTATTACGAGATCAAACAAATTTATATTTCTATATATTAAACTATATTTTTATATTGTGGTCTTTTCTTTTTCTGAATTTAATTCAGAACAACGTTTCCTAGTGTGTTGTTTTAGAATTGTCTTTTCATTCTTGATAATAAAATTCTAGTTCGCATTCCAGTAGTTGCACGCCTTTCTTGCTATGAAGTTTAGGCTGCTGGTACTTAATTGGTTTACTTTAATACGTTATGCAAGAGGCATTTGTGGATTAAAAGTTCATGCTTTCTTGTTATGTTGTGTTTTTGCGTGTTTATAGTTTGCTTCATGTTAAGTTTACACAGAAAGGAATTAGTATGAGAAAATGAGAAATGACTCTTGATTCCTGATGGCATGAGATTGATGCACTGGGAGTCTGGGATAGTGGTCGCTGAATAGTTGTATACCGAATTTTGCCCAAAAAACAAACCGAGAGAGAAAGAAGAAAAGTATATGCAGTGTCCAAAAAAAAAAGAAAAAAGAAAAAAAAGGTGTGGACCTGTTAAGGCATATTAATTGGATTTTCACAATTAGGTGGGTTGAAGAATTGGTTGCTAGTGAAAAGGTATTCTACAAGATGTTTTCTTTGGCTGAAATCAAGAGGATTTTATACTTTGGGTCTCTGGTTGTGATGAAGGCCAGGGTGAGGTCATGTGGCCGACCTTAAGCCTAAGATTTGTGAGACGTGTACGCTCTTCCCCACCCCCCCAAAAGAATGCCTCCAAACTTTTGATTAATATAAATCTAATACAATTGAAACATTAATTTTTTTTTTAATAAAAAAATATTATGAGTGTGTTAAATCAGCATTGTTAATACCATATTTTGTTTGTTTTTGATTTGCGTGCTGAACTCTGAAAATTCCAAAAGAATCATTTTCTTAGTGGAGGACCATGGGAACATCTAGGACATCATGGTTTAACACATTAGGGCACCGGAACATTCAAAGTACCATTTCAAGTCAAAATGACCAAAATGCCCTTGTCAACTCAAGGTTGACCAAACATCAAAATTGGTTAAAACTTCACCAAAACAACATTTTCCTTGTTTTTACATCAAACCCAAGGCTATTAGAGATTTTTATCAACTTTACCAAATTTGACCTAAGGTTGACCTCTACTAGCGACCGAAAAGCAAATTTTGATCTGCCATCCAAATGGTAAAACACCAATGCCATTGTGAAGAATATCGAATTTTATTTCAAATGACTGCTCATGGGTTGAAATCAGAGATAAAACGGTTGAGATATCTTGAAAACTGTGCTAGATGCATCAGCTCTCTTCTTGAGGCCATAACTTTTAATCCAACCATCCAATTTTCAAAAACTAAAATGATTTGGAAACTAGACATCCGTATCTTTCCAGTGCCACTAGAATTAGGTTAATTGAAGTCCAAGAAAGCCTTCAAATAAGTCTTCAAAATTAGAACTGAAAATGCTGGAGTAAAAAACAAAATTACTAATGTTAGCAAAAGGACCTGGCGCACACTTAGTGCACGTTGGAAGCCAAAGGGTCTCAAAAATAATTATAAACAGTCCCTATGGGTGCAGCGCACAGTTGTGGGCTGCTAAATGTGAGGAGTATGCCTCAGCCGAGTGGACTGGGAAGGAGAAAACACAAGGAGTCGCCACTTAGTTTTATGGGCTAGGAACCATAAATATAGTGCCCTTACGTGGAAGGACTAGTCTTACTACTAGAGTATAGGTTTGGAGTTTAGGTACGGTATTAGGAAGGTTTTGCATAAAAATAGCCCGACCCATGGGTCGGCTTCCACTTATTGCGTCTTACATCTTAATCCTATTAAAGGCACATTCAATATTGCATTCTAACTCACACACACACTAGCATACATCTAAACATACAACATTGCATTTTCATCCAAAAACCTTAACCATTCATCTATTATTCTTATCAACCAAACCTAGTATACATTATCATATCATATCATATCATCTCATCCAAAACTATCACAAGGGCAGAAACATAGGCATGACAGCAAAGCATCAATCATCAAATGTGACCCAATCATATAAGCATAGTATCCAAACAACAAACAACTTGTTCATCACCAAAATGCATGTTCATATGAATGCATGACTTACCTCACTTACATCTAGCATATTAAAGGCAAACAAACAATCAAACGGAGAAATAGAGACTCAAAAAACATAAAAAGAAATCAAACAGAGGCATATCATGTGAAACAAATAAAGAAATAGAAGCAGAAAACTTGAATTAAGGTTCCTGGGCACGACTGTGTGTGCGCATACATAGGCCTATGTACGCAGGCCAGTTGTATGCATACGCATACTTCGAGCTTGCGTACGCATGTAGAAGCGTGCACACGCAGACACTCGAAACCCTAACCCAACAACGCAGAAATGCAGAAAACAGAGCAGAACTTAAAACCAACAATTCTAACAACCTAACATGCTTTATAACATAAAAACAACTAAAACCTAAACTAAGAAAACATGTTAACAAATAAACAAAGCAATAAAATAGATCAAAATACTATCAAAATGAAGAAATGGAAAGAAAAAAGTTTTAGAACTTAAGACCTCAAACAAGATGCTTTGAGATTGATTTTGACCATTCCCCTCAATCAAATACATTCACAATCAAACAAGAATGATTAGTAAACTTCAAAACTCAAAGATCAAGACCAAAAAAGGTCCCAATCAAGATAAAATTGACTAGATGATGTTTTGTGAAAAACTCCCTCTTTGATTCACTATTTCTAGTGAATCTTAGGTTTTCCTTTAGGATTTTCTGTGTGTTTTGAAAAGGTGCCATGTATGGCTTTATATAGTGAGAAAATAGGGGTTTGGAACGGCTCCCAGATGATGTGGTATTCATTCCAAGCCTGAACATTAATGCAGAAAACTTGTTTTTTATAGGTTTCTAAAACCCTAGCTACGTGCCCAGGTCTGTTCCTGCGTACATAGGCCGAGGATTTTCTTGGCCTTTTATTTTCCAAAAATAGATTTATTTGCTCATAAAAAGTTATATTTTCCATTTTAATACCTCTCAAGTCAATTTGTAATCTGATTATGCCCTAAACCAACCTTGAGCCTTAGAATTTCAGCATTATTAGGAAACAGAGATCCGAGTCGTAAGGAGTATAAAATGAAGTGTCTACAATCCCCCAGCTCTCAAATTGCAAAAAACCATTTTTTGGGGTCCTGAACCAATTTTCTGGAGCAGTTCTCTCCCTCTTTTCACCTAAATTCTCTCCCAAAAACATACAAACAAATCTTTGATTCCCTCATCCTTCATATATCAAGAGATAGTGTTCTTAATTCCATTTTTCCTCCTCCTTGGTGTTGGATTACACGTGTAAGTAAAGTCTCATATTGAATAAAGATGAGAAGAATAAGTAATTAATATAACATAATTGAGCACATACCTATAGGGCTTAGGCCTTTTGGGTTAAAGTGTGTCTCTATATATTATATTAATTATTCAAGAAAGCTCTCTAAGGTGTTTATCTCCCCAACACTTGGTCCATCTTCCTTGGTTTTGAGGTTTGGAGGGGGTAGATGTAGCTCTTTAGTTACAATCTACACCCATTTAATTCTAGCACTTTTATTGCTTTATTTCATTTTCCTAGCATGTCTACTGCTCTATTTACTTCTTTAGCATGATTTTATTGCTTTTATGATGTTGGCCCAGCCTTCTTGTGGTAGGCAATGCCTAAATTTCTTGATTGTGCTCCTTATGGCATATCTAAATGTTTGGATGATTTTTTGAGTGCCTTTAGCTTTAATTAATTTGCCTATGCCTTGTTTTTATATCTTGTATCATGGCTAGGGTGTAGATTTTGATCCATTGGTCAAGGTTCACATCCAAAAACCCAAGTTCAATAAGGGGTTTGGATTAGAGTCTAAATTGCTTGTTTGTGCTTGTTTGTCTTTTCACATGCCTTTACTTGCTTTTATTCCTAGATCCATCTTTTTGTGAAGTCATGTTTGGATGCTCCATGCTTATATCCATGTTCATCTTTAGATCCATGCTTGCATGTCTAGATCTAGCTTCCTGCATGTTTACCATGCTTCACAAATTTTATTCTCCCTTTAGTATGTGTTTGTTTACACCTTTTGTGCTTTTCTTGTCTTGTTTGGTTGCATCTTTTACCTCTGTTTCTTGTTTGGATGCAATCGATAAAGTTGGAAATTTGGTAGTAATTCCAATGTGCTAGCAAAGCATCGATAAAGGCCACACACCTTTCCCAAATCAAACCTCAAAACCCAATTTCTTTAAAGCCTTGAAAGCTAATGCCAATAGCTTGTTTTTTCTACCAATGACCAAAAATTAAGATTTTACCAAAACAATGTACTTTCTCACAAGAAGCATAGTAGGGTGCCTAACACCTTCCCCACACATAACTAAATTTCTGAATCCAAAAATCAAGATTTATTTATCTTTCATTTTGATTAGGAAAAAACTGAATTTTTCTTAACTTAGGATTGGTAATAAAATCAACATAGAGTTATGTGACCAATCACACTTTAGAAAAAACCCAGTAATTGGTGGCAACTTTTGAACCTTAATTTGAAAATGACTCATTAGTCATAGTTCACACCTGAGCCGTGCACACTCTCCAAGAAGGGCATGCGCGCATCACCGTTTTAGGGTGGTCGTAACCGTGAGGTATTGACAAGCATTAAAAATAAAACTTTCTTAATGGTTTCAAGTGTTTAATTTTTGTAAATCAATCTCTCACACAATAGATTTCACTATTGAGTAAAGTGGCAATAAGGTTTTAATAAATTAGATATTATTTTTTTAACACATTAAAATTTATTTTATTCCCTTTATATGATAGTTTTGTATTGTAAATAATATTTAGAAAATGTTTTGCTGCATATAGGGGTATGTGGAATGTAGAAAGGGACATGTGTTCAAAGGTCATGTGCAATGCACATGACTTGGTGGACCTTAGAACTTGTCCTTTTCTTTTTGTTGCCACATATCCCTGTATGCAGCAAAACCTTTCCCATAATATTTCTTTTATTTTTATTTATAAACTAATAGTACGTTCATGCATTGCACTAACTAATTAAAATTTGGACAAAGTTTGGTTATAAACTTGGTTATATTCTAAGGCTAAAATTTCCTTTTAAAAAATTAACATTGCCACATATTTTGAAAATATAACCGTTAGATTGTATATTCTTTATACTCTTAACACACATGTCAAATTTTATATCAATAAGATGTTATTTATTATGTTAGGTTCTAAGTACTTAGGAGCTTATGTATTAGAACTCTAATTTGTATTGTTGGCAAACTATGATCAAAACAGGTTTTTAGTCTTGTTTTAGGCTTGCTCAAAGTATGTGTTTTATGTAAAGTTGGAATTGAGCTGTTCAAGTATTTATTGTGCAATTCGGTCTGGCTTAATCGATCAAGAATTAAACTCGACTGATTGAAAGTCAGGCAAAATGTTTTTTCTGCAGAATTTCTAACTCAGCCCTAAGCCCATATGACGTGTAGGGTTTTAGGTTTTGCCCTAGTTATAAAAGGGAAACCCTAGCCACATTTTTAGAGGTTGCTCTATTTGCTGTGTGTGTGAATCTCTTGTGAGATCTGAGAGGTGGTTGCCTTCACATACTTAGGATTATCAAGAGGGAGATTTCATTGAGGGCTTGATGATCATTCAGTTGTTGCATAAAAGAGCTTAAAGATACACAAGGGGGAGTGCTTGTACTTGTTGGAGAATCCAAGAAAGAAGGAGCTCATGGTCTCGGAGCTTGCACGTGGTTATGTCAGTAAGTTTTCTACATGAGGTAGCAATAGGATATTAGTGGTCTAAGTCACTATTGTAAAACTTTGATTCTTTCATAGTGGATTTATTTTTATCTTGAGGATAGCTATGTTAAATTCTCCTCAGATTTTTTACTAGTTTGGTTTTCCTAGGTAATCATATCTTTGTGTTCTTTATATTCTGCATTTTACGTTGATATGATATATGATTATGTTAACTTAGATCTAGAATTTGGACTAAGTAATAACTTGGCTTGTTAACTAGGTTAATCCAGTTGTGTTTTAAGGGGTCTAAAAATAAACAAGTGGTATCAGAGCGGGTAGCTCTCTTGTTGTAGATCTTTTGATCTCTGAGCTAATCCTTGACCCCTGTTGTCATGGAACACGGATACTCTCTTGTTATTCTACCTCACTTTGATGGAAATAATTATGCTTATTGGAAAGTAAGGATGAAAGTATTCTTGAAATCAATTGATGAGAGAGTTTGGAACTCCGTTGAACACGGATGGGAGAAGCCCACTACTCCTGTTAGTGAGTGGCAAACTTCTCAAAAAGAAGCAATCGTGTTCAATAGCAAAGTTATGAATGCTATCTTTAACGCTGTTTCTATGGAGCAATTTAAGAGAATCTCTAATGTTAAGGTTGCTCACATTACTTGGAATATTCTCCAGACTGTGCACGAAGGCACAAAGGCTGTCAAAATTAATAAGTTGTAGCAATTAACTTCTAGATTTAAGAGCATTAGGATGTTTGATGATAAATTCTTTGATGAATTTTATGCTAAACTTAATGACATTGTTAATTCTGCATATAACTTGGATGAAATCTATGATCAACCTAAAATTGTTAGGAAGATTCTGAGATCTTTAACTGAAGATTTTAGACCCAAAATGACTACCATCACTAAGAGCAAGGATGTAGACTCCATCCTTATTGATGAACTTGTAGGATCTCTTCAATCCTATGAGTTGGACCTACCCAAAACTAGTAAATCCAAATCAATGGCTCTTAATTCAGTTGATGATTTTGATGTTGGTGGATTTGATGATGAGCTCTTTGCTACAGAGATTGCTTACCTTGCTAAGAACTTTAGGAATTTCCTTAGAAACAGCAACATAAGGGCAAAAGGTAAGAACACTGCTGAATATAGAAATTTTAGGAAGAATGATCCCACTAAGGTTAACAGCACTGAAAAACCTAGAGAAAAAGTAGGTCAATCTTCTAATAATTCTATGAGTCTTCAATGTTTTGGATGTTAAGGGTATGGTCACATGAAATCTGAATGTCCTACATACTTGAGGTCTAAGGGTAAGGCTATGGCTATAACCCTTAGTAACAATGAAGTTTTCGATAATGAGTCTAATTCTGACGAGGATGGAAACTTTATTACTTTCACTGCTACTGCTATAGTCAATGAAAGCGTGTCTGTTGAAGAGAACCCTTCTGATGGGGAACTCTTTAAGAATGCAGGTTTTCAAGAAGCCTACAATAAACTTTGCAAAGTTGCTGCAAAGGATGCTATGAATGTTGATCTTGGCTTAAAGAAAATTGTATCTCTTGAGCTTGATAAGAAAAATTTGCTTATGAAACTGTTTGATGCTAATGAACTTTTGAACAATGTGAAAACTGAGAATATGCTTTTTCTTGATAAAGTTAAGAATTTGGAACTTGATCTATCTATTGCTAGAGAACAATCTATTAGGTCTGCAAGCTCTAAACTTCATCACATGCTGACTATTTAAAAATCTCCCTTTGACAAAACTGGTTTAGGTTTTGTAGAAAGCATCTCTATGTCTACACCCCATTCCACTAACTTTGTTCCTTCTTCTTCCCTCGAACCCCCTGTGAGTAAGACTGTTAAACCTATAAAGGCCACACCTCCTAGGAAGATTAGGGTTGATCTGAAAAAGTCTAAACCTAAGGATTCTACCATTTCTAAGGACAAGGTGCATGGTAAGCCTGCTTGGGTTTGTCATTTTTGTGGAAAGTTTGGGCACATTCGTCCAAATTGTTTCAAGTTGCAAGTTGCTAAGCGAGCAAATAAGCCAAAAGTGCCTATGTCTCTAGCACAAGATCCTATGGTACTTATTGGTGAATTAGTAAAGGCTCTTAACCTGTATTCCAATCCTAGATTTGGAAATCACTTTAATGTGAATAAGAACTCCAATGCTCGAGGTGCATCTAAAAAGTTTTGGATGCAAAAGGCCTAATTTAATTGAGTCTTTTTGACATGGTTCTTGTGCTTCATTACTCTACTCTTTGTGACCATTGTTCTTTTGTTCTTTTTGTTTTCTTTTTGTTTCTAGGACTTGCATTGCTTAACATTCATGCATTTCATTTTAGGACTGTTTTTGTTTCTTCTTTTCAAAATATATATTAAAAAAAAAAAGGAAAAGGGAAGCAAATTGTGTTTTGCATTATTTTCTTGGATTTGAAATCAAGGTTGGCCAATTTTTTTTTTTTTTTGCATAACATGTTTATGTACCTAGTTTAGCTTTGATGAGCTTATTTCTTGCACTTAACTAGTTTGAGCTTTGTAGTGCATGTTGTGTGGGAAAGATGTTTATAATTTTTGATCACTTTGTCTTGATCTTAAAGTCACATGCCTTTGATTGTCAGACTTGATCCTTTTGAGAAAGACATAAATAACCATCTCACCATTGTTTATTAGCCAATCATAAATACCTTAGTGCATATCGTAAGATTTTGTGCTCGCGAAAGTGTAGCACATGCACAAAAAGAACATAAGGTGTAGCCTCGGTTTAAATGCTAAAATTGGTGTGTACATTATTGGACTATAATTAAATCAATCAAATAAAATTGGTGTGTACATTATCCTGATTTTTTAAAATAAGTTTCCGCTCAATTAAAATTTATGTGTACAATATGAGGCAAATCAAGAAACTAACATAATTGCAAGCTTTTATTCTAGGAGATGTGAGAGTTATATGATGTAATTTTTTATGTGATAGTCTCTCTTAAATTCTATGTGATGAATTTTGTAGACTTTGTACTTGATTTCTATTTACATATCACCTCACATGTATCTCAAGCTTTTGCTAGTTACACACACCACACAAATTACTCTTTGCTAAACTTTGTCCATGTTATGGTGTGTGATTTTGATTTGGCCAACCAAGTTTGAAAATTCCTTGAGTTTTATGCAAAACATGTTTGTTGTTTGAGAATTTAAGGGTCTTGATTGAAAATCTTAATTTTGGAAAACTGGGTTTCAAAACATGTATTTTTGAAAAGCATTTCATCTCATACTCATGCATTTATTCATAAAATATTGTGCTTTGAGGAGTTTCTGCATTAAAATGATGTGTTTTACAAAAATCTAATTTTTCTAGAATTTCGACCGATCAAACCTGTTTTTTGATCGATCGAAATTGCAATTGATTGTTTTGGTTAGCCTCTGTCTGTTTCGATCAGTGCTTGATTGGTGTTGGATCAATTGAAGCTTTTTCAATTGATCGAATCTGTTTTTCAATCGATTGGAAATCGTGTAGAGAATTTTTTAAAACTAATTTTCACGTGTTCAAACTCACTTTTCAAAATTTTTTCAACTTTCTTTCTTTCTATACGAGTCGGTCAAGGCTCCAATCCAATTTTTTGTCATTTTCCTCCATTCTTTTTGCAAGGTTTTTCTCTCTTAAGGCCGGTAAGACCTTTTTGCCCCTCCTTTTGCTTTTATTTTCAGGTTTCATGCATTAAATCATGCATTTTGAGGATAAATTCGAACCAATGGATTTTTGAGGTTTTTGATGATTCAAGCTTGTTTTCTTACAATTGATCAATGGGTTTCCTGTTATGGGATGTTATAAACATGATATATGGTGTTTTATTTGATTAATTTGATGTATTGTGAGAAATTGAAAATTCTAGGGCTTGAAACTACCCGATTTGAGGATTTTGTTCAAATTGAGTTTAATTAATGAAATTGGATTGTTGGATTGATTAATTTGATCATTATAAACTATTTTCTAACCTGTGTGATGATCAATTGGTCAATTTAGTACAAATTGAACAAGTGGTTTTTCAAAATTTTGGGATTTTTGTTATAAACTTTTTGCTCAAGCCAATTTTGCGATTCTGAACTTAAATTGAACTTGTTATCACTGCATTAGAGTATGCATCATGACATTTATCTATTTATGCATCATATAGATTGTTATTTCTATAATTTTTCTGTGCTAACTTGTAGTCTACCCTTGATTTTTTTTTGTTCTTTTTGCTCTTTCTCTTGTGTCTTTGTCCTTACCCTAGCACCATACCTAGGAAGACTAGAGCCCATAGGACACCCTCCTCTTCTTCTGCTCCTTCCTCTGTGGGCACTTTGTTTAGGAGTGAGAAAAGCTGACAGATTTATTAGACTTTAAACATTAAGAGAAAGTTTTGGGCTGAGCATAAGGTTTTGTTAGTTGAACTTGATTCTGCCATTAGGGCAAACTTTGAGCGTCGAGGCTGGTTGCTACTTTTGGATATTTATTATCCTCCTCCAGCTACCTTGATTAGAGAGTTCTACTCGAACCTCTCTATCCACATCTATGATTCCAACACTTTGGTAAAGAATTGGATACAAGGTGTAGAGTACACCATTACTTCTAGAGTAGTGGTTGATGCTCTTAGGGTACCTGTGGTCTAGCACCCTGTCTATCCCTATGATGAGTCTCCTCCCTTGGACGACATAATGTCTTACATCACTGGGTCTTCTATCCAGTGGGGTTCTGATCCTTGAATCAATACTGCTGAGCTCACTGAATTACACTATCTTTTCTTTAGGATAGCTTGTCATTCCTTGTGGCCTTTCACTCATCTGCACATCATTCCTTTAGAGTGATGTGCATTTTTGTACACTCTTGTTACGGATGCTCCTATTAGTTTTCCTCATCTGTTTCTTTGTTCTTTGAATGAAGTTTATAGGAGTTCCTCTACCGCTTATGCTCTTTTTCATCTTGTTTTCATTCATAGGATTTTGTTGTTTTTAGGTTTAGATGACTTCCCCGCTTCTGAGCTTGTACAAGTTATTGTAGCCATAGGTGCCACTTTTCTTAGGCAGAGGGCTGCTCAGATGAGAAAGACCTCTAAACGCCCTCATGTTGAGCCTTCTAGTACCGCACCCCCTCCTTCTTCTATAGGTATTACTTCTGGTGAGGTGTCTACTGATCCTGTTGGTGGTGCTACTACTGTTCCTCCACCATCTACTTCTAATGACTTTGACATTCATCGTACTTTGGAGACTGTCATGACCGTTTAGGTGGCTCATGGTTAGATTTTAGGGGACATGCTTGATGAGCTCCATGCTTTGCGAGTAGATTTGGTACATCTTCAACGTTCGCCTTTGCCACCTCCTTTTGATGATGGATTCTGATTGCCCTTTGGCATTTCGTCACAAAAAGGGGGAGTAGATTTGGACACTTGTAGAGATTTGTTTTGTAGTTAGAGGGAGATTTTTGTTTGTTAGAACTTGTGGAGTTTAGATTGTATCTAGGTGCTTCACTCTGTATGTATCATTTTTTGGCTCTTGATGTATTGTTTTTGGGCTATTCATGTTAGGGGGAGATACATTGTTATCTATGTTTCTTGTTTCACTGCTCATTGATTTATATTTATGAGTTATTCATGATATATGTCTTTATTTTCTGTTTTGTGAAGTCAAGAATTTATTTTTGTTTTATTTGTATTTTCCACACATGCGTTTATGCGTTTGTTGAGTATTTCAAGAAATATACAGCTGTTGTCTACACTTGCAACTGATGAATAGTAGTTAGGTTGGACTATTTTGTAATGGACATTATTTTTGTAAAGGGCTTTTACTTGTAACTTTGAGCATTGCATTTGTGTTTTGTCACGGATTGCCAAATGATGAGTTTGTTAGGTCTAAGTATTTAGGAACTAATGTATTATAACTCTAATTTGTATTGTTGGCAAACCATGATCAAAACAGGTTTTTAGTCTTGTTTTAGGCTTACTCAAAGTATGTGTTTTATGTAAAGTTGGAATCAAGCTGCTGCAGAATTCATTGTGCAATTCAGTCTGGCTCAATCGATCGAGAATTAGACTCGACCGATTGAAAGTCGGGCAAAATTTTTTTTTTTCTGTAGAATTTCCAACTCAGCCCTAAGCCTATATGACATTTAGGGTTTTATGTTTTGCCCTAGGTATAAAAGGGAAACCCTAACCACGTTTTAGAGATTGCTCTATTTGCTGTGTGTGTGAATCTCTTGTGAGATCTGAGAGGTGATTGCCTTCACACATGCTTAGGATTATCAAGAAGGAGATTTCATTGAGAGCTTGATAATCATTTAGTTGCTGCACAAAAGAGCTTAAAGATACACAAGCGGCAGTGCTTGTACTTGTTGGAGAATCCAAGAAAGAAGGAGTCTGTGGTCTCGGAGTTTGCACGTGGTCGTGTCAATAAGTTTTCTACATGAGGTAGCAATAAGATGTTAGTGGTCTAAGTCACTATTGTAAAACTTTGATTCTTTTGTAGTGAATTCAGTTTTACCTTGAGGATAGCTAGGTTAAATCCTCTCTAGGTTTTTTACCAGTTTGGTTTTTCTAGGTGATTATATCTTTGTGTTTTTTATATTCCGCACTTTACATTGATATGATATATGATTGTGTTAACCTAGATCTGGAATTTGGACTAAGTAATAACTTGGCTTGTTAACTAGGTTAATCCAATTGTGTTTTAAGGGTCTAAAAACAAACATACTATATGATTCATAAACTTAATTTTTAATTTTTATGCATAATTTTTTACTATAAAAACTTGCAATTAAAATAATTGATTGATGACATAACAATTGATCTTTGATCTTCTAGGAATTTTGCAAGTATGGATGATATAAGAAGAAAATGTAATACAATTGTGGATTTGTCAAAATTCACATCTAGTAAATATATATATTGAGTGAAGTTGTAGCCAAACCTTATCCTTAAGTTTTTTATGTAAAAAAGAAAAGAAAAGAAAAGAAATATTTAAGAAATATTATCACAATAATTAGTAAAGATTGCATACTATTAAATATTAAACATGCGTACTTTATATTAAAACAAAAAAACACCGTACAAAAAAAAAAAAACTTTGAAAAACAAATGTTTTCTATAATGAAACTTTTCAAATGTTTCCCGTATTATACTTGTACAAACAAGGAGAGAGAGAGAGAGATAAATTGTTTGGTGTGTGGTCGTGTAGGAGATTAATGCTAAGAATCTATAGACTATACTATGGGAGATTGACTTGCAAAAATTAAAACCTCAAGCCACTAGGGAAAATTGATTGTTAATGATAAATTAGTATATCATAGGACCATATATGTTGCGGTTGCTCTGTGCCCTTTTTCATATGATTTCTCCCGTGAAAGCATTTCTTGTGGGCTAGGTAACCATGGTTTAGTCTCATTTTGAGTTCCACTTTGCGCTTCCCATATATGACACCATTTGTTTGAAAAGAGATAGGACCATAGGAAAATTGTCTGACTTGACCAAACAAGATGTTTTGTTGAGAACTACCCCCGTGTTAGAGAAAGGACCTTCAGTTCAACCAAGGCCAACACGAGGGGCTGAACAAATGTGCTAAGATGGTTAAGTCTAGTCTTAGGCCTGCTAGGCCCCATCCCAGTTCCAGACCAATAAGTATGATCCCCTCCAAATTTCAATTAATTTATGTAGTTCTTTTGTGAACTACATAAGAAACTTTTTAGCCAAAAAAAAAAAAAAAAAAAGCATAGAAAATTTTTTACATAAAAAATTTTTCATGCAAAAAAATTAGACACTCTGTTTTCCTTTTCCTTGTTTATTCTTAAGTTCATGATGTATAAATTTGATGTGTGTTTTACGATGAATTTATTTTGCTTACAAAATAAAATTTTCTTAAAAAAATTTCCCCTAAAAAGATGAAAACTTAGAAAGACTATAAGCAAAAAAATAAACTAAAAAAGTACATTTTTTTTAGGAGGAAAAAAAAGTTTGCTTGATGTATATATATTTTGTGATTTTATATAAAGTAATGCAAATAGATGGCATATTAAATTTGGGCGAAGCAAGACTGGGTTGATATGTGATATCTTCATGGGATTGGACCAAATTGAAGAGCATTCACGTTAAGGTTGCTAAAAAATTTAACTTTTAACAACTCAAAATACTATTTTATATATTTTAACATCTCACTTTACAAAGCACCCAATATCAATAGTTTTATTTCAGCATTCAATACAATAAAATAATATATTCAACACACTAAACAACAACCACAGCCACAACCACAACCACGGCTGAACCTAGCCAAATCAAATCACAACAAAGATCAATGTTGAACAAACCAAAATCACAAAATCAAGACAACCCAAAATCACAAAATCAACACTTACCAAACCACCAAAATCAAATAAAAAACCCACGCCAAACCACGAACTCGACCCATAACAGAGCCCCACTAAACCCACGAACCATTAACCCGCTAGCCATAACCCACATCCATTGACCCACGAACCACCATGACCCACCAAAACACTGTGACACACGAACCACTGTGGCCCACGGATTTCAATCTTTCTCCACAAACCACTGTGACCCACAAACCAAAATAAGAAGGACGAGAGAGAGAGAGAGAGAGAGAAGAAAAATAGATCAGTGAAAGAAAAAAAAAAAGAGAGAAGAAAAGTGAGAGAGAAAAATATTATTTGAATTGAAGATAGTAATTAATAATATATATATATATATATATATATTTTTTTTTTAAGTGTTGAGCTACAATATACTGTCATTTATGGTAGTCTACTGTAGCTCAGTTGCCAAAAATTTTGAGTATAACAATCTTGTTGTAGTGTGTTTTTTGTGGAATGAGCTACTAAAATGAGTTTTTAGCATTTTTCACATCTTTAATGTGAACGCTTTGTAGCTTGGGTGCTAAAGTCTTGTACACTATTTAGTCTATCTACTCGTTGTTAGGACATATGTGAATCATGTGTACACTATTTAGTTTATCTACTCGTTGTTAGGACATATGTGAATCATGTTAGGAACATATGTCAATATAGAATTGGCTAATTTTTTGACAAAATGCACTTTAATTGTAATTAGGTAAATCTAGGATGTGTTTAATGCTTTAAGGAATGTTCGAGGGCCTTTTTCAATTGCTCGGCCATGTGTGGTTCGTTGGAGGGATAACCTTAATAGGCCTGGGTTCTTTTTGGGGAGTTGCCTCCGGAACTCAACATTGGGCCACGTGGTCCAACGGCTACCAATGTACTTTTAAGCCTACAAAGCTATTAAAGCCAAAGTCTAAAAATTACGATAATGGTCGAATAAATATATAATATGCATTTGATATAATAGCTTTGATTAGTAGTTGTAATAGTAGTTAAAATAAAGTAATTTATTTAGTGGTAAAGTAATAATGTACTCAATGATGTAAATTTAAAGATATGCAAGCAAAGTCACTTATCTTTGTATGGTTTGTAGCCTAGCTATGTAGCATCAGTGAGCTGATAGGATTCCAGGAGAATGCTAGCGGTAAAGGCTAGTTAAGTTTGCCCCTTTTATCATGCATTTAAATGAGTTTAAGTCTTAGTTAATAGTTGTAATAGTAGTTGGAATAAAGTAATATGTATTTCAATGTGAAGTAATCATACACTCAATAATGTAAATTTAAAGATAAAGAAGCAAAGTCACTTATCTTTGTATAATTTGTAGCCCCAGCTATACAGCTTTTGTGAGCTGATAATGTCCCAACTCCCAACAGAGTAACCCCAGCGGTAGAGAGGTAATTTGCCATGATAACTTCAAGATTAAGGGTAAAAATGGGTGAAATTGGAGGGAGAGAAAGTATGTCCAATTGTGTGTAGGGGTTGGTTAAGCTTGCCCCTCTTATCGTGTACTTAAATGAGTTTTCGCCTTGACAATGCTCTTTTAGTTTTTGTAAAGTTATGAATAGTGTTGCCTTCCATGAGAAGGGCTTTTGTATATAGTATATGTTCCTTCTAAGAGAAGGGCTTTATGTAAGAAGTAGTTGTGCCTTCTAAGAGAAGGGTTATTGTAAGAAGTAGTTGTGCCTTCTAAGAGAATGACTTTGATATGAGATCTTGGTGCCTTCTAGGAGAAGGGCTTTAGTAATATAAGTTCATTTCTTCCATGAGAAGGGCTTTTAGTATGAGTGTTTGATATCTTTTGAGAAGTGTGAAGATGGTAAAAGATATAAATGTTTTGTGGGATGTAGTATATGATATATGGATGTATGAGAGATATAGAGGTTAAAGATAGTAAAAATGTGAGATTATAACCGTTGGAGAAGTTGTAGAGATGGCTTTCCAAGAGGAAAGATTTTGTAAGAGAAGAGTACGGAGGTGTGCTTAGGTATTTGGAGATAGGAGTAGTAAGATAAGTGTAGAAGAGTATTGAGATGTGTTTATAGGCAGTAAAACAATAGAATTTCAAAGTGAGAGAGTGAGAGTGGAGCTTAGAAGAGTAGTGGTGTGTTATATGTAATGGTGTAGTAAGTGTGTATGAGATTGTGTAAGAGAAGTGAAGAAAAAGATGTATAGAGATATGGGCAGCAAGATATATGTATTTTCAAAATATAGAGAGTGAGATAATGAGTATAAGAGAGTAATAATATTGTAGTGTGTTTAGCAATGTTGCTGGGATTTACTGCCAGGATCTTTTGCTAGAGGATGTATGAAGGCTTATGAAGGGCATTTATGAGCTAAGGGCTGAAGAGTTTAGTTCTTAATTTTGAAACTAAAAAACCTAGAAACTTCGAATTTCATTAAGAACTTCAAAAGATTATTAGAGGGAGAGAGAATAGAGAAGTTTTATGAGAGAGTTTCTCCATTGGTGTCCCCCCTTGAGGTGTTGATTAAGGGTCCCCTTTAGAGTTGAGTTTGAAGGGGTATTTTAGCAAATGATCTCAACCAAAATCTGTCCCAAATAGCAATGAATTTTCAGAAAATCCATCTTAAGATTTGGCCAAAAATGGTATGTTTAGCTTTAAGGTATTCTTGCTGTTTCGGGTAAGAGCTGCTAGGGAAAGAGAAGCAGAAAAGGAAAGTATTTTAGCAAGAAAAAGATAGTTATTTTAGTTGGTTTTGGTTTTAGCCAAAAGTGAAAAAATCAGTAATGCTCAGGCTGCTGGGTCAGCTGTCACAGTTGTTCTGAAAAGGCTGTCTCAACTGTCAAGAAAAGCTGTGACAGCTATCATGAGACAATTTTTTTGCTTTGGGCAGAAGCCAATGAGGTTAGATGAGTCATTTCAGATTGCTGGAGAGGTCATTTCATGGATTTGGCTGAAAAATGGTGAGATCTCTTTGAAGGGTATCTTGCTATTTTGGGTATAGCAGCTGACTGTTGGGATTTCAGCATTAAATGGCTGATGATATCACTTCCAACTAGGTGTCAAGTGCTGAATATATTGCTGGGATTCAGCTGAAAATGTTTCCTTTTTTGGGTGTTTGTATTTTTGGTGCAAGGTTCCATTACAACACATTTCTAGCAAGTAATAGAAGGATTAGTTGAAAGTTAAAGAAGTTTTAGAGATTTAGTCAAGGAATCATTGGGTTGTGACTTAATCTTGGTGAGCAAGAAGAGTATTTAATGCTTTGCTTTGGCAATTGACAAAGAAATATATGGTTTGATTGTGGCAAACAACAGCTGGGTATCAGAGATATCATGAATATTTTGTATAGAGAGAGATAAAAGATAGTCAATTAGATTAGGCCACATGTTTGAATTGGATTTTATCTAAAAGTAGTAATAAGATTTATGTAGAATAATATAATGAAGTTTCTAAATTTGTATAGCAACAGGTAGGGATTGAATGAACAGTTATTTTTCCAACAGTTAGATGGTTGGGGATATTGAGCATTTATCACATGATGAATATTAAGCTTTAGGAAAAGAGCAATGGGGAATTTTATCATCTAAAGGAATTTTATTATCTAAAGTGCTATGTGATAAGAGATACTTACCATATATTACCCACTACACACAGACTCATTAGAGTTCAGGGAGTTGGAGAAGACACGCCAAGCAACATGTCTCTCTTATCAACTTTAAACTACTAGAGCTTTACTGAACATACCTCTTGGCCCTCTAAACCACGACTCCCAAAGATTCCCCAAAGTGACTTATGAGCTTGGATCATAAGTTGAAGGTGAGATGATGTACATCGGGTTTTATTGTCATTTTGTGTAAATATGACCTCTTATTGAAGAAGCCGCTTGCCATGAATGTAAGAGAGGTAATATGAGCCATGAGTTTTGATTCATTTCTTAAGCTCGATGCATATGTTGATGTTGATGATGTCGTGGGGTTATTATCCCAATTGATGAAGAGGAAATGTGGACCATGAATCCGCTTTTTGAAGTAAGAATCTCGCGGGCCATGTGAGCCCAATCCATGTAGTTGAATGAAATATGAGTTTACTTTGTGGTTTAAATAGATTTATCCAAAAAATTAATAATATGTTGATGTGGCATAGATTACCAATGAAGTAATGCCACGTGAGCCAAAAAAACAGTCCTCAATAATGAATAAAGTTTCAATTTCAAGTGTTAAAACCATGCAAGTCTGTCCAAGAATCAATTGAAGAAGGGTTGGATTTTAAATCTCGATAGCTAGTATTTATCGAAGTTTAAAAGGCTATTTAAGCATGATACTCGACAACTACTTGATAGATAGGTTATCTGTCAAGGTTTATAAAATTAATTTTTCAAATTTGATTTCACTCCAATCCGTGAATAGATGTTTGTTCTTTCTTTTCTCACAACTCTAAACATATATAAGGATTGTTTTAAGGGCCGTCACAGCTGATGCACCTTAATGCAAAAGTTTTTCACAAGCATATTGTGAACCAGAGACATATATCCTAATTCAACTTTCTATTCAAGAAACTGCTGTGTTTGTATACCGTAAGGTTTTGTAACCAATGAGTTTCGTGATCTTCATCGTGTTAATGAATTGAAGAACTTTGCAGCCAACATCTTTCTTAAGTTGGTGAGTAAGCCACATACTGGGATCCACACATCAAATTGGTTAGTCACGTACTGGGAGCTGTGCATTGAAAAATAGATATTATCACTACAAAACAAGTCTAATTGGGTATTAGGGTAAAAGTTCCACTGTAGGTTGGTATAAAGTACTGGAATTCCTTTACTTGTAACCACTTTTTGTGATAATAATGAATTCTCGGGAGTAGTGACCTTAAAATCACTTGGTAGAGTTTTTGCTGTGTAGGTTTTCTCTAATTGTAAACAAATCACCATATCAATTTATTTTCCACTGCATTTTAACTAAGTTGTTGATTTGTTTGTGCTACCATGCTTATTGCATGTAAATTGAATTAATTAATTAACTTGGCTAATTAATTTGTTAATTCATCACAAGGGGTCAATACATTCTTAGCTTATTACTTGCATCAACCCAATTTCCTAAAAAATTAACAGCAAGAGTTTCTTCCTGTTTTTCATAGGTCATACACAACTTTTGTTGGTTCTTTCATAAGGAGGGAAAACAAGGGACAAATACATCTAGGGTTGCCTCACTTGATGCCTTTTTGTAATAATAAGTTCAATAATAAAACAATTGGGGTTTCAAGGTGATAGGCCACAATCTGAATGACCCATTGTGATTAAACCAATTAATTAATTAGCCAAGTTATTAATTAATCAATTTAACATGCAAATATGTGGAAGTACAAACAAATCACCAAATAACTAAATATGCAGCGAAAATTAAATGACACGGTGATTTGTTTACGAATGGGGAAAAACCTCGCGGCAAAAACCCCATCGGGTGATTTTCAGGTCACCACTCCCAAAACTCCACTATTATCAAATCAAGCGGTTACAAGTAAAGGAATCCCAAATACCTTACCAACCTACAGTTAAACCCTTACCCCAATATCCAATTGGACTTGATTTGTAGCGACAGTTCCCACCTTTGATGCACGGCTCCCAAGTACGTGACTAACCAATGCGCGAATCCTAGTACGCGACTTCAAGACACCAACTTAAGGAAGAAAGGTTGGCTGTAAAGTTCTTCAGTTCATTCTACACGATGAAAATCAGGAATATGCTTGGTCACAAAACCCTATGGTGCAAATGCACAGCAACTTCTTCAGAGAAGATGAACTAGGTCAAGAACTTCGTCTTTGATCACAATTTGCTTGAACAGAGATTGCTCAATGAATTTGCAACTTGTGCCACACTTGACGGCTCTTAAAACAATCCTTTTATATATTGAGGGTTTGGAGAAAAGAAGGCCCAAAAGCATATTCACAGATCCCAAGAAAATCAGATTAGAAAATCTGAAATTTTAAATCTCGACAAATAGCAGGTGTCAAGGTAGCTATCGAGTAGGTGTCGAACTTTAATGAATTTGCACTTCAGCTTGCTTTTTCTTAGATAGACTTGATGACTTCAATACTTGATCTTGAAACCTTGTTTCTTGAAATATTAAAAACACCTGGAACTATCCAATTACAAGTAGAGTATGTTTTGTTAAAGGATTAGCCAATTTACATAAATAATTGACATATGTTCTTAACAAGTGAAAACACATATGTCCTAACAATTTCTCCTTTTGCTAATCCGTGACAAAACCACAACAAACAAATGAACATATGAGAGAAGTCATAAATCACTAAACTCATATTTACTTGTTGAATACAATAAAATCTATCTTAACACAAACTCTTGAAAAATTTTGCAAGAAGAGAGTTTATGGCAAGTAGACTTTGACAACCTGTATTTCTGAAACACTTTAAACAAAATTGATCAAGGCATCTTGTGTGAAATAGAAATAATAGATTGCATACAAATATAAAGAAAATGTGTATAAAGATAGAAAAGAAACAACACATGAAGAGAGAGGTGAAAGAAATATACATCCACATATATAAAGAAGTATAAGTACAATGTATGTAAAAATGGTCAAAGGACCTCATATACAAGATCAATGTATTTATAAAGAATGGAAAAGAAAAGATACATCAAAACCTCACTACATTCCTCAAACTATCAACACTCCCCCTATCAAAAATGTCCTCTACTAACTCTCCCCCTAAGATGACTACTCTCATAACCCAAAACTACTTTCCCTTTTTGTCACGAGTGACAAAGGGTAGAGTGTCATGTAGACATCTCATCAGTAGAGCTAGCATCTCCATCATCATCATCATCATCATCCTCATCATCCTCATCCTCAGAATTTGAAGCTGCTGGAGTAGGTGGTGAAGGAGCAGCCTCTGGAGCAAAACCACCCATGATCGCCTGCCGTCGTGTAATACGACCAACACGAACATTCACCTGATACAATTCAGCAGAGAGTGTATCAAGGCGAGTGTCCATGCGTTGCAACTGCGCCATAATGTCTCCTAGAGATACATCGCCCGTAAAGGAAGAAGGAGTAGATGTAGATGGAGCTAATCTGGATGGAGCCGAACAGGAAGGAGGAGTGGAATCCATCTATCGCGACCTAAACTGCGCCTTACTACATTTTACGGTAACGGCATCTATGGCACAAATGTGTGTGAAGTGATCGGACACAAGAAAGGGAATAGAAAAATGGCATAAGATCCTCGTGATAGCGGAAGGAAAGATGAGTATATCACGGGACACCGAATCAAGATGAACATTTATGATAGAAAGAATAAAGTGAGAAGAAAAATCTATAGTAAGATGCTCAAGAAGAGATAACAAAAATTGAGCACGAGGCTCTGTGATAGAGTTATATTGAGAGAGAGGATGGAGTACAAACATCATCACTATGTTTAGGAATCTAGGACCTTTAGCAAAAGACCTACATAATGTGTACTGATGCTCACCCCAATCAGCAGGGCGCTGACAAAAGGCAGAGATGAGCTCATCTTTGGACACAGTCCTCAGATGCTCACAAGAAGGATAGTCAGGAAACTCTATCCTAGGAAACCTAAGCATATCCGCAACTAGCTGCGGTGTGACAGGGATGCGCGTACCTCGAACGTAAGTGAAAAAGAGAGGTACTGAACAATCTATCCCGTGCATATTGAAGTAAAACTCCTGAATCAGCACGAGAGGACAAGTGACCGGGATGTCACACAGTGACTCCCATCCCCTACTGTGAATGACAAAGGGAAGGTCAGTGTCGGCGAAGTCCGCCAGAATGACTTGGCGTTCCAAATGAACACCTCGTCGAGAAAAGTTCTCCGTAAATGCCTTGTGGGCATCTCCATCATGGAACCGAAGGTTAAGAGGAGCAGAGTCAGAAGAAGAGGAAGCTCCAGAACGCAGAGGGTTCCGAGCAGGAGTGGATTTACGTTTGGGTGCCATAGACACTACTAACGTAAAAGAATGAGAAAGAAATAGAGAGGGAGACAATCAGAAAAGTCCCAACACAGTTCAAATAGATTAAATATGATGAACAAAAAGAACGTATGCATGAGAATGCATGAGCATGTAACATGCAAAGCAAAAGGCATCATGGGCTCAGCCCAATCCAAACCTACCAGCACACAGCATAAAGCACACATCCAAATGCATGTAAATATCATTCTAATGCACATGGAATGCAATGTATGTCATTTTGAAAGCATTTAAGTGAAAACCTAACCCAAAATTTCAAGAAAAACTCATCAATTTTGAAAAACTCCAAAAATTTTCAAAAATCCCAAAACCTAGGTTTCAAAACATGCAATGCTTGAAAAAGGAAGGGAAAAATGAACTTACCAAGTGATTGAAACCAAGGGAAGGCCGAAAATGAAGAGGATTTGAAGACTTGAGTGAGATAAAAGTGGTTAGGAGATGAAAAGCCTTCAGATAGATCGAGAGAGATCGAGGAAATGAGTGAAAAGTCGCGAAAAATCCTTTTATAGACACTTCAGTAAATCTCGACAGCTGAGGTGTCGAGAGGTATCGAGAAAGCTGTCGAGGAGGTGTCGAGGATTTAGCCTTCGATAGCTTCAGGTGTCGAGAGGTATCGAGGAATAAGGAACAGTTTCGAAGCACAGAATCTCGATCGATCGACCAGGTATCGAGAAGGTATCGAGAAGATAGGAACTTTCTCGATTGATCCATCAGGTGTCAAAGAGGTGTTGAGATTGCGATAAGAAAAAGGCTTGAGATGCTCGACAGATAACCAGGTATCGAGGAGGTGTTGAGCCAGGTTGAAAAAGCAGTTTTTCGAGAAAAGAAAAACACAGACATGAATGCAATCCATTATACACCTCAACCAAAGATCCACTCAACATATAAAGCTCTCAAAATCATCTCTCAACAAAAATTTAAGCTCATGGATCCTCTAAAACACACACACACACACTAAACAAGTCTAACCAATTTTATTTTTCAAAAACAAGTTAAGACAGTTTAGTGAGCATACATTAGCACATGTAAAACTTTTGTGATGGCCAAATCACATTGTACCTGCACATGTATCAAAAGTAGCAAAGAATATTGCGTGTTG
Organism: Quercus variabilis; assembly: GCA_030445155.1. Classification (NCBI taxonomy): domain Eukaryota; kingdom Viridiplantae; phylum Streptophyta; class Magnoliopsida; order Fagales; family Fagaceae; genus Quercus; species Quercus variabilis. The sequence goes on along the minus strand of CP129446.1, from coordinate 83,848,214 downwards.
TGTGTGAAAAACATCGCAAGATTGCATGTGTATACATATTATGACGATCTGAGATATGAGAAAATAATTTTAACTCACACACAATCATAACTACTTGATGGGGACTATCACCTTCAAGGTACATCCTATAACTTCCACATCTCCTAGAATACACGCTTACAACCATATTTAAAGCATTTTTTTTATCTTTTTGCTTTTTATTTTCTTTGCATATTTTCTTTTATTTTAGCATATCATATATGGGCATGAAAAGAAAGAAAAGAAATACCCAAGATGTTAAGCATTTGACATCGCACTTTTGCTATGTTGAAGCATACAAATGTCTTTGACATTGCACTTTTGCTATGCCGAAGCATACATGTGTCATTTATGATTGGCGAGCAACAGTGGTGAGATGGTTATTTATGTCTTTCTCTTAGGATTTTCTAGTCCTACCTGTCAAAAAGAGTGATATGAGTGTTAAGTTTTAAGAGATAACTTAATCTTACTCATCACAAACAAGAGCTACAAAGCTCACTTACTTAGTTGTGCATAGAGATGCTCATCTAAGCTACAAATGATACAAAGTTTAGAAACTTTGTTTCAATGGCCATCCAAGGTACATAAGTATCAAAATACACAAAACACACACTATTTTTGTATTTTTCTGATTTTTCATTTTTTTTTAATATTAAAAACAAAAGTAAACAAAAATGAAAGTAAACACACAAAAACATGTTAAACAAAACAAAGCATAAAACTAGATTGACTTAACAAAAATGCAAAACACACAAGCAATGCAACAAACAAGAGAAGCAATAAGGGAAAAGAAAGTGATGAAATCACTTAGAGTCCTTTTTCTTCCACACCTTGGAAGAACATTTCCTTTGATTGAACCCTTGAACAGACGGTGAAGGGGAAGAATTGAAACTGTTCAAGTTCGAAAGGAATATAAGGGCTTTCAAAAGATCTCCAAGAGGAGCAAGAGAGGATTGAAACTGATTTTGGCTTCCAGATGCTATTATGCCGTTGCTCTGTTGAGTGGTTAGCCACTTATAACAATTAGGTCGAGTATGACCGGTAGCTCCACAATGATGACAGAGATGCTGCTTCTTTTGTTTAGGCTTTTGAGAGTTAGCCTTCTTAGTCCTAGGGTTTTTAGCATCTTTCTTATCTTGATTAGGGGGTGCTCCTAAGATAGATTTACGTTTGTCTAAGTTCTCACTAGCTAATTCAGTTTTAACATCAGTGTTCTCAATTTCAGTGTTATTAACAGGAGAAACAAAAACAGTATTTCTAGTAGAAGCAGTATTAGAGAAAGAAAGACTATACCTTAAGTCTGTTCGATTCGAAGCAGTTTTCTGATTGCTCAGCATCTCATCAAGCTTTGCACTTGAAGTCCTCTCCAATTGAGCTCTAACTTGAAACAGCTCAGCTTCAAACTTCTTGGTCTTCTCAGCCAAAAAGTTGTTCTCAAACCTCAGTGCTCCAATAGTTTGATTCGCCTCATTAAACTTTGTGGACAACTCTTCATGATCAAGTTCCACACCACTGAGCTTCTTGGTGGCCAGCCTATACAATTTCTCATGCTTCTCAGAGAGCTTGTAAAGCTTTTCATAGGCTGAATGGATATCATCTTGATCATCCATTTTCTCAAATTTGGACTCCACCAGTTCTTCTTCTTCATCCACTTCTTTAACAATCCCTTCAGTAGGATTGACTGGCAGTGAAGGTATTTAAGATTCCGTCATCCTCATTGTCGGAATCATCTTCGGGCTCAGTGTCACTCAAGGTTGCAGCAAGTGCCTTACTCTTCCCAATGCTCTTGAGATATGTTTGGCATTCATGCTTCATGTGACCGAATCCATGACATCTGAAGCACTTTGGTCCAGCCGGAACAGTGTACTGACCGCCATCCTTAGTGTCCTTCTTCCCTTTGTCTTGGCTCTTAAACTGAGAAGAACTGGATTTTCTGTGGTCCTTGTCAAAGTTTCTCCCATTGGCATTCTTCATAAATTTCTTAAACTGCCTTGTAATGTAGGACTTCATTTTAGAATCTTCATCATTGGAAGACTCATCTGTATCACTGCTCTTTGCCTTCAAGGCCATGCTCTTGCCTTTACCCGTTTTGCCAATCCTAGATAGTCCTAGCTCGTAGGTCTGCAAGTGTCTAACCAGCTCAGTCAAAGGAATTTTGTTAATATCCTTTGATTCTTCTATTGCTGTAATCTTGGCATGAAATCTCTTAGGTAGAGATCTGAGCACCTTCCTTACAACCTTGGGTTCAGGGATGGTTTTCCCAAGATTGAAGGCTGAGTTCACTATGTCCTTTAGCTTGGTATAGAACTCATCAAACGACTCATCCTCCTCCATCTTAATTTCTTCAAAGCTTGTAGTGAGCCTCTAAAATTTTGAATCTTTGACAGCCTTTGTTCCTTCATAGGTTGTCTGGAGGATGATCCAAGCCTCCTTAGTAGTTTCAGTTGAGGATATCTTCTTGAACTTCTCATTGGTGACTGCGCTAAATAAGGCATTTAGCGTTTTGCTGTTGAAGTTAGCCGCCTTGATCTTTGCGTCATCCCAATCGTCCGATTCTTCTTTTGGCTTGGTCCAACCAATCTCTATAGCTTGCCATACCTTCTCATCTAAAGACTGCAAGAAAGCTCTCATACGTACTTTCCAGTATGCATAGTTAGTGCCATCAAATAAATGAGGTATAATTAATGACTGTCCTCTATCCATGACAAGCAGGGGTCAATGGATCAACACAGCAAAGATTAAACCTAATCAGAGTGTGCCTGCTCTGATACCACTTGATAGGCCACAATCTGAATGACCTTTTGTGATTAAACCAATTAATTAATTAGCCAAGTTATTAATTAATCAATTTAACATGCAAATATGTGGAAGCACAAACAAATCACCAAATAACTAAATATGCAGCGGAAATAAAATGACACGGTGATTTGTTTACGAATGAGGAAAAACCTCGCGGCAAAAATCCTACCGGGTGATTTTCAGGTCACCACTCCCGAAACTCCACTATTATCAAATCAAGCGGTTACAAGTAAAGGAATCCCAAGTACCTTACCTTACCAACCTCCAGTTAAACCCTTACCCCAATATCCAATTGGACTTGATCTGTAGCGACAGTTCCCACTTTTGATGCACGGCTCCCAAGTACGTGACTAACCAATGCGCGGATCCCAGTACGCGACTTCAAGACACCAACTTAAGGAAGAAAGGTTGGCTGCAAAGTTATTCAGTTCATCCTACACGATGAAGATCAGGAAGATGCTTGGTCACAAAACCATATGGTGCAAATACACAACAACTTCTTCAGAGAAGATGAACTAGGTTAAGAATTTCGTCTTTGATCACAATTTGCTTGAACAGAGATTGCTCAATGAATTTGCAACTTATGTCACACTTGACGGCTCTTAAAACAATCATTTTATATATTTAGGGTTTAGAGAAAAGAAGGCCCAAAAGCATATTCACAGATCCCAAGAAAATCAGATCAGAAAATCTGAAATTTTAAATTTCGACAGATAGCAGATGTCGAGGTAGCTATCGAGTAAGTGTCGAGCTTTAATGAATTTGCACTTTAGCTTGCTTTTTCTTGGACAGACTTGATGACTTCAATATTTGATCTTGAAACCTTGTTTCTTGAAGTATTAAAAATACCTAGAACTACCCAATTACAAGTAGAGTGCGTTTTGTCAAAGGATTAGCCAATTTACATAAATAAATGACATACGTTCTTAACAAGTGAAAACACATATATCCTAACACAAGGGCATATATTCCTTTCTTAGGTTGATTAAAATGTAGGACAAACATTAGGTACCAATTATTAGGACAAACATTGGTTATGGATTTTTGTCATTCATTTAGTTCTTTTTTTGAGGGGAACATTCATTTAGTTCTTGATAATGCCTTTTAGCGTTCTTACTGGACCAAAAAACTTACTAGATGACGTGGTGTTCATTATCAACCTAATCTAATGCCCAAGAAACCCTAATAACGATCATTAGAAGACCTACTTTGTCTGTCTTAATGGTTGTAGTTGGTGGGCTTTTGAAGGAGACAGCCTATATATGATGGGGAACTTTCGGTTTCCTGAATCTCATTCCAGAAAAGGAACAAAAGGATGAGTACTTATCGAGTTCACGCAAAGGCTCCATCAAAGCTGTTGCAGTCTCGATTTTGAGAAGATAAAGTCTAATAAATGGTGACCCACGACCGCGACCATATATAATTAAGTACCATGACATGAAGTTTACCATTTTTTTAAAAGAAAATAAAAATGACATAAACTTTGCTATAATCTTTCCCCTTCTTACTTCTTAGTTAGGAAAAGGATTATTCCCCCTCCTCCTCGCCAAAGTTGTCTTCTTTTTAAAAAGGTTTTAAATTTATTTATTTATTTGGTAATTAATTCATTAAAATTTGCTGCAGAAAGATAGATTAAAATAACAAAAATATGCACAAGAAGTTGTGTATATATGAGTAGGCTTTTTAAAAATTTCCTCAAACTTTAATAACAAAAGGATATGTTTAACCAAGTTTATCACTTATGCAAATGGCATGACCTTATTCCACATGTTTAGGCATGCATAAAATTTCCACTTATATAGATACTATATTATCACCAACCCTTAGGTTAATTTTATTTTTTAGGGTCCGGTTAACAGTGGCTGCTCTAAGAATATTTTTTAGGGTGGTCACTAAGAAATTTAAATTACCACAATATTTTTCTTGGTACCATTTTTTAAGGAAAATGAAATTGGAAATTATTTTTATTGATTAGGTTGAACGAGCTACAAATTTTATCGTTTTGCTGCATCTAAGGGTATGTGGAATGTGGAAAGGGACATGTGTTCAAGGGTCATGTGCAATGTACATAACCTAGTGGACCTTAGACACTTGTCCTTTTCTTTATGTTGCCACATACTCCTGTATGCAGCAAAACCTTTCCCATAATATTTCTTTTATTTTTATTTATAAACTAGTAGTATGTACATGCAATGCACTAACTAATTAAAATTTGGACAAAGTTTGGCTACAAACTTGGTTATACTTTAAGGCTAAAAGTTCATTTTAAAAAATTAACATTGCCACATATTTTGAAAATCTAACCGTTAAATTGTATATTCTTCATACTCTTAACACACATGTCACATTTTGTGTCACTAAGATGTTATCTACTATATGATTCATAAACTTAATTGTTAATTTTTATGCATAATTTTTTACTATAAAAACTTATAATTTAAACAATTGATTGATGACATAACAACTGATCTTTGATCTTCTATAAATTTTGCAAATATGGATGATATAAGAAGAAAATGCAATACAATGATAGATTTGTAAAAATTCACATCTAATAAATATATATTGAGTGAAGTTGTGGCCAAACCTTATCCTTAAATTTTTTATGTAAAAAATAAAATAAAAGAAATATTTCAGAAATATTATCATAATAATTAGTAAAGATTTCATACTATTGCATATTAAACATGCGTACATAAAAATTTAAAAAAAAAAAAAAAATACACACACCGTACAAAACAAATGTTTTCTATAATAAAACTTTTCAAATGTTTCCCGTATTATACTTGTACAAGGGAGAGAGAGAGAGAGAGAGAGAGAGAGATTGTTTGGTGTGTGGTCGTATAGGAGATTAATGCTAAGAATCTATAGTATGGGAGATTGACTTGCAAAAATTAAAGCCTCAAGCCACTAGGGAAAATTGATTGTTACTGATGAATTAGTATACTAATAGGACCTTATATGTTGGGGTTGTTCTGTGCCCTTTTTCATGTGATTTCTCCCGTGAAAGCATTTCTTGTGGGCTAGGTAACCATGGTTTAGTCTCACTTTGAGTTCCACTTTCCAGTTTGCGCTTCCCATGTATGACACCATTTGTAAGTGGGATGTTTGAAAAGAGATAGGACCATAGGAAAATTGTCTGACTTGACCAAACAAGATGTTTTGTTGAGAACTACCCCCTTGTTAGAGAAGGAAGGACCTTCAGTTCAACCAAGGCCAACACGAGGGGCTGAACAAATGTGCTAAGATAGTTAAGTCTAGTCTTAGGCCTGCTAGGCCCAATCCCAGTTCCAGGCTTATTAAGTATGATCCCCTCCAATTTTCAATTAATTTATGTAGTTCTTTTGTGAACTACATAAGAAACTTTTTAGCCAAAAAAGAAAAGAAAAAAAGCATAGAAAATTTTTTACATAAAAAATTTTTCATGCAAAAATATTAGACACTCTCTTTTCCTTTTCCTTGTTTCTTCTTAAGTTCATGATGTATAAACTTGATGTGTGTTTTACGATGAATTTATTTTGCTTACAAAATAAAAATTTCTTTAAAAAATTTCCCCTAAAAAAATTAAAACTTAGAAAGACTATAACAAAAAAAAAAAGCAAAAAAAAAAAAAAAAAAAAAATTAGAAGGGAAAAAAAAGTTTGCTTGATGTATATATATTTTGTGATTTTATATAAAGTAGTGCAAACAGATGGCATATTAAGTTTGGGCGAAGCAAGACTGGGTTGATATGTGATATCTTCATGGGACTGGACTAGGTTGAAGAGCATTCACATCAAGGTTGCTAAAAAATTTAACTTCTAACAACTCAAAATACTACTTTATCTATTTTAACACCCCATTTTACAAAGCACCCAATATCAATAGTTTTATTTTATCATTCAATACAATAAAATAATATATCTAACACATTAAACAACAACCACAGTCACAACCACAACCACGGCTGAAACCCAGCCAAATCAAATCACAACAAAGATCCATGTTGACAAACCAAAATCACAAAATCAAAACAACCCAAAATCACAAAATCAACACTCGCCAAACCACCAAAATCAAATAAAAAACCCATGCTGAACCACGAACTCAACCCATAATAAAGACCCACCAAACCCACGAACCATTGACCTGCTAGCCATAACCCACACCCATCGACCCACGAACCACCATGACCCACCGAAACACTGTGACACACGAACCACCGTGGCCTATAGATTTTAATCTTTCTCCACAAACCATCGTGACCCACAAACCAAAATAAGAAGGATGAGAGAGAGAGAGAGAGAGAGAGAGAGAGAGAGAGAGAGAGAGAGAGAGAGAGAGAGAAGAAGAAGAAGAAGAAGAAGAAAAATAGATTGGTGAAAGAAAAAAAAAAACAGGAAAAAAAAAAAAGAAGAGAGAAGAAAAGTGAGAGAGAAAAATATTATTTAAATTGAAGATAGTAATATATATATATATATATAAATTTAAAGTGTTGAGCTACAGTATACTGTCATTTATGGTTGCCTACTGTAGCTCAGTTGCGAAAAATTTTGAGTATAACAACCTTGTTATTGTGTGTTTTTTGTGGAATGAGTTGCTAAAATGAGTTTTTAGCATTTTTCACATCTTTAATGTGAATGCTTTGTAGCTTGGGTGCTAAAGCCTTGTACACTATCTAGTCTATCTACTCGTATCAACCCAATTTCCTAAAAATTTAACAGCAAGAGTTTCTTCCTTTTTTTCTTGGTTCATTCACAACTTTTCTTGGTTCTTTCATTAGGAGAGAAAACAAGGGACCAATACTTCTAGGGTTGCCTCACTTGATGCTTTTTTGTATTAATAAGTTCAATAATAAAACAATTGGGGCTTAAAGGGCATATATTCCTTTCTTAGGTTGATTAAAATGTAGGACAAATATTAGGTACCAATTATTAGGACAAACATGTGATTAGGACAAATATTGGTTATGGATTTTTGTCATTCATTTAGTTCTTTTTTTGAGGGGGACATTCATTTAGTTTTTTTTTTTTTTTTTTTTTTTTTTTTTTGGAGAAATAATTACAACATACTGCTAACCCTGCAACTCGAATCCTTTCCCCCCTAGACCCCTAAACACTTTGTGCATAGAGATATGTCAATTCAGCTACAAGGCCTTTGGCCTCATTTAGGTCTTGATAATGCATTTTAGCTTTCTTACTGGACCAAAAAAATTCCTAGGTGACGTGGTGTTCATTATCAACCTAATCTCATGCCCAAGAAACCCTAATAATGATCATTAGAAGACCTACTTTGTCTGTCTTAATGGTTCTAGTTGGTGGGCTTTTGAAGGAGACAGCCTATATATGATGGGGACCTTTCGGTTTCATGAATCTCATTCCAGAATAAGAACAAAAGGATGAGTACTTATCGAGTTCACGCAAAGGCTCCATCAAAGCTGTTGCAGTCTCAATTTTGGGACATATGTAATTAGTCTAATAAATGGTGGCCCACGACCACGTCCATATATAATAAGTACCATGACATGAAGTTTCCTATTTTTTAAAAGAAAATAAAAATGACATAAACTTTGCTATAATCTTTCCCCTTCTTACTTCTTAGTTAGGAAAAAGAATTATTCCCCCTCCTCCTCGCCAAAGTTGTCTTCTTTTTAAAAAGGTTTTAAATTTATTTATTTGGTAATTGATTCATTAAAATTTGCTGCAGAAAGATAGATTAAAATAACCAAAATATGCACAAGAAGTTGTGGTGTATATATGAGTAGGCTTTTTAAAAATTTCCTCAAATTTTAATAACAAAAGGATATGTTAAACCAAGTTTATCACTTATGCAAATGGCATGACCTTCCACATGTTTAGACATGCATAAAATTTCCACTTATATAGATACTATATTATCACTAACTCTTAGGTTAATTTATTTTTTAGGGTTTGGTTAACAGTGGCGGCTCTAAGAATATTTTTTAGGGTGGTCATTAAGAAATTTAAATGACCACAATATTTTTCTTGGTACCATTTTTTAAAGATACGAAATTAGAAATTATTTTTATTGAATAGGTTGAAGGAGCTACAAATTTTATCTTTTTGTTTTATAATAGGTATTTTGTTGAATAATTTTTTCATTTGTTGTTGTTTGGTCTTGTCTTATTTTTGTTTGGTTTATGTTTGTTGTTATTTGAGCTAATATTTATTGTTGTTATTTAAGTTTAAAAAAAAAAAAAAAAAAACAAGGATTAAGAACTATGTTTGGAGACAAAATTAATTTTGGAGTAATGCTATGTCCACCATATTTTTACAATAAATCTTATGCAAAAAGGTGTTATTGGTGGGTAAAAAAATAGTATTATTATTTGGCCTAAATTAGAATAAGTAATAGCTTACTACATTGGATTTGTTGTAAAATTATTGTGAAAATATTGTGAATGTAGTAACACTATTCTTGTTTTTGTTGAGCCCAAATTTTTGTAATTCTCAAGTTAGTTTGTTCAAAATTTTTATTATGGTAGTTATAAATTGTGAAAATATTGTGAATGTAGTAACACTATTCTTGTTTTTGTTGAACCCAAATTTTTGTAATTCTCAAGTTAGTTTGTTCAAAATTTTTATTATGGTAGTCATAATAGGTTAGTTTAGCATATAATATTTTTTTGGCAAGTGTATATATATATTTTTTTGCAAGTTAGGGTGGTCCTGTGACCACCCTCGCTTGCATGTAGAGCCACCACTACCGGTTAATATATGTCTTTAGGACACACATTAATCATTCATTTTATAAAACTTTTTATGAGAACTTGAAAAAACTGTCAAAAATATTAGTCACTTTTTCACTTTTTTACAAAAAAATTCATAAAATGATTTACTAACATATGCCTTAAGGCATACCTTAGCAAAACCCTTTTTTTTTTTTTTTTTTTTTATAGTGTGAATTTTATTGCCTCAGCTGTCCTTTTTGGTCAAAGGGCAAAAAAAAGGGTAAAAAAAAAAAAAAAAAAAAAAAACTGTCTTCCACACAGTGGGAGATCTTAGGTCAATGGTCTGCTGGCATTTTTATTATACCTAGGGCTTACAAATTTCAATGTAGTGGTGCAGTAGGTTAGAGCTAAAGGGATCATTTTCTTGAACGAGGTGTTAGGTCGAGGCAGCTACATTTTACCAACTAAAGGACCTTAATAACAAGCATTGAATGGATTAGTTTTGGTGGTTGTACTTGAGAACCCTACCCCCTCGAATATCATCAAGATAAGTATCTTGGTGCTTAATATCTAAAAGCTAACATATTGAATGGCAGCATATGGAACCCAAAAATACCAAAATGCAGAGAGAGAGAGATTGTTTTATAAGTGATGTTACGAACGTTACAAATTTTATTACATAAATTTTACAAAACGATATGTTATTAAGCATGAAAAAAGTAACTCAAAAATTTATTAATTATTCATTTGTTTAAATGGCACCCAGCATAATTCTTATAGTTGACCCATCAATTTATAAGTATTTTGTAAAAAAAATCTATAATAGTTATAGCATTTTTCTTATTTTGTACTCTCTGTGTTTTTCAACACATTCTAGCTGGACTGTGACGCATGGATTTTGATGGCGTAGTAAATACTACAAAATTCTGGTAGGCCAATGGCTAGGCACCCTGGATTCCAATGGTGTGCTTACCAAGAATACTTCTATCATTCTATGGCTTTTGTTAAATAATCGAATGTCATGATATCCTATCCTAAAATAAAATATATATCTAGTTGATATACATGCATTATTATTATTATTTTTTTTTTGAGAATATACATGCATTATATTCTAATCTATATATATATATATATATATATATATAGATTATATGCATATCTTTGACTGGTCTTCTCCAAAAAAAGAAAAGTAAAATAAAGTGATCGGTCTTTTTAGCTATGTACAAGAAGAAGTTTAACATTGAAGTTAGATTTTTGCCCCCCTCTGAATAATACTTTCCATTAAAAGAGAGCCTAGAAATTATACAAGAAGGTAAAGAATCCATGCATCTAATTAACTATGGGGTCTCTAGACAAAAATCATGTATACAGAATGTGGGGCCCGAGGGTCCAGAACCCCCGGCCCACCTTTAGACTGTCCCAAGGCCCAAGCCGAGGAGGGCAATCATCCCAGATGATCGGCCTAAGGGTTTTAGCTCTTCTCAGACTCGAGCCGAGGACGCACCCCTCCTCGGCACACCTAGTCTAATCCAGGTAGGGGGCAAACCCAGAATAGGTGGTCACATCCACACCTAACGAGTATGCCTGACCCTCCAGGCTACATTAATGGTGACAAGACCCTTCACTGAAAAGCCTTGGAGGCAGCAACCCCCAGTATGGTGAGGAACCTGTCTGATGGGACAAGTCCTGGACCAGTAGTCCGGATGGCCAACAGCTGTAAGGCCAGGATCGAGCTAAAAGACGTATATAAGGCCAAGAACCCTCCTTGTAAAGGGGGGCCTCCTCGGACGCCAGCCGAGGAGCAACCCCAAGCAAAGAGCAACAGACGAAAAGTTGAAAGAAGACCGGCGACGGGCCGGCCGGAGCCAAACCCTTTGCCCCACTCTCTACAAATTCATTGTCGGGGGCCCACCTCCGAAAAAGGAGCCCCTACACAGAATATGGAGATATTTATCTAAAGATCAAACAAAAGGGTCCATGTTATCGGCTATAAAATTAGTCTCTCTAAATTTATGAGTTACAAATCTTTATGTGAAAAGAATTTAGAGACTATTTAGTTTTTGGAATTTAGCATATCTTCAATAGCAGAGTATGGAGATATTGGGGTACTTTGAAGTGGTGAGATCACAATCATGAATCGCTCATATTAATTAATTAATTAAGTTGAATATTTACGGATGCTTAAGAGTCATAATTGCATCTAGACACGGTTATATATGTATGCGATGGAGATGATCCTTTTACTACTATTCATATGTGTGTTTTTGTGTGCGTTTTTTTTTTTTTGGTCTCATTTTCCTTTAGTACAATTACACTTTTATAAAACTTAATTTTAAACAAAATAACCTTAAAAACAAAAAGAGTTATAACGAAAGAACTGGACTTTTCTATTTGATTAGATTGGCAATTTTTTTTTAAAAAAAAATCTTTAGATAAAGAATTTGGGATGCAATCCATTTTCCCAAAAAATAAATTCATTGATATTTTGGGGGAAAAAAAATCTATATTTATAAACATAAAAACAAGAGTTATAACAAAACAATTGAACTCTATAGTTTTAATCGTTTCAATTGGTAAAATTTTTTATTTTTAAATTAAAAATTTGGGATGCAGTATATTTACCCTAAAAATAAATCCATTGAATTTTGATGTTTTGAAAAAAAAAAAAATTTAAATCTATATTTATAAAACCGATTCTGACCAAAGATTTTCCCCCAAAAAAGAAAAAAAAAGATCTGACCAAAAATAAGTACACCAAACCCATAAAACCTCTTGTGGACCCCACTCTGATACAGTCAAACTAGATATAGATTATAGATAGGAATATGGATAGTGTCCTTTCAGGTGGAAAAAATTATGAGAAGATAGAAATTTATGAAAAGAAAATCACCCAATATTATATTGTGAGACACTCAGCTAGGCTATCTTTGTAATTTGCTTTCCTAAAAAAGAAAGCAAAACATGGCCCACTTTGCAACAAACCTCACACAATGTTCTGAACCACTAGCTGCAAAGTTAAGTTCCAAAGCAACATAATCCAAGAAAAAATAAAAATGAGAGAAAAGGAAAACAAAACAAAGTGGATGAAATTTTCAATTATTGATTTCACACGTCTATAAAGAATCACATTATTAGTTAGTTTTCACGTGTATACATATAAATATCCCACTTAATGCGCACGTATATGTTTCTTGAAAGCATTTTCCTCTGTTCAAGTTGTTGTGGCCTCCACTGTCAAACTCCCTAGATTTACCTAGTAAACCTCAAACCTCACTTTGATACTGACATTTCCATTGGTAATGGTTTCCTCAACCATTTGAATATTATAGAGCTCAGATCTTGAAGCGTGGATATATTCTGAACATGGGTTCTCAGATTTGGCTGTTGGGGCTGTGCTTTTTGATGTGTGTGTTCAGTTTCATTTCTGTGAGCTCAAAGGCTCTGGTTGGAGATGGGACTGTTTTCATTGATGGGAAAGCAGCCATTGGGAGGATTGATGATGATTTTGTTTGTGCAACATTGGATTGGTGGCCCCCTGAGAAATGTGACTATGGGACATGCAGCTGGGGTCATGCTTCTCTGCTCAATCTGGTATATTAATTTCGCTTAGGTACTTTTTTTTTTAAAAATATATAAAAATATTTGTATAGCTAGTTATGGTTGTTCATTGATAGTTGCAGGGAGTTGAAAGCATTAATTTTGTCATGGTTCGTGGTCATGTTTAATTTCCATATTTGTTTGATATGGGGAATACATGATTATAAGTATAATTCTTGCCCATTAATTTGATGATGAGACCATTTCTTTTCCTTAATATGTGTGTGTGTGTGCGTGTGTACATTTCAAAACTGGTATTTTCAATTTTAATTCAAGACTATGATAATGTGATACAGAAATGTTCATTTTTTCATTTGAGCAAACAATTAGAAACATGTTCTTATTGAATTCGACAGGATAATATGTCATATTGATTAACTGTTTAAAATTTGTTCAACCATTCTCATGTGCAGGATCTTGGCAACAATATCCTATTAAATGCAATAAAAGGTGAGAATACCATAATCACAGGATTTTCTCTTGATTATGTGTAATTTGCTTTCTCTTATGTTTTCATTGGAGTCTAAATTTTCCATTATCAATCATGGTGCAGCTTTTTCACCCTTGAAACTTAGACTGGGTGGCACTTTGCAAGACAAGGTCATATATGATACTCCTGATGATCGGCAACCTTGTGTTCCTTTTGCTAACAAGTCATCAGAGATGTTTGGTTTTACTCAGGGTTGCCTACCCATGAATAGATGGGATGAATTAAACACCCTCTTTGAAAAAGCTGGGTAAGAAGAATTTTTACTTCTTGTTTACCTTCAAAATTTTATCTTTACTAGTTAAACAGCCTCAGATTCGTTGGTCTATTTCAGGGCTAAGATTATATTTGGGTTAAATGCTCTCTATGGACGATCTATACAGTCTGATGGGTCTGCTGTAGGAGCTTGGAACTACACTAATGCTGAATCTCTTATACGCTATACCGTCGGAAAGAACTTCACTATCCACGGTTGGGAGCTCGGTAAGAATAATATTTCTTGTTAATGGCACTTAAATGGCAAGAGTTATAGAATGATACAAGGAAATGTGCATCCCCCTCCCCACAAGACCTCGTCTTTCCTTCATTCGTTACTACTACTTCAAACTTGTTATATCCAGCTTCAATTCGATTACTTATTCTACAAATGTGATGCAAGATGCTAAAACTTAATGAAGTGATGAAATTATATTGATGTATTGTTGTGTATGGGGGGTTTTTTTTTTCCCCCCTTAAAAATTGAGCTCATAAAATTTCCAGGTTTAATTCTAAGCAGAAAATTCTCTTTTAAGTATCTCTTTTGCCAGTAATTTACGAATATATAATGAATCTCTTTGCTGTTCAGGAAATGAATTGAGTGGCAATGGAGTGGGAACGAGAGTTGCAGCAGATCAGTATGCCTTAGACACTGTTGCATTGCAGCGCATAGTCCAAAATATTTACAAGGAGATTGAACCCAAGCCAATAATAATTGCACCAGGAGGATTCTTTGATGCAAACTGGTTCAAAGAATTCTTAAATAAGACATCGAAATCTTTGGATGTTGTCACCCACCACATATATAATCTGGGGCCAGGTATCTTTGATTGAGCAAACTGAACATTCATTCATTTCTTAATCCTGCAGTTATTTTGAAGAATTTATAATCTAAAATTGTAGGAGTTGATCAGCACCTTGTTGAAAAGATTCTTGATCCATCCTATCTTGATGGTGAGGCTAACACATTTAGGAGCCTCCATAACATAGTCAGGAGTTCTGAAACTTCAGCAGTTGCATGGGTTGGTGAGGCCGGAGGGGCTTACAACAGTGGCCATAATCTTGTCACTAATGCCTTTGTGTTTAGTTTCTGGTAACTAAGCTATAATCTACAATTAGAATATCAGGTTTTCTGTCTTTGATTCTAGCTCAAATAAAGTTATTTTGAATGCAATAATCAGGTATTTGGATCAGCTTGGAATGGCATCCTCTTATGACACAAAAACATATTGCAGACAGACGTTCATTGGTGGGAACTATGGTTTACTCAACACCACTACCTTTGAACCAAATCCGGACTACTACAGGTTTGTGAATTTTATAAGCTATACTATGACACAGCTAGAACCCACAAAATCAGAAACAATATGTTTAATATCACCAGAGAGCAAACCCCCCCCCCCCCCCCCCCCCTTTTTTTTTCTTTAAGAACTTATTATAATTCCTGCTCTGAAATTCTGAAACATACATAATAGATCTTTGAAAGCGTCATTAATCACCTTGATGCAGATATTAGATTAAAATTTTGTTGCAATTCTCAATTGTTAAAGAAATTTGGCTTTACCATATTGCCAAAACAGAGGACAAAATAAATAGAAAAGAAATACGGGAATTATAAGTAGTCAGCATATTTAGATAAATGATAAAGTTGGCAGCATAAACAAAGATGGATTTATGAATGAGAAATACAAATCCAGAGATGAGATTTATGCCTGGTTCTTTAGTGATACTCAAGATAGAATTTTATTAGTTCCCATTTATAGTGATGATAACTAATCAGAAGTGAGTTTATACTTTCTTTACTAAGCGGTATTAGGATTTTGTGCTTGATACACTGCTTTGTTTATTACAGTGCTCTTCTTTGGCACCGATTAATGGGAAACAATGTTCTGTCAACGAGCTTTTCTGGAACGAAGAAAATACGTGCTTATGCCCACTGTGCAAAACATTCTGTATGTACCATCCCTATTCAATTATCAAAACAGGTATATATCCTCTTTTTTGATCTGACCAGGTTCTTCATCATGCAGAAGGGATTCACATTATTATTAATCAACTTAGACAACAGCACCACTATTCAGGTCAAAGTAGCCTTCAATCGTACTTCAAGTTCGCGACATAAACACAGGTTTCATAGAAAACATATTCGGCTGCCTCAAGGTTATAAAAGTGAAAATGATAGAGAGGAATACCATCTTACAGCAAAAGATAGGAATTTACACAGTCAAACCATGCTGCTAAATGGGAAAATTTTAACTGTAAATTCATCTGGGGACATACCTCCATTGGAGCCTTCATATGCAAATTCATCAAGCCCAATATCGGTAGCTCCTTTCTCCATTGTATTTGCTCACATACCAAATGTTGTCCCCCCTGCTTGCAGGTAGGAGGCTAGATAGAACTAAAATTGGTTCGATATAGTCTAATAAGAGACTGAATACTAAGGCAACGATTTCATTCTTTTTCCGTCATCAAGAGCAATCTTTTTTAGAAATTGCTTTTAATTAACACAAAATTTTTCTTCTTTTCTCTACTTTTTTAAATTCATAAAGTCACTATAATGGTCAAATGTACAACAATGTTGTGCTGCTCATCGTATGCATCATACAGCAGATATCCACATGAACAAAGCATATTAGTGAAATGTTGCTTCACCAGTAGGTTGAGAGAGAGAGAGAGGCAGAGAGAGAGAGAGAGAGAGAGAGAGATTTTGTGGTGCCTGTTATCATTCTCAATAGCCAATAGAAGCATCAGTACAAGTGGAATTCTTGCAATTCAAATTCTTTCGTGTTGAAATACATGTTTAACACTTTGGTGGCCAACCAAAGAAAGTCAAAATATACAACACTGTTACATATGATTGAACCAAATACATTGGGAGTATACACATGCTATCTTTCCTATGTCGTTACGCAACTAAAATTTGACCCAATTAGGGATGAGTCGATATCCACTAAATGCTGTTGAACAAATCAAATTAGTATTACATTGAGTTGACTTTCCTTTAAATTGGATACTTCATTAAGAATAAGAAATCCAAAGAACAAGAACAAGGTCAATCTGTCTCTGAAAAGGTTTGAGGCCTACTGCTGGCGAACACCAACCATACAAGTGTTCCAGTTAAGTAGAAGAAGATTGATGGTGCAAATAATGAGATCTACATAAATACAGTAACGAATTAGAAACTGTACATTGTGGTGGAAATGTGAAAGATATGAGCCAAAAATAAAGGAAAAACTAGAATGACAGTATCTTGAACTTACACTCCAAGAATGAGTTGAATCAAGAAGATAACCGGTGAGGGCTACACCTACAATGCCAGGTACTGCTCCCACTGTGTTGGTGATACCCTGAATGGAGAATTTTCAGGAAAGGACTTCTCAAATGATCCATGATTGAATTCGGAAAGGTTTTAATTGTATTTGGTTAAAAACATTTCTGAATTTGGCTGAAAAAATTTAGAAGAGATACAGAAGGTATATGCTTTAACTTAAGAGCATGCATAAGCATTGTACAGAAACCAGTTCCATGCTTTTGGCCCACTGTTCAAATGTATTCAAAACAATTCAGGGAATTAGTCTACCCTGGGATTCCAACATATGACGTTATGGCTTTGAACAACAGCTTAAGCTAATAAAGCCAAAACTGGGATTAAATATGTCTGGAAGATTCAACAAACTTTACACAAATAATCATAGACTTGTCATGGTACTATTTTGATCAATAGTTTGTCATGGTTGTTGTAATAGTTTATAACATAGCTATAATTTCTGCAATTACTAATTGATTGTCAGAGCAAACTATGTGCACAAGATGGTTGGGTGCTAGAACTAGGTAAAACGAGCAATGTTCCATTATGAATGTGATGAGCTTCCAGAATGAGGTTGATAAGTTGGAACATTAAATATGACACATTGATGCAGGAATAAAGCTCATATCCTTTTCTGCACCCAAAAAGGGGGAAAAGAAACCTATTACCTTCATAGATGGTATGCCATTAATGAAATGATCATAATGGTAATATGCAATAGATAACAAAGATAATACAAGAACCATAGACTGACTGGAGATTAGGCAGAGAAGAGCTCTTAACATCTGAACACTTATAGAACAATACCTAATAAGAACAACTACTAAAACGGATAGAAGCTTGGAAACTGTAATATTACATACCAATAGTATACTCGCATATTCAGGTGAGATATCTTGATGAGTACAGTAAAGTCCTGTTCCAATTATTGAATTAATAGTCTATATTGAGGACATTTAGCTCCAATATCTATTGCGTTACATAATAAATTTGGATTGTAAAGTACCTGAAAGGGCAAAGCTTGAAAGGGCTAAGCCACCAGTGAGAAGCCCCACAATTTCCCAAGGCGGCAATCCTAGATCCAGAGAGGAAAGAGTCATGCAAATTGCAGGTGACAAAAAGGCAATTGATTGGCAAATCTTTCGTACCTATGTGAATGGAAGTAAGTAAAAAAAAAATGTTAAGAATCAAAACTTTTTCAAAAGCCAAAAAAGACAAGGCCAAAAATGGCTTGGGGACACTCTTTGTTTTTATCTCACATCACATGACACTTTATCCTCAGCTTTGGCCGTGGATTTAGAATTTTCCTAATATTACAAGCAACAGTAAATTATCATGGCAACAAACTTAACTAAAAAATTCCACATCTAAAGAAAAAATTATATCAGTAACTATAGCATAAGCAAACATATCAATGTAAGAGATTTTTCTTTTTGGCTTACTGCAAAAACGCATACAAGAACAACTAAGCCTTAGTCCCAAATTTTAAGATCAGCTATGAGTCCTCAACAAATTAATCAAGGTTGACCACATGTATTTTTTCACCTAGGGAGTGCATGTATTTGTAGTGGATCCATTCATGATAGGATGATTAAATTTTATGTTGGTTGTCAACCTACCATAATTCTCCCTTTTTTTTGGGTTTGGGACTGGTTGTGAACAAATCATATGACACTAAGCCCAAACACAGGCAAAGTTTACAAAAACTTATAATCAATGAAAATGATTTATAATTTCTTTTTTGATAAATCAATAGTTGGAGATGGGAGGATTTAAATCTTGGATGTCATTGTTGGAAGCACCAGGAGGCGCCAGTTGAGCTACAAGGCTCTTGAAATTATTTAAACTTTCACAAGACCATCATGACTAATATAGGGGAAAAGAAGTGATGGTTCATTGTATCTGCATACCGTAGTGGTTTCCACTCCATTGGCAATTAATTGGTCAGCAACTTGTGTTGCGATGCTAGTCACAAAGATCGAAGCTAGTGGAGGAAGGATAGAAACCTGAAATGGAGTATATATAAAGCAAATAAGAACATAATAAATTATTATTATTATTATTATTATTATTATTATTATTTATTGGTGTTGTTGGTGGTGGTGGTAACTGGTAAGTTACATGTGCACCAGTGGATTTTGAGCTCACAACCTTACTACAATCCATCCATTCTTCTGGGAGGAGGAAATACCGTCCAACATAGAGTTCATTGTTAAAATAAGAACATAAATTCTTCACATATTGGTTATGCTCGCATGATCAAATAAACGATATTGATATGACTTTCATACATGAATACAAATCTTTTGTCTTACTTTTGTGTACCACTTTATGCTCTACTAATTACAACTTGCCATGTATTCATTTGTCTTTCTTTATAAACACATGGCATATCATGATTAGTGAAGCATAAAGTGAAACAAAAAAGGTGGGATAGAGAATTTGTATTCTTCATACACATAGTAAGGAAATGCTATTCAAAGTAGGAGTACTTAAGCAAACATTAAGATGCTTATGTTAAATTCTAATTGTAACATGATATTTCAAAATGTTTCTTTTGTTGCCACAACTAGGAATGTAATTCCAAATTTATTAATCAACCATTTAGAGGATGTGTGACAGACTGGTTTTTGAACCGAGAGTTGAGAGGAAAATTGATTGGACCTAACCTAATCATTTTCAGGTAGCAAATTGATCCCTATGCCCCAGCCCATACTCCCTTTCCACATTGCTTGTTCCTTTTTTTTTTCTTTTTTTATACAAGATAAAAATTATACTTTAACCTAATTTAAGTGTATATGTATGTAAAGCTCCTTCCTGGAAACTTGAATTCCGGCCTTTACCTCCCATCCCATAAGAACTTTGTACCTGCGGAATGACCATCATGAAAAGGGTGGAGGTGGTGTTTGTTCCTCTCTGGTATGTTGTTATGATCTGAGTGCTAGATAAATTATTTGAATTTAGTTTAATGATAAAATAAGCCTTACTAGATAGATCAATATTGTTTTTTTTTTTAATCAAATTAATTCATATGTTTTAGGATAGGATTAGTTCTTATATTTTAGGATTGTTTGATGAGACTATCTCATCTAGACTATTTATGTAAGTTAAATGCATTAATGAGAATTATGCAGAAAATTAACCCAAAAAGTCTATCATCCCTCTCAAGTTCAGGAGGCTAGTTACCTCAAATTGTCTAAGTTATCTTTTATTTTTCCAGTTCACAACATATGTTCTACAATACGTTGTATCACAAATCACACATGCAGATGTATAAAGATTTCAGAAATTTGATAACTTTTCCTTCACGTGATCTCATGAGATACCTTTATACTTAGGTTTTCAAGTTCTATGAGCAACAAGCAACATTTTATTTGAATGTATTAGAACGCATTATTCTGCACCAGTATTATGGTAAGCAAAACAATTTTGATCAGCCAGCTCCATACGCCAGCTTAAAGAAACAGATCATTGCTTTTACCTTACCTAGAAATTGAAGAAGCTAATTTAGACATAATCCCAACTTCATAGCAACAGAAGCAAATACAAAACTTCCCCCACCCCCCCCCCCCCCCCCCCCCCCCCCCCCGGGGGGAAAAACTACTTTCAAACAATGATGTTTCCCTAATTAGCTTTTAATAGAACATTTTATTTCATTTACGTAGCATCTAGTGTATAATTTATTAATTTCATTTGAAGTGTTCAATACATATTTCTACGAATATCCAGAAAATTAAAATAAACAAAAAAACATACACACATATATATAAAAGGCTTACCCATGCAGCTTCTGTTAAATTTAAGTTCAGCTCCTCACTGCATGGCATAAAACAGAAACTTAAATTCTTTGCCATTATATAAATATGACAAAAGAAAGTGTATTATTGCAGATGGTAAATGTTTTGAATTTATGAGAAGCATTAAAAAAACTTAAGAAACAAAAGAAAAAAACGTGTGGTAATAAAATATAACAACCTAATCCTTTCAGAAAATTACTCATTGTTACTTCATCAGGATAACAAAAGTCCGCACAAGTAATTATCAGTTTTTTGATAAGTATATAACCCAGTACTGCTGGTGTATACTGGAGCGGCTACAGTGTCAAGAGAAGTTACAGCAATCAATAAAATCTAACAAAGTAGAATAATGCTCTTGGTTTTTTCAAAAAAAAAAAAAAAAGTAGAATAAGGATGATGCGGTAATACTGCCATGCCATCCAATCAAACAGCACTTGGGAGAGGAGCATCTTAAGCTCCGTCAAAGTCCTCTCTACACCTTCAAGTGCTCTAGTGTTATGCCCCTTCAAATAGTCCACATAAGGCACAAAGGGACAGCACCCCAAATAAAACCACTGTCGTGCCTAGCAAAACTCTCTTTCCAACATCCCACAAACCTATGACTCAATTTGGCATTTCCGATGCACCCAGAATAATCAGAAGACAAGTGTCCTAGTTCTCTAGAGTACTCGCAGTGCAGAAATGAGTGATCAACACTCTCCCCAGACTTCTTACACAAATAGCACCATTCAACAACTATTAACTTAAGGAATCCAATCTAAGTATTTTCACCAAAGCCACAGTCCAAGTAAAGAATGCTACCTTAAGTGGAACTTTGGCCTTCCAAATACTCTTCCAAGAAAATAAAAGTACTTCCCTAGGATAAAAAAACCTTATAAAACAATTTCATTTTGCACCAATTTAAATATTTTAAAGTATCAAGTTATAGAACGGATAGAGGTGTAGGAGAGGACCCAAGTAGTCCTTCAACTTCTGCTGAGGTTATATGGTGGGCTAAGTTACACCTAGTGTAAGTATA
Organism: Quercus variabilis; assembly: GCA_030445155.1. NCBI lineage: Eukaryota > Viridiplantae > Streptophyta > Magnoliopsida > Fagales > Fagaceae > Quercus > Quercus variabilis. The sequence goes on along the minus strand of CP129446.1, from coordinate 83,826,260 downwards.
AACAATGTACACTACTCAATATTTTTTTATTAGATGCGAGTTTAGACAAATCCCACCATTGATTATATTTTCTTTTTATAGATGTCAAAGATCGACAACTATATCATCAATAAAATGTTCATTTCAAGTCTTTGTACATTATTATGCATAAAAGATGAGTTTATGAATCAAATAGTAAATAACATTCAATTGGCACAAATTTGACATGTGTGTTAAGGGCATAAAGAACATTTAATCTAATGGTGAGATTTTCAAAATATTAATTCAATAAAAAATTATCAAGTGGTGTAATATTGCCTAAAGTTACATTAGCTATAACTTGATTTGGACCCTATATACATAGAAACAATTAGAACTAAAAGGAACTTCAGGACTCTCTATACATAAGAAACCATTAGAACTAAAAGGCAATTTGAAGTACCATGCTTGCTTAGCATTAATGCATTGACGCAGGACAACCAGAACAATTGAACAAGAAAATAAAAGGAAATGACCTAAGAGTTAGCACCTAGACTTAGCATGGAATGAGCACCAAGCGAGAAAACTACTAGGAGTTAGTAAGTAGGGTGGAACTGGAGTCAGCACTAGACTAAATAAACCAAAATTCAATTTTTTTCTTTCATCAAAATATCAACTATTCCTAAAAGCAGTACAATAGGTTGCTTATCTAGGGAAAACTAAACCCTAGTTCTAATTCGTATAGGAAACCCTAATTTCTTTATTACAAAAATAAACTTGCTTCCAAATATTAAAATACTAATAGCTTAATAAACTACTAGGACCTAAGACATAAAAATACAATAGACTTGTTAACATAAATAATACTAAATAAAAATCTTCTTGAATCTCCTGCATCATGCACACTTCTAAAAACCTTAAGTATTTATGGCTGAGAATGAAGTAAATAAAAAAAAAAAAACAAAATTCTCATTTGCACTATATTTATCACTTTGATGAGCTTGATTACATTTGTACCATAAATTCCAAGAGACAATTGGTGAAATGTTAACTACAAAGCTAGAGAACACATTATTCTTTTCAAATCTAGATAAATTTGTGAAGCCTTTCTCTAAGATGATTTCATATTACTTGGATGGGGAGGGTTTAATAATACCTTGTCCCCATTATAGAGCTAGAAAACGCATTTTTTTTTCAAATTTAGATAAATTTACCAAGCCTTTCTCTAAGATGATTCCATATAACCTAGACTGGGAGGGTTTAAAAATACCTCTTGTTCCTATTACAGAGATAGAGAACACATTATTCTTTTCAAATCTAGATAAATTATCCAAGTTTTTCTCTTAGATGATTTCATATTATTTGGATAATATCTTCCAGGCTTTAAGCACTTGGGTAATTATAGGGACAAGAACTCAGCAAACAAAAGAAAATAAATAAATAAAAAATATAGGAACAAGAGGTGTTATTAAACCCTTCCCCCTACCCTGGTCTCCAAAAAAAATTAGAAAAAAAAAAAAAAAAAAGGAAAAGGAAGAAAGAATAGTATACAAAGAAGTGTACTTATAAAAAAAAAGTATGCACAAAAGTGTATTACAAATCTATCATTTCTCGTTGACTGGTTCAACAACTTCAGCATTCTAATTTCAAATTAAGCTTAAATTAGGATGAATCATGACCCTTCATGTCATCCTGCATTTCCCATGTTGACATGTGTAAGGGTATGGCATTTGGACACCCAAAATGGTAGAAAATCTTGAGAAATAGAAGAATCAAACACTTGGATACCTACCCAAATGCATGTAACATAGAGGTGATGTCAATGGCTTCTACAGGAAAAAAAGTATTTATACGATAGTTCTTATTTGCAAATGTTGTTCTATTAGATTTTCTTTAAAACAACTTTTTTAACAATATAGAATGGATAAACAATGTCCAATGAAGGAAACAAAAGAAACAGGTAAGGTGATGCAGAGTGTCTCAAAGCACTACTCCTAGAAATAGCCAAAAGTAAGGTCAATAAGCCAGTAAATAGTTGCAATTTACCTAAAATATGTAGGAAGCCAAGACATACAAGTATAGTGACCCCAGCTTCCACAAAAATGAGTATATATCATCGCCCATACAGCTTGACTTTGGAAAAATGACTTCCATGGTATTTCCTGTTATACAAGATCCAAAAGAAAACCAAGGGTAATTACATGAGTTGTCTGAAGAGTTATGAACAGACACTAAACCAATAAAATAAAAGTTACCCAATATATGAATAAGAATTTTACTGTCTTTCTTCATATAAGTCAAAGAAAAGTTATTCATACAATTTAAAAATTCATGCGAAATGCAAAAAGAAGAATTGCTATTGTCAAAAGATGACCTGAGACACTAATTGCTGAATGACAAAGTATGACCTAAAATAACGCTTGTATTAAACACGGGGTGATGTCCATATCAGTTGTTATAATGTCTAAAAAGGTTGTATTCAGTGCATGAAACTACTGCTTTTAAGGAGTCTAGGAGACAAAGTATGACCTAAAGTAACATCTGCACTAAACACTAGATGATGTCAATATCGGTTGTTTTAATGTCTAAGAAGGTTATAAAAAAATTAAAATATAAAAAAAAAAGAGTCTAAAAAGGCTGTATCCAGCACATAAAACACCCACTTTAGTGGAGTCTTAGGAGAAGTGGTGGGTAAGCAGTCTTATCCCCACTTTTTGGAGAGGCTGATTACACATACAGAGAATTAGTTTTGCTTTATAACAATTAAATAATAGATCTTTAGTTTTTGAGAAATGGTCTTCTGACCAAACGGCATCTCCTCTCTTCACGAGCAAAAGGTTCAATATAGTCAGATATGCAGTGTGTTAGATTGACATATACTGACCGTATCTGGCATAGCATATCAGAATCATGGTTTTTAAGGATTGCACTGAAAATGCTAATTCAGATGGTTGCCATTGACCCGGTAATTTAAAAGTCACTGACCCAGGAAATATCTCTAACCTCTTTTAGAGTCCACAAAAAGAATAGAATAAAGAATACCAAAGAAGGAAAAGAAAAAAAAAATGCTTCATACCTTCAATGAGCCACCTAACTCTCTTAGAGATGTATTCTCCGTTTGTGTCCTAGTGGTGGACTGGGACCCTGATAGGTATTTAAAAGAAGGGGGGAAAAAAAACACTCATGCAATGTGGGAGATGAACTTAAGAAAATATAAGCAATGATATAACAGCAAACATTGTTGTAGGAAAGTATATACTTTCCATCTTAGTGAAGACAAAATCAAGGCATTTGATTATTGGAGAAAATCATGGGATTAGAATCAATCAAGAAATTGATTGCCAAAGAAAATTGTAGGATTGAAGCAATTAATTCAAAATTGTGATTGTAGTGTATATAATTCCCATTATAAAAATGGGTTCTATTGTAATGATTCATCATCCAAGTGAATGAAGAAAATGTAACCCTTTGGTTCTTGTTCTGTGGATGCAAGCCTTGTGGCTGAACCACATAATACTCTCATGTCTTTCTCTATTCATTTTCCTCTATGGTTATTGATGAAGGCACAAGGAATAAAAAATTATGGATCAGTATGAGTATGAGCAGCCAGAGTTATATTTATTATAATAGCAATAATATCTAACAAGTCCATTTAAGTATTGTGCAAAATACCATTAAATATTAGTGTACTTATCCAAAAAAACTAAGTGTGAAGGAATAAAAATGATAATAGTATATGGTGGCATACATGAAAAGGTATTCGTAGTTCTCATGGCAACTGCACTAGCAACCTTGGTGATGAAAGGTTTTGGCAGTGGTGGGAGCGGCAGGGGCAATTACATGGTAGTTAAAACGGTGCTAGTCATAGCAAAAGTTAAGAAAAGATAACAAAGGGATTCTGTAAAGATGATAGTGTTCATATAGTGGTTGGACAGTGGGTGGCTGGGGCAATGTGTTAGTAGTGGAGGTGATGGTGGAAGCAGAAATGAAGTCATTACTGATTAACTGAAAAACTAAACAGGGTAAGTAACAAGGATTATGAGAAATTCTCATAATAAATTCTTACTTCTGAAAATCATGGAAGTGTAACGTAGACATTTAAATAGCTTATTCTCTGAGATACTTAGCAAGTATTACAGGTGGCATGACCAACAACAGTTTTGCATGAAATGATTAGAATGCATAACAGCATATGATGCATTTGCAATATACTATGCCCTTAGTTCTGATTAACCAGTCTACTTCTTGTCATCTATATGGAAAACAATAAGCTTATTCACACACGCAAGCACATGTGTGCGCGCACACATACACACACAGTGTATGATGCATTTGCAATATACTATGCCCTTAGTTCTGATTAACCAGTCTACTTCATGTCATCTATATGGAAAACAATCAGCTTATTCATGCACACACATATATCACAAATGATAAAGAATAAATAAAGCCCAAAAAAAAAAAAAAGGATCTAGAGCTCACATGAAATGGGTTCAGCAGTGAATGAAGCATTTCCTTCTTTAAGAAATTGAAACCCCAGAAACCTTCATAATTTGTGGCAATAAAAATGGTACAAAGTCACACTTTATTCAAATCAACATATTAAAAAAAAAAAAACCTACAACACTAATTCAAGAATTCAACCAAGCAAGTGCGTTATAGTAAGACAGAGGAATATAATTTGTTTTGTTTCAAATGAACAAATATTTATTTTCTTAATGTATAACTAATAAGTTCCTTACACTAAATTAGAAGCAGGTAAATGGAATGGTTTCTTAGTTTAGAAGAGCTACTTACCAGGCTAGTCCAAGAAGGCCAAATATGTAAAAGACAGATCCCCAACCAATATTTTGGATAAGAGGAGGAGCCAAAAGAAGCCTGCAGGTTTTTACTATATTAGAATCAACTAATAAACAAAACCTAAGCATTCAGTTAACTTAACAAAAGAGTGAACAATGAATATATATATATATATATATATACATATATGTTTGCTACACTTGGCAAACCTAACCTAATTTAAGGTAAGCTCAAGCGTGCCTTTGTTTTGCTAGCACAGGATAAGTTTTAGCAGACAACTGATATAAAATTGTTGTTTTCCTGCTGAATTCAACTCATATTGAAATAAAGCAAAAACTGAAACTTCCTGGAAGCTCTTAAAATCATTAATGAGCCTTCAGCAATGAAAATAGATATTTTAAACACACTATTATTTGTAAAGAGAGATGAGGAACATGAAAGCAGACATTTTAAGAAGGTCGAATATTTCTTTTAGAACAATCAATGCCCAAAATAACTTCTTGTTATTTCTAATCAACTCAAAGTTTAATGGCTTGCAATATTAGTTCTCAATAAGCAGGATTTTAATGTGGTCAAGTTTTGCTGTTTCATGCCAATTAGATCCATTATCAAACATTTACTTCAATACAGAGATGATTTCTTATCTATTATATGTAAATTCCAACAAAACATACCCTGCAACACTTCCCACACTCAGTCCACCAAAAACAAATCCTACAGCCCGTGACCGCTCTTCCAATGGTATTGTCCTGCATATGGTGTTGGAAAAATCCAATCAAGTGGAGAAAATAATTTATGCTAGCTCTTTGATAAGACATAACTTACAGTATAGAAAACACAATTCTGACAGCATAAGATACTATATAGTAAAACTCCAGAAACAAGATTTGAACCATATCATACACCCAAGTTCAACTTCACATAGAGTTGCCAAAACTAGCAACCAACTATTAACCCAATGAACTAGATGTACTAAAATTTCAAATTTTCTTGTCCAGTTTCCAACAAATTTCTCCACTCAATTCCATAAGATAATAAGATTTAGCTACCTAAATATGCTTATTAGTAAGGAACTCAGTCAGGAAATTAGAAGTGATAACCAGTAAAATAGCAAAGGAAACTCCAAGTAGAAAATTCACTGATAAGAGCAAATAATAGCAAGAAGAGAGATCATGTCTAAAAGTCATTTTTCAAATTAACATGCTGCCAGACCAATTTGGATCTCATACATGCCTGGCGATAAGATCAGTTGCAGCTGATGGGGAAACACCTTCTCCTATTCCGACCTAGATATAAAGAGGAACAGAAATGCTTAGTCATAAAATAGACTCAAAGTATCATGATGACTATTAGTGAGGGAGGGAGACAGAGAGATGACTACATTATCAAGTATTACTAAAAGGCATGGGCAGAGACAAGATAGGAGATGAACTTGAGCCATTTAATCAGACCAAGTGTTCATGACTACAAAAGAAATGCAAAGTAGTAAATGCTTAGCCTGGTTGGATTTTTTTTTTTTTTTTTTGGAGAAACAATAGAAGCTGTACTATAAAAGATTTGGAGGAACTTACATACCAATATTCTTGACAAGATTAATCCTGGCATAAATCCAGCAAGCAAAGGAACGAGAGCTGTAGCCAATGACCAAGTCAATACCCCAATCTCAAGAACTTTTCTGAACCAGAAAAAAGATAAAAGGTGAGATTGACAATGTATCACACTGCCTTATATGCCCCCAAAACTAAGAAAACATATTTCTGGTGTATGTAACATTTCAAATCATTTCTAACTCTTAAACAAAAAAATTGTTTGTTACCATGCTTTTACATGGATTGTCTTTCATGCTTTTGCAACAGTATAAACTCTGTTTACAGAACAAGAGCAACTTAAAGTTCTTTCTCATATTGTGGTCCTTAGGGGTTAAAAGTGAGATCCAGAAGAGTTAAACGGACAAGGAGGTTAATATTTGCACAGTCTGCAGCTGAGGCTAGCTGTCTATGTAAGTGCAATAGGGATGATGGTTAAATGAGAAGATTCCTCCAAGGTTAGAAATTAACCTCCCACCAAATATCTTGGCAAGCCAACCCCCAGGCAACTGACTCAATGCATAGCCCCAAAAGAATGATGATTGCACCAATCCAGCCACTGATGAATTCCACCCAAACTGGTGTGACATTGGAATTATAGCAATACTCAAGTTCACCTGTGCAAAAAATAAAATACAAAATGAATTAATTAAATCTCACAAACAACCTGTGAACCATTTGAAAAAAAATGTTTTATTTTATCTCACAAACACAGACCTGCAAACCATTTGAAACAAATGGGTTTTTTTTTTTTTTCCTAGAATAACAACTTATCCTTAGTCCTAAACTTTTGGGAACAGCTATGGATCCTCAACAAACTAAATAAGGACAGGCACATGTATTCTTTTTTGTCATTCTATTATATCAAAAGTCATACTCTGTAGTCTATATACCTCCTTAATTGACATGCCCTTTTTTATTACTTCTACTAGTGCTATT